>JACCHV010002976.1:642500-1842500 GCA_018907245.1 Eupristina koningsbergeri
AAAACGGGATTTCGTGCGAGCAATTAATAGAAATTATTCCTAACATTCTTAATGAATTACGGGAATGCGGTGCTGATGTGCGGACCATTACGTGTGATCAACACGTCGTGAATCAACAATTATTCAAAACTTTTGATGTTACCGCGGATAAACCTTTTTTTTATTTTGATAGTAAAAAATATTACGCGATTTTTGATTGGCCGCACTTAATTAAAAGATTAGTTTCCCATTTAAGAACATATAAAAATATATACATAAATAATTCTATTATAGTTTCTTTTAACGATTTAATTTTATCATGGGAACACGATAAATCCCATACAACTTCTAATTTATTAAATCATTTAACGAATATACATTTTTTTCCCAATTCTTTTGAATCCATGAAAGTAAAATATTCTTTTCAATTATTAAGCCGAAAAATGGCTTGCGCGATTAAATTAGCTGCTGAGGATCCATATGTTTCGGCAAATTCCGATACTTTAAGAGTTTCGGCCGATTTTGTCGAAAAAATGGATCGCGTAATTGATGCTTGTAATTCGTATTCTTTGCGAACGGTTCATAAGCAGAAACGTCCACTTTCAAAAAATAATCCTGACATTCAAGCGACGTTAAAAGAATTTGTTAATTGGTCCGAACTATGGACAATTAACACTAATTCTAAATGTAAGAAGCCACCTTGTTTTCCGGGAGTTAAACAAACTGTAAATGCTATTTTATCGGTATTTGAAGATATTAAATTCATTTACCCCAATTTTGAATTAGCAACAGCTCTTTGCAATCAAGATTCTGTAGAGCATGCTCATTCAAAATTACGGGCAAGGGGTGGCTTTAATCCAAATCCTACCTGCCGTATGTATAGATTGGCCTTTAGGCATATTTTATCAACAAATTTAATTTCTTTAAGTAATAATTGTAATAGTTTTATAGAAAATGACGATAATCAAATAAATAATATTAATTTTATTAATAATAAAGTAGTTGATGTAACTTTCGAATTAGATAATGTAGAATTAAATGAAACTTTTGAAATAAATCAAGCGCTTGAATTAATGAATTTATTTGATGAAATGGACGAAAATAATATAGTTGAGATAGGTGAAAAATACTTATTCGAAAAAAATGCGATAGTATTTTTTGCCGGCTATATAGCAAGAAAATGTATTCAGAAATATAAGTGTGACGAATGTCGATTTTCATTAACAAAAAATGCAAGTGATGTTTTAAATATTAATGAAAAATATATATCCTTTAGAGAATATTCGCATTCGATTGATGAAATTTCTCATTCCTCATATTTAACTCGACCATCAGATGAATATGTTGAAATTGTAAATAGTCAACTTGAAGCTTTCACACTATATCATGAAAGCGTTTGGCAAAAAAGAAATTTATTAAATATATTACAAAATTTAATAGAAGAAATAGTAAATAAAAAATATCCACAATGGTTTAATAAAGAAAATAATTGTTATGTACATAGATTATATGCTTTGTATTTTTTGCTGCTTGTAAAAATTCATGCCACAGCACGAGATCATAATAATAGTAGGAGAGCTTCAAGAAATAATTTATCACATAATAGAAAATTAAAAAATATTTTACATATATAATTTTGTTGTTTTTGTACTTACTTTTAAAATAATTAACAATTGCATTATATTATTATATTTATTATTATTGTATTAAAAAAAGTTTAAAGTATTTTTTAATTAAAAAAAATTATAGATATCACTAAATTATAAAATGTATGTAAATCATGTGTAAATAAAACAAAAAAATTTTTGTCAAATTTTAGAATGATGTAAATTTTAAATGTAAATCCATGTTTAATTTTTTATGTAATACATTTTATAATTTATAAAATAGCTTATCAATGTAACTATGTAGTCACAATTTATGTACATGTTTTTTTTTAAGCGGATGTCAATTATAAGATTAATAATGTATAAATGTAAATTATTTTATTTTTTAAATATTATGTAAAATAAAAATGAGATTCTCTTTATAATATTATTGTAATGTTTTAAGTTTGTAAATAATTGTATTTATTTTATACTGTATAATTGTAAAATTAGTTTTTAATTTTCACAATTGTAATTTTTTTAATATCTCATGTATAATTTGATAGTGATTATATATACATTATTAATATGTTTTATAATAAATGTAATAATAAAATCTTGTTTGTCAAATCATAGAATGATGTAAATTATAAATGTAAATTCATGTTTAATTTTTTATGTCATACATTTTATAATTTATAAAATAGCTTATCAATGTATCTGTAATCACAATTTATGTACATGTTTTTTTTAAAGCGGATGTCAATTATAAAATTAATAATGTATAAATGTAAATTATTTTATTTTTTAAATATTATGTAAAATAAAAATGAGATTCTCTTTATAATATTATTGTAACGTTTTAAGTTTGTAAATAATTGTATTTATTTTATACTGTATAATTGTAATATTAGTTTTTAATTTTCACAATTGTAATTTTTTTAATATCTCATGTATAATTTGATAGTGATTATATATACATTATTAATATGTTTTATAATAAATGTAATAAGAAAATCTATTGTACATATATGTTAAATGAAATTGTGATAAATAGAGTAGTAAAATTGTTTGTATACAAATATTAATTACTATTGTATGAATGTATCAGTAAAATAAGTTAGAACTATAATCGTGTCACTTTTGCTATTAAATAAATTATTTTATTTCTTATAACCATCGCTTACAGAATATATAGTGTTATAATATTTTCAAAACTTTTGTAAAAAACAACATATTAAACAAAAAATATTGTTCTTAAAAGATTTTAAACATAATCACACCACAAAACTTAATATATAAATGTCACAAATATATAACTGTCACACATTTCTGAAATTAATTTCAGTCATAATATTTATAATTTTATAATAATTATTTAGGCACTTAATAAAACTTAAACTTAATGTATTTGATGTAATTATTTTTCTTCAATAAAATCAAAATGATTTTTTATAATTGTAAAATAATTGTAAAAAATCATTTATGTAAATTCGTGGGCACATTTGATTATGAAATAAAAGGTTATAAACGTACATAAAGAAATGTATATAGAAACTGCCTTCTTCCCCTATTCTTAATATAAAGTTGTGGTGGGGATTATGCCCATGGTTTCATTCATTTCTTACGGGCATTTCCGTTAGTACATTTTAAATCAACCAGGTTTGCAGCGATCGCCTCGTGTACACATTTTTAACACGTAAGGCTCAATCTCCCTTTTCATCTCTGGTAATATCACTTATAATCTCTGGCAGGGGGGGTTCAAGGTAAATGGATAGACTGGAAACAAGTACCCATGTACAAGTATCAAGAAAATACAGAACCCTACACATTCTATAACCCCATGTGTCCTTTTTCGTGAGGCGACACTGATAATCTGGCACATGTATTTACTTCTCATTTCTTAAAATTTTTGAAAAGTGAGAATAGTTCTTTCAAAAAGAATGCGCGTTTGCTTAATAAATTAACCAAAAATTTTAATAAAAGTGTAAATTAGCAGCAAATAAACTTATTATTTTTTTTTAAATACATTTATATTTTTGTGATAGTTAAAAAAATTTTTTTTAATACAATTTTAACTTACCAGTGAAAACATTTATTATTATATAAAATGAATTTATATTTTAAAATGTTTTATTTATTTGTGATGGCTAGAAAATAAACCTATTTAATTCAATAAAGTCTAAATTACCGGTGAATAAACTTCAAAATTTGATTTATATTTTTGTGTTAGTTAAAAATGGTGTTGTTATTAAAAATATTGTGTTTAATACAAATATTCAAGTCATTCTAAGAAGTTATTATATAGGACATCTTTATGCAAATCTTTTGTGTGGAAAGATATTGGTTTTGCTTAATTGTTAAATTTGGTAAGTGTATTTTTTCTTATGTTATTGTTAATGTCTCATAAAAGTTATTAAAATATATAAGATAATTGTATTTGTTTAACATGGATGAACATTCATTTTATGTAGCTTAATGATAATAAAAAGATGATGCAAAGAAATAAAGACTTGTATTTATTTCATTTAATTACATATATTATACTAATAGTAAAATAATTTCATATATAATAATAATTATAATGATAGTACAATATTTATTAATATAAATATTAATCTTGTATATAATATAAATTGTTTATAATATAAATCTTGGTAAATATAATATATAAATATAATTATATACTTTTATATTATATATTATACAATCATTTTTAAATAATATACGTAATTGTTTAATAAAATGTTTAGGTATTTTTTAATATTATGTATATTGTGTTTAATACCTTATTAATTAAAAAATACAAATTAATATATCAAACTTATCAATTATTAAATAACATTTTAAATTGAATAATTAAATATACTTATAAACAAATAATTATTATTATATTAAATATAAAATTATTTTTTAACAAAATTATTTTGAATCAGGTAATTATATATTTATCAATGCAATATTTATATATATATACATATATATTGTTAACATATATATACAAATATTGCAAAAAATTACAAATCAGTTTTTTAATTTTGAAGAAGGTGAAAATCACTTCATAGACAAGAAAGGTGCAAAATAGTAAATTTCTTACTTTACCTGTGGCGAAATGCAAAATTAAATGACTGATTTGTAACATTCTGAAATATTTGTAAATATATGTTAACAACATATATGTATATATATAAATATTACATTGATAAATATATAATTACCTGATTCAAAATAATTTTGTTATTAATATAACAATAATTATTAGTTGAGTAAACACAATTATGTAATTTTTATTTTGCAAAATGTTTATAAATATATATTAAAATATTAATTTGTTTGATTATTTTGCAAAATTTTTATACATATATATTAAAATTAATGATATAAATAATCTTAATAACTTAGTAGTATCTAATTCTTATAAAAAATATTTTTTATAAGAAATATATATTATTATTAGAATAATTTGGCTTTCCAATATTATTTATTTATTGAAAATTTATCAATTTTATTTATTTTAATAAAATGTATTACTTTTTTAATTAATAAAGGTAACATAAAAATTAAATGCACATTATACAAATGAATATGTGTTTATTACACTTAATTATCACAAAAATATATGAAATGATATATGTCTACATTTTTTTCAAATGCTTAAAATCTAATTTATGGTATAAAATATAATAGGTGGTACATACTTTTTAATATAATTACATGTTATACTTAAATATAATAAATATTTAAGTATAACATTTTAACATTTTTATAAATTTAACAAATATTTAATAATTAAGATTATTCAAACTTCTTGAAAAATTTAATTCAGTTTTCCAAATATATAGTAAATTTAATAGAATTTATACATTTAAAAAAAATTTGAACTACATTTTATTTCTTAAAATTTGTAGAAAAATTTTGATTAACTTAAGATAAATTTCTTTTATTATTTAATCGAATATAAAAATTATAAAGTTATTTGTTTTTGCCTTACATCCCCTGTATTCTTCTTTATTTTTAGCACTTATTAAATGTTCTGATATTTTTAGTATATTTATATTTGTCAACTATGTTTGAGCTACTTTTGAAAAGTAGTTTTACATTTATTGTAGACACTTGTAAAAAATTTTCTCGCTCTTTCTACTCAATTACTTAAACATGATAACGAGTTTTTTATACAAAAAAATACATTAACATATAACAAACAAATAATAATTTTATTATTACAAGAATGTGTAATTCTTATAGTAATGAAAATGAATCCGTTGAAATCTACTTTCTTTTATATGATTTTGAAATATTAAACCTTTGATATAATTATTAAGTAATAATCATGCATTATACTGCAAATACCATACTACATTCTTTTACTATTTGTTGTTTATTTTTAATTAATCAAATTTGTTTTCTTTTATATACTTAAGTTATTTCTAACAGTTAATGAATAAATTTAATATGAGACATTAGATCAATCTATTATGAAAATAAATATTTTTATCTTATGTTTACTATTTAAACATAATTTACACGAAAATGCTTAAAAACATTTATTTTTTAAATTAAATTATAAAATGGTAGCTTATAAATTTTTGTAAATAAAGAGCTAGTTAAGTTAATATTCCAAAAAGTATAGTAAAAAGATTTAATTTTGTAACTATTATAAATACATATCATTTAAACCATAGTATAACTCGTCTAACAAATTCTATTAAATTAAAAATATTATTGAATAAAATATTACATAAATATTTTTTATTAAAAATACATACTACTAAGTTATTAAGTTTATTTATGTCAATAATTTTAATATATATTTATAAACATTTTGCTAAATAAAAATTACATAATTGTGTATACTCAATTGAAGTTAGACCAATTGATACAGGTGTACCTGTACCTGCTGGTTTCATGGTATTTTAAGAAGTGGAGAAGGTGCATTTAAACAGATTTCCAAACAAAATCTTAGTAACACAAAACTTTTCGCACGGGTTTGGTGTTCGTCATAAAAGATCAATGTTTCGTGTAAGTCTTCACATAGATTTTTGACGAAAATTTTCATTTCAACGGGAAACAAATTTTACTGCAATTGCATTTTCGTTTTCGTGAACAAAATTTTTAAAGATTCTTTGAGAATAAAGATAAAACATTATATTTAATGTATTAGAATTATTTCAAAAAATGAATCGAAATTTTTTGTTAAACTTTTAGTAACATATAAATTTTTTTTTCATCAAATAATTTATTAAAATTTGTGTAATTGTTAAAAATTAACATTTTCAAAAATTGTTTATAATTTGTAAAATTAACCAATTTGCTCAAATTTTTTATTGTGTAAAATTTTAAATTTATAAACATTTTTAATGTGCATAAATACAGTAAATTCGGCTGCTCTATCAATTATCTATGAAAAGATTTTCTTCTTGTTTAAAACTGTACTTATACATCAGTTTTAAAAATTCTAAGCACATAAAGATTTATATTATTTCATAATATTTTAAATACAATATATATTTATATTGTATTAAAAATAATTTGTTAAAATTTTTTTTCTACTTTTATTTAATATTATTTGTCATTTGTAAGTTTCAAGTTTATTCACTGCGGATGAATTATCTTCTTGCTCTATAAAAAAATAAATTTTTTCTAAGCACTTCGAAACCTATTTAAAAAAAAAGGTATGTATAGAAATATGAACTACGAGTAAAAGAAATAGATATCTGAAATATTTCGAGCTTTGAAAATAATTTATTATAACTGAAAAACATTTTTAATAATAACATTTATAATGATTTCTATTTTCTTATATTTATAGAAAAATATTTTATTTTTGAAATGTAAATGACAATCATAAAATTATTAATAAAAATGTTTTTCAGTTATAATAAATTATATTCAAAGCTCGAAATATTTCAGATGTCTCTTTTTTTTACTCGTAGTTCATATATCTTGTAACGGGCTTCCCCATTACAATAATTTTATTCTTTAATTCCTACTTTTTCTCAAAAATACCCACTCACCTTGCTGCAGGTACCCTTACTTGTGACGGTCGCTCAGATCGCACACGTTCACTAACGTTGCCTGCGGAGGCGGCGGGGTTCGGGCTATCTGGATTCTCCCTCGTGCTACCTCTGAAAACGTACGCGAAAAACCGTTGTACGAAGGAATCGGGAGACGAAATAAAAGGATGTACAATTAATTTACGACAAGATGCAATGAACTATTACATTTATTATACACACACTTCGTCATACAGCTCGCTCGCTTCGGGGCCCGCACGCTAATTTCAAAGGAAGCTTAAAACTACTAACAGGCCGCCGGTTCTCTTAAGCTACGTTATTCTTCTTAAGAAGGTCCTTGTTTGTTTAGCAGCGGAGTAACTCGAAGATGACGCACTCGATCAGCAGTCCCTTTGTCCTTCCTGATCACTAACCCTGGCCTTTGATTAACTACTCCTCCTCTCACTCCACCAGATCATACCACAGACACAGGGATAGACACCCACGGGAATCTATTGCCGAAGCCGATCGAAAACTCACGCCTTCTTAATGTTTTCTTTTTGAAAATGAATGCAAAGCGAAAAGCTCAATCAAGCTCGTACGAGTCTCAAAATCAATTTGAGGAGCTCGCGGGTCACTACCCGCGAGTTCCCCCTCTTTCGAGCGTTGGCCGAAACTTCCCGATTCGGGCCCTTACTCTGCCGAATCGGGTATTAACGCGGCACGCGTTACAATCTATATACACCTTTTTTTAAATAGGTTTTGATGTGCTTATAAAAATTTTTTTTTGAATTTTCCATGTATTCACTGGGGTCGCTAAAATTGCTTGGGAAGTCCGAGAGAGAAATAAGATATTTTAACCACTATGTTTGATTCTTATATAAAGCATTGAACTTAATATTCTCTTATTTACTGTTCTGTGATCTCTGGTAAACATATGCATCGGATTACCAGTGCCGGCTTATGAAAAAGGACATACGAGGCTACATAAAGTGCAGGGCACTATTTTTCGTAACACAAATAATATGGGTGAACATGGTGGCGTTTGTTTTCACTCTTTCCATTTAAAACTGACCCACCCCTTTCGCTATGATACAATCGCCCAATTTATCTCAGCGTATTCTTTTATTTTCTATTTTGTATTTGTTATAAAAATTATATAATATAAAATAAAATTTTTTATATTATTTATTTATTTTTATTATTTATGATTGTTATTGCATTGATTCATATTTCTTTTAATTTTTTATTTTAAATAATTATATCACAGCATATAAGTTATTACTAAGTAGTTTGATTTGTCATTGAACGTGTCAGCACCAAACTTCTGTGACTGAAATTTAATAATTGTGTACTTATTAATTTTAATCATTCTTTAAAATATTAAGAGTGGATAATAGTGTTATTATCTACTTTTAAACAAATATTGACAAAATGAAGGAAAGTAAAAATGGTAAAAATATTTTTTAACATTATTTAAAAATTAGTTAAATCATTCAAACATTAAAATTTAAAAACATTGGTTTTTTTTAAATATTTTTATTAATATCTTAAACATACATTGTATTTTTATATGTAATATATTTTTTGTAATAGAAATTAAATTTATTGACAAATATTATTATATGGTAATATTTATTTCTTCAAATAAACGAATTTCACGCGTTTTTATTGAATGACTGTATATTTATTGATTTTGATATATGAATAATATCTATATCTATATATATATACAGATACTCGCATGTGTTAATATGAGTTAGGTATTTTTGTCTTCAAATTTTTTTTATTTATTAAAATAAATAATAAAATTAATGTTTTGCATAGGTTAACCTAATAGGTTATGGTTTTTTTCACATCTTATATATTTATTCATGAGTATACATGAATGCTTACATTATATTTATATGTTTATAAAATTTTTTGTTTTATTTAACATCAAATTTATTATAAAAAAATTATTTAAAAAACATAAATATATAAATATAAATATATAAATAAAAATACAAGTTTCTTAAATTATAAATATTTTCAAATAAAAATTTTGATCTCTTTTGTAGCAATAATAAGTGTTTCGGATAAAACAAATCTTTTACTGTTTGCAAAAAAACTTAAAGATTTAGGTTGGACTCTTATTGCATCAGGAGGTACAGCTCAATCATTAAGAACTTCCGGTCTTGATGTCAAAGATATATCAGATATTACTGGTATAGCTGAACTAATAGGTGGTCGTGTAAAAACCTTACATCCAGCTATACATTGTGGTAATTGTAAAAGATATGACTTCCTTATTAATTTTATAAATATTATTAATACATTAATGTTACCAAATATTTAAATATAATAATTGTGTAAATATTTTGTATAACTTACAATTAATATAAATAATATTTTATGTAAATTAAGAATATAAAATAGTAATTTTGAAAAATACTTTTTTTTTCATAAAACTAACATTTTTACAATAAAAAGAATATTAAAATTTTAATGCATTATTTTAAAGGTATTTTGGCCAAGTCAACCGATTCTGATAAAACCGATCTTGCAAAATATAATTTTGAATATATTGATTTAGTAGTGTGTAATTTATATCCTTTTGTTAAAATTATTTCTGAATCAAATGCAACTCTGCAAGATAT
Organism: Eupristina koningsbergeri; assembly: GCA_018907245.1. Taxonomy (NCBI): domain Eukaryota; kingdom Metazoa; phylum Arthropoda; class Insecta; order Hymenoptera; family Agaonidae; genus Eupristina; species Eupristina koningsbergeri. Next base: position 652,698 of record JACCHV010002976.1, read on the forward strand.
TGTAGAAAATATAGATATTGGAGGAGTTACACTTTTAAGAGCTGCAGCCAAGAATCACTCAAGAGTAACAGTTATTTGTGACCCTGATGACTATGAAAAGGTCATCCTTGAATTACAAAATACTTCAAATAATATATCTTTAGATGCAAGGTAATTCTATATTATTTATTTAGCACAAATTTTTATAAAATTTTAATATTTTAATTTTTTTTTTAATTCCATAAAAAGTATATATACAACTATATATTAAGTATTTTATTAATTTAACATTTATTGTCTCAAGATATTTATAAAGTATGTTAAAACCATTTTAAATGGCAAATTATTTGTTACAATACAAAATGCAATACGTTTTAAATTTTAATTTTTAAAAAAAATTCAAATAAATTTTTTATAAAATGAATCAATGTATTGTAACAAAAAAAAATTAACATTTTTTTCATAATAAAAATATAATATAATAAATGTAACCAACTAAATTATTTTCAATAAAAGGTGTAATAGCATTTTACTGAATCATTTCTGACTGACAAATAATAAATTTATTATCATTTATATTCATAAGAAATGTTTAATATATATAATCTGTATATATAGTTTTTTTTGCTATGCTTAAAATTGAATATAATTTTAATAATTATCAAAAGTTATATCATGAATATTGTGATTAACTTTTTAAAATATTTATAATAACAAATGTTTATGATCCATTATACATATATATAATATATAATCAATATAATATAAAATATAAATAATATTATATAAAATCCATAGGCAGATTCTAGCTGTAAAAGCCTTTATCCATACGGCACAGTATGATAATGCAATTTCGGATTATTTTCGACGCCAATATAGAACTAATTCTTCTCAACTGACATTGCGTTATGGTATGAATCCTCACCAAAAACCAGCACAAATTTTTACAACCCTTGATCATCTTCCATTTCAAGTTCTTAATGGTTCACCCGGTTACATCAACCTTTGTGATGCTCTCAATAGTTATCAGTTAGTAAAAGAACTTAAAGCTGCTTTAGGACTTCCTGCAGCCACTTCGTTTAAACACGTTAGTCCAGCCGGTGCTGCTGTTGGAATTAAGTTAGACAAAGTTCAGGCCAAATTATGTCAGGTAATTTGTACTTTTGACAGTTCTTATCTCTTTTTCAATACGAATTCTTATACTATAATTAATTTCAATTATAGTCAAATTAATTGCTTAATAACGAATTAATATCAATTATTCAACTTTTAATTTCTGCGTATTATATAATTTTTTAAATAATACAAATACTATAAATGTTGAAAGATGTTAATTTTTCTTTAATGTTTGAAAGTAAAAATTAATATTAAAAAAATATATTGAATAACCAAAAATAAAATGAAAATTCGTTCTAACATGTAAATTATATTATTATGTAGAATTAAAAAGTTAGGTTATAAATTTTATAAAGTAATCATTTTTAATTATTTCACACATATTTTTGTAAACATTAACAATTTAATATTCTATATATGTATTACTTTAAAGAAAAATAAAACATCAAAAATTTGTCAAAGATTTTTTTTATTATGTAACGATATGTTACTCCATGGACTTCAGGGTTCGCGTAAGAATCCAGTGCGGGGTGAGGTGCTGTTTAAAACAATACGCAGTTGCGTTTAAAAATAAATTTATTGAAAGAAAAAAAGGTTCAATATTACAAAATTTGTAGTTGCGGGGACTATAAATTCCATAAATATAGTGGGCGCCGCGACAAATATTTATAAGAATATACATGGTCTGTCCCCGAAGTATCGAGTTTTTTTTCATTTGTCGAATATTAGTCGTAGAGATTTGAGAGGGGTCTTAAAATATAGAAAAAATCTTTTTCCATTTGTCCCTTTTTTTTTGTTTTTTCGATAATTAGATGCGGCAAGATTTTATTTCGCCCAAAGGGTGTTCGATTTTTTGATACGACACGCTGAAGCGATTAGTAGAAAAACACTCCGCGAGAATATTTCGTTTAATGACGAAAAAAAAAGAAAAGACTTACTTATTTTTATGAAATATGATTATTGGTGAACTTATAAACAGTTTTAAATAAAAATTTTAAATTTTCTAAAATAATTTCCTTCTACATCTACGCATTTTCCAGGTTTCAAAAACAGTCTGAAACTCCTCAGCTTTTATAATTACGCAAACTTTTCACATTTAAAAATTTTTTTGCCCTATATAGTGCACCGTAGATTGCGTTAAATTCAGTTTTTCTATGATTGCTCCAACTGTTAAGCGATGGTCGGAATTTAAAAATTTTAATCACGCGGCAGATATTCGTAGCGATTCGAAAGGTTTTTGGGAGCTCAAATCAAGATTCATCGATGATCTTTTTCCGATTTTCTTTAAAAACTGTGTCATTTTTCATATTATAATTTTTATATATAATTATCTTCATCAACTTCTTTGCACATTATATATGTTTACGCACTGTTTTTTTAAGTTGCAAACAAAATTTTATCCCGTAACGCTGTCACTTTAGCGCATCGTGTCCAGAAATCGAAGAACATCCTTCATGCGAAGAAAAATCGTGCCGCATCTAATTATTGAAAAAACAAAGAAAAAGGGATAAATGGAAAAAGATTTTTTTTACATTTTAAGACCCCTCCCAAATCGCTACGACCAATATTCGCCAAATTAAAAAAAAATAACTCGATACTTTAAGGACAAAGCATGAATATCGATGATTACGACAATGCGGCGGAAAATATGGAAGAATGGCGCAGTAAATACACAAATATTTTAAATAAACATCTAAAGAAAAAAACGAACGGAGCAAGAAATTTAACATTTCATAAAAATCTATAAACGCAACATAAAATATTAATAAGGAATATAAATTTATTTAATCATTTAATTAATATTAAAAATTCTCTGAGAAAGTTAGTTTATAATTTTCCGTTAGCGGAGATTCGGCACTGTTTCCTAAGTTATGAAAACCAAGAAGCACGCAAGCGTTCGAAGCCTCCGTGAGCGAGGGTGTAGTAGATCTTCCCTACTCTGCACTCGTAACGGTCGAGACTCCTAGTTTCATCAAGTGAGGGAGTGTCAGGTATTTAAAGGCGGTGTGGAAGCATTTGTCCAGCTCCGTTCCCTACGGAGGGTCGTACTGACGTTACACCGACAGATGTTTCGGATGGTTAGGAAATACGTCGGCGTCGTCGTCGATTGATGAGTATTCGATAAGGGAAACCAAAGTGTGCCGGGACAGAGGCCAGTCTTTTACATGCGGCTGATTTCCCGGTCATACCATCAGCAAGATTTCCAGGCGTCGGGGGTGGGTTGATAGTGTGCAATGACATTCTTCTAAAGAGCTGGGCCCTTTTATTTGCTGCTCGGTGGAACAGCTGCTTCGTCGAGTGGTGGGACACCACTGCGTTATTCATGATTTTAGTTCTGCTAGCTGTGCAGTAGTGGAGCTGTTTTTGGGGAAAGTCGGCGGTGGTGGGACTTGTGGAGCTGGGGCCTATTGCTGCACGTACTTGGGACGCCGAAAAATCCTTAATGACGGCGCGGCCGTCATAACTACAGAATTGTTTGTTATTTTTAATTCTATTATGTATTCCTTAAATAATGTTGAAAAAATTAATTTAATATGAAATGTGTTTTTGCGTTATTTAATTTAAAATTAATATCAAAGGTGAAAATTATATATTTTAAGGAAGGGTGAACAAATAAAATTTCACAAGAATTTTTGTTTGCCGCTAATATAAAATAAATTTATTTCAAAAATACTGTTACCGCCGCCTTGGCATAAAAAAACCTCCGTGTCGGAGGAAAAAAACCGTCCGCCGGTTCCTCGTCGGATCGAGTCTGCAGCCTCCGCGTAGGCTTCGCCGATCCTTAATCTTCAGCTTCTCCCCGCAGTTGGAGAAGATGCAGGTGGAGTATTCACCGCCGCTGAAGGTGAATACTTGAGCGCCGGGATGATGACGCTTCGTCTCTTACGATCTCGTCCAAAACACCTCACAGCACTTACACCTGTCCGCCGCGCGAGGAACCACAAAGTTTTCACAAAATTGCTAATTTTCGCCGCTAAGCAACCGCACTGCCCTGATTGATAACGTGTTTATCAATCAATTACAATTTCGCTGATGCTTTTACTAACGATAATTCTCAACAGAGAGTTTGCCGTGATGCGTACTCGAAGAATTTCAGTACGCAAGTGCTTTTCCCGCCGCCCTCGACGCCGAAGAACCCCCCGCCTTTCCTAGACATTTCCTATTTCGACGGCATACACGGCCAGCTGGCCCACAGTTGTAAATCATCGTTGATAATTTACAATTGCTCAGGTCTAATTTTGCAGCTGCGAGGGACTCCTCGGTCAGGTTTCCTTTCGAAGTTCGACGAGTCCCGAACAAAATGATTATTTCATTAAAGTACATTATAAAAAAATTACATTGGTTGTTATTAATTTACTATTTTTATGAATTCAAGTTATATATGTATATACATGGTGTATCCGAAAAATAATGTTTTTTTTCCATTATTTATCGTAGCGATTTAAAAGAAGTCGGAAAAAGTGTGGGGAGTTTTTGTTTATTTGACCCATTTTTTTATTTGATCATTAGAACTAGCAGTATTGTTTTGTGCGAAGGATGGTTTTTAGTTTTGTGACAAAATGCGATGGAATGACTGATGGAATAAATTTATATGATAAATTTTGTTTTTGGCTTATTAAGATACTGTAAAGACTTTTAAATATTAGAAAAAAAACTTTAGGGATAAAATTACGTGTAAATTACAATTAAAAAGTTCGTATAAGGCTCTGATAAATGCCACCGATTATTATTCTGGTTTTCAATACCTAAAAACAACCTGAATTGATTTTAACGTCCAATGTATACACAAAACTTTTAGTTTAAACCGTCATTTAAGGATCAGAGTAATCGATTATACACTAAATTTATCAATCCGTGCATACACTTAGCTTTAAAAACCTTTTTTAATATTTAAAAATCTCCATAGCCTTTTTGCCAAACCGAAAGACAAAATTTTCGATTTGATAATAAAGATTCATTGTCGTGTTGCAAAATTGAAAAAAACACTACGCAAAGACAAATTATGCCGTTTATAATTATCAAAAAGAAAAAAACGGGAACAAAAACAAAACTCTCTTGCTAATTTTCTGACCTCTCCGAAATCGCTACGATAAATAGTAGTGGCCTAAAAAAAATTCATTACTTTTTCGACACTGTATATTAAAATATATGTATATATTTATACTTATATCAATATATTTTCATATGTTTTTAATTTTATTTTTTGATTATATTAATGTAAAAAATTCTTTTTAAAATATTAGAATACATGGTGTGTTATAAAAATATTGTGGTTTATTTTTTTTTACTCGACTATTTATCGAAGCATTTTCGGAAAATGTAAATAAATATGTGGGGAGTTTGCTTTATCTTTTATTTTGTTCTATGATCGGTATCGATTAAAAAAATAAATATAAATCTCGATACTTCTATAATACACTACGTAAATTTTAAATAGGTTGACGATATTGCTAATGAACTTACACTACTAGCTGCTGCTTATGCAAGAGCCCGTGGAGCTGACAGGATGTCAAGTTTTGGAGATTTTATTGCTCTCTCGGAATCCTGTGATGTAATCACAGCTAAAATAATTTCTCGGTTAGTATCACATATTTCATAAATTAGATAAAAATTATTATTTTTTTTAATGCATTTAAAGTATAGCGATATATTTGAAATATTCGAATGATTAATTAATTTTATTATTATTATTATTATACAAATTTATGAACACCATAAAATAATTATTTATTATAATATAGATAAATTTTTGCATGTTATAATAAAAGAAAGTAATTCATAAAACCAATTGTTATGTTTCAGGGATATAAATTAAATATCAATTGATTATTATTGTAAAAATTTCTTTTATTCGTGAATATTTTTAAATTAAAAAAAGTTTAAAAGTTAAATTCAACAATTTAATTATTGTTTAACTGAGACAAGTTAGAGTAAATAATAATATCACAAAATTTAAAGGTTAAACGCTAACATAAAAATATTGATTATAATAGTTACGATTTTACTTGAATATACATCTTGAGCTGTTATCGATGAGATGGATTTTAGAGTTCTCGAATGTCCGAAAAGTTGATTTGGGTGTAGAATTTCAGTTAGCACTTTAGTTTGCTACTACTCCGAAATTTTCGGGTTTGGAGATTCCGGTTATGATTTGAACGATTATTTGTATTAAAGAAATAAAAGTTGATACAAGTACAAATTTCGAAATTATTTAATTAACTAATTATTTCAAACGATTTTTAAAAGATCAAAAGCTAAAGCTCATCCCTTTTGTATGATTTTTAAAGTCTTTTAGTTTTACTACCATCATAACACGTTAAGAGTCGGATGTTTTACTTTTAATTAATAATTTTCGCTATTGTTGTCTGAAAAACTTTATCAATTATCGAGGTTTGATAGAACCAAAAATTTCGGACTGCATATTATAATGTGGCTAAATTTGATTTTCTTTGAATCTATTTATCGATATATTGTTTCTTATTTATTTCCATTGAAGAGAAATCGGACATTTAAATATTATCTTATATGAGATACATTGTATACATCTGTGATATCAGCGATATCATTATAAATTTTTATTTTTTAATTTATGAAAAATTTTGAGGCAACATAATAATTGTTTAATGGTTAAAAAATATATATATGTAAAAATAATAGTTATGGGTTAGTTTTACTTTTTTTTATATATTTTATCCTTTTGTGCCATGAAATGTTCAAATTTATGCTCTTTGTATATGAAAGAAAAAGTACTTTGATTTAATCTCAATTTTTTAACTTACTATTTATATTTTACTTTTATAATTTCTTTGAAGGCACGTAGCATATAACACTTTTATTATTGTTATCAGATTTCTCACATGTATATATTCGATGCTATTATATTTTTTTTTATATATCGTGTTCAAACTCGTACATCGGTATTTGGAAATTATTTTTCTTTTATATTTTTTAGCCATAATAATGAGGGTAAATGTAAGAATATTTTTGAGATATTTTTGTATCTTATTATCAGTATATATATTATTAATATTATAAACTAAATGACTTAATTAAATTAAAAGGAAAGTTGTAATAATTGTCTTTTATCATATTAAAATGCAAGATATTTATTTTAACTCTTATTTGAATCTTTCATAATTATATTTTTAAAAAATTCATTCTAAATTTTGCATAAAATATTTACAAATAAAAATATAAACTTTTTATGCAATGATAGAGAAGTGTCAGATGGTATAATTGCGCCCGATTATAGCGAAGAAGCTTTCAACTTGTTATGTAAAAAGAAAAAAGGAAATTACTGTATATTGAAGATTGACCCATTATATGAACCGCCGGAATTAGAACGAAAAGATATTTATGGGTTGACTCTCGAACAGCAACGTAATAATATTAAAATAGAACCTTCAAATTTTGCCAATATTGTTAGTAGGTGCAATAGTTTACCCGATAGTGCAATAAGAGATCTTATAATAGCTACAATTGCTGTAAAATATACGCAAAGCAACTCTGTGTGTTACGCAAAAGATGGTCAAGTTATAGGCATCGGAGCTGGACAACAGTCAAGAATACACTGTACAAGACTTGCGGGGGATAAAGCTGATAACTGGTATAAGACTGATATATTTGAATAATTTATTAAAAAAACAAACCAACAAATAATAGAGGTTTTATATATAATATAAATAACAAATATAAAAAGATATTTTATTTATAGGTGGTTACGTCAGCATCCAAAAGTAATAAATATGAAGTTTAAAAAAGGAGTAAAAAGAGCTGAGATATCAAATGCAATTGATAATTACGTTTCTGGTTCAATTGGTCGAGATATGTCTGAAAGTGATTGGACAAACTTATACGAAATTATTCCAGAATATCTCGATCCAACAGAAAAATCTGATTGGTTACGAAAATTGGATAATGTTGCTCTTAGTAGTGATGCTTTTTTCCCCTTTCGTGATAATATTGATAGAGCGAAATTGGTAAGTTAATTTTGATCTAAGCATTTGTATAAATATCGTAAGCTTTTATACATATAAAGTTATTTAATTCGATCATAAAATTCTTTATAAAACCCTGTTTATCATAAATAATCAATTGTAAAAATAAAAACTATAAATTGAATGTGGAAATAAATAAATAAAAAAAATGGAACTTAAAGCAAAACTTACTGATTGAAAAATAAGAGTTAATTCAATTTTAATGTGAAATTTATTCAGTAAACGCAATTCAAAATCAGCAGGCTGAAATAGTACCACTCGGCCACTGTAGCAAACCGTTGAGTTTTTCTTTTTTCATGCAAAAAAGTTAAGTGAAGTTATATATACAAGTCCCTTACGATTCTTCACAGATTTTTGATACATAATATATAAAGCTTTGCTTAACTCTCATTTAGCTATACTTAATTTATACACTTTTAAAACACTTTAGTCTACTCTTTAATTGTATAATACATACAATTTGTAAAATCTCTCTAGATAAAATTAATAAGAAAGGTACGTTGCAAACTTTATGTGTTAGACCACACCGCCGATTTATTAATTTCATAAGTTTGAGTTTAAGTTCCACTCTTAATAATTGTTTGAAATATTATTAAATTGCTTATCCCTTATTATTTTGAGCACCACCCACTCTATTTGTAATTTATTTTACACCTACATATCATTTATTATGGTAAATATAAAACCTACATATCATTTATCAAGACAGATAAAATCTGAGGTATAAAATATACATCGAAATTTATATTTTTATGAGCTCTGAGTTAAAATGATTTTGGGTTTAGAAATGAAGTTTACGTATTTGTTGAGCATGAATATAATTTTAAATTCATATAGTAATATGAATAAAATAAAAAAAATTGAAAATTTAATTTTTTAATAATAACAATGAAATTTTTTGTACATTTATCATGTTTCTATACAAAAGTATTAAGAATATCTATGAAAAAAGCACGAATCAGTATAGATAGAGCATGGTAAAAATAACTTGTATTAGTAGTTCTTTAATATACATTAAATATTTATCAGCTATTTAATATTGGTAATAATTTTAATCATTTATAGAGTGGAGTACGTTATATTGGAGTACCTGGTGGTTCAACAAATGATGAATCTGTGATACAAGCATGCGATGAACACAGTATTGTTTTGGCTCATACTAGTCATAGGTTATTCCATCATTAAATGTTACTTTAAAGCTTTTATGAATGGTTATTCACATATATTTTGGTAAATTTTTTTATTGGTTGGGTATTATAATTGTTACTACTTTTGTACTTGCATATAAAATAAATTACTCAAGTAGTTATTTGACTTCTTATCTTTAATCACTTCACTACAATTATTCATAAATATTAATTATTATTAAGAGAACACTATATTAATATTTTATAATAATGTTAAGCACAAATAATACATAAAAACATTTTGTAATCATTTAAAAATTTTCATAGAATAACTTTTAGGAATTTATTTGAAGTAGACATATTGAAGGTAGCCATGGTGGTTTTGATCCGCAGATACTTATGTGATGAGACAGTTCCGTTTGCCCTTCACAGCTGAAGGGCAGAGTCGAGCTCTCGTCGAAGAATTAGCAAGAATTTCGCCGGGATAAAGCGGCAGTCGATTTGCTCAGGATTTGGATCAGTGGCAGGCGAGAATAGTAAAAAAAAATCAATATAAAATTTTGATTAAATAGTTATCACCGGGTCGGCAATCCTTTTATTAGTTTTTCTAAAACAAATACAAAGAATACACGATTAGTTTCTGTGAGGATCGCCTGAATTAGAATTTTTGCGCTATGATAAGCGACACGGAATATATTCGGAAATTTTATTTCAGAAATTGAATTTATACGTAATAATCTCTTATGACTAATAATTCCTCGGCAATATTTACTTCGTTGAAACGTCTACTCACTGCGCGACTGCTGCGGGGTCGCCGACAATAACAAAGATGCCGAACGTAAACACACGCCCGACCGTTGTTTGGCTTCCTAGTAATTACTGAAAAAAATCATTTTACATTTCTTTCGTAACGCTTATATTTCGCAACATTTAAATTATAGACATTTTATACGATAGAGAAAAAACAGAAAGATTTTACGCGACTTATATCAAACGATTTTAATTTACCGATAACTAATTGGTCTTTACTACGACGCGAATGGCAAGACCGATCGAATCGGACGAATTTTCTTAACTATTACGGTCGTCAACGAAATCGTAACGGAAAAACGACAGGAGGAAAGGTATAATTGAGAAGAAAAAAAAGTTTATCGAGGGCGGTTAGATAAGACGCTCTTGATATGTGATGAAGCTCCTGCAGAGCTAAGGTTCGGAATTTAGAAATCGCAAGCGATTTTCAATTTCTCTAAGGAGATGAAACAGCATGGAATCCTGACAGTTTCGGATTGTTTTATTGCCACGGAATCTTGTACAACGGAGGTGAATAAATCTGGAGTTTTGCTACGGAATCGTGTACAACGGGAAAATCGGAAGGGAAGGTTAGCTCGGAAGCAAAGCCAGACTGTGTCTGCCACGAGATTAGCGCTCTCGGACACCACATAATCTCGGTTCAATGGCACGCAAGAAAATTGGCAACCTGATTGGCTGTTCGCAGTCACGAGGGGGTCCGGGCGCGTGCCGGTACAATCAGGGCCCCATATACGGAACTTGGAGCGTCGAGGGGAACCACCGTGGCACAAATTTATCATCGACTAAGTCTCGTTAATTAGAAATTAATAATAATTTAGAAAATCAACCAAAAGATTTTTATGTCTTATACATATAGATTGTTATGTATTTATTTAATTATTATTTATTTCTAAGTGACATTTCTGTAGTAACTTGAGTTGTCAAATCGCTCCAGCCTTCATAAAAATCAAGTTGATTGATTAACAATAATATTTATTTGTAATTCAAGTACTATTTATTTTCGAAAAATCGAAAAAAATTTAGTGTTTGGCTCGTAATAAAAATGATATCCCTACTTTTGATTGTGATAACTTTAATATATGTTAAAACGCATACGATTGACAATTACATATTCTGATAAAATTGCTAACCTCTACAGGTCCTTCCACCAGGAGATGCTCTAATTTTTTGGTTTAGATTAGCATTTTGTCGCCTATTATCATCTTTTTCTTGATCAGTGTTATTCAATGTTTTGGTTCACATTTATTATATGGGTCTCAGTGCCATATTCTTATTGACCGATATTTTGCGCAATTTTATTATAAGCGAGATTTTGCGCTACGTTTTGCTCTACTATATCATTCTTTTCGTAACGCCAGTCGTCATACTTATTAAATATGTCAAATTACCTTACATACATAACAATATAAATAAAATTTAATGTTAAAATCACTCATTTTTAAGTGTAGAGAAGAATTATCTGATATACAAAAATGTTAGCTTAAACCACAGAATTATTGAGTACTATAAAAAAGACATTTTATCTTGAAAATTTAATGTCATGGAAGAATTACGAAATAAAATTAATGCATAAAAACCAGTAAATAAAAAATCTCACATTTTTTATTTTCAAGTAGATAGATAAGTATATTGAAGTTTTCTGTGTGATGATTAATTAATTTTAAGTTTATCGTACTTCTGGTATACATAAAATAATAAATTAATGTACTTATGATATATTGCGTATTAAAAAAATGTGAATACATATAATTGATATAAGCTAAATTGTAAAATCAAATAATTACACCTTTAAGCATTAAATTTACTAATTTAATCATTGTCATTCTCGTGAAAATTATGCAGTGAATGAATATTTCTTAGCTTTAAATAAGTGAGAAGGTTTATTGTCCAACTTGAAAAACAAGAATAATAGTTAAAATATAGTTTGAAACTTAAAACTATAAAAGAATAGTCATGATAACATATAGCACAGAAATAAAAAATAATATTTTTATGCTTTTGTATGTCTCGATGTATATCTTCATAAATTCATAACCAAAGGTCATAATTTGTATTTCAAAATTTATATAAAACATGTGAATAAAACGAGGATCATTACGTAACCGCTTGTCATTTATTTTGCGGCTCCCCTCCTCCTTAATAATTTCAGAAAGACTGACAACGCCCTGGCTCTGACGAGCCATCTACGGGTGGGAATCCAGGTAGCAGTAAAAAGGCTGCTTCGTTACACTTTTAATTAATCTATAACAACTCGCTATAAATCTATTTATGATCATTATTGAATATAATCTTACAAAAAAAAAATTATGGTAATATTCGTTAATATTAACTTGATACGCATTTCTGAAATTTTTAGTCTATCAATGGATTTTTTGAATAGTCTTGAGTTAGACTATATAGCCATGTGAAAACATTTAATTATGTTTTTGACTTTAAAAATGTTGAATGCAACTATCCGCAAAGCTTAGGTCTAGGGGATCTTAGTTAAAACATTATGTCATGAGTCTATCCTCGTGTTCAATTGAGTTATAGCAAGTATTTACTATAAACGTTATGGGAATATGTGGTGACATTTCTTCCTAATTTAACGTTTCTGTTAATTTGGACCACAAGAAAATGTTATTGAATTTATTATTTAAATTATTTACAACAAAATTTTCACAGTTTTAATAAGAATACCGGAAAGCTCCTATCAGTACTATTACTATTTTAATGGACGAAAACTTTGATTTCAATCATACAAGCCAGAATGATTAAAATGTTCGAAGGGACACACTTATAGTTTCTCCGATTTGTGTGAACGGGGTGGGTGCATGCGGGAAAAGGATGAGTGTGTGTCGGTCGTAACGGAGCCATCGGATGCCGCAATTTAATTATTTATGTATGATTTCTGCCAATCTAGTCTCTCTCTCTCTCTCTCTCTCTCTCTCTCGGGGAAAGATGAATGATAAAAGAAAACAACAAAGTGCAGAAACATAAAGGAAGGAATAGAGGAACTCAGTGATAAATAAATAATAAAGACATGGAGAAAACTAAAAAAAGCAAGGTAACAAGGATAGACGCAATCTCAAATGAATCACGGCTATATGAATGTGTAGAGATAAAGGGAAAAACTGAAGGGCATCATGAGAAGAATATGGAAAGAAATGCCAAACGATTAGAGAACAGCAATACGACTATATAAGAACGCGGACCTAGACTATCTTGAGAATTATAGAGGGATATGGCTATTGTCGACAGCATGATTGATATACACAGAAATATTAAAGAAAAGGTTAGGAAAACAGTTAGAAAAAAAAGAAATAGTACCAAAAAACAAAGGGGAATTCCGGAAAGGGAGATCAGCAATGGAAAACATTTATACTCTAAAATACATTAAAGGGCGCTGAGAAAGAAAACAGCAATATACACGCTGTTCAAGATCTGAAAGTGGGATTCTTATGAAAATTTCTTATAAAAAATTCTTGGACACACCTCTTTCCAAGAGGTGATGAATCAAAAAAAAGAGGTCAAGAATCGGATGAAATAGGAAGCCTGAGGAAAAGAAGCATGGGAAAAGTAGCAAATTTATGGGAAGGAGTAAAAGGCGAAAAATATTTGCTTTTACTGATTTTTTTTAAGATAAACGTCTTAATTATAATTTCATAAATGTATGATTTATTTATATTGAATGAATAAATGACAATTTTATATATAGAAAATTTACTAAATCTTTAATTCTGTACCTACAAGATATTGAAACATAACAGCTTTATTAGTAATAAATTTTGTGATCAAATTTCTTTTTTGTAAAAAAAAAAATTTTTAATTATTAGATACTTGAACCTTTTTTATATTAAAGAAATTTTGTAATCGTAAAACTATTTTATAAAATAATTTCACATATACTTGTATAAGTTCTATACATAAATATACATACATACAATACTGTTCAGTACAACAAACCTTAATTGAAAAAATATAAAATTACTTTTTTATTAATATTTACAAGAATAATATTAATTGATTGATATATATTTATCGATAATTGATAATATTCTTGTATAATTAATTGAATTGTGACAATTTTTGTACTTTGCAATTAATTGTTTGAAAATTAACTTCTTTATAAATTTCACTATCAGTTTAATAAAAATAAATAGTAAATCTGTTTTATACAATTTTTTCTTCTACTTAAACCAACATGTAGAACACTTGTAAACAAAATTTAGAAAATAGAATATATATAATATTTATAATGTAAACAGGTTGATCACAATCACTATTTTTTTTTAAATTAGTGTTCTCTTTATATTACTTAATCAAAATAATTTTTTTTTTTTCATTTTTTATTTGGTTTTTATCTTCATTTTTTTTAGAAACTCTAAAATAAATAATACGAAGTTGAAATTAAATGAAAATAATTAAAATTAATAAAAACTATAAAAAATAAAATATTTACCTAATTTCAATAATAAAATCACACGAAGAAGATGCAGAAGATATACTTGAATTACTTGTTGAGCGTTTTAACTTTGAATATTCACCTTTCATACTTTCTTTTAGAATATCTCTAAAAAATGAATAAAATTTAATATAATTACATTTTAAAAATAATTTAAAAGAAGTTGATAAATTCTAAAATTAATACTATTGTTAACTACTTTCTTAAATCATTATTTCTGTATGTGAAAAGATAGTATTTTTCATGAGAAACAATCATTTAAGTTTAATTTTAAAGGGATATTTTATTGATAAATTTAGCTATTTAATATTTCCATTCTTAGTGCACTAAATATAAGGAAATTAAATCAGATTTCTATTAAAAAATTAAATCTATGATGTAAATTAAAAGTTAAGTAAAAATGCATTTAATATTTTAAATTATATTCATTTATAAAATAAATATCATAATGTTGAAAAAGTGAAATTGATCCAGTGAGGTTCGGCTGAATAAAATAAAGTTATTCCTTGTCGAAATGTCAATGAATCAATTAGAATAATTTTGTTTATTCACCTGAACCTCATTGGATCAATTTCAATTTTTCAACAGAAAAGATTGAAGGTGCTTCATATCAAATTATAAAATATAGATACTTCAATTGAAACTTCTGTATTAAAAATATAGCAATCTAAAATTAAAATATATTTAGTATATTGCAATAAAAAGAAAAAAATGGAAGATTATTGTTTTACTTAATTTCCATAAGTAAATGTAAATTTTTTTAAATTTTTAAATTAGTTCTCAATGAAAATAGAAAATAATTCAAATAAAAAAAAATTATTTTAGTAAAAATGGATGTTGGGAAATGTAAAGAATATACAAATCAAATTAAAAAAAATTATAAAATAATGTACAATTAAAGAATTAAAAAATAAAAAAGTTAAAAAAGCAAAAAAAAAATTATAATTGTTGTTACTATTACCCTAAACATCTAAGGCCAATTGATTTATAGAAAAGACTAGCAAAATGTGCATTTTTTGAACTATTAGTGGGAAAAAGTCCTTTGAATGCTGGAGTATGAATTCTGGAAAAAAAATTTTCTATAATAAACAGTAAAATATATTAACTCATTATATAAAAATAAGTTATTAATATTAAAATAAAACCAATTTTGTACTTCTTTCTGAATTTCTCTTGCAATTTTGAAATACCCATATGATTTGATAATTCTCGAAGAAGAATTCTAATAAAATTTTTTTTAGTAGTAGTCAATTCTTTTTCATATAATTTTATTATAGATAAAATTTCCCATGAAATAGTGTCTGTTAGTAAAAGATGGGCAAATAATTTACTAATATTTTTTAATTCATTTTTATCAAATACTTCAATTGTATTGTAGCATTCTATTATAATTTCCTTAAATGCATTAGCAAATGCATTATTACTTAAGCAAAATTTCTGTAAAATAATTAATTTATGTTAATTTATTTATAATTATTTTTATAAATCATATTTGTTTTCATTATATATATTTTTTTTGTTTAAGGCAAAAATTAAAACTAAAATTTTTTAAATTATAAAATGAATAATAATTTTAAAAAATATATTTTATTTGAAATTACCTCAGCAATTAATCCAAAAAATTTTTCATATGTCTTCATTTGTGCACAACAGTCTAAAAAAATTTTGCAAATTACAATTTCTTGTTCACTATTTAGTTGCATTCTTAATATATTATGAACACATTCATCAAAATCAAGTAATGAATGAATTGTTGAGAGAATAGTATTTTCAAAAGTTATTAAATCTAATTCAATCTCATTATTTACATCTGTATTTTCATTGAGTATATTAATTTCAATTCTATCATCACACTTGTTTTTTTTATTAGAAATAGCTTGCGTTAAGTAAGAATGATTATTTTTATATTCTCTTCTAGAGAATTCATTTTTATCTTTTTTAATCTTAATAAAATATTTCCCTAATTGAGTTAATGATCTTATTTTATCCAAATGATACATCAGAAAAAATGATGAATATACAGGTTCAGTCAATTCAATCGAACTAGATAAATGTTCAGTTGAACATATTGAAACTAAAGTGGAACACTCTCTTTTTTTCATAATAATTTTTGTCCATGATGGAAACTCCATTAATAATTGAATGAAGTTTTCTAAAATAATAGGACAATAATAATCATTTGGTGGCTTTTCTAGATCCATATTAAAATCACATTTTTCAAATGCTTCTAGTTTTAATTGATTAATATAATTATAAATTTTGTTGGGAAATTCATTAATTGTATTTTGACTTAAATCAAAAAAAGAAAAACTTCTTGAACCATTTCTTCCTATTACAAATTGAACATATTGCTGATTCATTTGTTGAATAGTATCTGTGGTTAAATGTGCCCACAAAGCTATTCTCTTTGATTCTATTTCTTTACTTTGAAAAGGACTTTGACACATAATTAAAATACTTATGACTGTTCCCTTAAACAGGTCCAAATTATCTATTGTACTTAAATACATAATACTACATAGATAAAAGTCCTTGACAGATTGCAAAATATTTTCAAAACATGACCATCCATCCACAACTTTTATTAAACTAATTACATCGATCTGAATTAATGTGGATGGTAATTCAATCTCTTCATTTACCAAATATTTGTAACACCTTAAAAAATTATAATTGTAATAAATATTGGTCCTCAATGTTAATTGCAATCAAAGTATATTTTATTAAACAATAAAATGAGATATAAAAATAAATAAGATAATTAATTTCTTTTATATATTTTCTATTCAAATTACATACCTTAAATTATATTTATCAAATGTACAAAAATTAAAAGCTAGTGACGCAGCATCTAATGTAGAATATGAATAACCAATAACTATTTCTGGTGGTGCCAGTGCACCAGTTTCAAGCCAACTGTTGAAAAAATATTGCAAATCTGAAGATTTTTTTGATTCACTAAGCATTTGAGCTAGTAATATAATAGAATTTTCTAATTTAACCGCTAATGCATATAAATATATACTATCAGATTGAAAGCATTCTGTAATGTTTGAAACAATATTATTTATTATTATTAAAGATATTGTTGATTCAACATTAATTAAATCTTTCCACAAAAGTACTTGTTGTGAATGCCAATAATGAACTGTAAATGGATAAATGGATATTTTATGTATACTATTTTTATATTCTTCTTTATTTTTTAAAACAATCAAACTATTAAAATCGTTTTGTACAGATTCTTGGATCTCTTCATTATCAAGTGTTTCATAATGGTCATAATTATCCCAAATATCATCATAGCATTCTACTGATTCCCTTTTTTTAATTTTTTTAATTTTTGGTGGTACGCCTATAATATTTAAATGTTTCATCAAATTAGATTTTATCTGTCTTCTATCTTGGTACACAAATAAATATAAATTATGCACATTTATTTCTGGCATAATTTTACATGCTTCTTTCCATACTGAATCTTTTTGTTTTTTTAATTCTCCATTTTCATTAAAAATCGGCAGATCTTTTAATACTTCAAAAATAGTTTCATATTTTACTTTTGCATGTCTTGGCATTTTGAAAATGTTTTAATCATTTAAATAGTTACTTTTTTTGGTGTCATATAATAAATTTTAACCACTTTATTTTATAATGTAAAAACATAAAATTATAAATTGTTGTTAAGTTTTTGTTATTAATATAAATAACTATTACTTTTCAAAATATTGAACAAAATTTGTTACTACACATTTTTTATTATAAATGTTATTTAAGAAAACTTATTTTTTTATTTTTGATAGATTTTTTTACATATATTTAACCAATCTAGGTATTAATAAATCATTTAATTTTTATTTACATATAATTAGATATAAAAATTTTATAGTATATATTACAAAACACAGCTTATAAAAAGGTCAAGCCTGGTTTTAAAAAAATGTAGCAGGTAAAATATTTCTTTTTTTCGTTTACCCTCAGCTTGCGTCAGAGATTATTAAATAGATTGCTGATGGACAGAACCACAAAATATATAGTAAGAGAAGGTCGACTTCTGTGTTAAACACAAAACATACCATCCAGCTCAGGGGAGTCCAACCAGAGATGAATTGGGAGATTGCGCAGTAGCGTAGGGAAGGGTGTCCACAAAATTCGGTGGCAAGAAGGTGCTGCCTCTTACGGATGCCCATAGATATGCCCATTGGAAGCATGGTGGGGATAAGAAAAGGCATAGCGGGGTTCGTCGTATGACCAGAGATGAAAATTAAATACGAGTTTGTAAAAATGAAAGACGATCGGCCGAGCAGAAGCAGCTTTTTCAAATCAAACACATACGCAACGTTATGTACATGTATTTACTATTACAATGAATGCTTATAGCTATGCTAGGTTCTCTACGACCAACTTCTAACATTATAATTCATTTGTATAATATTGAGAATAATTATAAATAAAATTGATTTATATATACCGCTTTTATTCTTTTCTCATCCAATCTTATTAAAAACTAATACAATTATCTTTAACACTTATTTTTTTAAAAGTAAAATTTATTTATTTAAATTTATGAGTAATTTTTTAAAATACTTTATTAAAAATTATATTTTATTATTTTTCAAATAATAAATTAAATTTAAAAAGTTATTATTTGATAAATTGTTTTTTGCAATATAAATACACATGCATATGTATGTATTAGCATCCATTTACTTCACTATTTACATATTCATTTAATAACAAATTTTTGTAGTACTTTATTTACAATTAATATTCGAACCATATTTTAATGACATTTCTATCTTTCTCACTCTTACAAGCTCTCGCCTTCTTTTTCACTCTCAATCTGTCAAGCTATATTGTGTCTGTCTCTCTCATTCTCGTGCGTGCGCCCTCTCTGTCTTCGTCAATCTCAATATATAGCATATCAATTTCTCTCGCTTTCATTCCCGAATCCACTCATTCATCTCGTACGATTTCTTTCTCTCTCTCTCTTTCTCTCTCCTACTCTATCTCTCTCTCTCTCTCATATTCACGAATCAAATTTTTCTCTCTCATTCTTAAAAGCTCTTACCTGTATCAACCCATTCTTGCAGCTTCATACTCTATCTCTCTCTCTCTATCTATCTATCTTTCTCTCTCTCTCTCTCTCTCTCTCTATCTCTATCTATCTATCTTTCTCTCTCTCTCTCTCATGCTCAGGATATACAAGGCGTTATAATTTAAATTTTTTACTTCTTATACAATGATACATGGCTAAAAATACTATTTTAAAAATGCAATTGGTAAGTTGACAAATAATTTTATATCTAGTATGTTTTAGAAAAAGTTTTAGCAATTTTTCAGCAATTGAAACATTTGAATTTTTAAACACAAATTAAAAAAATTCGTGTATTTATAAGTATGTGAGAATCACAAACCCAACCGATATTGTTTAAAAAAACAACGTTGTACATGATTTCTGCATTTTTTTATTTCTTATATCATAATTTTAAAATGTTATTAAAATCTAAAAAACAATTACAAATTTTCAGATATAATAATATAATATAATGTAACTATGTAATCACAATTTATGTACATGTTTTTTTTTAAGCGGATGTCAAATATAAGATTAATAATGTATAAATGTAAATTATTTTATTTTTTAAATATAATGTAAAATAAAAATGATATTCTCTTTATAATATTATTGTAATGTTTTAAGTTTGTAAATAATTGTATTTATTTAATACTGTATAATTGTAATATTAGTTTTTAATTTTCACAATTGTAATTTTTTTAATATCTCATGTATAATTTGATAGTGATTATATATACATTATTAATATGTTTTATAATAAATGTAATAATAAAATCTTGTTTGTCAAATCTTAGAATGATGTAAATTATAAATGTAAATTCATGTTTAATTTTTTATGTAATACATTTTATAATTTATAAAATAGCTTATCAATGTATCTGTAATCACAATTTATGTACATGTTTTTTTTTAAGCGGATATCAAATATAAGATTAATAATGTATAAATGTAAATTATTTTATTTTTTAAGTATTATGTAAAATAAAAATGATATTCTCTTTATAATATTATTGTAATGTTTTAAGTTTGTAAATAATTGTATTTATTTAATACTGTATAAATGTAGTATTACTTTGTATTTTTCATAAGTGTAATTTTTTTTTAATATCTCATGTATAATTTGATAGTGATTATATATACATTATTAATATGTTTTATAATAAATTTAATAAGAAAATCTATTGTACATATATGTTAAATGAAATTGTGATAAATAGAGTAGTAAAATTGTTTGTATACAAATATTAATTAATATTGTATGAATGTATCAGTAAAATAAGTTAGAACTATAATCGTGTCACTTTTGCTATTAAATAAATTATTTTATTTCTTATAACCATCGCTTACAGAATATATAGTGTTATAATATTTTCAAAACTTTTGTAAAAAACAACATATTAAACAAAAAATATTGTTCTTAAAAGATTTTAAACATAATCACACCTCAAAACTTAATATATAAATGTCACAAATATATAACTGTCACACATTTCTGAAATTAATTTCAGTCATAATATTTATAATTTTATAATAATTATTTAGGCACTTAATAAAACTTAAACTTAATGTATTTGATGTAATTATTTTTCTTCAATAAAATGAAAATAATTTTTTATAATTGTAAAATAATTGTAAAAAATCATTTATGTAAATTCGTGGGCACATTTGATTATAAATGAAAAGGTTAGAAACGTACATAAAGAAATATATATTGAAACTGCCTTCTTCCCCTATTCTTAATATAAAATTGTGGTGGGGATTATGCCCATGGTTTCATTCATTTCTTACGGGCATTTCCGTTAGTACATTTTAAATTAACCAGGTTTGCAGCGATCGCCTCGTGTACACATTTTTAACACGTAAGGCTCAATCTCCCTTTTCATCTCTGGTCCAACCTTAAATGGAAAAAGTGGCAACAAACAACCCTGGCACAATCCATCCTATAAAGATTAGCAGTCTGCATTTTCAATATTTGACATTTTAATTTTTCATTAATTATGTTATTACATATATTTATATATGAAAAATATATATTCAATTAAAAAAGTTACTTTTTCTTTAAAATGATGAAAATATAAAAAAATCCCCCCTTATGTCCTTTTCCATAAGTCGATATTGGCAATCAAGGGGGTTTAACTTTAAATGGAACGACTGGAAATAAATACCCTTGTACAAGTATCAAGAAAATATAGAACTACACTTTACATAACCCCGTGTGTTTTTTCGTGAGCCCGCACTAATAATCTGGCACGTGTATTTACACTGTGATTTCTTAAAATTATGAAGCAGTGTAACACAAAAAAGAAATTAAGGGGTGTAAAAAATATTTTTAAATATAAAATTATTTTTTATTTACATTTTACAAAATATTTTGGAAATTTATGTGGAAAGGTCTACATTTTTTGAATATGTTAAAATTAATAGGTATATGTTTTTCTTATTTCTATAAATGGTTAACAAAAATTATTCTGATATGAATTATAATAATTCTAATTTAAAAAAATAATCAAATTATAATAATAATAAAATAATTACACATACACAATATTATTATAAAATTGAATATAATTTTATACAATTTTATATACAATAAATTATAAACACAACTTTGGAAATTATATATTCATGATTAATAATACTATAATACTTAATGATTAGATTATTTAATAACTATTATTTTAACAATAATTTTTTTTTATAATATTAGTCTCTAAGTACAAAAGTAGATTTATGAAGTATTATACTTTATGTACCTTATACTCAAACTTCAGTATATTATAATGTAATAATTATTTTATAGCCTTTATAATTTTCTTACATATTGTTCATAAGCTCATTATCTTTTTACAATTATCATTAGTACTAAATTTATCACTTTTTCTTTTTCTTATGTCAATAATGCTTTTATTTTAAATATATCCATAAGGGTTTTTAAATTAAATAATTAATTTACATAATGTTTTGCTATTTCATCTAATTCATACATTAGAATAATGTTACATATATATATATATAACATAATATTGATATTTATATACCAAATATACAAAAAAAACATAAAAAATGTACAAGTAAACAAACTCATGTATACATATACATATGTATATTTATACGTATATACAAATATAATAAATATAGAAATAACTAAGTTATAAATATATAAAATAGAATCAACAATGTAATATATACATAAATAAATAAATATATATTTATATGTTCATATATGTTTTTAATCATGTTTATATACATATATTATTTCAAATATTAATATAGAAATAAGATTATATTCATTTTAAATTTGCTATTCAATTTGTGTTTATACGTATATCATGACATTTAAAAATTTAAGAAATAAGCAAATGTTCCATTTAAACAAGTACATTTATTTTATGCACTATTGGAAATTAAATATTTTTAAATATTATTTATTGGTCTTTTAATGTGAAACTTGTAGAAAATCTTTTCTTATGTATGTAAAAGGACAAAACAAATACTATAATAACCTATTTGCAACTAATTGTAAATTTGAAAAAGGACACAGGTACCGTAATAAATTTATTACCCTGTATATTTACTTCCCTATGAAAATATTTTCTCCAACTTTCACATCAAAAGACCAATAAATAATATTTTAAAATATTTAATATCCAATAGTGTAACTAGTTTATTTATATATTTATTATTATACATTAATACAATTTTATGTATGCATTTATATTTTAAATAATCTATATAAATATATATATATATGTAAATTTTTTTTACAAAAAAATTTTCTTAAAAACTTCAAGATCTATTAAAAAAATGGATATAGATATACGAAATACAAGCGAAGTAAATATCAGGTATTTTGAAGGTTGAAAATAATTTATTATAGCTGAAAAACATTTTTATTTATTATATTATACTGAATTATATTTTTTAATATTTATAAAAAAATATTTCATCATTAAAATATAAATTAAAATCATATTATGATAAAAAATCTATTTCAGTTGTATAAGGTTATTTTCAACACTCAAAATATCTCAGATGTTTATTTCTTTTACCCATACTTCATATATCCATATGTATCTTGTTTTAAAAATAGGTTTTGAAGTGCTTATAAAAAATTTTTTTTATCTATCCATGTGTCCACTGGAATCGCTAAAATCGCTTCGGAAGTACGAGAGAGAAAAAAGATATTTTAACGACCATGTTTGTTTCTTATGCATACCATTGAACTTACCATTCTCTTTATGTCTGTTCCGTGTTGACAATCTTTTACACATGTTTATGTTATTATTCTCTGAACACGTATAAAAAAAATTCCAAACACAATAGAACACGAGCACGAGTGCAAAATAGAAAGGTTAAGTGTCAAGGTATAAAAAAGTGCTAATATATAATATATTTTTTTATTTTTCGTACATGTTATATATTTTTCAAAATATAATTTATTTAATAGTATATATTATTTGTATTTATAAAATTGTATGTTTCAACATAATGAAAATATGAAATTAAAACATACATTGTATAATATTTCACTAATAATAATATAAAAAATATATCAAAAATTTTATTAAGATATATGTTTATAATTCATTATTATTAAATGTATTAATAAATATACATTATTTATTTTAAAAATTCATGTCGAATGAAATAATTCTTTGTTTTTATACATTTTTGATGGTGACATAAAAACAAATATTAGTTCTGTAAAACCTATTAAGAACAATGTTATATACAGATATATGGACTACGGTTAAATGAAAAACCATATTAAAATAATTAGAAGTTAATTTAATAAAGTATAAAATATTTTCAATTTTCATAAGATTATAATTTATATTTATATAATATAGATCATTAATATGTTGAAATTTATCATTATTCTTAATGTTGTTGTTATTTTTATTGTTATTGTTGTTATTATTCTTATAAATTTTGTATTTATTTAAAATATTATATCAAAAAATATTTGTATTGGTGTTTAATTAAGTTTGTTAATGATTATAGAAATAATTATTAATTATTCCTAATATTATATTTTGCTGAATTCATTTTCTTTGTCTATTTTCTTATAATTTTAACACAAGCATTCATTTATGTATACATAATTAAATCTATGGTATATTTTATTTAATTCATTTAATAAAGATTTTACAATAAAAAACAATTGTTTATTCGTTTGTAATTTTTTACATATTGAGCATTAAACTTATGAGTATTTTTCATTTTTTACCTGTAATCGTCCTTGAATTTGATTAAAAGAAAATGAAAAGCAAAAGTTTGCTAATTATTTTTCATAAAAATTACATTTCTGCAGCGGAATCGGCATCAGAATGTATGCACACCGACACAACACAAAGAACGTCTTTTCACATCTTTTGCTTCTGAAGCTGAATTTAGTTTTCGATGACGAAATGATACACTCTGTAATTTGGCGCCATTTCATTATTTTGAGTTTAAATATTTTATTGTACTTTAGTAATACTACAGAAGATGGTAATGGGATCAGAAGATTCCATTGTTAGGTTATATTTTTTTATTTATTAATAATAAAATTATAAAAGCTTGTAAATTTCGGCTGGTGGATCAAATATGATCTGTTCGATATCAATTAATTTATATTAATTTTATAGCCGTAAATACGTTTTTTTTATGAATTATCTATGACCGAAAAATTTGTTAAATTGAGATGGTTTTTATTTATTTATAAGGAATGGGCTAAGTATCTAATTAATATTTTGGTGGATCAAATACGAGCAATAAAAAATGCATCGGAATTCATTATTTCTAATGTGGGACTGTAAAGAAAATCGATTTGAACTGGATAATAGGTGTTAAAATACACTTACAGCAGAGATTTTTAGAGAGATTTCTGATGACCAATGGGGTGTTTATTACAAATTTTAAAAACTGTTCGCTACTGCTTCTAATGGTTCAACTATCTTATTATTCGAGGAGGATATTTGGGGGTAACAAAAATGAGAAGTGGGGTAAGTTACGAGCAGAGGGGTCAACTGTATATGACAGAACTGGCAACAAATGTATCAGATAGTCCATAAAAGGTTTATGACGTCAAAGGAAGTGCCGACTCCAATATAATTTGAAATTTCTAAAATTGTATAATAATTACATACAATTATAGATTATATTATTGCATTCAATATGTTCAACGCTTTCTCTCGAGAGTACGAGAGAGTGACTGCGCGAAGAACTATACGACGGGCTGCTCCAAATTTTATTGGGGTTCGGTTTGTGCAAGAGGAAATGATTCCTTCCACATTCCGATCCGTCACTTTTGATCGAGATTTTTCACCGCGCGCTTCTGCATTTGCTAATTGCACTGTGCATCCTTGTAGCGTCACGCTAGATTTGTGTGCGATTTCTTGCGTCGTTTTCGACTCACGGTGATCTGCGAATCACCTCAGCGACAATATTGTGTGAGCACGCGTTGTGTTGTGTGTCTGTAAGCGAACGGAGGGTGCTTGCACAATGGCGCCAGGCTTTCTCAACCACGGTTACATGCCTAGAGGAGTACCCTCGCCCAATGGCCGGATTACCAGGTGATTTCTATATAAGCCGAGCGGCATCGAACCACGGGGAGGACGCGGTTGAGAGAGACTAACACGCGTGACTTTTTCACCGCGGTCTTTGAGAAGGACGCCAGCCCAATGCAGCAACAGCGAGCGTCACCTTCGCTCGGTGCATCTGAGCGATAAGTATTTAATTTAACACAGCTTTTTCCCCTCGTGTATGAGAGGGGTTTTTTACACCAATTGTAATCGCGGAGCCAATAAACATTTCTGTCGGGCTCAGTTACATGTTTTGAATTTGAATTAAAATATCTAGCTCGTTTTTCCCTCACTTCTTCCCTTTTTCTCCTTGACAATATAATTTAAAACAAACACAATATAAAAAATCATTCGTGTATCTATAGTTAGCAATTTTTCAAATAAATTTTAAAGTACTTATAAAAAATTTTAATTAGAATCACGGAAACTTCAGATGTCGCTAGTTTACTTACAAATGTGTGAAAGGAAGAAGATATTTCACCCGCCACGTTAATTGTCCTCGGTTCTCTTAGTATCTGTTTTGTGGGTACAAATGATTAGCATTGATATCGGCAATCTGCTTGTTCACTTGTTATACTAGTGGTTCCGATGGATCTAGGACAAAATATAATTTTTTTGAGAATATAAATTCTTGTATAAAATTTAATTATAGAGTTTAATTACATATAAAATATTTAATTTTTTTACTTAGTTATTGAAAATGAAAATATGTTGTGATTTTTATAATTATGTTGTAAAAAGATGTATAATTACATATTTTATTACTTGAAAATTTCTATTTTAGTTAATTAAAATACAATATTGTGTAAACCAATTTATTATAGTACAATGTTACAGTAGATTCACTTATATTTAAGACCTCTTCAGAGGTCGGCAAAGAAGCTATAAGTGGGAGAGAGAAAGAGCACATTTCTCCCACCATCAAAGTACTTATATTCAATTCAAACAAGATAAATAGCTATGCAAATTTAATATATACAAACATGTAAATGTACTTTTAGGTATTACATTAATTTATAATTATATTATTTTTACAAAAAACACTTACTATTAAATTTAACAACTTACCTATAAAAATTGTGTTATTAATCTCCTCCTTACATTTGTGATTAGCACCATTCTTGATTTTTATTAGTTAAAATAAAAACCACTTTAACACTAATTAACAATATTTATATTCACAATATAAATATTATAACAATATTATATTAGAATTAATATTTACATTCACTTAGCAATTCATTTATATAACACGTGTATAAATTAAAAATAAAACGCGTATAAATATAAAAAGGAATTTACGGGGTGATATCATTCTATTAAATTTGTCTAAATTGTCACTAGCATTGAAGAAATATTAATTTTTATATTGAATGCAATAATATTGTCTATAATTATATCTAATTATTATAAAATTTAAGAAATTTCGAATTATATTGAACTGGGCACATTCTTTTATGTCACAACCTGTCTGTGGCTCGTCTGCTACGTTTGACGCCAGTTCTCTCATATACAGTTGACCCCCCTGGTTTCCAGTCTTGCCATTTAAAGTTACTCTCCCCCTCCCCTGGTAATAAACGTTTTGTTCAACCGCTCGAGCTAGCTGCGTATGGTTATTCGAAATTGAGTCAGAACGCCTCGTTCAGGGGGGGGTCGACTGTAAATGGGAGAGCGGCGACAAGCGTAGCAGACAGGCCACAGACAGGTTGTGACGTAAAATAAAATGCCTGCCCCAATATAATTTGAAAATTTTTTGATTTTGAAATAATAACATATATTTTTAGTTGAAATGATTATATTCAATTGAAAAACTAATTTTTCTTTCTTATTTTTAATATTAGTAACAATTTCGACAAATTAAGCAAAATAAAATCGCCCCATGTGTCCCTTTTCGTCTATCGGTATTGGTAACCCGGTACATGTGTTTATATTATTGTATTTCAGAAGCTTGTAGTCGAGAACAGATTTTAAGTTTTTAGTTGTTACAAAATTTCTTCATAGAAGAAGCTTAAAAATTCATTTATTCGGATGCAATGGATATAAATAAATTTCTAAGTAAATATTAATATAAATAAATATATATTTAATTAGTGTTTATTATAAAGTTAGTGTGAGTGAATACATTTCATTTTTATTTTATCAAATAAAAATAAGGAGTGATGCGGATAAGGTTCAATGAGGTTTTTCATATATCAATATTTATGACACAAATTTTATTGGTAAGTAATTAAGTTTAATAGTAAATGTTTTTGTAAAAATAATATTACTTAAAATTTCTCATATATATACAAATAAATAAAAATTTCATATAAATAAGAAATATTGTAAAATATGCTTAAAATTTTAAAATATTTGATATTTAAATTACATTTTAATCAAAAGTAATAGAAATTATTGTTTTAACTATGTTTAAAACAAAAATTATACATAATATTTTACAGTATTTCTTATTTAAATTATATTTTAATCAAAAGTAATAGAAATTATTGTTTTAACTATTTTTAAAACAAAAATTATACATGATATTTTACAGTATTTGATATTTAAATTTTATTTTAATCAAAAGTAAATAGTGGTATTTTATGGTGGGAGAAATATGCTCTTTCTCTCTCGCACTTATGACTTTTCTGCCGACCTTTCAAGAGTCTGTGGCCCGAGATAAATGTTCTTACAAGTGCTTTAAAATCTTTTGAAAAAACGCTTCTGTACATATGCGAAACACGAGGGAATATACTATATTATAGAGAAGTCATGAGTGCGAGAGAGAAAGAGCATATTTCTCCCATCATAAAATACCACTATTTACTTTTGATTAAAATAAAATTTAAATATCAAATACTGCGAAGTACGAGTATATTCCCTCATGCTTCGTACATGTAGTGGTAACGTTTTTTTTCAATAGATTTTAAAGCACTTATAAAAAATTTTAGTTCGGGCCACAGGCTCTTCAGAGGTCGTTAGTGCTTCTATATGGGCGAGATATTTCTGCCGCCATGTTGTCGCCAAAGTTTAACACGGGACTTAGCATTCTCTTAGTGTCTGTTCTGTGGCCCCGTTTATCATTCACGATCTCTCTTATAATCTCTGATTCTATAAATTCAACATATTTTAACATAATAACACTGTTTTTGTCTGATTGTGAGATAGACTATATAAAATAAGTTTATTTTTTAGGTTAAAATTTTAGTTAAATAAAATGATTCTAAGAAAAAAATTTGGTGAAATAAAGTATAAGTTTAATGAAAATAATAAAAAAGATAAAAACGTAGTATACACAAGAAAAACATCAAAGGGAAAAATTAAAACTAAGAAGAAAATACAAGAAAATCACAAATATTGTTCAGATATTAAAATAATTACACCTCAAGAAACATTATTAACTGACATTGAAGTTAATAAGCCAAGTACAAGTTAGTTTATTTAAGATACTTAATTTATTATACTAAATTAATAATTAAATTTTTTATTTTTAGTTATATTAATTTAATATAATTATTATGGCACTATATCATTTGGTTATTAAAGCAATATAATTTTTGTAAATAATTTATTTTTTTATATCAAACAATACTTTCATAGTTATTTATTAAATCACAATATTTGATGTTTCTTTATAAATAATTAGCTAAATAGATATTTTTAATTAAATTGTAGAAACAATCAGAAAATATATACAGAAGTCAAGGAAGAACAAAAAAATTGAATAAAAATTTTAAACAATTCAGATATACTTTTCATTTCCATAAAAAGTAATACATACAATTTGAATAATATAATGGGATTACAAATATAAAATTAACAACAATTATTAGTTACAAAAAAGTATTTAAATTGTTTATAATTTTTTGCTATAATAATTAAAAGTTATTTAAAAATGATCAAATTATGAATGAATATATGGAAGGTGTATAATTTAATAAATTATTATTACAGGTAAATTTTCACCATTTAAATTATCAGATACACCTTCACCTAATGAAGATTTTAGCAAATTAAGTTATCCAATTATCATTAAAGCTAATTTAAAAAAATCAACAAATTCTTACATTCCCAAAGTATTACAGTTAGAAACAGAAACTACAAGAGTCATGAAGTTTGTTAGAGATAAATTATTAATAAAGAATACAAATGTAAACACATCAACTAAAAATATTTCTACCCTAAATGCATCATTTGTGAATTCTAAAAATCTAACAAAATTTATTCAAGACTCAAATTATGATAGTTCAAAAACATTAGAAGATTTGTATTGTAAAGTAACAGAAAAACATGAATTTATTTCAGATAAATGCTTGCAAATTAATGATGTAGAAAAAAAATCTGAATTAAAAATGAATAAATATGTTAAAGATTGTAATATTTTGTTTGATATTGTGCAAAAAAATAATATTTTTCTGGAAAATACATCTTATACAAATCATGGGAATTCAGTTCAATTCTATTCTTTAGAGAATAAAGTTATTATTATTATGCGTCCAGAGTCTCAATTTTCATTTTTAGGAAAATTTAAATTAAAAGTTTTATATGGTGCTCTAGAACTATATGGATCTATTTTTCATTCCCATAATACACTAAAACCAATAGAGATTTATTCTCCTAGAGGATATAGTTCAATTACTATTTCTGCTTTACAATTAGATGGTATGTATGTTAAAGAGACATTGTGGGAAGCATTAACTATTGAAGGTGTTGATAGGTCTTTGAATACAAAATTACATGATTCTATCAAAGAATGTAAAGATGGATGGTCAATTCTCTTACTAGAAAATTTAGAAAATACACTAACCATGTTTTTGAACAATTACTATTCATTTAAATTATTTCCAAAAGTAGAAAATATAAAATATTCATGGTGTGATCCAAGAAGATCTGAATATATTTTACAAGCAAATTTTCAATTTTCTAATACAAATAATGAAATATCAATTTGTTCTCAATGGAACAAAAATATAACTAATCAACTGGTGAATCAGTGGAAATCTACTAAATCCTTATGCACAATGATCATGGGTGGAAAGGGAGTAGGAAAATCTACAACAGCGCGTTATTTAATTAACAATTTGTTAAGACACTCAAAAAAAGTGATACTTTTAGATCTAGATCCAGGACAGGCTGAAATGACACCACAAGCTTGTTTATCATTAAATATTTTAGATGAACCATTACTTGGACCAAATTTTACTCATCTTAAAGCACCATTTTATCAATTATATTTAAAAGACATAAATGTCATTAATTGTATAAGTCAATATATTGAGTATGTTAAGAAATTAGTTGAATATATCAAGAATAACAAACATCTTAGCCAGTATCCTGTAATTGTTAATTCCATGGGATTTTGTAAAGGAATTGGGCTTGATATTGGTATCTTTTTAATAAAATTAATAGAACCAAGCAATGTTATACAAATTACATCAAACAGAGCAAGAAACAATTTTGATTTCCCATTAGTAAAAGAAACTATTAATAAATGTGTATGTATTGTATAATTTATTTAAATTATTTTTAATTATTTTTATTTTTTTTGTCATTGTACAATATATTCAATACATTAAAACAATTTTGTTATAAATACAAATAAGTATTAAATACATTTAAAAAAAATTAAATATATAAATTTCTTATGATTCTATTATTATTATTAAAAATCATGGATATTTAAATTTACTAATTTTGAAATTCTATTTCATATATATGTAAAATAAATAAAAAAAAGATTATTGTTTATTTTAATTTGTCAGGATTAGTTTTTTGTAATAATATTTTTTCTTTTTATACATATTAATAAATAAATTTTTTAGTTATTATTTAGTATTATTTAGTATTATTTAGTTATTATTTGTTACTATTTTAGTTGTTATATATTTACAAATTTAAATAAATTTAAATCTATGATATTTACATAATAGTATGTATTATTAATTCAAAATTTGGTACGTCTCAAATGAACACCTTATTTTTAATTATATGTATTTGAAATAATTTTTAAAAAATGTATTTTGAATATATGTACATATGTATGTACACACTGAAAAATTTAAATATTCATACAGTGTATTTTTAAAATATGCTTCAATAACCAAAAAATAAAATGAAAATTTTATGTCAAAACATCAATATTATCCTTTAATTTCCTTATGAAGTTATTTATAGTTCTTTACCCATCTTATAGGTATAATAATTGAATAAATTATGAACATATTATATTCCAGATATAATTTGAAGAACCTTAGATTTTAAAATTATTTTCTACTTCACATTATTTATAAAAGTATTATTTATTATCTCAATAAAATTTTATTACAAATTTTATCCAAGTTAATGTAATGGATATTATATATCTGTTTTAAATTCATAAGCACATACATTGAATTCAATGCAGATTATATATTTATAATTTTAGAAAACATCTACCATAAGTTGGAATAATGCTAATGTAATCCTTAATAAAATTTGTGATTATAAATTTCATTTTGTGCCATCTATGGCAGAAGGAAAAAGACAATTTGAAACTTGGAATATGGAACCACGACAGCAACGTGAACTTGTATTACTTTCATATTTGAGTCAAATTATTAAAAATGCTGATAATATATGGTAAAATAGTCTGTTCAATTTCGTAATTATTATAAAAATTTTTTAACTAAATTAAAAAATTTATTTTACAGCTATTCTAACTTTACTTTGAATAGTATCAACAACATAATTCCATATGTGTTAGTATTTTTCATAATTTTTAGATTTATAATTATTTAATCTTAAATAAAATTTAAAATCTTTCCAGTTTACCATTTTCAGCATTTTATGTATCTTTTTTAAAATCCAGTATTGCACCAATACATATACTTGCAGCAATGAATGGAAATATTGTTGCTTTATGTGGAGTAGATACGGATGAAAATGATTGTAAACTCAATAAAGAACATTTAAAATATCCAATAGTCATGATAAAACCACCACCATGCATATGCTATGGATATGGTAAATAATAAATTTTCAATTGTACATTCATAATATTACGTATGTTAATCTTTAAAAATTTTTATTTCGATTTTTAAAATTTTTATAAAAAACATTCATTAATTTATTCTGTACATTTAGTTTTAATTTTTTGTTGTAATTTATAGTATTTTTTCTTTATTTAAGTATTAATTATTTTTACTTTAAAAATAATATCAATTATTTGAAATCTAAAGTAAATAAATATTTCAAAATTGTATATAAATTATAGCTTTCTTTCTGTTTTGCATTATAGCTATGTTCGATTGTGCTATTATTTAAACTATTTTACTTAGAACGATATAACAAGGGCTTATTTTTTCTGATTTTGCAAATTATTCAATTTTTAGATAGATTTTATCTCTAATTTTTTTGGTCAATCATTTTCATATTTTTATCGTAGTAGTTCTTATTTCTTTCCTTCTCGTTTTCCTTGAAAGATCTCTACTTTTTTTGAAGTTATGAGTTAATTCCATTAAACTCTCGTCGTAGATGTAATAGTATACCTAAGATTTTGTGATAGACGATAGAAATGTGGCTTTCACACAAAAAATTAGTTCATACGAAGAATGATTTTTAGAGTTATGTATTGTAGTATTATAAACAAAACAAAAATGATCTATATATTCATCTCAATTACTTTGATTTTTATTGGTGAAGTTTTTCAAATAATCCACAAATGTTTGATGAGTGCAATTTATTGTACCGTTTTTAATAATATTAATAATTAATAATATGATTTGTGAATTAATATAGATTTGTTTGAAGTTTTATTATTTTGAGGAATTTAGGAATATTTAATAACGTAAATGTAAATTCTATTCCTTAATCTGAAAGTATTTTTTCAGGGATGCCAAATAAACAAATATATTTACTCATGACTACTTTTGGTTATTGTTTTGACTATTATTTTATTTATAGTTTGGAGAAGCATATATTTGGAAAAACTTGATAAGTCATCTTGAACTGTTAATGGATATTACTTGTCTGACTCAATTAACATGAGTAGTCCAACGGAATCAAGCGCAGCACTTTTAAAAAGTCTGGATAATAACGTTATTTCCATAGGGTTTTTAATATTATCCCTTTTAATTTATTAAATTAACAAAACTCACAAATCTTAACGAAATTGTAAACGTCTTTTTTTATATTTCCCCATTTAAAGTTTTCTTTGATTTTTTTTAATGTTTTATTAAATTCCATATGTCCTTCAGTTGTAGAATTATAATTATGCAGTAAGATTTTATCTATATCATCCAATTTTTACTCGTACTTATAATTCAGATTAATATTTATCTTTCTTGTCGTACTTCTAAATATATATCTGAGCATACTTATTATTTGATTTTTTTGTTTGGTCTTATTACCGAATTGTTGAGACATACTGAAATTATATTGTTTTATATTAGAAGTTCCTTTAGATTATTAAAAGATTTCAATGAATCTTTTATATTTCATTTTTAATAATAGAATTTTTTATAAATTAAATACTAGTTATTAAATGGATCCTTTTTAGTAATAATGACATTGTACAGATCGAGATTCAGTGCTATCAGATATTAGAAAATTTGTCGAATTGTTTGAGATATATTCTGAGAAGTTTATATCTCTTGTAACGTAGTGAATTTATACCTGCAATTTCTCGCAATACTTACAATGTTATTTTTCCCACTATTAACAATTCACTATTATTTATAATAATTTAATTAAAATTAATTAAATCGTATGATCAACACTACGAGATTATTGATATTATTACGACTTAACTAAAAATATAATATATTGATTAATAAGTAAAAATATAATAATAAAACTTTTACCACTATATTTTAGTATTAATAATATTAATACTACTTTTTATTATTTATATTATTCATATTTTTATATTTCTCTATCATTTCACAAAATCAATCACTTTATTTTCACCTATCAAAATTATTCGCAATGTTACTCAGAAGAAATCTGGAAAATGAATTTTTATTCGTTTTCCCTTTCTACCTTAAACTCACTCGAAAATTTTTGAACTTACATAATTTTTTCTTTATCACCAATAATATTTAAATAATTGGCTAATATTACCAATTATTCGTCAATTATTGGTAATAACATCTCTTTATACTACTTCAAAGCCCTCTTTATCTTACAATAATCTCAATTATTAATCATACACGACTCGCTTGATAATTTTCAATACTACCGGTACCGTTAAATACCTAGTGGCGCCTGGGAACGGAAAAAATATCAATCTTATTCTCACTACTATGCAATACTATATTATATAGATATTCTATTCTCGTTCCCGCATGTGCATCTGCAACGCTGCCTATACACTAACTGGCATTCGGCTATTGTATTCCTGTTTGCTGTATTACACCAATATGGCGTTGTCCAACCTTATGTTAACGGATAGTCGCAAGTGATTGGAGTTATTGTTAAATTAAATAATTAATTCTTTTCACTACTGTGATGAATTCATTCGACATCTACTAAAGGTGCATATAATACTAAAGCCCTTTATTGGGTGTACTAATTAATTGAACTCATATATTATCGTTTAATATTATTCCGGAATTTAGATTTTCTCAAAATTGCTTCTAACCATTGCTGATCACGATTGTTTCTTTTAATTTACACACATTATTTTCTTCTTTTATAGTTATAAATGTTAGTGTAACTGACCTCAGAATTTGTTTTATATCTCGTTTTATTATGAGAATATAGATAATTTATTCATTAAGAAAAAAAATTTGTTGTTTCTAGTGTGGGTATTCTACTTAAAGTAGAAAAATTAGAGATGGTTTTGTCTTGTTTATATTTGACGGTAAAGTTGTACTCTTTTAATTTTAATTTCCATCTGAAAAGTCTCAAACTAGGATCCTTGATATTGAATAACTATAATAAAGGCTGCTGGTCGTCCACAATTTTAAATTTTCGTCCATGCATATACGGCCGAAAATGTTTGATACCTCCAAATAAGTAAATCTCATTTCGATTCCTGGGTATTTTGATTCGAAATTATTTGGTTTTTCGTCCGGTTAAATTATTGGTAAATCTTAAATATTAATAAACTGTGATAGCACAACTTCAATACAGAAATTGCTAGCATCGATGGTTAAGACAAACTCTTTAGAAATCGGGATATTGTAAGATCGAATAAGTTATCAAACAAGTTTTTAATTGCTCAAATGCATCGCGTGTATTTGTGCATTAGAAAGATGTATCATTTTGTAGTAATAAAGTTAGTAATAGGTATAGTAATTTTACTATAATTTTGAATGAATCTTCGATAGTAAACAGTTAATAAAAAAAAAGCTCGTATATTTTTTTCTCGTTTTGAAGTATTGTGATTTATTGCTATTTTAACTTATTCTATGTATAGATTAAAATTATTTTCTTAAGTTTTGTGCCGAAGATACATTACTTCACGTCGAAAGAATTTGCATTTACTGTATATTATTTTCAGATTGTATTCTTTTAGTCTTTCGAAAATTTCTCTCAGTTTGATTTGACGAGTTTACGACTAATTACTTTATACTTGAATACTCAGTACATAAAACTTCTTCATTATTCTTCTACTTTTCCTACTTTTCTTTTTTAAGTATTTTTTTCTCGATATTGTTGCAGTATTTATTGATTATTATCAATTTCATATTATTCTTAATTTATATTTAACTTGAGTAATATTTTTATTGCCAATATCATTCGAATTCGATTAAAGTCATTGTGAATTATATACACGAGATTATTAATTTGCTTCATTAGTCAAGTATAGTTATAAAAATTATTTTGTTTCGGTTATTTCTGCATTTCTATATTTAAAAATACAAAATTAAGAATTGCAAAATGTGATGTAAAGCAGTTCAGAGTGATGTTTGTTAAATTATTTCGCATTTTCGATAAATAATTTAATGATGAATTAATCTTTCATACCTTCTATTGTCTATAATTTAACACTTTTCAAAATATATTATATTTAATAATGTACTTCACGAAAGATTTTCTTATTATTAAATTATCGTTTTGTTATTAAACACTTGGGATTCAATAATTTTACAAAAAAATTTATTTCACCTTTAAAGGTTTAGTAATTTCAGAGTAAATCAATAATAGCAGCAAATAATTTCACTATTATGTGTATAAAAATTCTATTAAACATTATATAAAATTTTTATTTATAAAAATATTAATATTATTTTTATATTGATATCAAAATACTTTTTTTAAGGTTACTTTATTAAAAAATAAAAACCAGTTAGAATAAATATTGTTTATCTGTTTCTTACACAAGCCCAAATTAAAAGATTTATATAGTATATTTTTCTTTCTAAAATTTACATTTCAAAATATGTTTTTCTTCTGTCGATATTCATAACTAGAATTTTAAATATAATATATTTTTGTTCGGTATAAAACTTAAACGTAAATGATTTCATCCAATAATATATATATATATATATATATATACATGGTTCATCCACGAAGTATCGAGTTTTTTTTTTCATTTTGCACCTATTCGTTGTAGAAATTTGGGAGGAGTCTTAAAATGTCGACAATCTCTTTCTGCATTTTTCCCTTTTTTTTTGTTTTTTCCGATAATTAAGTGCGGCAGGATTTTACTTCGCACAAAGGGTGTTTTTCAATTTTTTGACACAGCGCGATGGAGCGACTACTCGAACAACATTACGCGATAAAGTTTTGTTTGCAATTAAAAAAAAACAGTGCGTAAACATATAAAATATTACAAGAAGCTTATGAAGATATTTGCATGTCAAAATCGCAAAGTGAAAAATTGCACAGAGCTTTTAAAGAGGGTCGAGAAAGAATCATTGACGAGTCTCGATCTGGGTGCCAAAAAAGCTTTCGAATGGCTAGGAACATCCGACGCATTTTAGAAATTAAAAATTTTGACTGTCGATTAACAGATAAAGCAATTCAGGAAAAACTGAATTTAACGCGATCTACAGTGTACAATATAGTGTAAAAAATAAACATAAATGTTGAAATTTTTTAAAAACATCAAAGCTGAAGAGTTTGAAGATGCATTTGAAATTTGGAAAACACGCCTTCAAAAATGTGTTGATAGGAGGAAATTATTTTAAAGAATTAAAAATTTTTTTTTTTTAATCTTTAAACAAAACATTCTCACGTAGTGGTTTTCCGTTAATCGCTTCAATGCGCCGTGTCAAAAATTTGAAAAACACCCTTCGCGCGAAGTAAAATCCTGCCGCATCTAATTATCGAAAAAAAAAAGGAACAAATGCGAAAAGAGTTTGTCGACATTTTAAAACCCCTCCCAAACTTCTTCGATGAATAGGTGCAAAATGAGAAAAAAAACTCGATACTTCGTGGATGAACCATATATATAACCTTTTCTTTAAATTGTTTTCATTTATTTTATATAATTTTGTCTTTTCTGTAGGAATAGTAAGAGGTATTGACTTTATGGAACGTTGTATTTACATAAATACACCACTAACAAAATCGGAACTCAATCATGTAAATTTACTAACTGGCTGTTCACCTATGCCATTTGTTTTGCTGCATTCAGGGGAGCGTGTCAGCGTACCTTATGCAGGTGATCGTGGTGAATTTCCCACAAGTCGCGTATCGCGACGCGGTTATTTTCGTCACACTAATATTAATAAATAAAATTTTAAATATTTTGTATTAAAAAATTTTTGATTTATGAAATATAATTGTAAATAAAACTTGGCAATTGAAACACAAATATAAAAATGAATTCATTTTCAATAAAAAGTGTCTTGTAGTACCTTTACTAATAAGAAATATAAATCGACAAATATATACACATTTACATTTTCAGTACTAAGTTTTATGTATACGTATTATGGCGTAAGATGCTCAAGGAAATCATTAAACTATAGATTCGTGAATTCTTCATCTTACACGAAGTGTTTTAAATTATGAAAATAATACTAAGCGAATCATCGGATATGGCAATTTATTTTTAGATTATAAAAAATGTTTACCGACATTATTAGTATTACAACCACACCTTCTTATTAAATTAATTTTCAATTATTCAGAGAAAAGAAAATCTAAAATTTCTGATGAAAAGGAATCTATGCGAGGTCTTATTATCGACTCTATCACGTAGATCAATCTGGCCAATTTAGGTGGTTTCTAGAGCTTTACCTGTTTTACATTACAGTTACACTGAAATTTATTGTTCACGAGAATGTAATTTTCAGTTTCTGTTCCGACTTCATGAATCAGAACTCCCATGCTCACAAACCATTGTAAAGTTACTCATATTTTAGAATCATACGACAAAAAAATTGCACAACAGGTGTTTACTATCTCGTTTATAATATACTACAGTATATATGCTTCACGTTTATAAGAAGCTCGACAATGTACAAAACATTCTTTATCATTATAAACGATGATCCTCCGACTCATAACCTACGTCTTCCAAATCCGAAATGAGAATTCATGCCATACACGTTATAATTACGCATTTAATTGAATTATTACCTACGATGACAAGCATCATATTATCTCTATATGGCACAAAATCTTTAGTTTATACATTTCTCTGATAGAATTAATAATAGCGAAATAAAGTTGTACTATTAACTAAATTGAAGAAATATATTAAATCGCAGTTGCAAATAATCGCTTTATTATTCATAATAAGTCTCCTTATTTTACCTATCTTTTAAAATTTTTAAACATAAATATTATTTTTCTTTTTTTAAACTTTTGTAAACTTTGTTTCTGCAAATTGATAATTAAATCATTAAAGTTAAAATTTAATAATAAAATTCCATTACTCAAATATTTCTTTATTAATATAAATAATTAAAACTCAACATTCTTAAAATCTACTAGATCATCGTGGAAAGTGAGAGGCTCAACTAATCAAACAGAAAATATTTTATCAATTATAAATTTATTCAAAGTAGCAATAATAAGACGGATAGATATACACAACCATATATCGATGTTAGGATTTCAGTCCAGTAGACAAGAATAAAGGAGCGGAAAAAGTCCAATTATGAAAAAAGATTGGATAAAGAAGGAAAGACAATGAAAGGAGGTAAATGAGAAAAATGAAAAGTAGGATACAGAAATAAAGAGTGAAAAAGATCATCTTTGAAGAGGTGAAGAAAGGTTGAAAAGAAGAGTAATGCAATTGGGGGGAAAGAAAATAAATATGTAAAGGGAAAAGGGAGAGAAAGTAAATGGAGAATGAAATTTTTAATTAAAAAAATGGACTTAAGGGAGGTAAGCAGAGGAAGAAAATAGTGAATGTATAAAATAATAGGAAGGTATAATAGTAAAATGAAGAGAAAGAAGAAAGGATGAGGATGAAAACAAACTGAGAAACTCCATTGAACACGATTTATTTTATGAAAATAGAAGATTACAAACGAAAGTAATTGACTGATTAAGGAAGATAAGAGTGAGAAAAATACAAGTGAAGGATAAAAATATGGCATACTGATGGATGAATTCATTGTTCTAGTAAGGAGTTAATGGAACAAAGGGAGGAAACAAGAAGGGAAGAAGAGAAAGAGAAAAGGAAGGTAATAGAATAAATAAAGAGGTCTGATAAATAAGAGAAAATAAAAAGATAAATACATGAAAAAGGGAGGAAGTCAACAAACTAGAGATTTTGAGTTCAAAACGTCATTTATACATCATAAGAACTAGGGTAATCGATACCCTGAATTTATCAACATATCTATACAGTTTCTTTGAAAAATATCTGCTGTTTTTACTAAGCCGTAAACCATAATTTTACTACATTATCTCCCCCCCCCCCAAAAAAAGAATAAATAACAAAAACTGCCCCGTACATTTTCCGACGTTCCCAAAATTATTACCATAAATAGTGGCTTCGAAAAAATAAAAACTCATTACTTTTTGGAGACCATATATATTATATTACATATATATATATAAGTTTAAAAATAAAAGAATTGAAATAATTCAAATAAATTACATAAAAAAATTAGATATTAAATCATTATACATGTAATGAATACATCGTTACCAGTCTCCTTACCATGCAACTGTTACGCAGATCAGTGGTCCTTCTCCACCAACCGCAATCGACGCTTGATGTTCGCTCCATCTGATCCAGGAACATAAATGCAGTCCCGCGAACTATTCGAGATAGTCATTACCCGCCGACGACTCACTCTTGGCACACAGTTACAGTTGTACCAAGCAACCAAGGCTTGAGTCCAGTGGTTACAATTTTGTAAGCTCCCTACCCTTTCTTCTTCCTTGTCCTTATGCACTATATATGTGGTTTCCGATTTAATATATAAAATAAGGTATCCAATCTTTTACATATTTTGGAATTCATCCTTTCTTGTCCAAAAACGTGTTTATGTATCCTTTACGCGTTGTACGCCGTAGATACGTGGTTTCCGATTTGACATCTAAAGGGGTTACGGTTCTTCTAACGATCACATACGTGGCTTCCGTTCTAATAATTGAAAGGATTTCTCCTGAATATTAATTATGAGGCTTCCGGTTGACATTCAGAAGGATTAATTTATTTCCCTTTTGACTAATTACTAGCATTTCACAACCCATTGTAAATTTATTTTTAAAAATGTAAAACGCGCTCCCGTAATATT
Organism: Eupristina koningsbergeri; assembly: GCA_018907245.1. NCBI lineage: Eukaryota > Metazoa > Arthropoda > Insecta > Hymenoptera > Agaonidae > Eupristina > Eupristina koningsbergeri. The sequence goes on from JACCHV010002976.1 coordinate 694,432, forward strand.
TCTGTTATAAATTCAAATATTTATAAGTTAAAATTATTGATTTAATCCATATTTATAATCCGACTTTATAATTATTTAAAAAGTGCTTATAATTATCTTTAAGTCGTACATTCATAACTCTTATTGTTCAAAATTATTCTAAGTTAATTTTAAGTAAAATATTATTTAAATTTGTTACCTGAAATGCTTCATTATTTCCTCACTTTTAAAAATTGTCTCGCGTGAATCCTATCCCGACGAGCTAAAAATCTGGGTCGAAGGATTTTCAGTTATATACATAATAACAAACTAATTTATATATTATATATTTGTTTAAATTTTACAAACATATTTATAAAATTCAAATTTATAAGATATTTTTTAATTTCTTGCTTAATTGTTAGTTCTTGAATAATAATATTTTTATGAAATTTCCTTCTTTTTCTAATATTTTATTTATAATTAAAAATAAAATAGAGGGCGAAGAATCGCTGTGAGTGTCTGAACGCTCCATGCCTTACCGATAAGCTGGAGTCTTCGAGTCTTTTGAAGATTTGCATCCGTGTAATGTATAGGAAAACCAAATATTTCTTCCAGTTCTGTTACCCATAACATATCTTTCTTGCCATCCATCAACACCGGTTTTAAATTTTCTTTGGCTACAAGAAAGTATAGATTATTGTTTTAAAAAATTATTGACCAAAATAAAATATTTATATTACTGTAATGATATATAATAACAAATATAGTTATAATATATTAATATTAAATATTCATTTGTTAATGCACAAAAATAAAGAATTTTAAATATAAATTTCATCATCACATTTACATATATCAAACAAGTATTTTCATTTGTGTTTTTAATATTTTCATTGATATGTGGACGAATTTTCTATATTTAATAAAAATATAATATATAGTAATGTAAATAAAATATTTAATTTTTTAGTAATTATTATCAATTTATATTTTTCATACAGTCTGTTTTTATTTATCAAAGAAATATAAGAAATAGAATTTGAATTTCAAAAATGTTTAAAAATATTGTAAAGGATTTTAGTAATTAGGCTCAAAATACTTAAATACTAAAAATATTCAAACATATTAACATCTGAATAGTATAATAATATAATAAGGATAAAGACGAAGGATGAAATAAAATATAAAATATTTAAGGTAATTGTGAATATCTGCTAATGAAAAAAGTTTATGCTGCAATATTATCGGTTGATAATTAAAAGTCTTATAAATGATATTACACTTTTATAAATATAAGCAAATAATATTTTTATTTTGAATTTTAAATTTGTCATATTTCAATTTGTTCCAAAAGAACTAAATTTTCTGGATAAAGAGGGTTACATTACAATTTGTAAAACAATAATTTTTTACTATTATATTGTCAATAAATACATAATTATTAGAGTTAAAGCAAGGATTTATATCTGTGATCCATAAAAATTCAATTAATCAAGTAAATATTGTAGAAAATATAATACAAAATTAAAATAATAATAATAATAATTATGATAAAATTAATAAGATAATATGCGTATATGCCCTGAATGTTGTACATTATTTATGAAAAACAATGAAATTAAGCTTGAACAAATAAAAAAAAAATCAATTTTCTTTTCGAATTATATTAATAAGAATTTACTGTATATATATTATACTTTATAAAAGAAGCGTCTAGGTACTAATGATCATAATACAATAATATTAATATTTCAGAGAATATAGAATTGTTTAAATAGCAATATATGTGTATTTGAAAAATAAATCATTTTAGTAAGAAAATTAAATTCCGCGGCTAAATTTTAAATGCTAATGTAATAAGAATAAATTTTGTTTCCTTAAACGTTAAATATTTTTGTGCATTGTCCTGCACTGAAATTAAATTAAATATAGGCTTTACCTACTTGATAAAAATCACCTTTTTACTAAATTAAAATTTTATTTTAAGCGTTAAGATTTTTTTTAAAATTATTTTATTGTTAGATCATTATTATTTGAGTTTTACAATATGTACCAGTGTATAATAATATTTTTAAATTGCACATCCAAAAATTAATTTATTTTGATATTAAAAATAATATTTTATATGTAATAAAAGAAATTACTTTGGTATATTTTGTCCGCTCAAGTAATTTTTCTCCTTTTGATACAGAGGTGGCTATTCAGCTACTTGTATCTGTAGAGATAAGACATTATTTGTATTACTTGCATGTTTACTGTTAAAGATTGCTTATAGATTTATATTTGCATAATAATAACATTTAAATGTCAACTTATACATTCTAACAAAATATAGTTAAATATAACATGTATGCATGTTATGTAAATATTCAAGGTCAAATTTATATACAAAAAACATTAAAAATATAATTTAATAAAATTTAATAAAATTAATTGAAATATATATATATAAACCCAATGTTTATCTTCTTACTTTGATTCAAGGAATTTGTTTTTGTGGTAACTGTCATTATCTTTTTTACAAGTGCTTGTCGATTACAGTGTTTTCTCAGTACATCTTGTAAAACTACATCATTTATTTCATAAGTAGTCCATGGTATATTTCCCCAATATAATCTAGGTCTATGCTGTGCCGAAAAATTCGCTGAATCTATAAATATTGGATCGCATCCCAAATTTCTAAAATTAAATTTATATTTAATATTATAATCTACAATAACAATCTAAATTCTATTTTTGATGAATATTTTTTGATGAATAAAAGAATGTATGAAAATCAATAATAATTGAATATTTTATATAAATATTTCATGTTTATTAATTATATATAATTATTTATATTTATAGTTGTATAAAATTTGCATATAATTTCATACATTCATTTACCATTAAACAAAGGCTTATTGTGCAATTATAACTTGAAGATTATAAACATGCAAAACTTGAAATTTTATGTATAAAAATATAAATTTATAAAAAAATGTTATATTAAAATAAAATTATTCGTATTTAAATAAATATAATGTTTAATATTTACTCGCTGATTTTAGCTCTAAATTTTTTTGGCATTGAAGCAACATTTTCAAAAAGCCAAAACAATTGCCGTTTTTTATTGTATTTATTTAAAAGCTGTTTTATTCTACAATATTCATAAAAAAGTATTCCTGTTCCTTCAGGATCTAAAAAAAATTTATAGTACAAATTAATTTTAAAATATAATTAAATAAAATTCAAAAATAAAAAAACATATAATTACCATCCAAACCTCGTCTTTTCGGATTTGCCAAACTTAAATCGTTACATGGAGATCCACCGATCAAAAGATCTATAGGAACAATCTCTTTGATTTTTTTTTCATCTATATTTCTAACATCACCTATTTGTATAACTGTATGTCCATGATTAAAAAAAGTAACTTGCATGGAGTCAGGATCAATTTCACTGGCATAATAACATTCCACATTTATATTTAACTTTTTTAGTACAAGAAGTCCTACGAATATAATTTAATCATTAAAATTTTACTTTTGAAGTGATAAAGTAATAAATTTAATCGTTACTTTTTTAAATACATATAGTTTTTATGAAGAATTCTTTCTCTATAATTCTTTTTAATTTGTATTTAAAAAATAAACAATACCAACATCTTATTTTATTTTATTTATGCTTGTAATATACGATTAATAGGAAATATGCAAATAATTTATGTTAAGGTTGAATAAAAAATGAATTATTTGATGAGTTTGAAGATTTTAATGTTACAAGTGTCATAAAAAATTAAGCTTTTTTAAAAATAAAAATTTTCCAAAAAAAACAGTGTAATATACATGACATATCGACAAATTGATCAAATAAATTAAAAAAAATCCATTTTACGCTTAAAAACCACCTATTAGGGGTTGACATTTCAAAAAAAAATTTCCAACTATTAAAAACATAAAAAATTAAAATAATTATACCTAAAATTATATTATAGACAATGTATAAAAAAAAATTTAAATGAAAAACACAAATTTCATATATTTGTTGTTAATAAACATGTACCATAAGGATGCACATTAATCATCGATTAATTAAATTTAACAAAAAATCTTTTACAATTATACTATAGCAAATTGTATAACTGACTTTAGCATTAAATTGCGAAAAAAAATGACTATATACAATTCATGATTTTGTGACTAAACTACATTGTTATTAACAATTTAAATTTCCATATATGTAAACGTATAAGTCCTAAGATCATTGGTTTTTCATTACTACCGTGGAGTCAAATGGACGTAGCTCTGCTGTAGTCATACGACCAAACGGTAATGTGATCCGTCGGATAGACGATTTGATGAAATAGTTTTTCGACCGCCGTACATCAATTTCATTTATTGACTATCGCACTCTTTAATATTTTTATACGTAATATATTTTAAATCGAAAAAGTAATAGATCGCTCGTTTTGTATTTTTATTAAATCATAAGTGTTCATCTTATATTTTACAATTATTTATTCTTGGTATTATATTAATTATACTTTTTATCACATAAAGTAAAAACAATCACAATATTTTATTGTTTTTAAGAAAAATATATCGTACGAGAACAGTTTTATTGTTATTACATTCAAATTCCAAACTAAAATTTACATTTTTTTTATTATATCAGTCAAAAGTTTACATATTAACAAATTATTTATTATTTTACTTTTTTAATGTATAGCTTTTTTAGGATATATTAGGAAACTTTTATTATAAAAAGCTTAATTGTCATTTGAATAAAATTTCTAGAATGATAAATATTTGTACATCTGTAATGTACGCATGGATTCTGCGAATATAATATTTTATACCACTCAATACCTTCCATTATCAATTGCCCTAATACTTAGATTATTACCGTAATATAACGATAAGTGCTACGGAAAACTCTGGCCATCTGCAAGAGCTTAGACGCACAGGGTAGTCGTCTCAGGTATTTCCCTGAAGGGGCACCTACCTGCGAGAAGCGCTTCGATGCGAAGAAGCTCTACGAGTATTGTCACTCTTTCCCCGACTTTCAATCGACATTCGTACTCACTATCTCAGTATTTAAGATTTGTAATTTGTGTGTATAAGTTCAATTAAACAAATATAATTAAACGACTAAACATTATTTTGTCTTGCACCAATCCCTTACACATATAAATTTTTATAAATGTAATATAAGTTAAGAAAATCGAAATGATCGATAAAAGTAAAATTTAAAGCTTTACAGATGTTTATGTATGTTTTAATAAGATATTGTATAAATAAATATTAATTAAAAGTAAAATTTTGAATCTTTTTTTTATTATAACTGAAAAATAATGATCCATATACGATGATAATACTTTAAACTACTTGTACATTATAATGCTATACTATTCACAATTAATAACATTTCTAAGAATATGCACAAATATTTTTCATTAAAAAAATTTTGTGCGCATGAAAAATAATCTTTGTTTTAAATAAGTTTTTTATTCTATATAAGGTAATTTGTACAATACTGAATAAATTAATAAAAAAAATTAGTGTTTAACATGTGTAAGTTTATATAACATTATATAATATTGAGCACAAGTATTATTAAGCAACTTTGATTCATGTTAATTAATTTTTTTATTACTAATTAAAATTAAAATATTAATATTTAATTATAAGGTAAATATACAAGTAACATATTAATGCATAGAAAATTTGCTCGATGCACATTTGCATGGTATTAAATTATGAACATACCATGAAAATGTGATTTTTAATTTAATTTAATTTAATTTCAAAAGTAAAATTTTAATGATTAAATTTTAATGATTAAATTTATGTAACGCGAATGCGAATACACACACGCGTACACACCCTAAAATGAAATTTTCACTCTTTTCAAATGTAAATACACCGCCCGAGAATGTTCTCGATTCTTTTGGAACATTCAAGAGAGTTCGGGAATATTCGACTGCGCATGCGCTCTGACATTGCACGCTTATACACAGGTCTTACGGGACAATTTTTGTATAAAAGCAAGCGAAATCAAGCAGTGAGTACCTTTCTGACTGCGCCCGTCTCACTATCCTAATCTCGCCTTGGCCTACGTATTAAACGGAAAGCCAAACCGAGCCCTTCCTTTCCCTCTTGGCAAGGCCCACGCCGTGAACGGAAAACCTAGCCAAGGTTCCCCCCTTACCCTTTTGGCGAGATTCTGCGCCAGCCCCGATGTTTATGTATGCTATTTCCCGATAAATTCCGAAATTCTCCCGATGTTAAATCGCAAAAATACTTAAATTTATAATTTACCGTAGATTCCGTTTTATGAGAACCTGATACATTGATAAGTGGCATTCTTTACCATCATTTCAACACACCGCTTAAGTTTTTATTATATATACACATTTTCTTGAAGAATATAAATTTTATAAATCATTTTTTTTTTACTTGTTACAGAATGAAAGATATGAATAAAGATGGAGTTATTTTCTTTTAAATTTTTTTTTGAAAACTTTATTAACCTGCTCTTGTGTTCCGACTCCCAAATCCTGGTCCAACAATTGCATATTATCCGCGTATAAATTAAATAACAAAATATCATTCTTCATTTTTTTTTATTACTTATTTTAATTTATAAAACGCGGGTCTTCTATCCCGTTACAATATTAAATTATATAAAATTAAATATATAAAATATATATTTTTTATATAATTATTTTATTTTTAAATTACATAAATTACATTTTTATTTTGTATCAATTTTTATATTCTTTTTTAAATTAAAAAAATAAGAAAGCGATTATATTTTAAATTAATACATATTATAATTTATTCATATATACGTACCAGTTCCAATACCGTCGAATAATGATAAAACTCTAATTTTCTTATTACGATGAATTCGCTCTAAATTCGTAGCTGTTTTTTTATCATAATTTGAATGAAATATAGAGATAATATTTTTTCTCCAATCGTTACGAATTCTTAAAACACTATGATTCATTACTATTGAATTAGAATCACAAAGAAAACACAACCAGGGATGTTTCAATAAAACCTCTTCATAATAAGGTGGACAAATAATATACTTAATGCAAGCTGTGCAAAAAACTCTAAAAAAAGCAAAATAAAAAAATAGAAAGTATACATTTAAATTTTAATTTTTACTAGATTTTATATTTATTTCATAAAGCATTAAAATACGTCTAAATTTGTAAATTTAACATACGAACCTCTACCTATCTGACAATTTGATCAATTAAAAACACATTAATAAGCTGAATTTTGATAACATTGTCCACGAAATTATAAAAGTTTAATAATCAAGTTTAATATTTAAGTTGAAGATTATGAAATTTAAAAACATTACAATTTTACTATAAAAAATTCGTCTGGAAAAAAACAACCGATAAACAAAATCAAGAATGTAAAAGATCATACAATGTAAAACGAATTAATAATCATTCAGTTAAGATAACTGAAATCATAGTACTACTATAAACATTTGACCTTAAAAATCTAAGTAAGAAGTCATAAGAGAGCATTATAACAAAAATCTGAACCACATAATATTATATACATTTTTATTAAGTATTTAAATTAATAAATTGTAATCAAAACTCATTGTTCAATTCTTAATTTATTTTTAAAAAATTCTTATATTGTCTAAATCAAAACTACAACATATAATATGATCTTGACAATCATTCAATTAAAATATATGTAACATACAAAATAAATATAATTATTTCCTGATATTAATGAATAATACAAATGATTTTTAATTTTTCTTTTAAATAGGTTTGCAATAAAAACAATATTTTTGTATTATTTAATCAAAGTCATTTAATAAACAATCATCTTCACTTTAAGTTACATTAAAAAATTTATGATATTATTTATTTATATATTTATTACAATAAAATATTAAATATTCATTACCTTGGACAATTTATATTGTCACACATTGCAACTATATCTTCACCGCCGCATAAAGTGCAATAAAACTAAAATTTAAATTATATAAGTAAAAAATCTAATTAGAAAATTAGATAGTAAAATCAAATAATAAAATATTGTTAAGACTAACACATTTATAATCATTCCCATATGCAAATATTTTAGGTCTAAATTCTTCCTGAAATAATTTTTTTTAACATTGAGCTATGATTAAATAGATTGAATTAAAAAAATTATTGATAAAAATAGATTATAATATAAATAAATAAACTTAAATTTACCAAACATATTTTACACATTGATGCATAAAAAAATGGATGTTCCTCTAATTTTTTATCAGATTTAAAACATGTCACACATAAAGAATCTAACGGTATCTTTTTAGATAAAACCAATTTTATATTTTCTAAAATTGTGGAACATATAAAAATAGTATTAAACAATAAGTTTCACTAAAATAAAATACATAAAAAAATATATTTTAATATGATTAAAACACAAAAGTTTAAGTACTAGACTTCAATATTTGCTGTTTTCTTTCCTCACTAACAGGTTCATTATTAATTTGTTTTATCAATTGATTTTTAATAGTTGGAGAATAAATATGATCATTTGATTCACGTAATATTATGTTTTTGGATTTAAATGTGTGTTTGGATTTAAAAAAAAATTTAATAACATCACCTAATTTCCATGATTCAGTTACATATCCCAAACGTTGACAGTAGTCCTATTAATTTTTTGAATTCTCAGTGTTACTATTTATTTTATACAGCTTTGAAGTATATATCAATTAATAATTTTTTAAAAATAATTTATATTACTTTAGATGCTTGAAGAACTGCTTTTGAAAAAATATCATCTTTTGTTGTTTTTATTTTAGTCTCCATTTTTTCCATACCTATTGAAAAATTAAGTATTTGCCTATACTCAATCTGAAATTAATAGAATAAATTAATATGTAATAAATCAATATAATGTTTATATTTTAATAGAATATAAATTTTTACCTGAGAGTATTTGTAATCTCCGTACCACATAACCCACTGATGAGCTACACGAGGTTGTTTTCGATTAAGATCATGATAACTCATGATCACACCTGCATACAAACGTGATTTTATATTAAGCAATTAAAGAAAATAAAGAATTTTATATTCATATTGCTTGCTAGATTAACATTACATGGCCACAAACTATATCCTTGCAGTTTTGCCCATATAATCATTCCAGATTTTTGATCTATAATGTTGATTCCACCTTCTTCAATAGGTTTTTCAAGTTTTTCAATTCGTTTATTTGAAGTCTTGGTTTGTATTATTTTATTTAAATCTACAATTAATAAATTATATACATTGCACTTATAGATTGCAAAAGTTTTATCGTGTTTCAATTTAATATAATTTACTAAAATCACGTTTTCTATTTATAACATTTTGTTAAAACAATTTCTGCATATAATCGAAAGTAATAAATTTAGAATTTATTCATTTTAAATATATAATATTTGTATATATATATATATTTTTATCTAGAATAAGCTATTACTTCAGAATTATTTTGATTAACTCCTTCCAGGTATGCTTAATATATATAAGAAAAATGATTATTTCATTAGAGGAAGTGTTTTTGTAATTATTTTATAAAATTTTTTGGTATAGTGGACAACAAATCGGTACTTACTTTAGTACTCACATTGGGCCTTTATTTTTACATTATCCCAACCAATTTTGTAATTACTGTAATGGAAATTTTCTTAAGCAGATTCTCTCTCCAGACCAGGGTTCGGTCTAAGTTAAATCGTGAAGAACTAAAGTCATTTTTTTGCTTATTAAAGCTAGCGTATATGATATTTAATGAATATAGCATTAATATAAAATGTATATGTACGCATTTACAATTCAATCGTGTCAGAGCTCACCGATTGAATCACTGCAGTAAGATGATGTTTATTGAATATTTAACTTATCTAGGCGCGAAGAATACATTTAACTAATCGAATGGTGGTAAAAAGACCCAGGTCATGATTACATCAGTAAGGCCCGGATAAAACTAAAGATTCAGTCCATAGAATATTATTTAGTTTAATGAGAAAAAATTTTTTTTTATAGATAATCTATAAATTAATATAATCGCATCAATTTTACAACTTCTTTTTACTATCGTGGTTGATTATTTATCTTGGTAGTAAAACTATTTTTATTTCAATTTTTACAAAAAGTAAATAAAGAGTACTGTTTGGTGCTTTTCTTGACGTCGACCTTTCCGTCGTCAAGCGACTGCGCCGTTCAACGTAGATTTAGAGGCAAGGGCGGGCCTTACTTTTATGGGGATCCGGATCCCTCGACGCGTAAGAGGACGCTTCCTCCCCGAATATCTGCGCGTCACTTGTGTACGAAAATCCAACGTTGCACGAACGATTTTCCGTATTGTTTTCCTCTTTCTTTTTATCTCTCTCGATCTTTACCGATGCCCACGCGCTCCGATTTCGGTGATCTGCGTATCACCTACGAGCGTCTTCTTGTTTACGCGTGCATGGTATGTGGTAGATTACGTGTGTTTATTGGTGTGTGTGTGTGGAATTTTGTGTGGTCGCACTAGGGTGCACCAACAAACCCGGAGTGGCTTCCCATAGCTTGGGAAAAAGATCAGCCCCAGCGGCCTAATGCACCGGCTCCGTAATTTGTCGCCCCAGTGGCCCGATCACCAAGTGATTCTGACAGCCCCAGCGGCATCTTCACGACGTGGAGGACATAACCGAGCGAGGCAAGAAGATGTGACTCCTCCACCGCAACGTGTAACGAGTAAAGATACGTTTGACTTTTTCCCTTCTAGTGAGAGGGGTTTTTTATGCCCTGGTTGTACATGCGGAGCCAATAAATTAATCATTGAGAGGCTCAACTATTGTTCTTTTTAAACCCGACAAATCACTTACCTCCCTCACCCCTTTCATATTACATTATATTTCTGATAACATCTTTTGAATAATGTTTACTTTCTTAAACAAGTACATAAATATAGTTACAAAATTTCAAAAAATTTTCTTTTCATTTTTTAGGTTTTTTTAAACCTAAACAAATAAATATTTTTTAAATACACCAAACTACGTGAGTCCTTTAATAAAGACTTGATGAGATTCTTTAAATAAGTGTCAAATACTTGTGATCAATAACAAAGTTTTTTATTTATTGTAAACTTTATTCCAAAATAAAACAATATTCTCTAATAAAATAACCATTTATCTAATATATACGATAAATTACTGCTTACGTAATAAAATGAAAAAAAAAGAATATTATTTAACATTAATTAAAAAATTAAAATTTTTTTTTTTAAATTACCTTTTTTTTCTTTTTGTCGCAAATACTTTTCATTTTTATGAAAATTTTTTTTCTTTAAATTATTTAACTTTTCGGAAAGAGTATCTGGATAAGGATAAAAAAGTATTTCATCCACTAAAAATAAATTTGTGAATTCAAATAAGAGAAAATAAATTTTATATAAGATTAATGTACTATTAATATAAAATATTAATAAGATTTTTTATTTTTTTAAAACAAACTTACATTTATTTTTTTGTGGTAAAATATTATGTTTTATCCACGAAACATATGGTCTCACTAAAGCTTTGCATTCAAAATGATTCTTCAACAACTTTGAATAATATTTTTATAATTGTTTATTCATAATAGTAATCATTAGATTTAATACAATTATTATTTTATAAAAATGTAAATAAATACCTGAATAGTTTTTAAACAAGCATTATCTTTCTCTTTTTTACTTGTCAACTTAATTTTTGAATTAGTTGCCAAACGACTCAATCTTAACTCTAATTTATTTGAAAAGGAATCCACATATCTTGTATGTAACTATGTTATTAAGCAATACAAGTATAAATTATTATCATGTATAATTTTAAAATATTTACAAAACCCATTTTTTTGTTTAATATAATTTAGAATATATACATACTATTAGTTTAATGTAATCATTTTATAATTTGTAATATAACTACTTAATAATTAATACAAAAATTTTATAAACTTTTTCATAAGTATATAAATAATAATAGTGTATTGTTAAATTATTTTTATAATTATTTTACAAATAATTATTAAAAATATATAACTTTTTATAGGTCTATAAATTAAAAAGGAGCATGTTTATTTACAATGATTATAATAAACATGTTAATTTGTTGAACAATTGAATAAAATACGATTTAATATTAAAATGAATATTCACAATGTTGTACTAGATATCCTTGCAGTAATATATGTAGTAATTTAACTTTTAAAATTTTTTTTTGGTCGAATGTCAAGAAAAATAAAAATAAAAGTATATGTTAATATAAATCGGCAACGTTTCAATAACATGTATTTCTCATCTTCGTTAGGCTATTGTATTTATTTACAATTGTATATTTTTAAAAACAAACTATTTTTAACGCAATAAATTTACCTTAATTATAAAAATTAATAGATTTTATATATCAATTAATATTAGTCTACTGTGAGAATTGTTTCTATGTATATATATATATTTAAGTAAGCAATTATGTACAAATAGTTTTCGTGATAAAGATAATGTTCATTAATATGTAAATCTATAAACTTTTATAATTAAAGTAATTTTTATTTTATATTTAATTACTATATTTTAAAAATAGTATGTTTTAAATAATATATGATTTACTGTGAATAAATATAACAAACCTGATGAGAATGAAAAATACATTTCATCGGAGTGTCACCAACATTTTTTAAATATATTTTAATTTTTATCTTACCTGACATCTAAATAAAAAATTATCTTAATAGTTGATTTATCGTTAATATTAATAGTTTTTAAAACAATTATATTAAATATTATATGTATTAAGTTCAATTTTAATTGATGATATTTGTGTGAATATATAAAACTGATATGTCTATAGCTATAAAGTATTTCATTTGAATTCACAGAACAAATACAAAACATTAATATAAATTAATAGTAAAGTATAAATTACAATTGATGCATAAATTAATTATTTGTTAAAAAAATATTTTTATTCGTAAAATAAACTATAAAAAAATTTAGCCAATATGAAATTAGTTTTAAATTAAAATTTTATTGAAAAAATAAATAATACAATTTGTATTTTAGCCTCTATTTCAATATTTATTATAAACCAATAAATTTAGAAGTTTAAATTATTAAAGCTATAAAAAATTTGTTTGAAAGTTTTTTTCCAAAAAACATATTAGATAATAAAGACTACTCTTAAAATTATAAAAAATATTTGAATACGCATTAAACTAAAATAAAATTTAAATTATTTAAATTAAATTATTTAATAATTTAAAATTTAAATAAAAAAAATATATTTAAATTTTCATATATTTAAAAACATTTATGAATTTTAAAAAAGTTATAATTTTCATTTAATACAATTGTTTGCGCTGAACTTCAAAATGTTAGTTTTAATTATAAACTTAAGAAGGTATTGGATAATCGTGTTCGTAAATATGACATCAGAACAGGATTTTTTTCAGATTAATGTATCAATTATTTTTAATATATTAGAAATCAAGAAATGTATATAAAAACAATGCCAGAAACTTGATATTTTGTATAAATTTGAAGATAGACGTCCGAAATATATTTAAAAAAAAATTGAAACTATATATATGTAGGTTATCACTGAAGAAAACAAAGAATGGAAAAAAGAGAAAATAGACTATACAGAAGTATGGCTGAATAAACTAGGGCTGAGCAGAGAGCAAAATGAGTACTGGGAAATAAATGGTAAGGACCAATACAGCGGAACCAGAAGAAGAGATACAGACATATAATTACAGTACAGAAGAAACAGACTAGAAAAGGCAAGATACAGCAGAATATACATAGAAATTAAAGAGAGTGGGCTACCGAAATACCTAAGGAAAAAAAACTACGCAAAAACTATGAAAACAGTGGAAAGAGTGAGATACGGAAATATAATCGCAGGAAATAGGTATTGGCTGGATGCAGGTAAAATAAGCTGTTAGTTATGCAGAAATGAAGGAGACTGTCAATATTGGATAATGGAATGCAAGGAGATGATGGACATATTTGAGGAATGCAGGAAAAAACCAACAGGGTATAGACAAACAGTGAGGTTATGAAGACTTTCAAAGAAAAAATAGAGAACAAGGAGATATTAAGAGGGATAAGGGAGATAGAAAAGAGAATTGAGAAGAAAGACCTGTAAAGATACGAGGAGGAAAGGGAAATAAGAAATTAAAGGAAAATAATAGATACTGTGCAGTGAGTGTAAATACAGGTGCAACAAGAATAAGACACGAACAAATGTGAAATAAGGTGTATAATATGCATAATGTATATAATTATAAAAATATAATTATAAAAATGTTAATAAGATATGTAAATATGTAATGATACGGAATTCGTCCATAGGCCATGAGCCGGGGCGTACTTGTAATAAATAAAAAATAATAAATATACAGATTATCACAGATATTTTTTTAATTTTTAGCGTAAAAATAATTAAACAATACCAATTATGGTTGCATACAATTGAAAGTGATAATATGAATATTTTTTGTCTACAAGATTCTAAAAAGCTAATGATTTGCATTATCTTCAATTGATAGTCTGATAAATTCTCATCCAAAAGTTTGCAGTAACAAGATCTTATTATGCAAATAATTATATTAATAAAATGTTAATCCAAAGAGATTAAAAATATGAATTTTATTAAATATTATATATACTTTCATACAATTATTTATGTATATTTCAATATTGATATATTCATATTTACGTTACTTTTGAGAACTACCAGGTTAATACACTCATAAAATTAAAATCAAATTTAAAATACAGTTACTTTCATTAACACAAATTTTAAATTAAAGTGTAAACAAAATAAATTGAAATATCATTTAATTTAATTAACGTAAAAAATAAAATTTTTAAAATAATTTCTTGTAAATATTAAATTTAACATAACATTTTTAATTTATATTTTACCTCGGAAATTTGTGATGTACCAATCCAAGACACCCAAATTTTTCCAGTTGTAGAAAGCATACCTGCATCTTTAGCTTGAATAATAATTGCTATGGAAATGTAAAATCATTTTTTATAATGCAATTATAATATATAATTATTTAGATATATAATAAAAAAATAATCAAAAATCTCACCAGGCCACCATCCATTTCTAAAATTTCCCCAGACTAACTTTCCTGGACTACAATCTAAAGGTTTTACAGGTATAGAGATGTTTCTTTTAACCAAAAGCCGTGTTATTCTTCGTGATTGCTCGAAATCTTCTAAAATTATTGATGATCCTTTGTTTACAAATACTTTTTTGTGTTTTTTTGAGTCAGCTATATTTTTAAATTCACATAGTCCTTGTTTAAATATTTTTTGATTATTTACATCAACTGATCTTCCAGTTTCTTTATTGTTACTACTTTGTTTGTTTGATATTAATTCATTCTTTTGAAGTGATATAGAATAGCAATCATTTACTGAAATGTGTTGAATGCATCTAGTTATCTCCCTCGAAGATGTTTTCACAAAACTGGCTTCATTTTCTGGAAAAAAAGAATTACAAATTTAGATACCACTATTATTGGTGAATGAAATAAATTTTTTCTAATAATCGATAAAAAAATGAATTTTTGCTATAATTTATGGGAATAATCTGAATTTTTTCTTTAATTTAACATATACTTGTGTTTTTATATTATTACCATTAATATTATCGTTCTTATCAATTTCATTACTGCACTTAATAGTTTTAATACAATTTTCTGTATCTAATACATTTATGTTTGTATCTTTAATCTTATATAAGTATTCGTTTCTATAATTTATTTTTTTATACTCAGCTACATTTGCAAATACTTTTAAGGATTGTCTATTAATTTTTTCATTAACATTCATATTTGTATTATCTGCACAGTAAATATAATCATTTTGATTATTGTCAAAATATTTAGTGTTTACAGTTTCTTTAGGCACATTATCAAACCAATAAGTTTCATGGGTAACTTTTTTATGAATCTACAATAAGATGTAAAATTAAAATTTTATAAAACATATCATTTAATTGAACAATTTCTTTAATATTTGTAGTATATTAAATATTATTATATTATAATTAGTATAGTTTAGGTCAATGATAAAAATCGTAAAACTATGATATATAAAAATTTGCAATAAGAATTAATGTTGCAAATATAAGAATGGTAAAGTTTTAGACTTACAATCAAAAATATAGCTACGAATACAAACCGAAGACAGGATATAGATGTGATATTGGATTAATACATCATTGCATTGACTTAAGGTTGTAAAGAAATAAATGGAAAATTAAGAACAGATAGCAGATATAAATAATATATACAATTAGAGAAGAATCTAGTAAGAGTAATTAATAAAAAAAATTAAATATTGTTAAAAGAAAGTTAGAAGTATGGAAGAAAGAAGAAATGGTAGAATAAAAAATATAAAATTATAAATAAATAAGTTATAAATTTGAAGAAGAATTGATAATCTTTAAAACAAGAAAAAAAGCTACAAAATTTAAAAAATGTAATAAATAATTTAAAAATTGAAGGAATGTATAATGATGGCACTTGTAATGAGTATAACTACAAGATAGCTCGATGCGATACCTTATGAGTAACATCATCTTATAAATAGGACCTTAAAAAAATGTTTTACAACCAATAGATTTTGTTTATTTTAATAATAAATATATTCAGCTATTAAAAAATAATAACAGTAAGCAATTAATGAAATTTATTTTATATTTAATTATTATATTATATTGAATTTTTGAATAGTATTGACATATATATATATATTTTTTATTATAAAAAAAATTTTTTAATTTTAATCTATATTCAACAAAACCATTTTTAATTTCTAATGTTTTGAATCTATAATCATTAACATTAATATAAACAATATTGACAATTTATCAATAATTTTAATTTACACATTAAGCATAAACTCAATTAAAAAAATCTTTATCGAAGAAATAAATCAATTATTTGAAATAATGAATATCAGTCATATTCACAACTATTGCATAAAAATAGCTGATTTCAATATAAAACACTCTAATTGGAAAAATAATATAAATAATTTTAGAGGTAGCATACTCTTATATTGGCAAGTGGTAAATTCAATGAAATGAAAATAAACTATCTCACCAATAAATCAACAGTTCTATAAAAAAAAAACATACTTACCCTTATGATTACTAGTCAATAGACTTAAAGTTACAAACACCAATAGACTAAACGAAATAAAAATTATCCATTATGACAGTGATCACAGAGGGCTACACATAACTATAGAAAAAGATATATATATGATATATATATCATACATAGACATATGAATAAAAACTCTTACGACTACAACAATAAAAATTGGAATATATTTCAAAAAAAATTAGTAAATACATTCAACAATGAAACAACAGCTACATCTAAGTTAAGCAACTAAAAAATAGACAATATTATTGAAACATTGACAAAAAATATACAGTACATCATGAAGGAAATAATACCAACTCGTAAAGCATCAAATAACTTTGATATTTACATAAATAACAAAATAAAACAAATTTATAAAGACAAAAAATTTATCTTATTCATACATAACAAATCTACAAAATAAACCAAATACACACTTGTATGACCAGCACTACTTAAATTCGATCTTAGATAATATTAATATATAACTAACAATTGAATTGAATAAATCCATCAACAACTATTGAACAAAATAAATTAAAAATATCCTAACCAATGATTAATGCAAAATTTTTTTTATGATTTAAAAGCAAAAGCCAAAAAATTAATGTAAAATTTATTAAAATTAATAAATAATATAATTAATAAAAATCAACTTTATAATAGAAAATACCTAAAAATTTTATACCAATAGGCACCCATTTCTCAAAAATAAATACAAAAAATTTGAAATTAAGCAACGATAAATTTGACAATACAATTAATACAACAAAAATTTGAAAACTTCCTAAACATTCACAACACGTATTGAAATAAAGCTAAAACCTTAATAAATTTCTTTAATAACAATCTAGCTTCAAATCATAATAACTCTAAATTCAAAATTCCATAAGGTTCAACGCTTCGGTGATTCGAGGGTCAGAGAGTGACCGCGCGGAAAAAACAATTGGGATGTTTCCCAATTTTATTACGGTCTTGTTGTGCGGGGGGTACTGCGTCTTTCCGACGAACATTCCTTTTCGGAACCTTGCAACACGCTTTTCTGCATTTCCCAATTCTTACGTATTGTACAATTTTCTGTCTTCGCGTCCGAATTAGTTTTCCAGATATTTCTTGCGCTCATGATTTGCGAATCACGCCGAATTACCCGTAAATTTCGCTCGTGTGTGAGTATGATCAAGGCATCGGATACGTGGACAGTCCACGCAGACGAGTACACAATTCGTTCTCTCTCTTAACCTCGAAACGACGAAGGTAAAAATTTTAAAAACACCCTTCGCGGGAAGTAGAATCCTGCCGCTTCAAATTACCGAAAAAAAAAAAAAAAAAAAAAAAGGGACAAATGCAAAATGAGTTTGTCGACATTTTAAGGCCCCTCCCAAATTTCTACGACGAATAGGCTAAAAATGAAAAAAAAACTCGATACTTCGTGGATGCACCATGTATATAGATATATAAGTGAAATATTAAATCTATTCGGCTTAAACTTATCAAATTATACAAATTTTATAGTATTTGCAGATGATTTAATAATCTACTTTAAAACAATAATATAGAAATTATTCAAAATGAATTAAACCTATTTTTCAACAAAATTTTATTATCTTATAATAACTTGAAAATGCAAATAAACACAAATAAATGCAAGACCATAATTTTCAAAGCTAAATTTAATAGACTATAAGAATGAAATAAAATTCTCGAAAACATTCAATCTAAAATAAATTAAAACTAAAACTAACCGGTATCAATAATGAAATAAAAAACAGTTAAATACTTTGGTGTAATCCTGAAGAAAAACTTACTTTATACAAAACATGTAAATTTACAATTGATTAAAGCAAAAAGAGTCTTTAAATATGCATTCAATTATTGAACTCGAAAATGATAAATACTAAAATTAAAACGCTATGCTACAAAACATTATTTAAACCAATTATCACATATATCTGTTTTTATATGGTTCAATATTGCAGAATTCATAATTAAAAAATTGAGAACATTCAAGAGAGCCTACCTAAGAAAATACTTTAATCTTAATGAAACAACAATATCAAACTATAAACATTATGTTAATAATTCAACACTCACAGACTAGACTGTTTTATCTGTAATCAATGTAGAAATTAGTTTACCTCAATTCGCAATATTAAAGAAAACAGCTCAGCAATATTTGGCTCAATTTATTCAAATAATTTATATTTCATAAATTGTAAAAATATTGGTCTAAGCCCCCTCTTCCTCGAATGATTCATATATCTCGAGTAATATGGCTACCTATAAAACGACTTTAATCTACTAATAATCTATCATGTTAGAAAATCAATGACTGATCAAACAATCACATTAAATGATAACACAAACACTAAAATTCAGTACTGTAATTCCTAACATTGATCAATACGATAAACACTTTAATATTAAAAAATATTTCTGGCTCTCTTAAAATAAATATAAAGCCCTGTTTTTCTGAATTTCAAAAATAATATAATAAAAATCATATGACCACATAGTCATATATAACTTCTGTTAACATTGTACATAATCCCCAACATTCTTTCTCATAACATAAAAAAATGTAATCGGCAGTTTTTTATACCTCGTTTTTTCTGATTAATTTGTAATCCAAATAAAGCGCTAATACAAACAATGCCACTATATAATAAAAAATGCTTGTTCAAGCTTTTCAATTAGAAACTTTATTATAATAAATTATTGTTTTATGAAAGATTTTGCTATTTAGTTTTGCTTATTTTAGTTTATTATCTTGTTTATATTTGTTCAATTAAGCAAAAATTATTTTTAAATATATATAATAAAAGCAAATATAAAAGCATTGATAAATTTTTCATGTCAATAAAATAAAATTGTATTTTAAATCAGTTAAAAAACAGGTAAAGTATTAAAACATGATATTAGTAAATATTAAAATTACATTATAAGGTCTCAAAATCTTATATTAATATTTCAAAATTTAAATAAAAATAAAAATGTAACATATAATATTAGCGATCTTATTTCTTAAGATAAATCCAGTTACAAACATTTACATTAACGTCAAAAATGTGATAAAGTATAACAAAAAAAGATTCGAAACTTTAATTTTATAAAATGTGAATTAATCATTTATTGAAGGAACTTGAAACATGGTGGCAAAGCATTTTCTACTCACTATCTATAACAAATATTCATTGAAATGACATAATTAAAATTATAAAAAGTAATCATCAAAATAGAAATATTCATTATTTTAAAAATAATTATGCAAAACATTTTTGTGTTGTTTTTTGGTTGACGGGTAAGAGTGTACCATTTTTATTCAACTTGCTTCATTGAACAACCCAAAATATGAAGAATAAAAACAATTAAATTTTACGTACATTAAATATATACAAGAGACAAATATTAAATCAATGATGAATTGTTCATTAAAAGAAAATTAAATAAAAAGGCTATGGGTAGACATATAAAAATAATATTTTGTAAGAAAAATTTAAAAAATTGTAATTCATATACATATATATATTGGAAAGCAAGTATTCCACGTTATTTGTGTAACATTTTCAGTACTTATAAATTACAGCAAATTTAGAATTAAAAATATAAATAAATATGAAAAATATATACATGCTTTGCGCAATACAAAAAATCCAATCACTTTTTTTTATGGTTAATGTATAGAAGTAATGAAAATTATTTAAAATTAATGTAATTCGGTACATATTCATTTTCTTTATAGTATATTGGAAAAAATTAAAAAAAATTAGATAGTTTTAACCAGGGTGATGGGTCAACTCTATATGAGAAAGCTGACAACAAACGTAGTAGTAGGACCACAAAAGGTTTGTGTTGTAAAAGAAAATACCCGCGCCATAATAATTTAAAAATTCTTAAATTTTATAACAATTACACATAATTATATATCATATTATTGTATTTAATTTAAAAATAAATTTTTCTTTTATATTACTAACAATTTAGACAAATTTAATAGAATTAAATCACCCCATATGTCAATTTTCGTGAGTCGGTATTGGTAACCTGATAATGTGTTTATATTATTCTTTTTCAAACATTTGTAGCCAAAGTACATATTTTAAGTTTATAGCAGTTTTAAAAATTCTTTCGAGAAGAGTGTGAATAATTCATTTCGCTCTTTACTAAAAATATGTTTCTATTTTTAATTTATTGTAAAGTTAATAAGTGTTAATTATAAAGTAATTTTACAAATAAATCTTAAAGTGATTTTTATTTATATGTTTTTTATGAAATTAAAATTTATAAATATTAACTAAATGTAAATGGTGAGATTTATATATGAAAACATCCATTTTTATAGATATGCTAATATTTTAATAAAAAGACTATATTTATACATGTATATAATATATTAAAGTACCTTATATAGTTTTCGCAATTTTCATATTAAGAATTGACAACAAATGTAATGGGGGAAATTTTTTTTTCTCTCGCACATCTAGATACACGAGAGACCACTGAATTCTGTGGCCTGAGCCAATATTTTTTATTAGTGCTTTAAAATTTATTTTAAAAATTGCTAACTATAAATACATGAATTATAAGTGAATATTAACCTGACTTTTTTGGTACTTTAAGTGTTCATGTTATTTTCAATTTTAATTTTTAGTTTTCAGAGTTCAATGTACAAAAAGAATCAAGTTAATAATCTCTCATCCTTCTTATTTCTATAATTGGTTTTTTTCAAATGGAATTTAAAGCACTAAATAAAAAATGTTAACTTAGGCCACGGATTCTTCAGATGTCGCTAATGTACCTATAAATCCGAGAGAGAAAGAAGATATTTCCACTGCCAAGTTTGTTGCCAACGTTTAAATCGAAAATTGACCTTCTCTTAGTATGTTATGTGGCTTTAAGAGTGTACCAGAGTGTCTGTGTTAGTCAGAACACTGAGTGATTTTAATAGCTTAAGAAAAATCAGACTTCCAATCTATGATAATGAAAACCATGAAATGATTTTTTTTTTAGTTATATACATATAAAATATCAAAAAAATTAAGCATTTTATAATAAACAGTTATTCATAATATAAAAAATTCATTTATTTCAAAGCTTTATTAAATATATTAAAAAATAATTGTATGAAATATTTATGAAATATACATGTCAAAGGCACTTTTAATTATTTGATTGTAGCTGAATTAATTACAATCAGCTAATTGTATTTAATATTTTTGCGGAATATATTGTTTACTTAATCAAAATCTCAGTTTATATATTTAGTGTATTCTTAATAGTAATGTCGTTTTTTAATATTTTAATATTAATATTTCTACTATTTTTAAATTAAAATTATTTCTATTGCTAATCTAAATATACCAGTAATTCGTTGATGGCTATATTTCTATTATTAATAAATTAATTATTATACGTTAATATCATGAAATTGTATGTATTATTCTTGCAATGTTTATATTTTTAGTATTTTAATATTATTTTAACTAAAATATTGTATTTTTTGTGTTTTTGTGTTACTAAATGTATTGATATTATTTTTAAATTGCTAATCACATTATAATTATAATTATTTTATTTTTTATAAAATATTGATATTTTTAAAATATTAACCTAATACATTTTTTGATGAAATAAAATTTTATTTATTTAATTTTTATTTTTAATTTTACTTACGAATTTTTTTATTTATTAATGTTTCTTCATAAATAATATTTATGAAGTAATTCAAATTGATTTTTATTCAACTTTTGATGTTTATACACAGAAATGTAAAATTCATGTATGATTATGCATACACATCTAGATTGATATGGGACGTTGACATATTTAATGATTATTTAATAATAGTTTCGTTTTTCATAAATAACTTTTATACTAATTAGGAAAAAAACTAAAATTCTAAACATATATTGCAAAGATATGTTTGTATAATTATATAAAAATTCATGTTTTCATTGCTGGTTTTTATATATTTTTCTGAATTTCAATGCTCTAAACCCCATTGAAACTTCTATGTCCATAAGAATATATATTAATTAAAAGTTGATAAAACCTTGTAAATTAATTATGCGATTGATTTGAAATGTTGCATGTTTTTATAATGACTAGTTGTACTAATTTATAAATTTTCAAGATAAATCGACCATTTTCAATTTACTCTGATACAGTCTTAATCATGTCTGTCAATTTGTCCAGCCTTAAATGAGACAACTCACAACAAATAGTCCCTAGGGTTAGTACAATCCGAATCATAAAAATCAGCGCTTTGCGCGTTCAATATGTGATGTTTTAATTTTTCAGTAATTATATATAATTTTATAAAATATATTTATATTCAATTAAAAAACTTATTTTTCCTTTAAAATTATTCTTTTATTCAGTTTCTTTAAATCATAAGTCGATAGTGATAATCCAGTATAACTGTTTATGTTATTGCTCTTCAAACTATATAGTATAAAAGGTTCTTTCTCAAAAAATTGGTGAAATTTATTAGTGTATATATAAAAACTAAATAAAAAATGAATGAGTTACAGAAAAACAATTCCAGCTATATTTATTGATTTAAAAGTAGTAATATTTTATTAACAACACACTATTAATATATATATATAAGGTTTGAAATAAATGTGTAACAACAAATTTTTATGAATATTATATTTTCATATACGTCAATATAATTTGATTATATTAAGTAATCATACTGGTGAAATGAGTTTAATAAAATAAATGTTCCTCAGAATTTTTAAAATTATTAAAATGATATGAATTATTTCTTTCTATTATATTTACTTAAAACATTTTTAATTAATTTTAAATATATTTATATATAGTATTAAATACCGATTAAGATACATTTTTAATATTTTTTTAATTTTGTCTTAATAAAATATTTTTTAGAATTTGAAAAATTATGAAACAACAAAGGCAACAACAATCTATTGAGCCAAACATTGATATTTATCCTGAAATTTATACACCAGATGTACAAGGTTTGCTATGAGACTTAGTATTAAATGATGTTCTTGAACAAACGCCTATAAAAGCAATTGCGCATAAAAATCCAAAATTTTTTTAGAAAACATGAATTACAAATTCAAAAGCTTAATTATATACCTTGATATATAATATTTATAATAGAATTAAATTTATATTTGAATTGATTAAATTAATGCAATTAAAATTAAGTGAAGTTATTTAATTGACAAAATAAATATTATTTTATAAAAAAAATGAATTATTAGAACAAACGTTACCATAATACATCATACAGTACAGATACTTAAAAGAATTAAGATACAAATAATATAATAGAAGTGGATTATTTATCTTTAGAATGCCATAAAGAATCTAAAGACTATCAAAATAAATTAATTAAAGATGATATGAAACTAATGGAATTTAATGGAAGATTAACAATTCAGTTAATTAATGAATACACTGAATATGTAATTTTTGTAATTTATATCGAATAATTATTTTATTTAGATTAATATTTAATTATTCAAGAGGGATAGATTATTAACATAGCTACAAGCCGAATCGTAATACTTCAGAGGTTCAAGAAATGAAATTAATGATTCGCCTTAATCATTGTTGTAAGTTTTGTCTCTATTCTTGCATAAATTATGCATCCTTTTACCATAATTTTTTATTTATTTATAAATGTTACGATAATAAAATTTTTTAAAATTGAAAAAATCTTTTCATAAATAAGTAATTGTATAAACGAATGATTTTATTGCTCTACCTGAGTTTAAATTCTAAATTTTGTACTTAAGAACAGCTAGGGTAATAAATCATAAGTATTCATTTGTATTTTTATTTATCTATGAAAACATTTTCTTCTACTCTGAGGGATAGAATAAACTCTTTTCTTAGCTAATATTTGGAGTATTTGTGTATTTTTCATGTATCTTATATATTTTTAAAAATATTATTTATTAAATAGTATGTGTTATTTATATAATATAGCTAGGTAAATTGATATTCAATTCACTAAAATCTCAGCAGGGCCACTAGTTAGATTTGTTGAAAATAGGTAGTACCGAAGGGAAGGGAGAGGTTCCAAATATAATTGTTAACCTATCCTCTGTCCACTGGAGGGTGAGCTAACCTAGAGCCTTTCTCGATAGGATGTTGAGCTCCCTGCTAGCTACCTTTGGTTACTGGAAAGGGCATATCAGTTTGCTTGTTTTGATACTAGTTCATCCATATTGCACCAGGTACTTCGGAAGGCCTCATAGACTTGTGCAAATCTTGGTGATTACAAAGGAGAAGATTTTTGTCGAAACTCCCAGAATTTTTCTCTTATCACAAATAAGAGTGATTAGCATTTGGAGGAATGAATGCATAATGGGCATAGTCTGAGTGTGATTAATTTTCTTGCACATTATAGTAAAAGAATTTAATCTAATTTAATACACATATTGGTAGGCGAAATATAGCATACATGATAATAATCTATTTAGCAATGAGAGTATTAAAAAAATATGTGACCATATTAAAGCCTAAGCCATATGCATAAAAAAAAGACTTATATTACATTATATAATAACACTATAATTAAAACATAATTTCATAATGTAAATATGGTAAATATTTTTTATAATGACATTTTATAATAATATATTGTTAAAATTGTTATTTTTATTATAATATTATTATTCAAAAATTTTTAAAAATGCAGTTTTTAGTTGCTAACAATAATAATTATTATTATAGATTATTTTTTAAAACAAATATTTTTTGTAGTATAGTTTTGTTAGAAACAAAACAATAATAATAGTAATAAACCAATAATGCAATGTATAGCATACCACAACATTTTGATGATTGGTATTTCAGATGATTAAGTAGTCTTTATTATAAAAAATATAATACAAAATATATATAAATACGAAAGTGAAGACGTTTCTTCGTCCAAATCCACGAACGACTCTATATCCATAGAATTTGTGATTAAAGTCGTCTTTCCAAATATTATATTTTTATTAAATCAATATGTTAAACAAAGACTCTTCTAGGATATTTTATTAAGCTAAGTGAATAAAAGTTTTTTTTATCATTAAAAATTATTATTTTTATGTTTAATTAATAACTATTATTTTGATATTGTATATAAAGTTTATGATTATTGTCTATACTCTGATCAAGTTAAAATGAATAAAAAAATAATGGCATTAAAAGAAAAATGCTAAATTAAAAACTGTATTTACAGAAGTGTAATGTGTAAATGAAGTAAAACGAATAAATTGACCCGAATTTCCAACATTAAATCTTTACAAATCCTAATTATCAAGGATCCAGTGTTACAGAGAGTTCGACAACATCTTGTGCAACAAGTACAAGTAAAGAAGATAAAGATATTTATTTATAAAAATATCCTTAAATAACTAAATTTCCACATCTCTTGTAAAGCAGCCCATGCGGGACGAATTCCAAATTATGTAAGTAACCAAAAATAGAAAACTACTAACATTTTTTCAGAAATAACCAAGTCTAACTTTTAAAAGATATTTAAAACAAAGAATTTAAAAATAACAAAAAACAACATATTCAATCATTCATCTGCTCATTTAAAATACACATGCTTAAATACTTCAATAATTCAATTATTAATTTATAATTAAATTTTCATGAAAATTACGAATAACCAGTCATCAATTAATCATTGGATTTACTTTGCAATACACATATATACAAATGCATACATTTATAAATATACAGGTAAATTTTTATTAAAATTATATTTATTTATTAATATTTTTAGATATTACAATATGTAACTATCAACAAAAAATGATTAATAAATAAGAAAACAAAATACATAAAATTATATGTATGTTTCATAGCAATGAATTACTACTACATGTATATAAAAAAAGGATAAAAAAAAATTCATGATAATAAATTCAGAAAAAAATTAATCTAATTTTAGTAGTATGAACATAAATTTGTGAAGATTAAATAAATTCATTTATATTAAAAAAATTTAAATTTTTATTTAAATATTTAAAAATAATGATTTTGCTATTTATTAAAACTTTAATTTGATACATTGAAAATTATAATAAAATTCAACATAAATTAATTGTTATTTGTGAAAATTATTTATAAAACATTAATTAAATACTCTCAAACATAATTATATTCCTATTAATTGAAAGCTACTGCATAATTTTTTACTTTTATAATTTATATTTTGATTTAATTTGGTTTGTTAGTTTAAAATTTTACCACAAGATTCTTTAGTAATAATTATTTTCAATAATAAACAATCAAAAAGTCAAAAAAGATATTATTTTTGCATACAAGTTTGTTATTTCACAACTTAATTTTAATTTAAATCATATTCATGAAGAATAAAAACAATTTTAATTTTAAAATTGAATAAAAAAATTTATAAAATTCTTATATTAAATTATGATTTTTAAAATATAACTTTAATATAATTTTATAAATGAATATTGTTGAAAGCATCATAATCTTATTGTAAATATTTATGTTTAAAATATTGCATTTCAGTTATATGTATTATACAATATATTTAGTGTATGAAAATGAATAAAAAGTTTATCGGTTATTATATATAATATGTACTAATTAATAAAATTCTTATTTTAAAAACTTGTTCTTTTTTATTACTTAGCATTTTATTATATATATATATATATACTTATAATTTGTTGAAATAAATTTAATAGAATTATTTATTATACAATAAAATGATAATTTTTCATAAGTGATAAAATAAAAAGCACAATTTGCTATTAAATTTATATATTTAATTGAAAAATGTAATTTACATAACTAATATTGAAAAAAAAAATTTTTTTTTCATATTTTAATATACTTTTTGGATAAAAAAATAAAGAATATGTTTGAGAAAAAAACTATAATATAAAATCATTTTAAATACATTATCTTATTATGAAATGATAATATATTTTAAATGATTAAATACGATATTTAGTTCAAATTTTTTTTTTTTTTTTTAAATATATAAAAAAGAATTTATAAACTAAAGTGAGGTTATGTTATTTATGTAAATTCAATTAATTATATGCAATTTTCAATCTTTAAATATTTTATTTTTTTAAAAAAACTTTTCGAAATAGCAGAAACTTTAAAAAAAAAATTATATACTTTCTCACCACATCCAAATTTATATAAAAAGTTGTATGATTATTCCGCTTTTTTATCATTATTTCTACAGAAATTTAATACGTGATTATTTTGTACACGTGATTTAGACTTTTTACGAATCTAGTATATTTCACAAAAATATTATGTGACTGTATTATTATCAATATTTAAAAAAAATCGTAATTACGATTCATGAATGTAACTAAAAAAAGGATTATAAAAATATTGTACATATAATAATAATCTTTATAAGTTTTTTTTCTTGAAAATTAATAAACTTAGTTTTCTTTTGTTTTACAATGGCCAATAAACAAACATGAAATAAGGTTAGAAAGACCTAAAATATGGAGAGTAACAAAGTATTATGAGTACATACTCATTCAAAAGTTATAAAAAAATAAATACATATTGTATATCATTTTAAACATTAAAAGATTGAATTATAAGTATTAAATTAATATAAACATTTTTAAAAGGTTTTACTTTTAAATTTCTTTTCTCCATGTAATTATCTTCATAATATAATTTTATCGTCACAAACTTTCGGACGTGATTAGAGTTGTAAAATAAAATAATAAAAATCAGTATTTTTTTAATATTGTTTACATCATAATATTAACAAAATCAATCAATTTATAATAAATAGAGTTATTAAAGAAATAGGAAATCAATTTATTTGATTAAATTGTTATTTTTATTAAATAGTTTTGGTTATAATTATATATAATAGTTAATAATTATTTGGAAAAAATAAATAAACAACAACGTTGCTTATAATATTTTTTGTTGGTAATAGTTTGGTAATAGAGCTTAATACAATTTACTGACTCTTTGTGTTGTATTCGTTAATCTCACCGTATTTTATAATATTCAAAAAATTATATTTATTATTATTTTAAAATTAAAACATGTTGTAAAGCTTAAAAAATTAAGTAATGTACATTTAATTAGATTTAAAAATTAATAAACTAACTACAAATATTAAAATGTAAATGTATCTTACTTTCAATCAATCATAAAAGAATTAGATATATGTAATATATCTAATTATATATATATTTATAATATAATTATATATATACATATATATAAGATTTTATTTTATAAAAATTAAAATATTTATTTGCAATGTCCTTATATTTATTTACATTATTTAAAATGGATTAAAATAACTAAAATCGAAACTAATTCAATTGTTTAAATGTAAAGGTAAGAGATGTATTGTGTGTATGTGTTTACGCGCGAATTGGTATATTCACAAGCGATGTTACCTTTGTTATCCTAAAATACTATGAAATAGTTTATTATTTCGATAATATGTTTTATATGTATCCGATTTAGAAGAGAAAATGTCAATTATACTTTTTAATTTGGAATATTTAAAAATTAATTCGAGAGATTAATTGCCATAAGAATACGTGTTAAATAAAAATTTTTATTTTTTGTAAAAAAATGTTGGATTATTTTATAATTTGAAATATGCTTCTTTTAATAATTAATTGAACTCATTTGCGAATTTTCGAGAATACCTTATTATTTCGAGTTATACTTAATTAATTCTTAAGGTTACTATATATTGGTTTATACACAAGAATATTACATATTTATTTAGTTAAATTATCATTCATTTTTTTAAAAGTAAAATTCATATATTCATATTAGTTAAGAATTGAGATATGATTTTAAATATGTATATTAGCAAATTTTGTATTGTGATGTTTTAATCTGTTATAACTTCGACGACTTATACGTTAAATTATTTTCCATGGGTTCCCCCACATCGAACGTTTCAAAATTTTCTGTAACTATTTTTCCATTGTAATTTTATATTATTATTCCTTCCATCTGTAATGAAATTTGGGTATCTGAAAGTAACGAGCTTCAGCGTGATAGACGAGGAGGTAGAACGATTTTATACGTGAGACAGTTTGAACGATAGTTGTTTTGTTGTACTGTCACATTTGTAAAAGATTAAGAAATAAATACTTCACGTCAAACACAAGAATATAAGGATATTTATTTCACTGCACTCGGAATCTTATTCACACTGTATTGCATGCAAAAAAAGATATTAACAAAGTCAAAAAATTTGCTGTGACTAATTCGGTTCTTGATCATAAATTATTGAAATATAAAAAAATAGAGACAATAATATTGACATTAAATGATAAAGATTTATTTGTTAATAATATTATATAGCAGATAAAGTACATGATAATGAAAATGTTTTCGTAATAATATAATCTACTTTTTTCGTATTATTAACTATCATACAACTAGGCTAAAATTATTTAATATTGTATTATTTTATTTAAATATGTAAAGATAATATGTAAAGAATATGTAAATATCAAAACATGCAAATGAAACGAAATTAAATAGTAACATTAATGTCGTATTAATTATTAAATTTAAATTTTTTAAATAACAAAACCAAAAACGTGTAAAAAATGCAAAAAGACTTTAAATTCTTAGAAAAATAATAATTTATTTATTTATATTATAATATAATACTTTGTTAATTAAAAATATTTTTCATAAAATTTTATTTAACGACAAAATAAACGTAAAATAAATTATTGACATTACCAAGTTTCAGATATAACTTAATTCATAATTGGCATTAAATTAATTTATGTATTTGTTAAAGGATAATATCTAAAGAATTTTACAAATAATGTATTTATAAAATTAATCAAATCGTTAAGTAAAAGTAATACATCTTATTTATGTATTATAAAGATATTATTAAGTTTTAAAAAAAATGTTTAAAAGAACTTCAATAGTCTCACGATAATTCAATAAATTTAATACATTTTCAATAATATATAACCAATTAATTTAGTCTTAGCAATTTTTAAGACTCGATGCTCCAGTTTTCTCGGTTTAGTATAATTAGGTCAAAATTAATCAGATGTATATGTTAGATATGTATTAAAACATACACTACTCCTATCTAATTTTACGCCAAATAAAATAGGCACCTAAAGGGTGAGCGCATTGCAGCCTTTCCTTAATGAACAAATATCTTTTTATTGTCCATGCTCATATAACTTTATCCAGAAATAAAAAACTAAGTAGCATTTCAAGGATGATAAAAGGAGTTGTATTCGTGGTGCTAAGCTCATTCCTCTCAAAAATAGTTCTTGTACTGAGTCCTTGTGCCTTTATGTTTATGTTAAGATTGCATCTATAACCTCAAATTATGACTGCATGTAATAGTCGTGGTTTCATGATCGGCTCATGGATTCATCTTACCATGCCTAGTTGAAGATCCCAAGAATTACCGAAGGGTGTTCTGCAAACCTGGTAAGTATTGATAATATTTTATTTTTTCATCTTTAGATGTGTGTTCCATTTTAACTGGCAATGCAATGTAATACCTAGGTACTTGGCATTACTAGTTGTACACAACGAATGCCGGTTCAATCGGAGTCCAAGATTAAATTAAATTTTATATCTTGTATGAATAACATTGTCTTCGTTTTAGGCGAATCAAATAATAGTCTAATAGATGTAGTATACTCAGAGACCTTTGTCAAGGCATCTAAGTTATTGCCAGATCCCGTCAATTATACTATAATTGTCGCTTTCTACTAGGATGAGGATATCGTCTGCATAGATTTGAGCATACATACCTCAGTTTTCAAGCAGCTTAAGCAGTTCATCAATGATTAACCACAATAGGATAAAAGAAGTCCACCCTGTGTCCAGCCTTTTCTAACACAACCAGTAATGGTGGTGGTGTTCTTATGGCTTGTGATATTTCTTTTACCCAGAAGATTTAAAATCCATTTACAGATGGTTTCGGGGATCCTTCTGTCTATAATTATTATTATGTCTATAATTATATCTATAGTTATTGCACTGCACTAATAATTAACTCGCTTGTGGCCTGGCCAAAGGGTCCGCCAATATCTAAGTTATCACTGTATTTACCTGGTTTTTTGGACATCGAGGTTTGCGTGAAACAGAACCATATATGTTTATGAATAGACATTAAAACTTCATCAGAGAGGCTTCAATTTGCATAATCAACTAATTGACATAGAAGCCAAAATTATATGAATTATCTTTTTCCTAATAGAGTTTTGGAAGGTAAATTTGTTAGCTATGTTTAGTAAATCCATGTTCATGGTTAACAAATACTGAAAGAGTGTTTATCCCCTTTGATCGGTGTCGAAGTTACCTCAGAACTTGTAGTGTGCTTTGGAATTACATCCATTGTATGTCCTTGCTTTCATATTTTACACCAGTCAATGCCACAACTACAGTCAGCGGACAGCCTCTTATATCATGACGAAAATAAGCTGATGCAACAGTTACTGCTTCGTCCTTGCCTTTCAAATCCTTGTAGTATACAATGGAAACAACCAGAAGATCCTTAACATTAAGATAAGTTCGATATTTAAACTGGAAATTAAAGTGTGGCAATTCCTACTATGCTGTTCTTGTGTAACTAGAATTTCTGAATAATGACAATACTAGCGAATGCGCGTGTTACTACTGCTGTGAAAGCAACTGTCAGCTTTTGTAGCCTTTTTGCATAGCACTTCTTTTTTTATTTTTGATATTGGTCTGTACAATAATATTGATATAAATTTCAAACAAAAGTCTTCTCAACTCTGCGGATCGTATAACCTTTGACACGGGTTCGACTACTAATGATATGTAATTGTCGGCCCGAGTCGAATTTTGAGTACCTTGGGCCGCGAAGCATTAAGCATATCAACCGTAGTTTGTGAAAAATATGAATAACGAATAATCAATGATTAATGGTCTAAACAATTACATTCATTAATCTGAATCTTATTATATATTTATTTTTCAAATATAATAATAAATGATTAATTATTTCTATATTAATAATATCTCGATTTTTCTTTTATTTATGTTATATTTGTTTTTTATATCAATATATAAAAATTAATTATAATAATTAAAATAAATTTAATTTCTAAATAAATAATTAAAATTATTGTGCTTCTAAAACAATTTTTTAATTTAAACATAATTTCTGATTTTTATTTTGTTTATAATATCATTACTATTATTTAAATTTCTTAAATAATGGTAATGCTAACTAAACAATTAGACGATACTTAAGAAAAGTTATTATTGTCAATATTTAATTTTTTAGTATAAAATTTGTAACTAAGTACAAATTATATTTGATAATTTATGTTTTTGTTAGGCAGAACATTATGGATAAAAATTTTTAAATAATTATTCAATACTTGTATTATTGATAGTAGTAATAATATTTATGGAAGTAAATAAAAGTAATAAAAAAGTCGTTTCTATTTTATATATTTTTTCTTATCACCAATCTTATCTTTTCTTATCTATCTATAGTTGAACAAAAAAAGTATTACGTTAGTGTCTTTTTGGTTCTTGAGTACTCAATTCGTAACCTTGGAAACCTGTTCCCGTGAAAAATCAATAATTTGCCGGTATAAAAGATCCACCAACACCATGAATTGTGTTAGTAACCCTTTTATTATCATGTTTTCATTCATTTTCTTCATAACTATAATCAAGTAGATTAATAGCTTGTTAGTTTATGAATTTTTATAAATATTTTATCGAAATTCTATATAAATATATCAATTTACTTATTAAATTCATTATATTTAAATTAAATATCTTTGTAAAAAATCTGTATTAAAATAAAATTATACATTTTATAACAAATAATATTATATTTTTAAAAGCAAATGATTTTGATTAAAGAGAAAAGTTTTTTTTTTAATACAGTGATTTATTTATTGTATTATAGAAATTTTTTAATGACTCAGTTTTATTGTTACTTTTGAAATATAAGTAATTGCACAATAAAAACAAAATTAGATATATATATAATAAATAATTGTCGTGCACATTCGAGAATAATAGTTTTTGGAAAGTTTCTACATAAAACGAAATATATTTTATAAAAATCAAAATTGTTAAAAAGAAATAAATATATTTTGCTTAAGATTAAAATTTAAAATTTTTGCATATAAAATAATAATATTTCTCATACTATTATAAGCAGGTTAATATTGAATTGATATTAATATTGGATGTTATTTTTGTATCCTTCAAACTAATTAAAAAAATTAAGAATTCTAAGTTGTTACGTTGAATTTAAGAAATACTAGTTTTGAATTGAATTAAATAAGATAAAAATTAATATTGTAGTATCAGCAATATATTAAAAAAACTATTTTTTGTCCTCATCACGGCTTTATTACAGGTATTTGTAATAATTAAAAGAAGAAACAAAATATGAAGATAAAACTAATAATATTATACTGATAAAAAAAGTTAAATAAATTTTGACTTAAAAAATTGTAAATGTATTGAATATAATTAAAACAATACAACAGAATGAGGATACTCAAATTGTAATCATAATATAATTTTAAAAAGAGAATGCTTGTATTTGTTATATATTTATTAATCGTCTCCTTATTTATTACACTCGGCGTATAACTTATATTTGAGGTGCTTAAACAAGATAATACAATTTATCAAACACTTTGGCGGGTTATTCTAAAATTACATGAATTTTGTTTAATTTAAACCTTAGAAGTTATAAAAAAAATTCCAAATATGTACAATAACGAATATATATAATAAATAATGTCACGTATGTAATATTATTATGTGCATTCCGCACTCACATACCTGACTAACCCTGGGAAATCAGAAGATAACACACGCGTCAAGTGAGTAACACCTTGAGAGTAATAAGAACTCTTGGATTTTGGATTTTTGTAAGTTCAGCGCCTCCGTCAGAAAGGCAGATATGAGGGACAGTCGAGGGACATTAAGGGAATTAGAACAGCAAACTATGTAAAATATTTTTACAAGATTAAAACTTCAATTATTTTAAACATCTAGAAAAAGCAGGCGTTGTCCGTCATGTGACTACCATCAGACAATAGCACTCAAAGACAAAAAAAAGACAAAGACGCCTAGCTTATAGCAAAGAAACAAGACAAAGCGTAGAACATTACATACAACTTCAGCATGTGCCGAAGTGTGTATAAATTTAACATTTCTTCCCTTTGGTGGATGCCTAAAGTTGCTAAATTGTCAAGGAAGAAAAATCTTCATTAAAACACCCACGTGAGTTGTTTAGTTGGAATGGCTCGTAGATAGTGCCGGGTCAGCCTAATCTAATGCCGATCGACTAAAAAACCCCTAGTCCGACTGTTTAATAATAGAACCTTCATAATCTCCGGTTGGAGTAATGTCATTAACTTCTTTATTGATTAATTTGCCATCTTATTCATCTAGTGGTGTGTAATTGGTTGATCAATCTTCTTTAGTCCTTTTTAACTTTTCCTGCAACATAAAAATTTAACAAATATTAATTTTATCTTTAATTATTAATTAAATCCTTCAAGTATTTTATCTTTTAGGTATTTATGAAAATCTGATAGTAACGGCTTCGTCAGTATATCAGCTATATTTTCCTTGGTCGATATCCACTGGACATTAATACGTTTTTGTCGTACGAATTCTTTTATGTAATCGCTGTGTGTGTCTGCCATATGTTTACAACTCCCAGTTATTTCTCGTTCTTTAAGTTCTTTTATAATAACTTTTAGCTAACTTAATAACTAACATTTTCAATTTGTGATTACCATTTCCAGCTTATTTATTATCGCACCAGATAATCGCAAGTAATAATATTTTGCCAATAATGTTTCTTATGGCTTTGTCAAGAGAAATCAATTCTTGACATGATTCACTCATTGCAAGATATTCGGCTTGACATCTGGAAAGTGTAACATATGTCTGTTTATGACTT
Source organism: Eupristina koningsbergeri (assembly GCA_018907245.1). Lineage (NCBI taxonomy): Eukaryota > Metazoa > Arthropoda > Insecta > Hymenoptera > Agaonidae > Eupristina > Eupristina koningsbergeri. Next base: position 730,560 of record JACCHV010002976.1, read on the forward strand.
CTCCAAGATACTGTGTCTCCATGTAAACATATAATATAACCTGATGTAGAAGTTGAATCATCACAGTCTCAATAATTAGCATCTGTAAATGCTACTATATCTTCTTTTTGTGACCTATACAAAAGTCCAGTGTTTGAATTTCCTTTCAAATAAAGGAAAATCCTCTTTACATCTGTCCAGTTTTTAATAGGGTGTTCATGTTGTTTTCGTGCTAGGAAATTTACAGCATATGCAATTTCAGGCTTCGTTGTATTAGCTAAATAAATCAAACTTCCTATAGCTTCTCGAAATGAAATTTCTTCTTTAGTCATTTCACCTTAATCATCATTTCTTGATTGTGTAACAGATATTTTATTTTTGTTGTAAACTTGTGTAGTCATCATTGGTGTGTTATGAGGATTCCAATCCTCCATGTTGAATCTACTTAGTATTTTTTCAACGTAATCTTCTTGTGATAAATATACTGTATTTTCCTCTTTATTCCATTTAATATTTATTCCCAAGAAACATTTAGGTTTTTCTAGCTACTTCATTACAAATTATCTGCTTAAATGTCCTTTAATTTTATTAAGCAATTGTATATCGTTACTAGCTAATAATATATCATCAACATACAGTAAAACTACGTCTATTTTCCCTTCTTTACACCAAGTGTATAAGCATGGTTCATGAATGTTGTTTTTCAACCCTAATTTACAGACTTCTGAAAATTTTTTATTCTACTTTCTAAGACTAATTTTCAAACCATATAATGATTATTGAAATTTATAAACTGTAGTTTTCATTTCATCTTTATCCACTTCAACTTCTTGTGGTATATCCATATAAATGTCTTTTTCTAGTATACCGTTCAGAAAAGCAGTCTTTACATCAAGTTGACATACATGCAAGTTTTATTTATTTATTATAGAAAACAATGAACGCACTAAAGGTAACCTTAATACTGATGCATACGCTTCTTTCAGGTCATATATGCTTTTGTCCTTGAAACCACGCACGCCTAAACGTGCTTTATATTTTATTGTACTATAGTTATTTCTTTTCTTTTTGAAAATCCATTTTGAATGAATAATGTTAGGTTTTGTTTAATCAGATTCTTTTTGTGGCCTTAGTATTATTTTCCAAACATTATTTTGTGCCATCGAATCTAATTTTTCATTAATAGATTATAACCATTCAACACTATATTATTAATGGGTTCTGTATAATTTACAGGATCATTATTTATTTTGGCTAATATAGAATATGTTGATTCATCATAAATTTGTGCTTTTAGACAATCTTAATTGACGGTTTATCCTTTTTAGTCATATTTCTGGTTAATGGTCAAAAGTTTATATCTTTAACTTTTTTTAGATTCTTCTTTGTTCTCAGTATTATTTTTACAGGGTCTTCCCCGTTTTTTCAGTATATTGATCTGCTTACTTTGATCAGATTGAATTTCATTAATATTCATTATTTCTTCTTCTTCATCATGTTTTTCAAGTTCTGAATCATTATCTTCATCATTAATGTTGACTTTCATTTTAAGATTTTTCATATTTTTATACATTATATTTTCGTTAAATTTCACGTTTCTGCATTTTATAAATTTCCATGTTGTTGAATTCCATAGTAGATAACAAGATGATCTAAATCCAACTAAGAACATTCTTATAGACTTAGGAGCAAATTTTTGATTTTGAATATTTACTTTTGTATATGCAACACATCCAAATCTACTCAAGTACTTTAAATGATTATTTGCTTCTTTATTAAATTTCTTTAAAGGTATTTCATATTCAATAGTACTAAGTGGTGTGTGATTATAGATATAAATAGCTTCTTCTACTGCTAACACCCACATAGTGTTTGGTAGACTTGAATCTATCATTAGGGATCGTATCTTCTTCTGTATTGTTTGATTAAATCTTTCAGCCCCACTCTTATGCTCAAGTGTGTAAGGTTCCGAAAAATCAATTTCTACGTTCTCTTGATTCAGAAGTTGTTGAAATTTTCCTCCAATATTTTTTTTCTCTGGTCTGAACGGATATAACATATTTTCTCATTCTTCCCAGTAGATTTTTTGCTGTAATATGGAAATTTTTTAATGCATCTGATGCTTCATCTTTATACTTAATTGCATACAATTTTACCTATTTTGAATAGTCATCAATAAAAGTTATTATATATCTATTTTGACCTGGATACGATTTCGGCTGTATTGGTCCCATTATATCTGTGTGTATTGTATGCAGAGGTTGGGTTGATTTTTTTCTAACTTCTTTAAATGGTATTTTATCTTTTTTGAAGTAATATAAACTTCACAATCTCATATCATATCTTCAAAAATAATACCTTCCAATGGCTGTGATTTTTGACTCCTTTCTTTTCTGGAATTTCTGTTTTCTCTTAAAATTTCCTTTTTTTACTCCAAAAGTCTATTGTTTATTAAATTTGTTATCATTATGCTGATTTTGCTAACTTCTTTGGTTTAGCAGTTGGTGAGACATAAGACTTTTATTTTGATGACGACGATTTGGATTTTTAAAATAATCCACCCATTTATGAGTCCATAAAGTTTGACAATAATAGCAAAAATATTTATGACTATTATTATATGGACAATTTGCGGCATAATGATGCGGAGAGTTACACCGGTGACATCGATTGTTCCCTGCTCCGAATATTACTCGTGGTTGTTTATTTTCCTTATTATCCAGGTCTTTCAAATTTTTCTTGGCTTTTTGTTCAGCTTCAAACTCAAGGGTGAAGTTTTTTAGTACTTCATATGTCGATTCAGACAGCCTTTTCCTCGCCCAACTTATATATTGTAATTGTGGAAATACCCCTAATACAGCGTTTCCATATTCCCTCTCCTTACTTCTCACGTTGCACTTGTTTTTCTCGGAGCAAGGACAGTTGTAATTATTCACGTTTAATGGTTCACATTTCGTTAATTTTGCTTTCGTACAATTTTCCACTCATACACACATATTACTGTAATTTAATACTTGGCATAAAAAACTTTTGACTTACCAGCGAAAGAAAAAGTCATAAATACTATATAAATTTACACACATGTAACTCTATACAATGACTCTATGAGAGAGAGAGAGAAAGAAAAAGAGCGAGAAAGAATTCAAGTCTTATGCATGTGAGAAGAAATAGAAAAGAAGATCAAGATGGCTCCGTCATAATTGCACACGATATTCATAGCATTCACCCACTTACTTCACACAATTCACCTTAAAAAAATCTAATATACATCTCTGAAAACTTCTGTTTTATATGCTGGCTAAAATCATAACAAATCGATTGCACGTTTTAATAGCCCATGTTCTTATACGTGGCGAGCGTCCTCGCTACACGAAATCCTGGGCGCACATATCTGGGAACAATGCCCATTCCATCCCTAATAAATATATTAATTATGCAACAATTTTTCTCATTGCTAGAAACTTTGAGAATTTCAATATTGCGTTTTAGCAATATTGCAATAACTCCGTACACCGCTCCGGTACCGTCTATTTTTCCGTTAAATTCAATTGCTCGGCAATTGTTAAGTTATTATTATATAATTGCTCGATTTATTATCGATTATACTTCATGGGAATTAGCTGATACGAAATTATATAAATTGAAACATCACGTACATTATTAGAGCTGTAATTCCAGCAATCTTGCTATTTCTCGCGAGTATTATTGTCCGTGGCCGATCCCGAGGTCAAGTAGTGTTTACAAAGTATCACTACCAATTTTGACATTTGCGATTCGACGAAAACTAATATGTAAAGTGATTAACTCGTTTAATCACTCATCTACTTGACCAAACAGTAAATAGCGTTGGTCAATTTGCATGAAGGTTTGTTATTGTCAACAACCTTCAGATTCGGTATCCGTGTAAATTTAAGTTACTTTTAAGCCAATAACTTCTCTAAATAATAATCAATATAAATCTATTGTTTGTAATGAAGGAACCTAACAATTAAAGGACCATAACTGGTAGAATAGATTTATCTAAAACAAATTGTTATTATTGAGTATTCCTAGTACCAACGTACTAAATCCCTGGCAGACCGGCTGCCGCTTGTCCTGGCGAAATTACTATTTTTTTCGACGAAAACTCGAATCTGTGCTTCACCCGTGAAGGGCGAATGGAGTCGTCTCGTCATAATTATATGTTGAAATTTCATTTATATTTCTTTTAACATACTGAGAATTCATAAAACAAAATTCAATAAATATTTCATGTTAAAATAGTATTATGTAATCTCATATTAATAATGAAATAAAAGTTTGTATAAACGTGTAACGCGAATGCGTACATACACTCCCACACACTCACACATACACTCACACACCGAAAAACGCACACCGCCGAGCCCAATGTTTACATTTGCGAAATTGTAAATACGCCGCTCGAGAATGATCTCGAACGTTCGAGAGTGTTCGGGATCATTCGGCCGCGCATGCTCCGAAGTTCCAAGCGCTTATACACGGGTCCTATGGGCCGACTCGTGTATAAAAGCCGGCGTTCGAAAGCGAAAAGGCACCTTTCTGACCGCATCTCTCCCGCTATTTACACCTTACCTGGCCTACGGAAAGCCAGATCATCCCTCTCTCTTTAACCGGCCTACGTATTGTACGAAAAGCCGCCCTTCCCTCCCCAGGCCTACGTATTGTACGGAAAGCCTGAAACAACTCCTTTTACCCCTCCCGGCAAGGCCCACGTATTGGACGGACAGCCTTCTCAGGAATTTTCCCCTACCCCTCGTAGCGACGGGATAATAAATGCACCCCGCTTTCTTAAATAAATGCACGCCGCTTTCTATTAAATGAATGAACCCCGTTTTTTGCACTAGCTGACTGTTTACCGATAAAACCCAATACTTTTGTACCGACCGACTGTACCGACAAATATTAACGTACCGCCATTGCAAATAATTATTAAAATCTGATATTTTTTTTCTTAAAATTTAAAAATTCATTGCACCACTGGTTTCTTTACTAAGATCGACATTTGTATATTATTATGTTACAGAAATAGAGACGTGAAAAAACCTGGAAACTTGCTTAATTAAATTCTGCTTATTTTTTTATTTTTACCTGCTGTTGTGCTCCGCCTCCCAATCCTGGTTCCCCGACTGCATGCCTATCCGCGCAATTTATTAAATTAACTCATTTTTTTTCTCTCTAAATTTTCTTTATTTTTAAATTAAAGTTAAAAATTAATAAATTTATTGAAGCGCATCGAATAACCCGTCTTAAAATAAAATAAAAGTCTTAAAATTTATAAAAATTGTCATTTTATAACAAAATATTAAATAAAAATTAAATTAATTATAAAATTTTTAATTGGTCAAAAATAATATTTTATGTATTCCTTTACCCGGCTGTTCAATGTAGTTTATTCACTACGATATACTTCTAGATCGGTCAGCTCAATTATAAATGAGTTTTTAAAGACTCTCAGCTTTTATTTTTTTAAAAATGTAAAAATTAATATGATTAAAGTTGATCGAGGCTTATATTGTTAGATTATATAATTTGATATATTCCTTGAGCAATTACATTGATATAGCTTTGAAATTGAGAATATTATGAATAATTTTAATAATCGATGAATGGGTGGCTGTATATCCACATAAGTTAATCATAATGATGTACATAGTAATGTGTTTTCGGTAATGTATGTAATTAAATTTAGGTTTGGAAGATATGCTCATATACAGTAAATTTAAACATTGAAAACAGACATTGAATTGCTAATTTTTTTACTTTAATAACCTGATAACCATAGCTTAGATGCAGAGCAAGTGGAAATTATGTGAATGTCCTCACAAATAATATTTTTGTTCTTAAATTTAGGCGATGCTCTAGGATGTACATTGTAGTCTACGGTATGCGTTAATGTTTTGACATCATTTTTTTCAGAGAAACCCTCTTAGTTTAGTAGTCAGAGTTCTGGATCAAATGAGTAGACGATTTTCAATAAACTTGAAGAATTCCTTTTGGATAAGAAAAACTGTTGATGCCTTATTATTTTATTATCAATTCTGTGTACATTATCTTCCTTCTGTAATTATATACCTCATTAACTACTTTTATTTTATTTTTATTTATAACAGATTTATATTGTTACGTATATAACATAATTCAACATTCTTAACAATTAAAATGGTGCGGATTACGTAAAAAATTATAAAAGTAATACAAAACGTAGTATAAAATATTGCTGACTATTGAGGTTACGTAAACGTTGATCATTGAGAATTCGGCAACGAGAACAGTATAATCGATATTAATCAATATATTGGAAAATAATAATCAAGAAAATCTGATTAAATTCAAAACCATGTAAACAGCTCTCAGTGAGAAAAACCGCAAAAGTTAGCAGTTTTATCATAATAAATAAAATTAAGATTTCAATTTCGTTTTGAGGATTGATCGAGTTGATATCCAGTGAATAGGATTCCGTTTCAGCATTGAGTCGAATTAACAACGTTATACATATCTTTTAACCGATTAATATTATAATTGTAATTCAATTCGAATCAACGGTCACAAGGTACAGATTATATCGTATCAATAGCCACAAACACATATTTAAATCTCTCTCTTCCGATTTATTGAAAATAAATAAGCATTTAAAACGCGAATAATTATTGTTGATTTTTTATAAATACGATCTTTGAAAAGATTAAAGCACTTTGATCGCTTTAATTACGGCAGAAAAAATACTTGGAGACGAATAAATAATTATATATAATTAATAATAGTTTTGAAACAAAAAAAATACGTAACAATAAGTAAAAAATTTACAGATAAAATTTGTTGTTAATTTCTGTAAATTATAAATTAAATAAATATAATATAAATTAAAGTAATTTATAAAGTCATAATAAATGAATATTGATTCGTCTGTTATTTTTTTTCTATTTATTATTTTTATATTTTATACTTTATATTATTACATGTTTTAGTTTACATTGTATATATTGTAATATTTTTAAACTTAATTATTTTAAATAATTTCTGTTCGATTGCAAAATGATAAATTTAAGTAATTAGCGATAAAGCGAAACAATGGAAAAAGTGAAACAGAACAGGGAAGCAAGGTTACGAGTTGTAACTACATCACAATATAAAATTAAATAAGACTATCGATGAAACAAAATTATAAAAAACCAAAATACATTGAAACTTAAAAAAAGAAAACTTTAGATATATTGTTAGTTGAAATTATTAACCAAAGAGGAATCACTACTTTACTCCATCTCATTATAAATAATGTTATAGTAGGAAAAAAAGCAAAAAACTGTAATAGGCAGATCAAAAAACAACAAGGTTTGCCTTTTTCTATTTCGACCCAGCTAATTTTAACATTTACTGCATAATTAAATTAAAATTATTATTTATAATATAACTATCGACATCAATGATCTCTAGATCTCCATCTTAGACTGGTAACAGATCCTGCCGAATTCAACCATCTACATTGTCGTTTCAAATACTACAGGATTCTTATAAACTTCTGATTTACAATGAGAATATAGTAAAATGTAATTATTAGGTAACATACAAATAACACGATATATTATTATATTTGTATATAATTTTGTAAGGCTATTATTTTTATAAATTGTTCTTACTGATTTCAAATAAAATCATGTAAACCCGATATTTGTAAATTTTAATATTCATTATTAATTTTCACTAACTTTCACATTAATTTATGAATAAATTACTATTTTTATAATAAAAATATATGAATTCTTTATTTATAATTTTCTTAATACATTCAAACATAACAGTATTTATGTAATATATTTCCACGACAATGCATTTTGCTGTTGCTAAATTGTTTTGTTGTTTAGGTTAAATATTATTTTCCTGTACTTTCTCACTCACGATAAAAAGATAATTTTTAATAATTTCAATTAATATTGTACGATTAAAGATTTTATTTGAAATCCACAAATCAATACAGATCGGACTTTTTTCGAACTTTTTTTTTGCTATGCTCAATTTGTTGGGGGAAAAATTTCACGGTCTGCAGATTACTGAAGGACTTAGTATTATTTCAATATAATGTCACACCTGAGGAGCAAGTAATTTCCGGACAATGTTATGCGAAAGAAGTCTTAACGAGACGTCGACTGGCCCCGTTGTCGAGAACATGAACGCCATTCTCGCATTACACGCCATTCACGATTTATTTTAGCGATTTCCTCGCGTAATATCATGGTTAGCTGCACTAACTGTAAGATGAGTCTACCAATATCGTCACTCAATGATGCAGTGGCGAGTAGAGTCGTTGGGAAGGTTGCATCTCTCGAGTTCATAATCAGGTCTATTAATTTGGCCATGTTATCCAAGGAGATGGTGGTTTGCACTGATAGAAACTAGTAAACTATGGCTAATACACGACTCGTCCACAGCATTTTCATTAGAGTCTCACCCATGTAACTATAAACTAGTTGCTGCAGGTAGTGTAGGAATTGTGAAAACTTGCGATTACCCAATACCTGATCTTCAAGTATCTTACGCATCTTATTTTCCTGGGAAACATTCAAGCTTCGCAGTAACTTATTCTTTATTTTTCTATACAGAGGATTGGATGGCAACGATACGATGAGGTCCTTAATCTCCATTACATATTAGAAATCCCGATTAGAAAACAAGTAATTATATTTGGCGCATTCTATTGTGATGTCGCGCACATTGCAACTAAGTTTCTGCAGGGTAAATTACAATTCTGACTGTACAGACATGAAATCCAATCTACTCAACTTCGGCGAGCTGCATCAGAAGTCCAAAGTTAGATACCGTAGCGTTAATATTTTTCTTTTCACTATTCATTTTTTCCTTTATTCACTCATGATTGCACTCGCGTCGTTAATTTTACGTATCAATGTGCACACGCGTTTGCGGGTATTACTTTTTTTTTGTTTTTAATCAATGGTCATATATGCTCACCGACTATCCCGGCGGATTCACCACTTTAGTACCATCGTGAAGATATAGGATGGTGGAGAAGCAACGAGATGAGTAGGTGTAAGTTTATTAGTCTGTCGTATAAGTATATGAAATTGCTGTGGACACCTCGAAACGCTATGGCAAAAAATTGAACTATTTTCCGTTATTTCACGCCGAAACTTCCTGTTCCTTTAACAACTCCTTCTATACTTACATACAGATGTTGGTGTACCTAACTGGACTGGGAGGCGCTGCTATAATTGTTCCGCTAATCGACTATTTTTCGTTTGGTCCACGGCATTGGAAAATTCTCCCAGAAACTACGCATCTAATCCTCTAAGATCAATACTAGATTGTCCTTAACCACCATGAGTCAGTTATTCTTTAGGTTACTTTCGGTTTACGCGTTTCTATTATTCTATTTATGGAACTCATGTTCAAATAGACGCGAACGACCTAAAACTCATTTGGGGTTATATTCTTGTCTGCAACAATGTTTAAGGACATGTGCATGGAAGTATGTGCGTATGTATACGAGCGTTTAAGTTAGGGAATTTCTATACTTCTAATTACAAGAATATTAAAGAAAAATCATGAGATACAATTTACATGTGTTACTTATTTCAATAGAAGATAAATTATCAAATAACAAAAGAAATAAAGAAATAGAATCCAGAGAGTATATTAATAAAATATAAGAGTTCAAAAATATTGAAGAGCACTTCAAATACTTGATTACACAATCTATTTAAAATTGTGATAAAATCCTGCTAAAATTGAAAATTTCATATCGATTTTAATTACTCCTTCTGTACCAAAGGAATCAACACAATGAAATCCATTTCACCCTTTTTTAGATCATTTTGACCATTTTCTTAAGCCGATACATGTTATATTATAAATTAATTCAATCAAATGCTTAAATCAACGCAAAGTTATAACCATTCAAATTGGTTAATAAATGTAAAAAAGAATAAAAATTCAAGAAATATAAACGCTGAAATTTTTTCAAAATTTATATAAAATAACTTGTCTTCTTCAGTAAAAATGTATATATTGAATTGTAACTAAAGAGAAATAGAAGATTACTTTTAATACTTAGTTGTAAAATACATTAATAATTTTGTAATTTAGTTAATAATAATATTATCATTAAAATAACTTAAATTTTCTAATTTTATTTAATTAACAATTAGACATTTATAAAATAATGTTTAGAAAAAGAATAATTTTATACGTTAATTAAATGTACAATTTTTTTTAAAAAATAAATTGACAATTAATTTCTAAAATTAACTTTTTATTATTATTATAATTGGAGTAATATAAATAATAATATTACATATAAAATAAAATATTATATATTAAGAATTAAAAAATGTATTTATTTTTTACATAAATATATCAAAGGAATTAAAAGACACATTTTATATGTAATTAATTTTTTTATTATACAATTTTTTTTTTAATAATTAAAAAAAGCATACTTCGTAAATCTATAGCAAAAATTACGTACTTTCAGTTGGTTTCGTTCGTCATTTTTGTTTCTATCTCCAAATATCCCTTCTGTAATGCCCATTACTATTATTTTACTTATATCTCATAATTTTTTTTAATATGCCCTTTCTATCAAGACATTGTATACATTCTGAGTAATTGAAAACGAATTTTCTTTTCTCATTGTAGACCATTAATTTGAAACATTTTTATTATTGTCCTATTCCTTTTTGAATATTTATTTGTTTTTTTATTAATACACGCCTGATAAAGTTTTAAAGATATACAACAGCGATTTTGTTATCCATATTCTTTTAATCTTCATATAATTTCAGTTATCAAAGCTCGCCCGATTATTATTATCGTCCGCTCTATTCAATTGAATACATAATCAGTTTTAATTTCTTTGTTTCAATGGCAAGTTATACATATTACACTCATTTTTAATTTTTTAAATTCAAAATTAAATAGATATTATAATATATTATAGATATTATATATTATAATATATCGCTTTTTTCTATTCTAACGAAATATCGGTTATAATAATGATTGTTGAAATATTTATTAAATATACATATACATATGTTTATTAAGATAAATTATAAATAACTGAAACAGACAATTAAATTGTATATATTATTACTATAAATAAATTTATGATATTCATTACGATATAATTTTTTTTAAAAATATTTATTTAACATAAAAGTTGTAAAAATAATTAAGTAAAAGAGATTGAATTAAAAAAAAATATTTTTAGAGCATAAGTGTATTGAGGTAAAAATTTCTGGATGATCTAACTTTAATATTCACTCGATGTATTAAATAGTTTATTTGAAAGTTTATATACTTCTAAATAATTTGGTGGGTACTTTATTAATTGAATAACCGAAATTGACTTTTTTTTAGATCTCGATTATTTTTTATTTCTCGTTTTAAGATAAAAACTGGCTTGGATAAATGAAAATTTTCATTTATTTGTTTGATTCCTTTATTGACAATAGCTTTTTAAAACAATTAACATATAATGGTATGAAATTAAATATGAAGAATACTTTTTTATTTTAAATTGCATTTCAAATAACCATATAATTTTATATCATTTTAAATGATATCTATATTCAACCAAATACTATTTATAATACATTTTAATTATAATGGTTACGTAGTTATTTGGTATACAATTAAAAATAAAAAAATATAGCCTAGATTTAATTTTGATATTATATTAATCTTCGTATTATAATTTTATTTCACTTTAAGCTGGTTTCATATTGATCAGTTTATTAAAATAAAACACAATTTTTTATATTTTTACTTTGATATTAATAAATGCATAATAATATAATATTAATAAATCATAATATTAATATTAAGTTCAGTTATTTTATTTTTTTGAACTAAACTTACAGCTATTCAATGAAGGTAATATAATTTTGTTCGATTTTAGATTATATATATTATTATGAAACTTTTTAATCAAAAAAATATGCATTAAATTTTTTGAGAAATATATTAATTACAAAGCAAATTATATTATTTTAATAAAAAAAGGATTATTCTATGAAAATATATTCTACAATTATGTTACACAAATTACCAGACAAAGCAATATAATTTTGCAAAAAAATTATTATTTAAGTTATTTAAATTTTGCAAATATATTCTTGTATTAAAATGTCAAGTTTTATAATATCCAACTAGCATTTTTATATTATTATATTTCTATTATTTCTTATATAAAATAACAATAACCAAACAAATGACCATGATCACATTTTTTAAAAATGTTTTCTAATTATTAATCTCTATTTTGTCTTTCATAAAATAATAAATAATGAATAAATAAATGAAAACCAGACAAATAATGATAAAAAAATGAGTAAAATTATTTTGAATGCTTTTCAATAAATAAATAGAAAAAAAAAGATAACTGTGCAGTTACAAATATCAAGCACAAATTATAATAGATAATTAACGTTATTTTAATATCTTTAAATTATTTTTTATTTTGGAATATCAAAGCAAATCTAGGACAAATTATAAATAATAGGCCAGGTAAGAAAGTTATAACAAGAAAGTAATATGAGGTCTCGCGATGAGTTTTCTTTTTTTCTCTCTCCTTCCCTGCTTATCCTTTTTATTTATACTAAACAGCGTATATCATTATCAAACTCTCGCTGATGTAAAAGTAGTTGCAAAAAAGACAGATGAAGAAAGAGAAAAACTATAAAGATTAAAAGATACTATAACATTCAAATAGATAACTATTTGCATTCGCTTACATATTCATGCACTTTTAGGTTCGTACGTATACCCGCTTATGTAGGCATGATTATGTGTGAAGCATTTTTTTTCTCTCACTCATTTGTTAGTCAGTTTCGCAAAGAAGTAAAAGGCAATGCCACCAGATAATATACAAAACACGAAGAGGTGCAAAACATGATTTATAGTGGAAAATCCAATCCGAATTACTAAATGAAGTAAAATAAACGCATATACTTTTATCTCATCGTTGTATGCAATGACGGGAGTGATAGAGAAGGAGATAAGCAATGGGAAGCGGTTAGAAAAATTGTCACAAGGGAGGGACTTATTACATATAGTATGGATGGTACTAGTTACAGAGTGGTAAAATGTACCATCCAGATACGAGTTAAATGGAGAAAATGAGAGAATATCACGTACACGTTTATATATACATTAATAATCTTATTGCGCAAGTGTGTGCACGTGTATATATAATGTGCATTTGCATTTATACCATATGCGTGGGGGGAATATAAAAGGATAATGAAAAACAATGACTTAGTAGGAAGAAAAGGGATTCAGTTAGTGAAAGAAAGAGAGAGAGAGAGAGTGAGAGAGAGAGAGAGAGAGTGAGATGGGTACACCACATCTGGTAAGATTGAAGATATTACAAAATAAAAGGAAATAAATAGAAACCGATTGAACAAAGAAATATAGAAAAGGACGTAGTCAGGCATGTGAAACTGAGAAGAGAATAAAAAGATTAAAAAACCTAAAAGAAAAGAGAAAGATTTAAATAAAAAATAGACAAAGATTGAATATATATGAAAATTCGAAGCTACGAGAGATAAGGGCGCCAAGGACGAAGACTATAAGCAAATTTACGTGGGTGGGGAGGACAGCGGAAAGAGGACAGATGATATCACGCACACAGTGCTAAAGAATTTAAAGTTGAAAGGCAGATAAGGAAAGGTGAATACGGTGAGAGCAAATAAGATCGCGTAGGTTTGCGTGGGTGAGAAAAGGACCGAGTGTACGCGCGTGCGCACGAGAAAAAGTACGAGCTTCGAAGTTGTATTCCGCGCGTCAGTAAAAATAAGAAAAACAAAAATACAAACAAATTTGCATACTCGCGCGTGGGCATGTGTACACATGCAAAGGTGTAAAGAGGTAAGAACTAGGGAAAATGCACACACATAGATGCAGGTAAATCGCTTAAATACTCATATGAATTGTCATCGTGAGCGATCATAATAAGGGCGGGAGTAGAGGACGCTAATGCGCGAGTGAGACAACCAGGAGTTTCGATAACACGTTGGTCCGAGAACGACGTGCCAGAGAGAGAGAGAGAGAGAGCGAATGGGTGAGAAAGACAAAAGCAGTTAAATATTGACGGAGGGGCTGAGACGGAGAGCCGAGGAGAGTCGAAAATTACCGTTAATGCTCGAAGCTGCGAGCTCGGAGCGCTGCGACAGCAATTTTGCAGTGCTGCCGCTGCTCCGGTGCCGTGGTTAGGTTAGTTAAGTGTGACAACTACGCGACATGGAAATTCACACACTCCACTGTTTCTTAATGATCTTACTCTTAAACAGTTCGTATGATGTTTTCCGAGTATGAGTTGTCTCTCAGCGATTCTCTAGGTGACAAAAGTCGCAATAATAAATAAATAAACAAGTAAACACGTCGAAGGGGAAAAAGTGCTCTATAACAAATTCATGTACACATTGTATTCACATAAACAGGTATTCACGTTACATCGTTCTGCGATCCATGAACATTTATGCATGTACATATACATGCAAGCGCGTGATATATCATTGTGTGAGTGTTATATATATTTTGTGCGTGCGCGCACGCGCGGGTGCATGCGTGTATGTCAAATAGAGAGAACAAACGCGCGGAATACGGAATACGGCGGACCAGTCGTTCGTTAGTTCGGTTCTCTTGTAATCCGCGCGTGACGGTTTCGGAGTTGGCGAATATTATTATTGGGTGTGTTACTGCTGTTTTCCTGTGCTTATTTGAGATATCAGAAAATTGAAAGGAAAAGTGTCTTTCTATTGCTCGGTATTAAGTGTGCATGCGCGAGGAGGTGCTAAGTACGAAAGAGACATATCGCGGCGGCGCAACAGATTTGTTTTGATGATGAACCGAGTTTTTTGGAAGAAAAAATAGTGATCAGGCAAACGCTAGGTGTCAATGAGTTGTAAAACAATAGATAGTGCAACTAAATTTGATCGCCAGAATGAGACTGAAATTAATTTGGAGCTCAGATCAGAGCTCCTAACTTTTAGGCTTGGCTGAGGTCCAGGGTTCCCCAGATACTCAAGAGAACACAAGAAGAAAAGAATCGACCAGATAGAGAAAGATAAAAATAAATATAAATATAGAATTTCTCATTTCTTTTATTTAGATGGATTTAAAGCCATAATTATCAGTATTAAGATCATTGGTCTTTGTAGGGGTTCTCCTCTATCGAGGCTGAATGCGAAGAATGATATGCTCGTCATCTGCAGTGGTAGAAATGATATGACTCTTGTCTGGTTAATATTTGATTATTTGACTAAGAGTGTTGAGTATCTGCCTGAATTTTGCAACAAGAACCTAGTGTCACCTATGCTTTGACTCTGAGTACAAGCTTAGAGATAAGAGCTCTGGTACAAATTGATATTGAATTAGTCTGCAGTATAACAACCATTGCTTTTAAAGATAAGAACAAGTTCTGTAACAATGCAGGTGGCAACGTTGTTCAGAGAGAGTGCTAACTTGTTAGGTGCTTCCAGCATGGATACTCCACAAACTCACCATCAAATGCAACAACAGCAAATGCAACAGCAACAATCTAATGACAATCTTTTTAATCATCATATGCAACATCATTATAAAATGTAAGTATAATAAGCTGAATAATTGTCAATTTTTTATTAAGTCATGTGCCATGTAAACATAAATCTCTTATTTATCAAGAATATTATTATTCTTTTATTAGTATAAATCAAATGTTTTAAAATTAAATTTTTAATATAAATATGAGGCTATAATATAATATTTATACATATTAATTTTATTTACATTATTTTAATGAACGAGGTATTAACTATAATTTGCATCTATTTGATCATAGATAAACATAATCAATAGTTTAAAAAACGATTTACAGTATTTATTAATTATTTTTATACTTTTTATTTCTTATTTGGTATATGCTTAATATGGTAAATATTAGATAATATAATAATTGTACAACTTTTTAAAAAATAAATTCATTTAAAACCTGTATAAAATTTATTAAGAAATTGTGTATTTGTGTTAAAAATATCAACTTCTGTAAAATATTAGAATAAAAAATAAGGATATAAAAATATTAATACAAATATAAACTTTGTTAAATATATAGGGAAAGTAAAAATGATAAAGTATCACTTAAATGTAACTGTAAAAAAATTAATAAAATATTACTTCAAATTTTAAAAGAAAATTCTATATACTAGTAGATATATATGTATATATATTTATATACATGTATAAGTAAACACCATTAATAAATAGTCAGCTAATTATTTGATCAATTATTTATATAATCATAATTATGCGAAGAACTTATTGATTAAGAATCAATCTTTTTTTAAGATTTGTTGTCATAAATACATTTTATTAACTTATTAAGAGATTTTATGAGAAAAATAAAAATAAAGAAATGTGAAAAATGCAATATATCTTTGAAACTATGAAATATGAGATGGAATACAAAATCAAAAGTTTTTTTTTGAATAGAAATGAAATATGTATCTGAAATAGAATAGATGATATCAAGATTTAGGTTAAAAAATATTTTTTTTTTATATTTTTTTCTGGTCTCTTATTATTATTATGCATATTATTATTATTCTATTGTATGTATTATAAGAAATAAGTATTAAATATTTTATATATAACAATATTTTTCAATAATAAGTATTTAGTCTTAAATTTTGATTAAAAAAATTATTATAATTTTTTTTTATTTATATATATATATATATATATCTTTTATGTCAGTAAAACATTATCTGATATACCAGGAGATGAATATATGTTTGTTGATGTATATGCTTATACATATATAAGTTTTGTATCAATGCATACTTGTATTTATATTGAATTTATTTTTTATTTTTTAAAATATCAATATAATTTGTTGAAGAGTAAAAAATGTGTTTTAATATAATAGATATTATATATATTTTACATTTATTGTAATTTATTGTAATAGAATGAGCACAAATATTTATTTTTAATGTAAAAAAATTTTAGAGTAGTATGTATTTCATTGGTTAATTTTTATTTAAAATTTTATAAATTATTTGTGCTTAAATTAAATATTCCATGTTAATTTTTCCAATAATTAATAATTTATGTAGATGTACAGGCAAATTAATATTTTTAAATATACTTATTTCAAAATGTATTGAATTTACTGATTAAACTTTTATTTATGAATACAATATTTTAAAGATATCTATATTTTTATAGTAATTTTAAAAAAAATTGTCATCTGAATTTATATAGTGTAAAAATAACTATTATTAATATTTCCATGTAGTTCAATTTAAATAAAATAAATAATTAATTTGTTTAAATTCGTTATTTAAATTATTTATAATTTTGAATTTTTAAATAATCAAAAATAAACAAATTTTATTTTAGCATATTTTCCAATTAAACAACTAATAAATAACAATTAAAAAACTAATTCACTTCAGCTATCAACATTATCGATATAAACATTTTTTATTTCACAAAATTTATAATAATTTATATTTTTAATTAATTTTTAATTTCGGTAAATATATTCTTTTAAAAGTTGATTATTAAACTGAAATAAATAATTGATTAGTAATATTATTTTACATGTGTGAATATACATAATATATAATATGAATATTATAATACAATTAGATACGACAAGATTTATACAAAGCATTTAATATTAAAGGAAATATAATAATTATTTTAGAGATATTTTTACATGAAAACAATGTTTTTATATTTTTAAAATTTATATATTGAATATATTTTTTGAGTATCTATGTTAGTTTAGTTTTATTGTTTTAAATATCAAAATGTTTAATTAAAAATTAAATTTAATTAAAAATTATGTATAATAATTTTATCAAATTAATAAATGTACTGAAGTAATGATTGATTTATTTATACAAAAAAAATTATTTCCTTGAATCTTATTTTTATTTTTAGAATAGAGTATGTTTTGATTTTTGAAGTATAAATTTCTAAGTTTATAGATCTTATATTATGAAATAGTTTATTCAAGAGGCGCAAAATAATTAAAACTTAGTTTATGTAATTTTCATAAAAAAATTAACTTATCGTTCGTGGATATTAACAAATAAATGCAATCTTTGATAAATGTTATTTTCATTTTTTTAAATGTGAAACATCGCGATGTTATATGACAATTAAGAAAATAATATACATTTTGTTGGAATATAAAAGTTATTCGTGTTAAATTGTTTCGAATATGAATAAAATCTGAAAAGAAAAGACTAGACAAGAAGTAAATCTGTCAATGATATGTAAAGTGAAGTAAAATTCTCGAGAGCACGTATAATATATAATATATATATTATATATTACGTATACACATATGTACATATAATCTATAATGTACATCTATAATAATATACGTTATAGATTTACGCATGTCCTATTGAAAATTTAAGATTATTTTTTGAGTTTAAAGTTTGTAACGTTACAAGTGGCATAAAAACTTGAAGTTTTTAAAAATAACATAGCGCACATCAAATATGAATAAAATAATTTAATAAATTAAAAAAAAATACATTTCACCCTTAAAAACCATCCTTTTCAGGAGGTGAAATTTCAGGAAAATTTTTCAACCGTTTAAAACCTAAAAAAATAAAATAAATATACTTAAAATTATATCAAAGAAAATAAAAAGCATAAAAAAAATCCAATATTTCTACATATTTGTTGTTAACAAACATGTACTATTAAGTATACGCGTTAATCATCGATTAATTAAATACAACAAAAAATATTTTACAATTATACCACAGCAAATTACATAACTGATTTCAACATTTAATTATGAAAATAATGACTATTCACAATTCATGATTTTGGGAATAAACGATATTGTTATTAACAATTAAAGTCTATAAGCGTATACATATAAGTCCAAATAATCGGTTTTTCTTAAATAAAAAAAAATTATAAAACTTTATACCTCTAATGATTGAAGATTTGAATTCTACATTAAATTACGAATAAAATGACTATGCGTAATTATTATTAGGTTGTGATAGTATGATAGGGGATAGGGTGAAAGGTTAGACTTTGTTACTTTACGCTTCAATTTTCTCAAGTGCCTTCGTATTGCGCACACGCGATTTAATCAAGCGCGCGCGCGCGCGCACACACACACACACACACACACACACACACAAAATACTAAAGCTTCAATAGTTTTGGTGTAGTAGTTTTTAAATTTTTTTTTAATTTAACATGAAATCGCTGTCCCAATGCTATAAAGTTAGATTTTGTTTTGGTTGATAAATTTTTTGTGAAGTAAACTTTTGTGCATGTAGTCCAGTCATTTTAACTAAAAAAAAAGGATAATTTTAGTTGTTACATGAAGTACCCGAGATTTTGTTACAATTGGTTAATTCCGATTCGCAGATAATGAATACAGGTATAGTAATAAATTTGTTTAAATTAATGTTAATTAAAGAATATCTTATTTTTTTCCTAAAAATGTCCTTATATCTATGAATCTAAGCCTTAAGTGAATAAATTTTCTTTTTTAATTTAATTGTCTAATAATAAGTTAAACGCAAAAAAAAAATATCAATGTTTTCATTATAAAAAGGATGAAGTTTACAAAAATGTTTCTTAATAATAATAAAGAAAATTTTCGGTATGAAATTTGAAAGACCCGATAATGTTTTAAAAAACCTCTCAAGCGGTTGCTCCCGCTTGGCATGGTGGGGGAACCCTCAGTTGTCTACGCAGTAAAATATAAAACATTTTTTTTGCGTGAAAATCATAATATTGTCTATTTAACAAATAATATGCTAAAAAAGAATTAAATTTTTAAATAGTAAATTCATCCAGTATTCTGCTGATTTTTATAGAATTCATCAATTTCACATATTTTTATTGAAATTCTTGATAAATTATTTCTGTTAATAATTAAAAATGTAAAAAAGATATTTATATTATAAAATAAGTTAAAGAAACGTATTTTAATGCACTATTCAATGAAAAAAAAATTGAATAATAATAAATTGAATTTTTGCGTAATAATGGATTTATTAACTATGAGCGAACTTTTAAAAAAATTCAAAAGGCTTTCTAAATATAAAATTACGTACTTTTTTGATTATTTTTACCTCTTAGTGTTACAATGAATTTAAATAAAATTAGCACTTATTAAATATTAAATATCAAAACACAGTTTCGAAAAATTTTGAAAAAATTGATATTTTTTTTGCAAGTAACTTATTATTTAGAGAATTTAATAAAGAAGAAAATTTAGTTTATAAAATTTTTTTGCCCAGAACTTAGTTTCTGAGATATAAAGACTTTTTGGGGTAAAAAAGGGATATTTTTTAATTAACTTTAATTTAAACAAATTTCCAGTGCTAATTCGCTCACAGTGTAAACAGTATTCATTATTTACGCACCTTAATTGACCAATTGCAATAAAAAAGTCTCACTTTGTAAATTTTTTATGTATCTATAAAAATACTGGACTAATAGGTGTATCATAAATATATTTTCCTATGTATACCTGGGAGTGTTTATGAGTTTGTGAATTTATATTTAGAAATTTCAAATTTTTGAGATGATACGTAAAAAAAATATATTTATAAGTTGAAATATTTAATTCATATATTGTATAATTTATTATAGTGTATAGCTAAATTTTTTAACTGCTAAACTAATTATTAATTATTGTTAATTAAATATTTATTTTAAACATTTTGATTGTGTTTTTATAACTTTATTCCTACAAGTTTAAAATATTTGCTCTCATAAATTTATATTTAATAAAGTATAGAATTATTTTTTAGCTAAAAATATTTGACTTTTTTATAGTATGTAATTAATAATGTAATGCAATGTTGTTGTAATTATTATTATATATACAGGTATATTTACATAATTTAAGTTTTTAAATCATTAATTTATACTAATTAGCAATGATATAAACAATATTTTTTAATACTAAATAATTTTAATAAATTTTTATTGATTATACTACTTATTTATACATTAACTGTCAATTTTATATAATTGAGATTTTTAAATATACGGGTGCGTTTTATATAGATATAAATTTTTCAAATATAATATGAATAATAATTGATGGCATTGTGTTGTTAGCAATCTTTTATTTATGTAGAGATAATTAAACATAATTTTAAATATAATTTTTTAAAAATTATTTCCATCATTTTATAATTAATATTAAATATATCATCAATACATAATTATTTTTATACTCATAAACCGACTTATACGTATAAAATATTGAGATTACTTTATATTTGTTACCGAAAATTTTTTAAAATTCATTGTACAAACGACATACAATTATTAAATACACAATGTAAACACTTGGTCTCAATGATAGTATTATAAAAATCAATAGCCAATATATATGAATTTCCTCAGCAAATTTAAATTTTGACGCCGCAACAATTACATTGTACACTAATCATAAAATTTGAAAAATTTGTACTTAGGTAACTTCTTATATTGTATTGTAAATTATATCTGTTTTGTATCAAATTTTTTATTATATTTAATCAATTTTATTTTATTTTAATAAAAGACTGGATTAAGGCAAGAAAATATTTTGCCAAAACGTTAACGACTAACAAATAATAAGATTGTTTTTTTCAATAACTATAAGGAATTTCTATTTCATATAATATAATATTGTAAGTAACATTTAATGATGTTATATATTTAAAAATCTTTTTTAACAAAAAAGCAATATAAGTTAATATGTTATAAATTAAATACATTTGTGTTAGAAATAAAACATTTCATTGAACTGAGAAGTAGCAAAAGGCAAATCAAGCTGTTGTTTAGAACTATTATATAAAACAAAGGGTGAATGAGGTCTAAGAAAAAAATCTTATTTTTTTGTTAAAGAAAAAATAATAAAAGGATCAATTTATCATTAATGAACTTGAATTCTTTAATTTTTGTTAATAAACGTTAATTCCATTTATTTTGTTTGAATAATTATATAAATAAAAATTACCCATTTGTATTAAAAGTTTTATTTAATATTTAATTTTAAAATAATTTTTATTCATCAGTTGTGATTTTCATAGTAATTATTACGCATTTGTAGTGATAGAGGACAGAAAAGATAACCTCTGGAGAACATGCCAACAGATATTCCGAGTTATGTTCATAATGTAAAGTAATTATGAAAATTATAAAAAAAATTTAATTATCTTATAAGGGTTCCGAATGACACTAAAAAAAGATTTTTTATCCACATTATAAATTAAGGGAGTTAATTAGATTAGATTATTTTTATTAGAGTTAGGTTTTGAAAAATTGTTAGTCAAATTTAACTAGGAGAAAAAAGAAATTAAAGAGTATTATAATTTTCAACATAAATACGAAAATAAAAGTAATGGTAAGACAAGAAGAAAGAATCTTCAAAATTTTAAGTCTGGAAAAAGCAAGTGAATAAAGTTACATCGCCACTAACATCACCTCTCACTTTTTTTCTTCTCTTTTTTGGCGCTGACCTCTTTCTCGGGTTCGAGGCTTACTCAATAACTCGTCAGTGCACATTTTGGTTCTACTCTCGTTTCTCTTCTTTTTTTTTCCGTCAGTCTCGCGCAATTTTTTTCATTTATCTGTTCACGCATGACTCACTTGTATATAATACGAGTGTTTTATTTTTAAGTTGGATGAGTTATAAATGCATTAAAATTTTTGAAATATAATTTTGAGTTCGCTATTCAATGAAAAATAAAAAAAAATTGCAAACGAATAAATACAATATTGTTGATATTGAACCAACTTTTTGCTCGTTAAAATTATTTTAATATTGATTTGTAGCAGTTTTTTCTTATTATTTGAAATGAAATTTGCATCTTCGTTAATTGCATAATGTCATAAAACATTTGTTAGTAGTGAAATTTTGATATTTAGAGTAAAATTGAAAATTAATAGTCTTAACCCAACTTTATACTATAAATAATGAGTTAATTATAAATTGGTATAAGCATTACATTATATCACTTCAATAAAATGATAAATTTAACAACTAAATGGTCCCAATCGTGAACCAAAAGCAAATAAAAATTATGTACAGTTCTATAGACAGGGTATTTATTTATGGATATTAACTTTGCTTTCAACAATATTAAAAGTTGAAAATATTCTTATGGATAACGGCTATCCTGTTTATTTTATAAATACAATAAAAGAATAAGAACAATAAAATTTAATAAATCTGTAAACAATAAAACAATGAATTTTAAAAAATAATTTTTTTTATTGTAAATAGGTAATTTTTTTATTAATTATTTCCAAATAATTAAAAATTTGATGATATTTACATATGTGTACAATTGGGTTCTTTAATTTTTGTTTTGTTGTAAATGTATGTATTTATAAAAATTAAGATTATAATATTTTTATTTAAAAATAATTTGTGCACGTTTTAATTTAATGGTATACTTAGTATTTATTTGTACGCATTGTAAATAATTTTTTATAATAAATATTTGAAGATAATAAAGAGATTTATATTCAAACGTCGTTTAGGAAATTTTAGAAAATTTTCAATTTTTTACTTTGCACTTCTATACGTCTAAAAGTCTTTTCTTCCATATAAATTATAAACATAAATAGCAATTTTATATTCTATTTTATATTATTATATGTTAAATAATTGACGAAGAAATTATTATAATTTAGTTTAATATTTATTTATTTATTTTTTGTTTTTGTTTTTGTAAATGTGTAATGTAACAGTAAAAAATGTAAACTAAAAGTAAAGAAATAATAGAATTTAGTCTTAAACAAAAATATAATAAAAATAATTAATTAAAAAATATTTTACCACGAATATGATTTGTTGTAAATGTTTTATATCAAAAATATTATAGTATCTTAAATGTAACAATATTATAAATTTGATTTTCGTATGCAAGAATTGAAAGTACTATTAATTAAAGATATTGCTTAACTTTAAATTACCATAATTTTTAATGTATTAAATAATATTAACAAATTTTTTAATAACAAATGGTATAAACTGAATTTTTCACTACAAGAATATCAATAGCTTAATAATGGTAACATTTTACAATTTCCTGCAATTTGTATCGTGCAAAAATTATATGTATTATATATTATATATAAATAGATATACAAAAATAATCGATAGGAACTTATTAGTTATGAACAGTTATTACTATATCAATTGATTTTATTTAATTTCTAACATTAAAACCACTCTTAATCAGGAGGTAAAAATTTAAAAAATAATACTGAGCTTTGTATGAAGATGTGAAAGTTGTTCTTGACAATTAAATTCTTGCCATCGTATATCTCCTAAATATGAGCAACAGGAAAATTTTATGAACAATTGCAAAAATAACAAGTCTTGGGATTTTTTATGAAATTTTTTTTTATAAGTTATTACTGATATATTAAACTAAGAAAACACCAAGCTTTTTTGGAAAATGTTTTTAAAAGGTATTGCTATTAACATAATACTGTATTATATCATAGATGATGAAAAAATATTATATTATTTATTTATAATAAATATATTACGTTAACAATTGTAATCTTATATTATTTGACATTAAAAAATAATTATGTATTAACACAATTGTAAAATTGTAATATTCTTTTATTTATAACGATTTTATGTTCAGTGAGTATGATTGTTGATTGTAAATCTTTCGTTGCTCATAACATTTTTTTTTTAATTAACTGAAATTTGTTTTTAATACCTACATCATATATAGTAGTAGATTATTTCTAGTAAAAAACAGTTAATTATTTTTTTTTAATTTATTTAAATTTTAACCCCTATTTAGGAATAGCTTTCAGGGTGAAATTAATTAAAATCAATTATTATAGTAATAATTATTCATAATTAGAAGGTTTCAATAAATTTCGGGAAAAAATTTTATTTTTTGTTACATCTATAACGGTATAAACATCAGATATTCTACAATTTAAAAAAAAATTAAGGTATTTTATTTTTGAATAATATAAAAAAATACTTTTTTTTAATTGATCACAAATAATCAAAATTTATTATTATTATTATTACCGATTAAATTATGTAAAAATAAAATTACATAAAGTAGCTTATTGAACTTGTAAGATTTTTTCTTAATAAGATTAATTATGTAATATAACTTAAATACTAGTTTAGTCGAATTAAATTTATTTAACAGGTCCATTTCATAGTATTTAAAGTATTGTTATATATTATTATTAAATTAGAAACGTTTATTGTTAATTTATAATATACAAATAAGCTGTAAAATTATAACTCTGTACTAAATAGTTATACCATTTAAACACATTGTAACTATTTGCCACGTAATTAATTTAATTCATTGTATTAATATTAAAACATTTCAAATTTCTATAATTACATTAATGTTTTTCAAATAATTTTGGAATATAATTTGTTGACTTAGAGTGTCATAAATTAAGTTTAGAAACTGTATTATTATTTTATTAAACAATAACTCGACTATAAACATTTTTAAAGATATAATTTATGTTTTTCAAGACTGTTTCTTTCATGATTTCTTCAAAAACTGCTTGTTCTGCCTGAAAAGATTTCAAGAGAGGATACTTCATATTTTTCCTTTTTTCTCTTACTTTTTCAGGGTTACTCATTCATAAGGTCATGATGTCGAGAGATATAACTTTCTCTTCTTTTATTTACGTCTTTCTTACTATATCAGAGTTTAAAACTTCGTAAAAAAGAAAAAGTGAGAAAATAGATTATTAGAAGGTCGAGAGAGCGAATTTTTTATGCAAATGTGCACGCGTCAAGTGACGAGAATGACTTTATTAAACTCAAAGCGTGACATTTAGGAAACCGAACGATATCGAATTGTTGCAGAAAATCGACGCACAAACACTTCCCCGAATCCACTATTTTTTCGTTCTTTACCTTTTTTTTTGTTTCATGAATGATGACGATGACATCATGACTGAATTGAAGAAAATTCTGTTTTTTACTTTTTATTCATTTTAAAAAAAAAATTTTGCGATTATGTAACACGTGTTATATTTACGATGCTATGTGAGAATTGTACATTTAAAACATAAATTAAATTTAAGCATTAAATTTTAAAAAATCCTTCGTTACTCACTGCCAATGTCTGGGTCTAACTTTTTACTTGAGCACATTATAGAACATGTATATAAATAAGTAATTACATCCTATAAGCTTAAAATACATTTATAGAAAATTATATTTAATAATATAGTAGACATTTTTGTAGGCTTGTTTATTTAAGTTATATTATATGCATACAATATTCCACGTTTATAAATAAATAAATATGGTACATTGTATGATCGAATTACTTTATTTCGAAAAATTAAAAAATTTAATTTTATGAGCTTAACGTAGATCATTTCAATTAAATTTTAACGAAAGAAAACGAAGTAGCAATTTAATTAAAAATATATGGAGGGGGGGTAAATGTTAAATTATTTTATCTATCTCCTTCCGTACCGTTTTAACAGATTAAATAGACTTTTTTTATGTAGAGATATTTTATGTATGAAATAAATCAAAATAGTGGTTTAAAAAATGATTCACCTTACTGTGATATAATCTTATTTATTGATTCAAGGAAGAAAATTAATGATAGATTTTCAATAAAATAAAATACAACGACTGCATATTTAGACGTGTAAGATACATTTTATAATGTAAATATTGAAATGATCAGAGAATTTCTATCTACTATATATTGTTTATGGTTTTTTTTTTAAATTTTTAACCTATAAACACCCAGCTCACAATTTACTGAGAATCAAACTAGACCAATCTTGAATTATGTTTTAGAAAAATAATAGTAATTTGATTTTCAAAGAAAAAAATGTAAATTAAGATGAAATAAAAATAAAATTTAGCATTAACGAAATTTGAAATTGATTCTTAACATTCAATTTACAAGTAAAAATAAGTATTTTTTTTAAAAAGATGCAATAAATATTATCAATATACACAAACGTTATGTTTTATTATAAATTATAATTTGTTTGTATATTTTTTAATAAAATAGAAGAATTAAAAATATTTCAAAAAGTATAACTGTCAATGATATATAAAACACTAGAATACCGAAATAGTACTTCTAGAAATATAATATTAATATAATGTAATATAATAATTTAATGTACAATTAAAACCGATAAATATATCATTTTTGTACAATAAATTTTAATAAGCACCTAATTAAAAATCATTAGTACATCAATAAACGAATCAATTTTATAAATTTAGCAAATACAAGAAAAACATTAATTAATAAATGTATTATATATTTAATAAATATTTTATTATGCAATAATATATTTCATAATAAAGCTGGTTTTCTGTATAAAATTCATAAATTTAAGTTACAATGCATATTATGATTCGTTTATTCTAATTTAATACTTTCGGAACCTCCTACCTCTTGGAAATAGAGCATCATTCAGAATTTTTCTTATAAAAAGAAAAGAAAACAGATAAGGTAAGTTTTTTTAATACTATCTGTTTAATAACCTATCAGTAACTTTTCTTTATCTGTTTTAAATAGCGTAGATTTTATTGAGCGTTAATATAGTTACGAGGATTGGATAGTTATGGAAACAATAATGAATTCGGTATTGTGTTGAAAAGAGTTCTTTGAGGCTTATGGTTTCACCCCCTCGTGGTCTTAGAGTTAGAAGTGAATTATATCTATTCTGATTTCAAATGATTGAATTCTGAAATATTGGAAATGAGAGGGATGGTTTCCAAGCTAGCTAGGCATCGTTTTTTAGAAATCGTTGTACATGTTCGTGGGTAACTAATAAAGGTGAAGTTTTTCCAGATCAATTATAGTATAAGGTAGAGATTATCGTGGCGGAGGCTTCATGTTTGGATAGATGGATGAATTATGACGTCTGTGGTAGGGGTCTTATAATTGTAGATGTGTCGTTAGCTAAGTTAGCAACAAGTAGTTAATTCTACTTGCAGATTCCTTCTGTTGTTTGATTGTTGGCAAGAATAATGATAATTTATCACTACAGACGTTTTTAGCAGGGTTTCATAATATAAATGATTGTTAAGAGCTTACCGTATCGAAAATTTACAGATATATGAATAGGAGGACCCATCGTAATGCCGATGTTTATCACATTTTTGTTGCTAAGTTTATTATTATAGTATTGTCACGTGGATTTTGATAGTATACGTTCTTCCGATTTCAGCTGTAATAATGGTAGATGGAGAACTGCTTCTTTAAATGGATTTGATACTTTCTCGCGTCGGAAGGCTGACGGATTCTAGCCCGCTTGATTTTCTGTCGTTTCGGGGAGGACGGATATTCTCTTCCGCGTTCGATTTTCTATGTCGGATCTCGCCCTGATAAGGACGGTTTTGTTAGTCGTCGCGCAGAGGTGTACGGGTCGAGGTGGTGGCAAGGAAGAAGGGTGCAAATGAATTGAGAGATTGAGTTTCTTTTGAAAAAAAATTGGTTCGGGGCGAGAGAAATCGCGGAGTGCCTTAGTCCTGTCGATCGTTCGTCCCCTTCTGTCCTTTGCTGGTGGTCTCGGGCTCTCTTATGCCTTTTAGTCAAGTCCTGCCGCACCAATCGGAGGCGTCGGCGGGCGGCGGGAAAAACCCGACAGGAAAATCCGGTTGACTAACCGTTCGAGCGGGCGTGTTGGGACCTGCAGTGGCGTGTGCGCGCGGTTTTGTGCACGAGCGTCTTCCCTTGCACGCGTCAACTTCCCTCCTTATCGGCGCCTCGTGCACATCGCATCTCTTGCCTTTCTTCTCTCTTTATTAATATTTTCTTTTGGATACACGTTCGTAAATTAAATAGATATATCTCGCACTCCCCCCTTCCTCCTGGGTTGCGCCAGACACTCAACTGGGAAGATCCTCTCCCAAACACTTCCCCTCTCTTCCGCAGGTTGACTGCCTTTGTTCAGGGTGCCTCGGTTATATGTCGTACCCGTGCTCTGATGGTATAGCACGTTGGTTTCCGATGTCAGCTTCGGGGGTGATCGAGGTATTCTGCGGCTTCTTCGGACGTCCGGGCTTTATTCTGGCACTTGCAGTTGGTTTCTCCTCTGGCACTTCTGCCTCCCGAAACACTGGGGTTGGAATTTGCCTCTTGTGTGAATACATAATCCGTAGGGGGCACGAGTTTTATCTCGCTGATGTGTAACTTGATTGCCCCTCCCTCGGGCCGGTCGATGGTGTAGACATCGTCACTGTGCTTCTCCGCTACCCGGAAGGGTACTGCCCATCGTGGGGATAGACTGGCATTGAAACCGGTGATCGCATCCGACAGCAGATGGTTCTTGATATACACAGGGTCGCCCGGCGTTAGCGTCTTGGGGCTGCTTGGGGCCGCGTAGGGTGCGTATTTCCTTTGGTGTACCCTGGCAGTTTCCACACGGACCGTCATCGTCGGTGGTTGCAACTTTGGCGACGGTTCTCCCGGTCTCCTGAGGGTATTACCCAGTAAAAGGGCGCTCGGGGTGCTCCCTGTGGCGGCGTTCTCTCTTCTCCTCAGATTGAATATAATCTCCGGAATAAACTTGTCCCAGTGTCTCTGCTCCGTAGCCGCCCGTAGGCGTAAATGTAATCCTTTTTTCAATTCTTGGTTCCGACGCTCTGCCGGGTTGGCCTGAGGGTGATACGCCGGAGTAGTTCATACCTGGGAACCCCACCCTCAACATATGGCGGCCCATCTCCATTCACGGAACTGGGGGGCGTTGTCCGTCAAAACTGCCCGCGGATAAATCCATCGCATGAACACGTCCTTCTTTAGGACAGGTGCGATCGTTGGTAGGGTGGAGTTAGGTACCGGAAATGCCTTTGTCCATCTCGAAAATAAGTCCGTGGCGACCAAGACGTACCTCTTCCCCCGCGGAGTGCGGGGGTAGGGACCTTTCACGTCGACGGCAACGACGTTCCAAGGCGCTTGTGGGCCAGAAGTAGTGTGCCCCGATAGCTCCCAGCATCTCCGCGCTTCCCGGGTGGCCGACCAGGGCGTCGTCGTGGTGGTATTCCAGCACCCTCATTCTCATTGCTTCCGGAACGCAGATGCGGGAGTCTCCGTTTGACCCGTCCATAGGTACACGCCCTCCTTCGCGCTAAACTTTTGTCTGTCGTGTGTTCGAAAGCGCCTGCTCCCATTCTTGATTCCTTCTAGCCAAGGGTGGGCTTGCTAGGCTACTTCGGTTTCGCGTCACATCTCGATGGCAGATACGTGCGTCAGCAACGTTGGTCCTGGTCTGGTTCTTCGCTGTGGTGGTAGGAGGTCCTGAACTTCGTCCAGGTTCACTCGGAACAGGCTTTTCCCGGGGTGTCTGGATGTTCGACGTCGAAGCGGTAGCGCCGGAGCAACATCGCCCATCTGGCCAGCTTCCCTTGCTCGCCCTGGATGCTGCTCAGCCACTTGAGACCGGCGTTGTCAGTTCTGAGGGTGAATCGGTGGTCGTCTAATAGGTGGTGGTACTTCTTGATCGCTCATACTACGGCCAGACATTCTTGCTCGTTCGAGTGTTACCTCGTCTCCCCGTTGGAGAATTTGGCGGAAGCGTATGAGATGATCCTTCTTTGATCGAGGTCGTCGTGCTGGTAGAGGACGGCTCCCATCTCACAACCGCTGGCATCTGTCTGCAAAACGAGTCGCTCCTTCGGGTTCGGTCTGCTCAGGACGAGGGGCCTCCTGAACAGCTCTTTAGCGGAATCGAAAGCTCTCTGTTCATCTGTGGTCCATCTCCAAGACCTGCTAGACTTCAGTAACGCTTTGAGGGGCAGAGTCGTCGTTGCAAACTTCGGGACGTACTCTCGCAACCACCCGCATACCCCGAAGAAGGCGCGTAGGTCTTTCCGTGAACGCGGTATGGGCACCTCCAAGATGGCGCGGACATGTTCTGGTTTAGCCTCATTGTGCGTGTCCGTTATTACGTGCCCCAAGTACTCCAACTTGGTTTTCCCGAAACAACACTTCTCCAAGCCACAGGTGAGGCCGTAGATGCTGAGACGTTCGAACATTAAGGCTAGGTGTACCAGATGCTCTGTCCAGTTCCAGGAATATATGCAGATATCGTCCAGATAATGCAAGCAACACTGCCTCATGAGCCCCGTCAATACCTCCTGACCGATTAGCTGCGTGCACGTGCGACAGGCTCCCTGCAGTCCGAAGTGGGTTACTCGAAACGTATATTGCCCTCCGTCGGGCGTGACAAAGGCAGTGTACTTCTTTGCTCGATCCGTCAGCGGAATCTGCCAATATCCGTTCCTAGGTCTAGCATCGAGAAGATCGTTGCTTCTCCCATATCTTTAAGGACTTCGTGGATAACCGGTAAGGGCTGAGTCGAGTCTTCCGTCACGCTTTTCAGCCTCCTGTAGTCCACGCAGAAGCGGAGTTTTACATCCTTCTTGGGCACCATGACGATGGGCGAAGAGTAAGGGGTCGATGTTGCCTCGATCAGACCGTTCGCCAGCATTTCTTTCACCTGTAATTGTATCTCCCTTTTCTTCTCCGCGGAATACCTGTACGGGCGTTGCCTGAATGGTTTTTCGTCCTTCAGGATGATATCGTGTTTTATAAACCGAGTAGGCCGGAGTGGCTCGCTTTCGTCAAACACGTCGTGATGTCGTTCGATGAGGTTTTTTAAATGCGGGGATGTGCTCCTCCGGGAACTCGTGTTTCACACCTGGCCACATATCTGATCCCCACGTCGGGGTATCTTGTTGGTCTCGTTCAGGTACACTCGCCTTCTTGTCTTGCGTCCGAGGTATGTGCAGTCCACTTGGTGGTCGTGTAGCACGTGGTTCTCCTTCAATCAACGTCTTCCTAGCATGGCGTCGAAGCGGAGGTCAGGGGTGACCAGAAAACTGCTATCGCCGGATAGGTCCGCTACCCTCCATGAGAACTGGCATTCTCCGTGGATTTGTACCTGGCTATTCTTCTTCGCGAGTACCGCGTATGCAAAGTTCGTTTTTCGGATGGTCGCGTTCTTTCCTACCAAACGGGGGTGGGCAAAGATGTCGCTATCCCCTGAATCCACCGGGGCCGTCCAGCTCGATCCTCAGCGAAGCCACCCCTTTTCCTGGTATGTATGTAGATAGTGGTCTTACTTGCGCGGCGTCGTCCCGTTCGTGGGAAGACTCGCCGTCTCCTGCCGGGTGCGCCAGTTTCGCTCTCAGCGCTTTTCTAGTTTTGGGCAATCCTTGTGCCAGTGCTTCCCCGGACAATAGTGGCAATATGGGGGCGTGCTCTGGTCCGTTTGACGGTTTTCGGGTTTATCTGATGCCGTCGGGCGGGGCGCGTTTTTCCTTGTTGCTGTTGGCGGTACCCAGGCATCATTTCCGGTGTGTCTTGAAATCCTGTCTTGAATGGCATTGTTGTCCGCCTGGATCCTTGGATGCCAAAATTATTAGATGTTCCATGGAATGCAGGGCACTCCCTGTAGGTGAACTGTGATTGCCGGGTCCAGGGTTTCGAAGAAGATCCCGAGTATGGTTTCTTATTTGGCCTCATGCAGCAGACATAGGGCTAGGAGGTGGCGTTGCTCGAGAACCAGGTTGACGTCTTCGTCTTTTCCTTGTGCCTTGCCGTAGATTTGCGACGTCAATCCCGCCAGAAGCTCTCGGCTATTATACCGGCGGCGTAACAACTGTTTGAAACGCTCCCAGTTTATCTGGAGGTTCCGTTACTTTGTACACCAGGTCGCTGCTCCGTCTTTGAGGCACCGGGCATCTAGTCGGACGCGTTGTTGTTCGTCGAATGATGCGGGGAGGTATGACTCGCAGTCATTTATAAATACCTCTGGGTCTTCGGTTTGAAGACCGTAGTATTCCGGGGGCGACAAGGTCCAGGTTGTCGGTACTAAGTGCTGCGCGGCGTCTTTGGTTGCGGGTACCAATAACTCGTGTACTCCGTCATTTTCGGATAGCGCGTGGACTCCTGGTAGGCTTCCATTGCTCGACACGCCTGACTTGGCTTCCGAGAAGGCCCGTACTAACTCCGTCGTGATGCCCGTCGGGGTCGGTGTCGGTATCTTCGCCGTCGATGTGTTATTTTTCTCGTTGATTACTTGCGTGGGGCCGCCGGCGGGGCATGGTGAAGCGGTTTCTCGGGTTCTGACGAACCCTGGTGCAGTGACGTAACCCGGTCCGGTGACGTGGTCTGGTGCGGCAATGTGGCCTGATGTGGCGGAGTGGTCTGTTGGGGCGGTCGCTGCAGCAACAACGGACTCTGGTGCGGTGTCTGCTGGGACACCGACGAAACCTGGTCCAGTGACGCATCCTGGTACGGCGGTCGCTGTAGCGCCAGTGGACCATGGTGCGGTGTCTGCTGGCGCACCGACGAAAACTGGCGTGGTTATCTCCGAGGCACTGGTGCGTCCTGGTGTGGCGGTTCTTGTAGCGTTGACGTTGGGTTGGGCGCTACCGAGTGTTGGTGTCACACTCTCAGAAGTGCGGAGGTCGACCGTAGTTCGCGCACTTGACCTCGTCGACCTCGCTGGTGGTGGTGACTGGAATAAAGACCTGCTACTCATGTTGGGTTCTTCTGCGTCTCAGATGCTTAGGCCCCACGTCGTTGGGCACCAATTTGATACTTTCTCCGGGCGGAAGGCTGACGGATTCTAGCCCGCTTGATTTTCTGTCGTCCCGGGGAAGACGGATATTCTCTTCCGCGTTCGATTTTCTATTTCGGATCTCGCCCTGATAAGGACGGTTTTGGTAGTCGTCGCGCAGAGGTGTACGGGTCGAGGTGGTGGCAAGGAAGAAGGGTGCAAATGAATTGAGAGATTGAGTTTCTTCTGAAAAAAAAATTGGTTCGAGGCGAGAGAGATCGCGGAGTGCCTTAGTCCTGTCGATCGTTCGTCCCCTCCTGTCCTTTGCTGGTGGTCTCGGGCTCTCTTATGCCTTTTAGTCAAGTCCTGCCGCACCAATCGGAGGCGTCGGCGTGCGGCGGGAAAAACCCGACAGGAAAATCCGGTTGACTAACCGTTCGAGCGGGCGTGTTGGGACCTGCAGCGGCGTGTGCGCGCGGTTTTGTGCACGAGCGTTTTCCCTTGCACGCGTCAAATTTATTGTTTTATTTTGATGGCATAGTATTTTTAACGCAATTACATTGAGAATAATATTCGTTACAATTGTAAATATATTATGAATTATACGATTAATTCTACATGAACCATTTATTTGTAGAGTCATCATTTCATCCAATATGCATAAATTCCATATGCTGATAAATACTTGATAAGTTTTACTACAAGGAAATTTGTTCATTCCAAAATTATTGGATTAATTTATCATTTGTTTATTAATTATTAACTTTAATTAAAAATTAAAGTAATACATAATGAATAATTATTGTGTCCATAAGAGAAATACAACTTGTAAAATTTTATTTTTGATTCATATTGCAGATACTTGTAAAGCATTATACTAGAATTTATTCTAAATCGTTCAAAATAAAAATTTTAACGCCTTAATCATAAAGCAACAAAATATATAGTATAATGTTCTTGGTTCTTCTAAATTTTAGTATTCGTTATCATTTTCTTTAATTTCACACTTCTAATAAGTCAACATATTTTTAGATAAAACCTTACTATACATAAATAAATAATCCCTTTTTGGCTAACATGGTTACGCATGATTTACAGTCATATTATTTAAATAAATTAAAGAATAAATATAAAATAGGTTCAATATTTTAATATAAA
Organism: Eupristina koningsbergeri; assembly: GCA_018907245.1. NCBI lineage: Eukaryota > Metazoa > Arthropoda > Insecta > Hymenoptera > Agaonidae > Eupristina > Eupristina koningsbergeri. The sequence continues at coordinate 765,279 of JACCHV010002976.1, forward strand.
TAATGATACTTATACGTGATGTCTCAACTATTTATCGTAGCGTTTTCGGAAAGTCAAAAAATGTGCAGGGAGAGTTTTTTCTATTTATCCTTGTTTTTCGGTTAGTAGGACCTACAGCACGTGTTTCAACCTGTAACATGGTGTGGTGGAGCATCTGGTGAAACAGCGCTACACTATAAAATATTTTGTATGGCTTGGAAAAGTATTTTGAAGACCTTTAATTATTAAAAAGAGGTTTTTAACGATAACTACTTACAAATATTGATAAATTCAGGGTGTCATTGTAACTCCGATACTTTAATCTTGAGTAAAATTCAAAATTTTTGCACATACTGATGAGTGATATCGATTACGAATGTTTTTTCCTCTTTTCGGTCCACCTTGAAAGTTTTGTCTCAATTTTCTAATTGCAATTTACATTTACATTTATTTTTAAAGGCCTTTTTAAACATTTTAAAAGTCTCCATAGTACCCGTTCAAAGCTGCACAAAAATTTTTATTACGTAGTGCTATACCACCAAATGCTGTATTGCGCTATGTTACAAGATAGGTAAAGCTCCCCCGCTTATTTTCTGAATTTTCCAAAAATACTGCGACAAATAGACAGGCCATAGAAAATTCAGCCTTAATACTTTTATAACACACCTTATATATCTAATAATTTAATATTCATTTGTATCTAAAATTATTTTTAAATTTAAGTCTATTGAATGAGACTAATTTTATTAGCTCAAAGTGATTAAATTTATAAAAGAATTTCATAAAACTAGTATTACACTTTATTTCAGTGATCATACTAAATTTGTTGATCTTTAAATTTACTTTCAATTATCTTATGAAATTATATGTAGTATATTGGTAATGTATATAATTATCAAAATGTCCAATTAAGAATGAATATTTGGTAATAACTATAAAATATATAATTTAATTTTTTACTTAATACAGAAAAATACATTTTACATTATTATGAAATACGAAAACCTACAGTTATAAATTATATTTATGTTTTGAAAGTAAAAAGATAAATGTTCAAACAAAATACAAACTATTTTAAAACAGACCATAAAAATCAATCTTAGTTTCAAATCTAAATTTTATTAAACATATCTTTCTGCGTAAAAGTATAAAAAATTTAACTTGAAATTACAACATTAATCAACAGAAGTTGTCAATTGATAATACATGGATGAAGAAAAGGGAACTATTACAAATATAATTGAAGTAAGAAAATTTATTAAAGAAATACGAAAAATTTTAGGTCCTCCTCCATACAAATTTGACTAAAGTCATGTCTACATACCTATGTTCAAAACCCAGTTCGCTTATTTTGATCAGTGAATATTTTGGATAAACAAATGTTTTATATATTAAAATTTTTAATCAACTTATTGTTGAATGCAAATGATTAAGGTTATTTTAAACTATAGAAAACTTCAAATCTGTAATAAAAATATACATATAATAAGTAATAACAGCGCAATTTCAAATTCTACTGTTATAATGTATGTTTTGATTTCATAGAAATAATTAGTCGAGAACAAGCGTTCTGTGCGAAAAGTCGTGTCGAGATTTATATGTTATATTTATTTTTCTTCTTGACGATCATTGCACACAATATTTCAATAAAGCACTTGTAATCTTTAATCAATTATAGATATATTTAATTATAAATCCTCATCACTTATTTCCAACAAAAATTTACACTGAAAACAAATATCTAACATAAACGAAATCGATTTTGTGTTATTTTTAATTGATTTCAAATTTGTTTTCCAAACATTTTTGAAGACTAATTAAAAAATATTTATTACAAAATTAGTTTTTAACATTTTGTAGTAGGTTAAATTTTTAAAATCATTAATTAATTATAATAGATTATACTTATATTAAAAAAAAAAATTAATATTACATTTCTGAAATATTAAATTAAAAGTATAATAATAAACTAATATATTTTATTCTTTTTATAAACATTTTTATTTACGTTTCCTTTAATGAATTTTTCTGACAACTGCCTTATTCACCACCCACTATCACTTTTTCAACTTGTTATTGAATGTCTCATCAATTTGTATCAGTCTGTTATCCGTATTATTCATAAATTTCTTAGACAAATAATTATACAGATTTTACATTCATATTATCTTACTGTAAAGAGCCCTCTCCGATTTATCCAAAGCAAAGAACACTAATTATTTTTCTAGTTATGATTATATTGTTATTCTCTCTTTATTCTTCTAATGATTATTTCATCATTTTGTATCGATATTGTGTTTAATTTGATCAATTATTAATTATTTCATTTTTTATGTTCGAAAAAACAATGCTCACAGGACTTTTATTTATACAAGTATAAAATTTTTAGGGATAAAATCGGTTATTAAAATTTGTTTCTGCAGTTTATTCATGAGCTAAATATATGAGGGAAATTATTGAAGAAAAATACTTTTTTTTTTTAAAAAAAAGTTCATTTTTTGATAATACTTCAACGTTAGAAACTTAAAATATATATAATTAATAAAAACAAAATTATTAAAGACTTAAAAATTATAAAAGAATAAAATAAAAGACAGATATATGTCTTGAATTAATAAGAACTTATTCGTTTATTTTTGTCATAAGCTTTCATTAGTTGTTAGTGGGTTATCCTGTAACTACTTTAGAATATCGGCTATCTTAGAATGGTGAACAAAGAGTATTTTAACGCTATCCAGGGACAGCGGATATATCCTCACTTAGTTTAGAATTCTTTCCTGAACTATGGACTCGATCCAGATGAAGGCAATAAGAATCGTGACGACGAGAGCTTTTTCTCTTAGGATGGGATTTTAAGGAAATCTCAGGTAAATTTTCATGTTAGAGGAGCAAAGGTTCGGACTTAGCAAGGAACTCCAAAACTGCTTCTCCTTACTATCCTATTGCCTTTTTGAATGGTCTTGCGATTAAAACTGAGCAGCCAAATATCATCACATGCTTTATCCGGTACAACTGTACTAATTAGGGGCTGTGAGTGTAGTTTGCAACTGTACTTTGTTCCTGTTAACGGTATTGTAAACTGTACGAGATACCTCTATATTTTCAATTATTAAGGCTTGAAAATATTTGTTACAGCATAAATTACCTTTTTTTGTTTCAAATAATTATATTTTAAATCTATTTATTTTTGTAGTTATGTATAACTAGTACTCTACTGTACTTTATTACATGTTTATTTTATTAATTCATTTTTAATTTTTAACAACTGAAGTATAGTGTTTTTTTTTCATTTCTTAGGAAATAGTTAACGTATGTATTAAGAAGTATACTGATAAATGATAAATATATTAATAGCATATTAAAAAAGTAAGTGTAAAATTAAAATTAAAAATATTCACATAATAGATTTAAATATATTTTATTGTGTATATTATAATTAGTACGTTGTTTGTTTTTTTTTTTATATTAGGTTACAAAAAAAATCATTATTTATACACACATATACGTAGGCGCACAAAAAGACAAAAATTTATATTACATTACAAAATATTCGTTTTATTTATTTGTGTTTTTTTAATTTCTTTTTTTCTTATTCCATTATATAATATCTAATTGTTAATTTTCTCAATTTTATTCACTTTTTTTTTCCTATATACAGTACTGCATTAACTTATTGTAACAATATTTTTTTTTTATTTTTTATCGCTATTTTTTACTTTACTTTAATCATTTTTATTTTACATACAAATGTACTAAAACGGAAGAATAATCAAATGTACTATAATCAGTTGTGCAAGAGGACCATTGAATACAAAGAATTATACAAATAAAAATATAGAAAAAATCATGTAGACGATATAAAAATCAAAGAAAACAAAATATAAAGAAACAGCGGAAAGAAGGCAAAAATATAAAAAAGCAATATATCAATTGATAGATTTGTATTAATTTATTTAGATCAAAATAATCAAACAATTATTAAACTAATGCTTATAAAATAATGTATTTTTTATTTTTATTTAAATATTTATTTGTATTAACAGATTACACTATTTTTTAGTTCGTTAGCGAAAAATATACATGAAAAATTGTAAAAAAAAAATTAAAAGATTCTTATTTTCTGAAATGCTAATAAAAATATTGAGGAGATAATTTATTATTAACAATTTGAACGAAAAAATTATATTTTTTTTACTTTTTCATTGTAAATAAAAAATTGCAATTTTAAATACTATAATGTCACTGGACGAATTGTAACTAACAACATTTTGAAGAAAATTAATTTTTATATAAACTAATTGATAAATTATAAGCGGAGAAATTTTAACAAAAAAGGAAAATTTTAAAATTAATTAAAAGATTTGTAATTTCATCATTTTTCAATGTTTTAACTTTAGTTCTATTCTATTAAATTAACTTTCTAAGTTAAAATTAGCTCAATGAGTTATACGATTGTAGTTTTCTTCAACGATTTAAAAAAATATAATTAAATAAAATAAATATTAACAAATATTAAAATAAAAATAATTAATTAAAACAAATCCAGTATCTCACATTTTGTATAAATCATTTAGATTATCTGCAAAATGCAGATAAAGTTGACTACCAACGGTCGAGCATGCGAAATTAACGAGGAATAAGGAAAACAAGAAACGAGGAATTAGTTTATACGTATTGCACTTCTATTACTATAAATGCTAATACCTCATCTCTTATTATGTTCATTTCTCGTCGAATTGCGCGTGCTTGACCATTTTTTAATTTTATCCGCATATTTTCGACAATTCAATAGATCTGTACAAAATGTAAAATAAAGGATTTGTTATACTATAATTATATTTTTAAAAACCGTTAAAAAAACGAAAATCATATAATAAAGTAAGTTAGAAATAACTTAGTAAATTTTTGAGTAATTTAATTAAAAATAATATTGTACTAAAAATAATAATTTGGTCGAGCTAAAATTTTGTATGAATAAAGTGTATATTAATTACAATAATATAATAAGAAAAAAAAGATTAGTTAGTAAAAATAATATTTAAAAAATGTAGTTAATTAATAAAATTGAAAGACTATTAAAGTATGAGTAGGATGTCCAAAGCCCTCTTTTTTTAATTTTTTCTACCTCTTTTACTTTGGTTATAGCTATAATTATTATTAATTTTAGTTTCATCGACAATCTAGGATAAAAAAATGTGTACAATATGTATGTAGAAATAGGAGAAAGAATTAAACGAATGAAACACATTATTTTTCGGTGGATTTTTCACAGTTTTTAAATGATCTAAATTATTTTTGGATGATTTGTTTTGTTCGAGTTATTCTTTTTATGTGATTTTTATTATATTATTATCGTTTTTGCTTCTGTTAGTATCTAGTTTTTACGATAACGTCTTTTTAATTCTTATTTTTCTTTTTTACCATGGATGTATTTGGTTTTTAACTTTAATCTTGGAATAGTATGGTTTTTTTTATTGTGCAAATCACTATAATATATCATTTATTTAATATTTCTCCATTTTAACTATATTTTTAATTTAAAAATCCGATTAAGAGAATATAGAATGTATACTTGAAACGTCATATAGTATAATAAAACCATATTGTATACTTGAATCAGTTGTTGAATCGAGAATATTTGTTATTGTTATAGAAGTTTTCGAAACCACATGCAGACTCTTCATTACATAGAAAAATTAAATAAATACTATTCGCGTTTTATGCGAATATTTATTTTGAAGCTCAGATTATACTACAAAATTAATTTTATCAATATTATTGATAAAATAAATTCTATTATAATCCGTATGGACTTGTAGGTGTCATAGCACGGGAGCCAATTGTTTTCTTAAAAAACTTGGTATCGGAGCACTACTTTAAAATATACTAGACGTATAAATATAATATACATTAAAAATACAAATTTGTGGTATTGTGAATATTTATTTGTGAAGATACAAAATTTGTGTGCAATATTATAAATATTTTATATAGAACTTAATTATCCAATTCCATTCCTCTATTTTTAAACTCTAGAAACTGAGACTTACATATGACTCTGATCTCGATCTCACCTATGTACAGATACTACCACTGAAACCGTGAAGTGCATCGTATCAATTAGCTCTAATTATATCTTCTAGAAATACACCTAAATTCTATATCCATTCTTTGATGCATGGTATATGAAATGCACGAAAACTTTTTCTGTAATAGTAATACGTGCAATTAATACGCTCAATAATTATTATATATATGTAAAGTTAATATTTTTTCTATTAAACATAACATTAAATTTTCAAGATATCTACATGGAGGGTGTTACACAAAATTCTATATCTCAATAACATTAAATTATTTTCAAATATATAATTTAGCTAAATTTATTATAAATCTACAGTCTTATCTAAAGATTATATTTTTTATATTATATTTAATTAATTTTTATATCTACATTTTATTTTCAACAGGCACAAATACATATACATCGTGGCGACTTAGGTAGTGTCGACTTTACTTAGTAGAAGAAAAGCGATAAAACACTTAAAAATACTACAGTTTTAATGATTCTGGAGTTTGTAACGTTACAGGTGGCATCAAAAATTTTATTTATCAAAAAAAAAATTTATTAAAAATAAATATTTTTCAAAAAAAAACAACATAGCGCACATCAAATATGAATAAAATAATCAAATAAATTAAAAAAAATACATTTCATCCTTAAAAACCACCCCTATTAGGAGGTGAAATCTCAGAAAAAATTTTCAACCGTTTAAAATCTAAAAAAATAAAATAAATATACTTAAAATTATATTAAAGACAATAAAAAGCATAAAAAAAATCCAATATTTCGACATATTTGTTATTAACAAACATGTACTACTAAGCATACGCGTTAATCATCGATTAATTGAATACAACAAAAAATATTTTACAATTATACCTCAGCAAATTACATAACTGATTTCAACATTTAATTATGAAAAAAATGACTATTCACAATTCATGATTTTGGGAATAAACGATATTGTTATTAACAATTTAAATCTATAAGTGTATACGTATAAGTTCATAAATCATAGGTTTTTCTTAAGTTACAAAAAAGCAGAAGGCATTCTCCCTTCAGGTATTAAACATTCGAATTCTACATTGAATTACAAAGAAAATGACTATATACACATCACTTTTTGTGTGTCGGAAAGACTTTGTTATTAACAATTTAAGTCTTCATACGTATATATGTATAAGTACTAAGATCATCATAAGGTAAAAGTAAAAAAGTAATTAGGACTTATGATTTTATATTTAATATATAATTATATTTATATGTATTTCTTTATCTAAATGATAGCTTGAGCATATCCAATCATCGGTTAGCAAAGCTACTAAATAAATATACATTCAAAAAATTACATTTTTTGGTTTATTTGAAGCTACATTAGTCATTGTAACTACTGTAATAACAAGGGTTACTCGATTTCTGAAAACAATGCTACATGCAATGTTAAGAATTTAAAATATTATACATGTATATTAGTAAGTGATAATAGAGAGCGTTCTTTCCAACTTTGTAAAACATTACATATATGTATATCTTTAATCTACATTTTCTAATAAATTTTCTATAAAAACAGCGCTTTAGATGAGAAAGGAAAAATGGTTTAGTGTCGAAGTAAGCAGAAATAATCAGTTGCCTATTTAAAAAAAAAAAGATAGTATATAGTAGAATAAATTTGACAAAATTAAAAAAATACAAAATTGCAGTTTGTCGTCAGAAATCATAATCATGTAGCTATAAAAACTAGGAGAAGAACGGGATGGTGTAAAAAGGCTTGAGACCTGAATGAATTGATAATCTTAATAATAATATTAATAATACGATAATAATATTTTATATAATATAAATAAACAAATAAAATAAATAATAAAAATATAATAAAATAAATAATAAGTTGGTTATTTTGTATGGATAAGTAGCTTCTATATACTTAAAAATTTATTTAGATTAAAAAAAAAATAATAAATAATATATATATTAGTAATTTATTTTAAAGGATTGAAAAAGGGTGGATAAAAAATTAACTATATGTATAAGTTTCTAGTACATGTGCTCTAGGAAAATTTAATACATAAATGATTTTTATATATTAAAGAAAACAATCAAAAAACTTGTAGTTTGCTCTTTATATTTATAGATGCTTTTGATATCACCTTTCACTTTAAATGTTATAAATTTTTAAAATTGAGATAGTTTTTAAATTAAACTTCATTTGAAATTTAAAAATATAAAACAATTTTTAAAGTAGTATTAAAATATTGTAGTAATTAAGCAGTATTGAAGTATTAACGTTTCTTATAAATATCAATTCTATTCGCACTAGGTTTATATTTTAAAATTTAATTGTATTTTATTTAATTTAAAACACTTATATAATATATGAAAACTGAAATAGATATAAACTTTTTAATTCGAAATATTTTTCATATTTCATATATATTTAACCTAAAAGTTAAAAAAAAAATATGTAAATTAACAAGATAATAAAAGAAAAGAACAGTTCGACATAATTTTTTATTCGATAATGTTTCCTTGTATTTTGATTAAACAAAATTGAAATAAAAATGAAAGGAATGACATTCATTATATTACAACATTGATTTGATATCATTGTTATATTATTATCTATATCATGGATCACTTCTCACACTTAAAAATATATATTATATATTTTGTTATAAGGATCCTTGTACAAGTGTAGTGAATGAAAAATAAAAGTGTAATAGAAAATTTTCTCTAACGCTTCGACAACAACATGTTATTTTTCTCAAGACTACACTATTGAAAAGTTTTTATATTAATTTATTAAATTTAAAATCACTAAGATAAATTCCATTTATTATATATATATTAAGGCAAATAGTAGCGACTTATCAATGTTCAATATTGGTATAATGAACTAATATATAATTCATAATAAAGCTAATAATACAGTCGTATATGTTTTGTAGTGATAAGATTATAAGATAACATAAAGATATAAATTATCATGTTAACTTCGCATTATCATTTATAAATATAAACTCATAACATATAAAATTCAGAAACATAAAGTATTTAATTTATCATTTTTTTATAACGTTTCAATGACTATATACTAATACTAATAGATAAATGAATAGTAGTATGTGATGAACAAGCCTTAAAAAAAACTAAAGCAAGAAGAATAAGAGTTCATAAATTTCTCCGATGGATTTATACATGTATAACTGTCGGTTTTATATGTTGTGTTATAAAAGTATTGAGGTTTACTTTTTTCCCCATCTGAGTACTTATCAGTCATTTTCTGAAATGTATGGGAGCTTGACCTATTCTTTCTTTCTTTTTTTTTGTTCAGACCATTGCTTAATTATAAAGATAATCACTAATATCCTGAACTTATCGACATTAGTAGTGCATAAGATAGTAATAAAAGATTTGCGAGTGCGAAGGTTTATGTGCAGCTTATGCTAAAAGTGTTAACAGAGTATCATAAATAAGTTCGGCATTTTTTATTGTAACTATATTAACATAGGAGAAGATTATTTTAAAGACGTTTAAGTTTTAATTATAGAATTTCTATTAATGAGATTAAAAAATCACGTTCACAAAAAAATGTTAATTACTTTTCTTTTTTTATAATCCCCACACGAAACTTTATTGCGTAATGTTATTCCATCAGACGCTCCATCGGACCGTGTTACAACATTAAAAAAGAAGCTTCGTGCAAAGATAGTTGCTGTTGTTTCTACTAATTATAAAAGAAATATAGGACAAACTCTCCGTAAAAATTTCCGATTCTAGTTTACTATAACGCAATGAAAATCTGATGCTTGTAAGAGCTTGCACCTTCAAATTAATCACTTGCCACTATTATCAGGGCGGAAAACTTAATAGCGACAAGTACATACGTTACCGAAGTCTCAAATACCTGGAATTTCGACAAGCGCTGAGGAATTACTATCTCCTCAGCTGAGCTAGCATGCATGCCTTCTCACCGTCAGTTAAATTGTGTACGAAGTGTTCGTTTGGAATAAAAGCATATATTATTATTATTAATTATTTATATTATAATTAATCGACTTAGTTAACATTACCCCTATAAAAAGCTTCTAAAAATTAAAAAAAAAAAAATAGAAATATGATTAAAAAAATTGTAACAATAAAAGCAATGATGAATTCTAAAAAAAAATAGGCGGTCATGCTATGTCTTCCATCGAAACTGTTTATTTGAGAACCAGCGATGACATTATTGGCTTTATATCTTAACAATTGAGAACATAAAGAATCGTGATGAATGAAAAAGAAGAAATGACAAAGAGTATACGACTAAATGACAATGGAGGAGTGTCATATAAAACAAGAGAATTTTTGTGAATTTTCTCTTTTTGTCTTTTTATCTATCTCCCTTTTTCTATTCCTTTTTTTAACAGTGTGAATATAAACGTATATAAGTTTTAATGAAAAATCACATAAGACTTGTGAATAAACCATATATACAAAAAAAAGAGTCGAGAAAGTTGAAAGACAGTAGAAAGGCTTGTAGATCAATTTTTCCTCTTTACTTTTCCATTTAATTTTACAATCTCATTTAATTTTTATAAAATTTTATATATTTTTTAATATTATTTATAATAAAATATATCTACAGAAATAATTATTGTAATGTTAAGAGTCCCATGCATAAAAAAATATAAATAAATAATATTCTCTAAATTTAAAGTAAAACCAGTTTATTAATGCTATTTCTTAAAAATTTAAACTTTTTAATTATTTTTACTGGAGACAATTGTTTTTGAAACTATATACGGTATCAGGATTTTAATTTTTCTTCAACGTTTTTAATAGGAACTTATGTTCTTGATGTATAAAGAACTTTGATGATAAAAATAATGTTCAGCAAGTACGAAAGAGGAACCAAATACAATCAATGTAGTTATCTTTGAAATGACGAATAAATATACATAAATATTTTGAACTTTAGAGTATAAGTTTTAAGTGATCAGAAGTAACAGATTTATATAAATAAATGAAAGTAGAGAAAAAAGAAAAAAACAAAGATGAAAATATGCGTAGAAATCTTATCGACAAACTCTTTGTCTATGGTTCACTTGTCTTTTGATTTCATAACACAAGCGACCTCCCCACTCTTTCTATTTCTTCCTTCGATCTCTTCTCTCTCTTCTGCCTTCAGTCTCTTTACTTATGTATCTGTATACACAATTTATCTCTGTCTTTTAACTTTAAAAGATAGTATCATTTTTATCGTTTTTTTTTAATGTTATATCAGCCTTTCTTCTCTCTTTTTATCCATTGTATAATTTCTTGTTCTGTAAATACGAAATATTTTATATAAAATAGTGTAATTAATTAACACAGATATGTGTAAAATATTTTATACATATTACAAAGATATTTATAATACTTTGAACTTATATATAAAAAAAGAAATTCATTTAATTAACTTATGAGTAAAATTTGTTTTTGAACATTATAGCAAACTTTACTGAAACTTTCTTAAAATTTAAACTTAATATCAAACTTAAAAACGAATTTATTAATTTTTAATTGAAAAAATATTCATATTATTCATATAGGATTCTTGTTGTTCTGATTTATGATAATAGATGTAAGAATTGAAGTTTAGAATATATTTTATGCATACGTATTACCAAATAAACTTATTTTATTTGAATATGGAAACTTAAATTTTTAAATTTTCTTCAATAAGTATAGTATGATATTGAAACCCGATGATTATAGATAATATATAAATATAGTATTAATAATAATAAGACTTAGTGATAATTGCGTTTCTTATTTTTTTTTAATGAAATACTTATAGGAAATGTAACGTAATAATTATTGTATAAATCATCTTTTGTATACTATAATACATTATATAAATATTACTTAAATTAAATTTTAAATCAAATTACAATGTTGCGATTAAATTTTTAAAAAAGTTTTAGAATAGAACATGAGATTATTACAAGAATAAATTAATATTTTGAAGTAACTGGAATCCAAAATAATGTATCTCTAAGTAAATCTAGAGATAAAACTAATAAATTGGTGCATTTAAATTATTTTCAATTTTATAATATAGAATTTAACTAAAAAATATTAATAACATAATGCATAAATTTGAACGGATTATAATATACAAAAGTAGAATCTATTAGATGTATAATTTATTGCATAATAACTTTTCATTCGTTATAACCTACGTTTAAAGTTTCATTTAAATTAAGACACTATATGTATATATTTCTATAAATATGGGGTATTACTAATTATGATAATTTACATAAGATTAATGAAATAATTATCTTAAAAAAAGTATTTTTTTCATTGAATTTTTGTTTTGTTTTTATTGAAATATAAAGTATGATATGTGATATTTATAATATGGTTATGTATAGCACAGTCCATAGGGCCAATAAACTCTATGGATTTTGTGATACATAAATTTTTCTTTTTAAAAACTTTTCCTAACCGTATTATATTTAATTGAATTTTATTGATGCAGTTTTGAATCTTCTTTTAATGCATGATTTATTGACATAAATTTTTGACTTCAGATAAGCTCCTAGGAAAAAATTCAAATTTGTTAAGTCACATGAACTAAGTGGGTAATTCAAATCTAAATAAGATAGAATATGAGCAAGAAATATATCATACAGTGTAATCTCCCGATAATTTAAACTACATTTCCTCGTATAATTCCAAGATTTTTGCATTACAAAATTAGTTAAGTTGATTGACCTCGAATTGTAACCGGAATTAAATAATATAATATAGATGAAACATTGTTTCATCATTATCCAAAATTAACGATTGTGAAAAAAGTCAAGTGTAGTAATAGTAGGCGAGTATGAACTTAGAAATAAAATAGGAAATAAGTATTTTAATTAATCATGAAGTAACGTGGAAGACTACGAAAGAGCATGATCATAAACAAAATCGTATGATTGGCTCAGTTACCTATAAACCGTTTAATAATTGTTTAATAATTAATAATTTAATAAGTTTAATAATTGAGAAGTAGCATGGAAAGGATAAAATTACTAATGATATAAAAGAAAGAGAAAATAGGAAGAAACTGCTTTTTACTTATGGAACTAGTATATTTTAAACTCAAGTATTAAGGACTGTCCAATCCTCAAAATTTGGAGTGGTGACAGACTGCAGCCTCTAAGAAACTACCCACATCATTCTTTCGGAGAAACCATTTCTAAGCTAGAATCGCTGTGAATAACTATCACACAAGTAATATTAAGAAATTATCAATTAATAATTATAATATTTTTATAGCAATAGTAATTGAATTATTTTAAGGTCTTTGTTATGTTACTTTATTAAAGTTAAATTTTGTTAATATTAATATTAGCCATTTTAGACTAAAAGAAATTGGTGTCAAATAATGACATGCTGCGGATGCATATATTTTTCGATAAACACAAACAGGTTCTCTGAATTTTAAGTAGAGTAATTTTTATGGTTAATAATTCCATCAAAATAAAAAAGAATATTTCTGCCAATGAAAGATTATGTTAAAAGAATCAATATTTATTTTTTGTTGTTTAATAATTCATCAAATAAACACTTTTCGCTATACATATTCGTTAGACTAAAACCTATATTGTCAGCTATTGGGTTGTTTTTTCTTCTTCTTCTTTAAATGTAAATAGCGAAAAATTCAAATTTTTTGAACTCATGACAGTAAAAAACGTATTTATACAACGTACATGTAGACGTAACAAATATTGGATTTGAGATCATTGGGGTTATAGATATCAAGACATAGATTGCACCGGAACCATAATAACATAATGGTTCTAGGGATATTTTACGACTCTGTGAAAAAGCACGAAGGTAAGCGCCAATATATACAACTAATTATTGTGCATTATAGAATACTCTGTTATGAAAATATTTTTTAAATCAACACATATCTATAATTCTCTACACTCAGTATGAAATCAATAGTTAATTTTACACGTAACTGTGTGACTACTTCGATTCCCTTTTAATAAACTGAGCATAAAGGGGAACAAATTGCAAGAGAATGTTGAAAAAAGACACAAATGTATGTACTTCCAATTTGGATTTGAAATACCTGGAAGGAATTGACAGAGATGCCTGCTCTCTAATGATGTCAAATTTAAACAAGTTATACTGTAATGCATGGAAAAAGATAATGAAAAATATGGAATATTTGTGAATAACACTTGAATTATCAGAAGATTATGTTTCTAAAGCTTATTGTATTCTTATTTTTGTTTAAAAATCACACCATTGTTTAAGTGTTCATGTTTTAGTAACGGAAAAGAATGACCTTTTGCAATTGATTAGTTTTAAAATATTAAAAAATTAAGTATTATGCGTTGAACCAATTTTCGGTCAAAGTACATAGTCTAATTGTTCATTTGTGTGGTTAAGTTGCGGTTGATATATAATTTTACGTACTTTTAATTATTAATACATATTTCATTATTAATAAATATCCTTATGTTGAGAAGTTTTATCATCTATATTGAAAAAAAAGATGTTGAAGCTGAAAATAAAATTTAGATGTTTTACTTACTCTAAAATACTTATAATTCGAGAGATTGTATTTAAATATATTTTAAACTAAGATGAAATATAATAATAAAAAATTTTAATACCTTTTCATTTTTTTATTTACTATAACTTTTTTAACTTTATAATTAATACTTATAAAATTATAAGACTTTTAATATTTCAATAGGTGTTGAAACTTTTAAGCAAATATGTACGAAGTATAAAAAATAATTTTGAATGTAATTTCCTTGTATACAACGATTGGCCGTTTTTATCTTTAATCGTACGTATTTATAGGCTATATTTATGTGCACGAAATGAACAGTAAAGTATTAATAATGATTCAAACCTGAAAACTCTATATTTTTTTTTAATAAATTAAGAATAAAAATATATAATATATACGCTGTTATGTTAAATTACTTAAAAATTTTAATTTTTTTTACTTTTGCAATTAATATATGTGGTCTGAAATTTTCAATAATATATTTCTATTACTTACTATTACTATTACTAGTTCTGAGTGACTAACTCTTATAAATAATTATTTTGTTAAATTAATTGAATTAATTTAATGAATACATTAACTATATCCAAATAATTCTTTTATAGATTTAAAATGAGTACATTCTTATTCAAATTTTATGTCAAAACAAAATTTTTATTTTACCTAATTTGTAAAGTTATAAGATACAATTATGCGTGTAAAAATATAATAAATATGTTTTAATAATTTTTACTTTAAAATATTTTGTTTTAATATAATTATTTTTATTATATAATTTTATTGTCACAAACTTTTGGACATAATTATTCAGACTTAGAACATAAGATAATAAAAATCATTAATTTTTATAGCTATTTGAATAGTAAATATTAACAAAATATATTATTTTATTTATTTATTAGATTTATTAAAATTATTTTTTTGTTATTCGTAAAAAGGAGAAAAAAAATATTGTAACGTTGTTTTTGATTCTTTGGTATTACTAAATTCAAAATATGGTATGCAATCCTAGTTTCGTACAATATTTTTTTTATATATATTGTCGAATATGTTTTTTTGGTTAATGATATTCTGTATTGGTTTTTCGTTTAGTGTTCTTAATATCTTAATATTCTTAATATAGATAATATCAATGTTAACCTGTACATTTATAAAAAAAATTAAAAAACTAATATAAATTATAAATTTTAAAAATTAGGATATAGAAATTTAATTAATTTTATGTAATTAATAATTGAAATAAATGTAATTATCCATATTTGAAAGCACTTAATTTTTTATTAATTATTATTTTTAAAATATTAACATATTATATGGCAGTGAAATTTATATTTTTCTACATTAATTATAATTCATTCAAATAATTAAAATATAATTTAATTTAATTTAATTTTGTGCATATACAAAAAAACAGATGTTTATACACTCACACATACACAAATATAATATATACATATGTGCATATTGATAATCGACGTTGCAATATTTTTTTTACTGTTACGTTAAAATATTATAAACCGTTTTACTATTTCTTTAATATCTTGTATAATAGTTTCTAGAATTTTTATTTATTGACCAAATACTTATTGGATATTTTTCTAAATGTAAAAAATTCAAGTTATTTTCATTGGCAAAAGTGTATTTTTTTATCTGAATTGTTAAAAAATCACTTTAACACATCACTTTCCATAAAAATATGTGTTAAATAAAAGTTGCAAGATTCAAGCACTTTCAAATTTAAAACATACTTTTTTAGTAACTAATTGAGCTCAGTTTCAAAATTTAGAAAATATTTCAATGGTATTAGTTATATATGATACATCTTTAAATTTAGAGCATTTCTTAATAATGTTTATTTTTTTAGCTTATGCTACAATTGAAGAATCAGAGAAAATTGAATAAAATAAAACGAAAACAAAATCAGCTTTATGAACTGCTAAAATGCTATTATTATTTGATGTATATTAATGATAAAATACTTCAAATAATCATTATTTTTTAACCATCGTTATTCGCTTAAATTAGAAATTTGATTAAATAAAAAATAAAACTTTGACAAATATGATAATCAGTGAAATGCAAAAATATACCGCTTTTGATAAATGAGATTAAATTTATAATTTACCCATTTCTATTGTTTTGTAAACAATTTTTCAAATACAAAAAAAAAAAAAATAACTACACTGTAGACAGAACTTTTACTCAAGGAGATAATAATAAAATAATACTGAATATTGAATTAAATTGTAAGAAAAAATCTTTTTTTATTTTTTTAAATGTAATTTGTTTGTATTTTTTAAATTTAAAAAAATTTTGTTAAATCAAATAATTCGCCTTAATGTTAATTCAATTTTTATTTTAAATACAGAAAACTCTTAAGCCAATCTTTCTCGGGTAAAGATTGTAAATTTATTACAATGGACAATTTAGTGTGCCTATGTGCGAATGACAGCGTATAATTTCTTACTCCTAAAATTACTATGATATTTAAATATATATAAATAAATAAGAATATTTATATTCCAGCAGAAAGAGCGTGTAAGTAAGTGGCAGAAAGAGAAAGAGAGAGAGAGAGAGAGACAGTGATAGAATGTGGACGGGTTGGCGCGCATCTTAGGACCGGGAAATGGTTTGCAGGTTTGAATACTATTATCAGGTACCGATGCATAAAATTAAAGTAATGCAAGAGTATTATTATATGGTATTGGGGGAAAACCCTACGCAGGCGGAAAAGTTCAGGGAAAATTTTTGGTGAAGACGCCGGGCTAAACTGTTGTGGACACGTAGGCTAATACTTTTCGTTTCAAAGCTGTTTAAATAAAGAGCAGTCATTTTTAAAAATAAAATCTCCTTTATTCAATTGGCCACCTTGCAATCCTTCTTAATACTACATTTTTTTCGTCAATGAAATAATTTTTTTATGAATAAGTTGAAATGATTATGCGTAATTTCAATCACTAATTAGACTAAGCAATAGAGTACTTTTTAGCTCATGAAAGAAGTAGCTAGGGATGCATATTAAAATTTATAAAAAAAATTAATAAATTCTTATTTGCTAAAATGCCATTCATGATAATAAAAGGTTTTTTTTATTAGCAATTTTAATGAAAAAATGTATTTATTTTACTTTTTCTGTTATAAAATTAAAACTTTTAATTTTAATAGTAAAATGTTAATGGATTCCTTTAACGGTCGTGCTACAGTTGACATCGCGAGATTGTTCAGTGCAGCAAGTTCAGTTAAAACAAAGTTTATAAAAGCTTTAGAAAAGATAAGTGCAGTGAAAAAAGTGCAGAGAACAAAGGTGAATAGAAGTAGATAAAAAAGTCTGAGAGAAAGCAGTGTGTGGATGTGAAAATAAATAGAAAAAAAGTAAGCAGCAACAGAGGTTAGAAGTAAAGAGGGGAATACGCGCGAAGAGAGGAATTACGGTAACAGGAGCGTATCAAGCGAAAAGGGGCCCGTGTAGCGCTGTCGGCGGTCCAATAAGAAACGGAACGACAACCAGGGACGGACGGTGAGATAATGAGCCTGGTCCAAGAAAAGAAGGCAGGGAGGGGAAGGCCGGCAAATAGCAAAAAAGCAATAGATGCCACACAAACAACGTTGGACGGAGGAGACAAAAGGAAATGCGCTTTTAAGGATGAGGACACACGGGAGGAAAGAGAAAGGATAAGGGAAGAGGAAGAAAAAAAAATAAGAAAAGACGAAATAGAGAAATGTAGATTAGAAAATAAAGATAAATTTGATAAGCTGGAAAAGGAGATTGAGAGATTGAAAGTGGAGGAGCACAACAGCAGAGAATGGGCAAGGAAAATAGAAATAAGAATGAGAAAATTAGAGGATCTATGCAACGAAATACAGGAAAAAATAATGGCAGGCAGCGACTCGGTGGTAAATATGGAGAAATGGGTTGAGACACAGAATTCAATGAGCCAAGGGGAAGGGATGAGAGACGGATCTAGACCTGCAAGCAGAGCAAGTGATAGGTCAACTGCTTCCAGATGGGGCAGTGGGAATACAAGGAGCTCCTCTAGATCCAGGATCTCAGACATAGAACTACAAGGGTATAGGAGATTCATGCGAGCAAGAGAGAGAAAAGACAGAGAGGAGAATTTTGTGATCAGAGGTACAAATAGAGCCGAGGTAGAAAAAGAAGGGATAAGAAAATGGACGGAGCAGCTGCTAGTAAAAAAACTGGAAATAAAGGATGAGCTAAGAAGCGCATGGTGGAGTGGTAAGCTCATAGTAGCCAAAATGGAGAAAAAAAAGACGCGAGAGACAGAGTGTGGGTAAGTCGAAAGAAACTTATAGGCACGGACATCTACCTAGAGTACGATTTAACATACGAGGAGAGGGCTATACAGAGTGAGATAAGGGAATGGGTGAGGAAGGCAAGGAAGCAAGGAGTTTTCGCTAAGACTGGGCTCAAAAAGTTTTACATAGACGGATGCTGGAGAAGATGGGCTGGCAGCAGCGAAATGGACAAGGTCCTCGAAGAGGTAATAAAAAAGTGTAAAAAGCCAGAGACACCTGAAGACAAAGAAATAAAGAAAGACGGAAATAACAAGGACAAAAACGGGAAAACGGACAAAAAAAACAGACAAGGAAACTGACAAAGAAACGGAAAAGGAAAAAAAAGAAGGAAAAGTAGAAGAAAAGAGTGAGAATAGAACAGACAAGGAAGGAAACAAACAAGAAGGAGAAAATGAGAATGGAAGCAATAAAAAGAAGAAAGGCAACGAGGAAACAAACTAAATAAGGAACGGGTAAAGGATATAAGTGAAAGAAAAAACAACAAGAACAACAAAAGCAAAAGAAATAATATAGAGGAAAAAACAAACACAAGACGAATACAGGAGAGAGACGAAGGGAAAGAACAAGGTAGAGAAAGGGAATATAAGAAGGGAAGGAAAGAAAAAAAAGAGAACATAACGAACAAACGTAACAGAGATGAAACATCCGAAGAACGACTTACAGACGACGCACGGACGAAATTAGATAAAGGAAAAAACAAATACAGAGGCAAAACAAAAAAGAAAGGGAAGAACAACCAGGACCGTATAATAAACGTACTATTCTGGAATGTCGCGGGCCTATGGAGAAAGGGTAGAGAATTTTGGCAATATATAAACAAGATGGATTATGTCTGCTTAGCAGACACATGGCTAGAAGAAAAAGACAACAAAAAGTATATGGAAAAATTACCAAAAGAAATGATATCGAAAGCCATAGGATCTAAAAGGGACAAGAAAAAAGGAAGAGCCAAGGGAGGAATGCTGATAGGCATAAAGAAAAGAATGGAGTAAAAAGCAATAATAATAGGCGAAAATATCAAAGAAGGGCTGAGCAGAA
This sequence comes from Eupristina koningsbergeri, assembly GCA_018907245.1. Lineage (NCBI taxonomy): Eukaryota > Metazoa > Arthropoda > Insecta > Hymenoptera > Agaonidae > Eupristina > Eupristina koningsbergeri. Next base: position 785,225 of record JACCHV010002976.1, read on the forward strand.
CCAGAATAAAAATAGGGCAAAAGGAAAGGGTATTGGATATCTGGGGAGTCTACAACAGCAGAGGCAAAATGGAGGAAAAATGGGACGCTATCACAGAGAACAGTGATGGCGGAGATGTAGAAATACTGCTGATGGGGGATTTCAATGCCAGATCGGGAAGACTGGGAAGATATATACAGGAAAATGGGTAGACAGAATACAGGAGAAGTAAGGACACGATAACGGACAAAGACGGGAAAATCTTGATAAAAACGATCGAGAGCTATGGTTTGAGAGTAGCCAATGGGGCGATTAAAGGAGACGAAGCCGGGGAATACACGTACATCGGCCCAAAGGGATGTACGGTTATAGACCTTGCGATCATAGACAATGAATGTAACAGAAGAGTCAAGAGATTCCAGGTAGACAACAAAACAGACTCAGATCACCTCCCCATTAGAATCGAACTAGACATAGACGTAGGACTGAAAACAAGTATACCGACAGACGTAAAAGACACAAAGAAGATAATTACTATATGGAACAAGGAAAATATAAGAAAATACAGAGAAAGCACGAACAACAAATACAGAAATACAGATGAGAAACGAGACATAGAAACAAGATGGAGATAAATTAAAGAGAACTAGTAGAAGATCATGTAACAAAGAAAGAAATAAAGATAAAACACAGAAAATTAGGGGAACATATATGGTGGGATAAAGAATGCAGAAAGGAGAAAAGGAAAGCTATGAAAGAATTAAAGAGATGGAAAAAAGGACAAAAAACGAAGGATAACTACATAGAACAGAAGAGAAAATGGAAGAGTATATGTGATGACAAAAAACAAGAATGGAGAATGAAAGAAATCGAAGAAATCAAAGAACTAAGGAACGAAAAGGACATATGGAAGTACATAAACAAAGGGAAGAAAATGAGAGAAAAATTGACTCAAGAAATTGACAATTCAAGATGGGAAAAGTACTTTATGGATCTCCTAGGAGGAAGCAGAGATAGAAAGTTAAATGAAATATATGTAAACAACGCACAAGGGAGTGAAGAGGCCGAGGATAAATTAACAGTTGGAGAAATAAACAAGGTATGGCAGAAACTAAAAAAGAAAAAAGCGGCGGGCATTGACGGGATTACAAACGAGACATGGCTGTACGGTGGGGATGAAATAAGAGGTAAACTAAAGCAAATAATAACACAAGTATGGGAGGATATGGAGATGCCAGAGGAGTGGAAAACGGCCGCGATAACACCAGTGTACAAAAAAGGAGACAAATCATGCCCAGACAATTATAGAGGACTCTCGATGCTATCCACGGCGTACAAAATATACATGAGTATAATCAAAGAGAGGTTAGAAAAAGAAACAGAGTACAAGAACATACTACCGGATCGGCAATCTGGAGTTCGGAAAAGAAGATCAACATCGGACAACATATACATCTTAAATCATGTGATGCAGAGAACGGTAAAGGAAAAAAAGCGGATGTATGTGCTGTTCGTGGATCTTAAAGCTGCTTTCGACACGGTGGATAGAAACAGATTGTGGAAGATAATGCAAAGAAAAGGATATAATAAGAGACTGATAGCAAGGATAAGTAAGGCATATGAAGAGATGAAATGCTGTGTAAAAACTAGGGAAGGACATACCAACGAATTCAACGAAACGGAAACCAAAGTGGGTGAACATAGGATATGGACACTCGCATACGCAGATGATATCGCGATGATGGGTGAGAACAGAAAAGCCATACTAGATATGATGGGCACACTAAGAAAATTCTTGAAACAAAGACACCTAGAACTAAGTACGGATAAAACAAAAATGATGGTGATCAAAAAAGGCAAGAAGCCCAAAACAGAGATATGGAAATGGGAAAGGAAGGACATTGAGACGATTAAGCACTTTAGCTACTTGGGCTTCTTACTGAACAGTAATGGAAAACTTAGTGAGTACATCAGAGAAAGGGCACAGAAAGGAAGAGTGGCACTGTGAAGTATCTGGGGACATGGAGAAAAAAGATGCGCAGTAGACATACACATGAGAAAACTCATGTTTAACTACATAGTTAAAGGAGTACTGGCTTACGGTGCGGAAATATGGGGAAATGAAGACACCAAAGAACTAAAAAAAATCAAAGCGGATTACTACAGGTGGATTCTGAAACTAGATTTCTGCACTCCTAGGTACCTGATCTACGAAGAGATGGCTGAAAATACAATGGAAGAGGGCTGGAAAATAAGAGTGATGAAATATACTGAGAAAATAAAAGAAATGCCAGAAGACAGATGGGTTAGAGTATGCTACGAAGAAAAAAAAACAGAAATAGAACTATAGAATAATTGAACAAAAAAGTAATTTTATACTGTAAATAAAATGTGTAAAAATGTAAATATTAGAATGTATATATGTTAAATTAACAATGATTTATAAAATGTCATAATATATTATATAAAATGTAAACTAAAGCACGACTATGTACAAAAGGAACCCGTTCCTGGGCCACGGCTGGAACGTATTAATAATAAATAAATACTATAATGTTAATGGACCATTTATAGCTAATAAAATTGTGAAAAAAAATTCATTTTTATATAAACCGATCGGAAAATTAGAAGATTAGAATTATTAGAAATTTTCAAAAAGCCAAAAAGTTTTTATATTAATTAAAAATTTGTAACTTTTTTTTTTTTTAATATTTAAAACTTTAATTTTGGAAAATTAAAGCGATTAATACCCACTTTATTTGTAAAAATTCTAACTTGATCGGATAAACTAGTTTTCGCATAATACTAATGTTAATTAAATTATGCAAAAATTTACGAAGTTATTTCCAGCTCAATGCACCCGATGATTTTAAAAAATATAATTGTTGTACAACAAATCCGATATCTTTCATTTTGTTTAAATTTTCGAAATGCCTAAAATATGAGGATAAAATTGATAAAAAAAGAGCAAGAGTGCACAATTTAATGAGAAGTGGGGAGAAGAAAAGATGAGCGGTTAGTTACCGTCGATTTCACTTCTATTACCATATATTACTATTCTCCGGTTATTACTTTCCCTACTCGTTGCGCGCTTGGCCATTTTTAAACATTTATTTACATTTTTTAGATAATCTAATCGATTTTTATAAAATGTAAGTTACTGGATTTGTTTTGCAACAATTATATTTTTTAAAATCGTCGGGCGCATTGATATGGAAATAACTTATGTAATTTTTTGTATAAAAATAATTTAATAATTTAATTAACATTAGTATTATTCGAAAACTAATTAGCCAATCAAGCTAAAATTTTGTTCAAATAAAGTGCATGTTAATCACTATAATTAGCCTCAATTATAATTCCGAATATCAAAAATTATTAAATTAATTTAGATTAATTACTTTTAAATTAATTTTCAATTATACAGTTTTTGGAAAACTTCTCTGCTTCTACTTTTCTCACGGATTTATATTAATATAAGTTTTCTTTACAAATTTATTAACTATGATTCGCACAATGACACTATAGTATTAAAAGTAAGAGTTTTAATTTAAAAAAAAGGAAATGTAAAAAAAATCCCCTAAATATTATGAATGGCATTTTTAAAAATAAGAATCTATTGATTCTTTTACGAATTTTAATATGTATCGTTGCTTTTTTTCATTATCTAAAAAGTGAAGTATTGCTTGGTCTATTAAGTGAATTTTATTGATTTATTTTATTGAATCATAATTATTTAATTTAGAAATATTTTCTAAAATATGAAATTAATCGACTACTATTAGTTAATAGCACGTAGTCACAAAAAGAAACTTTTTAACATAAAAAAGAGAAGTAAATTTTTTTAATTTAAGACAATCGCTGAATAATAGCTGGATATTTATTAAAAATAAAATAAAAACAATAAAATAAAATAAATTTTTTGAAGTGCATATGTTGCATTTATTATTCGAGTTGAAATTTAAAACCAAAATTGTCATTAGACTACAAATGTGAAATTTCAGAAAAGTAATTCTCAGTTACATTAAAAAATGTTTCGATTACGAAAATAAAAAATAAAGAAATAAAATTCTTAAAATTATTGCAGTGAAATAGGTTGACTACTTCGAAGAATAACGAATTTTTGTTTCACGTATTATTTCAAAAAATTCTGCTACTTCAGACTTACAACCAACTGTTGTACATTTATCAACATAAAATAAAAAAAAAAAAAAACAAATAAAAAAGAGAGTAGTTTGAAAGAAGGCAATTCACGAAGAGCGTGCCTTTGTAAAAAAGAATCGTTGCATTCTTAGTTACGAAAAGGTCGATCGTAGAACTCGTGTTAGTACATGCGCAGTGTGGATCTGGTTCACTTCCATAGTACTAGTCACCAATATAATACTAGAGGTAAACACTAAGCAGTGCTATATCTGTGGGTTTTTTACCCCTCCAGATCCCATTAATGATTATGAGAGTATAAGACAGCGTAACAATGATATTTGAAATATTATTTGACATCAGTTGATTTTTCGTATTCAATAATAACTAGAAACTCAGAAAAATTTTTTCCACAAAATTTTATCAAAAATCTCTGGAAATTCCAAATTTCTGTTCATATCAATTCCGAATTGTATATTTATATTCCATTATTGGCCGATCAATTTATATCAATAAAATGTTAGTGGATGTTTACTAATAATTAATAATAAACCAATCCAAATCACTTTAATTACAAGATTAATTTATTATTTATCGCTAAAAAATATATAGTAGTATTTCACTATTTGTAAAAATGTACTGTATTAAAATTTTTTAAACTTTTAATAGGATTATAATAAAATTAACTTAGTATTCATCAAGTTACCTAAATAAAATTTTTTCCCAATCATAGCTTTTTATTATCTTAATAAATAAATAAAATCTTAGCAATACTTATATTTAACATCGGAATAATAATAGGCACATTTGTACTACACTACTATGAAAATTATTATTGAGTTTGTAAATTTAGAAAAGTATTATATTAATATATAGACTAAGCAATAGAATATTTTTTAGGTCATGAAAAAAATAGCTAGTGATACATATGAAAATCCGTAAAAAAGTGAGTAGATTCTTATTTAAAATTTATTCATGATATTTAGGGATTTTTTTATTAATAATTTTAACAAATAAATACATTTTTTTTCTTTTTTTGGTATAAAATGACAAATTATAATTTTAATACTGTAGTATCAACAAACGAATTGTAATTAATAAAATTGCGAAGAAAATTTATTTTTAGATAAACCAATCGGAAAATTAGAAGCTCATAAATTTTCCAAATACTCGAAATTTTAAATGAATGAAATGCAAATAAAGATGACCAAAAACGCTGCTGAAGACAGGAGGGTAAAATCGAGGAAATTGTAATATATAGTAATAGAAGTGAAATCGACGGTAACTAACCGCTCATCTTTTCTTCTCCCCACTTCTCATTAAATTGTGCACTCTTGGTCTTTTTTGATCAACTTTATCCTCATATTTTAGGCATTTCGAAATATTTAAACAAAATGAAAGATATCGGATTTGTTGTACAACAATTATATTTTTTAAAATCATCGGGTGCATTAAGCTGGAAATAACTTCGTAAATTTTTGCATAATTTAATTAACATTAGTATTATACGAAAACTAGTTTATCCGATCAAGTTAGAATTTTTACAAACAAAGTGGGTATTAATCGCTTTAATTTTCCAAAATTAAAGTTTTAAATATTGAAGAAAAAAAGTTACAAATTTTTAATTAATATAAAAACTTTTTGGCTTTTTGAAAATTTCTAATAATTATTCTAATAATCTTCTAATTTTCCGATCAGTTTATATAATGAATTTTTTTTCACAATTTTTTTAGCTACAAATGCTCCATTAACATTTTAGTATTAAAATTAAAAGTTTTAATTTTATAACAGAAAAAGTAAAATAAATACATTTTTTCATTAAAATTGCTAATAAAAAAAAACCTTTTACTATCATGAATGGTATTTTAGCAAATAAGAATTTACTAATTTTTTTACGAATTTTAATATGCATCACTAGCTGCTTTTTTCATGAGCTAAAAAGTACTTTATTGCTTTGTTGATTAATTTTATATTCTTAACAATTTTTGAAAAAATATATAGGTTTTATTACGAAAATTTTTTTTGAATTTATTACAAATTTATATAAATTAAATTCATATTATAAATGAAAAATAAATAATATTTTTTTATTAAATCTGTCTCTTTGCACTTCATTGTTACTTCTCAAAAATTTATTTAATTCAATGATTGCACAATATGTTTTAGTATTTGAATGAAGATTATTCTTATCATAATCTATTACATTGTTATTATTTACTTTATTAGTAATTTCAGTTATGTCTGAGTTTATATTGATTAGATTACTTTTTATAGTTACTATTTTTATAAATATATAATTTATTAAATTATTATTAAATGTATTAAATATTAAATTTGTAAGTTAATAATTAATTATAATTATTATACTTATAATATTAAAATATATAAAATCTACAAAAATTTTATAAAATTTCCGAAAAAGGATCGATTTTCTATAAATCAGAAGCGCATTCTGTATCAATATTATTTTCATTGTATGGAAAAATTATTTTACGTGATTCAGTAGGTATTTCAATAAAATTGTTTCTATTATTTTATCAACATCTTTCATTTTATTATTGATAACTCTTTTATTATTCATATATATGTTTATTATTTAAATTTCTGTTCCTTTTGGTATTTATTATCGACAAAAGAAACAATCATGTGCTTAAAATTCATATATTTATATTTATTATTAGTAATTAAATATCTACTATGTCCTAACCGATTAACCAATCTGCATCTATACGTAGGTTCTGGAAAACTATATGCATATCAATTTATATCATTTATATATTTTTTTAAATCGAGTCGAACTAATACACTCTTATTAAGTAATACTAATTAAAATGATCTTGTTGTATTATTTATGTGTATATCTTAATCAATTTCTTTTTCCTTTAGTATTAAAAATTGTTTCATTATCAATATAAAAATAAGCTTTTGTTTCTATAAAATTATGGAGGTTCTTCTGTATTGTTTGCGAATCAGAATTTTTTTTATCCTTTTTTTTGTGATTTAGGCAAATAATTTTCAGTATTCCAGATTAACTATCATTTAATTATAAATATATATAATAATTTAAAGTTCACCAAAATCGTTGATATCTTATCATTTAAAATTTGTTTATGTTTTAATTTTTATTAGTTCATGTGTTTTATGGTTCATATGTTTATATTTTGTTTATATCATAATAAAAATTTCTTATAATTTTGATATTTATCTCCAAATATACCTTTTTTTCTACAAATTTCTTTATGACTCATAATTTTGTAAAAGTTAGATCGTATTAGAATTATCACGGTTTATATCTCTGTGCCTGGATATAACTCGCCCACGTCCAGAGTTCGTTTATCGTAGTGGATTTCATGGTGAAGGTAGTTTGAAATAACCGGTAAATACAAGATTTTCTTAAGAAAATATATTGTTTTAATCATTAGAAAAGAAACGTTCTTATAACAGAAATCATAAATCGCCGCTAATTGAGATAATTAAAAAAAAAATAGTTCGTGGTGACTCGTTATAATCCAGATAATTCGCGGGAAACCCGGTTATAATTTTCTTGGAGTAGAATTCGTCCAGTGTCGTCAGAGGGCAACATCATTAGCTGTTCCCTTCGTGCACGATAGGTCAGTTGACCGGCGACACGTCTCGCAGACAGACGTGTTTACGCCGTGTTCCCGTGACGGCCCAGAAGCCAGATTTCATCACATGCCTGCGACGTCATTCCACGCCAGCGCGATCAGTCATTTTCCAGTCGCCGTTACAGAGAGCATTATTGTTCCCTCGATCCCTGCGGTGAATCGCCGGGTAACTCCGAGTTCACTAGGGCATGCCCCGTGATGTCGTCGGTAGATATCTTGCCGTCTGAAGTGTGCACGCGCCGTCACCAGTACTCCACACACATCATTCGGACTTAGTCCGCTGGTCACCATGCGTCAATAGGGTGTCGGGGATGTCAAATGACTCGAGTAAGGGCAATGCGTCATTATTTAATGAGGACGAGGGAACGGCGACTCCGTCAATCGCCGTACGTAGTTGGTGGTAGGGGGTTTCTGTGCTACGCAACGCCTCAGCTGGGTCCGCGGTGGTGGAGGTGGAAAATTGTTGGTGGAAGGGGAAGAGTTTGGTCGGGAGCTAGTAGGTACATTTACGAGGTGCCGGGGAAAATGTTAGTGACGGTATAACCGTCACAGAATTACAGCGTTTTTATGTACATAATTATTTATTGATTTAGCTCTATTTAAATCATATTCTCTAGCATTAAATATATCCTCTTAATATTTTCAGACTACTATTTCGTAATCAATATTCTACATTTCTTCTGAATCTATAGATAAACCTTTATAAAACCATTTTTTTGCATTAGTTTTGTTTAGCTGTTTTTATGTTTCATTTTATTGTATAGTTCACATGTATAATTCGATTTATGTACAATTTCTTTTTTATTTTTCATTCTTCTTGCATTATCATATTGTATGATCATCTCATTATGTTTTCTTATTCAATTTTTAATATCACCCACAATATTGTCTATTGTTTCAACGGAGCTATAATTTTAAAATTATCAAAAAAAAGTTTCTGCTATATTATATTATAATAATTTTAATCTAAAATTCAATATAATTAGAGTTATTAATTTATTCAATAAAACTAATAAAATATGAAACTCATTATCCGGTGTAAACAATGTTATAACTTTCTTATTTAATTTATATAATTTGAATATTTTTAGTTTAAATGAAATTTGAAATGCTATCAATTACTTTATCAATATTAAATGTACAACTATTTTTATATAATATGTAAGAGTTATTTTTCGACCAAGTTAAAAACGAAATAAGGCCCACAGTAAATCATCTCTAGTCACGGCCTCGGAGGATATCAAAGGATGGAAAGATGACACATCTGATCTGCAGATTGACTACACGTTGACCAATGGTCAATTGTGGGCCTAGAAGCAACATCGGCGTGAAAAAGAAGAGTTAGCCTTAGCATCGACATACAATCCAGTGGTTACGATTATACCTCAATAGCTGAATAAATGCGAATCTAATTTGATAAATATCGAGCATACTTTAATTCATTCACCCCTCCGTTAAATGTAGTCGTATCTTACAAATAGTATCTTATTTCGAATGAACCAAATTGCTTTATTGATGTTTGTGGTGTAATGAATAATGTATTATTATTATTATTTTTATTCCCAAAAATTTCTGTGCTTACATTTCTTCAATTCCTTTCAATTTCATAAATTTCTTCTAAATCAATTTTTAAATAGTATAATTCTTTGTTACATTTGTCAATTTAATCATGAAATTTTTTTCAATTAATTTTGGTGCTTATATATCTATTTTCCATGTAATCATAAAATATTCATTAATAATTAAAAATGATCCATTACCATATTAAAATAAAGTAGTATTAAACTTAAATTTAACTTAAATTTTTTTATTTTTGATTTTTATGTTGTTGTTCTTCATATTCAATAGAATTATCGACTGAGATTCAAGTTTATTAATGTATTAACACATGTGTTAACTATTTTTTCTTTTCTGGCACATCTCATGCAATTTATTATTAATTTACTATTTTTAATTTTATTTTTATTAAATTGATTATTTTCTCATGAATCAACTAAAGAAATTGAATCTGCTAGATTATGTTCACCTGTTAAATATGAAAATACGAGTATTATTATATCAATAATAAATTAATAAAAATTAAAGTATTATTTGAACTTTAAAAATGAAAGTATATAAGGTAGACACGAAGTGTGAAGGATTTCAAAATTAATGTTTTGGATTTAACTTATGAAATATAATTCGAATTCTTGTTTTGCGTCTCAGTTTAAAGTTCAATCTTAGACCATACATAAGATAAATGAATAAGCAATTGAATGACTTTTAATTGAAATTTATTAATATAGAATTTTTTATCTTACCAATACTTAAGAATATCGATGATTTGATTCGATGAAGTATGAATACTACTGTGAACTATATCGTGATCAGAAACTATATCCCGAACTAGAAAATTATAACCTAAATGAATATCGTATAGGTTATTTAGAGGTTAATCTATTTAAGAACCACTAATTTAATCAATATTAGTATATAGATTTTACAAACTCATTTTGCTTTCCGGTATACTCATGTTATTTTTATAATTGATATAAATGTTACAATAATTTTGCCAAAAATATTGCAGAATCTATTGATGTATGTAGTTATATTCAAATGAGAAGTTTTTAAATTTCTTAAATCAATTTTAGGTAGTATTATCAAAAAGTCCTTGATAAAGAAATGACTGAAAATCAAGCTAAACTTTAGGGTTATTATGTACGAATGATAAATGATGGTAATATAGATATGTCTATTGGCATTAATATAGTGCCAAATTTCATATATGCGAATCAAGGTTTTTTTAGTAGATGTTTTAAATGATTTTTACGAATTTGATTCCACTTTTTCAAAACTGCTGAAATTAGAATGTGTGGATAAATGAAGTGATGTGAATATTACCTGTAGTAAGATATTTTTTTACTATATTAATAAATATGAATTATCCATACATATAAGTTATTTATTGTACTATAACGTCACATATATTAATATTGTGTTTTGTTTTATCAGAGTTATTATGATTTTAATAATATATTTAATACAGTTAGTTATTAGAATCAAGTAAATTTAAGGATAAATATTTTTAAATTATTTCTGAATATATACAAATTAAAGTAAATATACTTAGATTCGAGTTTCTTGTATGTTTTTTGAAAACATTTTTCCAACATATACCGGTATTACAAATAATTATAAAATGGTAGTTTAAAATTTCAAATTGAGTAAAAAAATACTGCTTTTACTAGTGGATATGACTGAAATTGAATAGGTATTGGTGTGACATGTACAAATGAGTATGTTTCGCTGACCTAAGCTACGAGTTCAAATAGACGATCAAAAGATTAGATATAAGAAAAGAAGAGAAAAGGAAAACGCAAAGAAAATGAAAATAGGAAAAAACTATAAAGAATGTGAAAATAAGGTACGCGCCATAGAATTTTAAGTGATTTAGTACTTTGTTCCAACTCAAATCGTCTTACATGGGCCCGTAAACATCACCTATCATTTACTCTTACACCTCAAGTCATTATAAAAGGGTTTTGCACGCAATGATTCAGCCTTTATCGTTCGATGATATCTTTTCGTCTCTTATTTCCTATTTTATCAATAATTGAAGATATCAACGCAAAGATGCAACCCGTTTTCTAAAGTCCTAGCATCTGACCATCATATACGCAGATACACATTCCCAGTGTAATCACTGTAATGAAGAGAATTATCGTGTGGATAGTTAGGGAGAGAAAGGGATGACTTGTTCTGGTGGTATAGATATTCTATTATAAATATATATCTAGACAAGATTTCTTTATTTAAGTAAATGTAATGTGCTTGATTTAATATATGTAAATGTACATAACTAGAACAGCAAGGTAAATATAACGTTAATTGGATAATTAAACTTATTTTTAACACTTTGGTATTTATGCGTATATACAATTGTAAATATTTACTGTTATGCTTTATATTCATAAGTGTGCTTGTGCGATATAAATACAAGTAAAAAAATATTCTGTTTGTCTGACTTATTGTTACATGATATGTTATTGAGTCATAAATTAAATATCTTGTTTCTTGTTTATTTTCACTTCGTTAATTTCTTTGAAAATATGGAGGACGCTTATTTTTCATTTATATTTAGAAAAATTTGATAAATGTTATTGATAACACAATGTATCCGATTGTCTATACTATCAATAACAAATTTCACTGTCTAATAAAGTAAGTTTGAACTCTTGTTCACATCAAACAGAAGTAAGATTGTGTACATGCAGTGTTGTCATCGATTAAAGACCGTTTGTTTTTCGTTTTTCACTTTAAAGCATGACTTCTTTTGTAGGATAATCATTATACCTCAAAGTAAAATAAAATTAAAAAAAAATAAAGATAATAACTTTTGTTATATTCTGATAATATACCTACTCTACTTTTCATTTATGTTCTTTACAAAATTATTACTAAATATTCAAATGATACTAATCTATTAAACTATCAAATATTTTAAAAAATTTGTCTTTTTACTTTGAATATTACTTAGAATAAAACTTTATAAATTTATAAATTATCATAGTTGATCTATGTTATTTATATAATTTGTAAATTTGTTTACCAAATCAAATTAAAAAATATATAATATGTTAAACATTTAAAATATTTTTTAATGTTATTGCATACAATTTATTGCTATTTAAAAGATATAATTTTAATAATTCTTTATTTTTACAATGAGAAAAAAGGTAACAGAATTATTAAATAATAAATAATAATTTGTTATTACCTGTTTATTTGCACAGTTTATATTGATTTTTACTAGTCACAGCAAAAATAATTACAAATGAAAACGATAGCGCTGCTGACCGTAATAATAATACTTCGGACACCTAAATATTTTTTTAGGTACAGAAAACTCGTCGACGTGTGCATTTTCCGTTATTACCATACTAATGCCATAATAAGAAAATAATTGTTTGTAGAATTCAGAAGTAAATAGGTACACAGGATTCTCTGTGTCTTATGGTAATAAAAAATTTACAGACTTGGTATACATAAAAAAAATAATTATAAAATATGAATAGTTTAATACTGTCTATTCATAAAATAAGAAAACGATTTAAATAATTAATTAGCCAAGATTATTATAATGACTATTGGTTAATATGAAAAATAATTGGTCGTAAATTTATATGAATAAAAATTTAATCTTATTATTTAATATATTATTTCTTTATAAAAAAATAAATTTTAAATTCTCAACAATTACACAATTTCAATGTATTTATACTATTAACATTGAAAAAGTATTTAGAATAATTTCATTTTGTTAATTTAATAATTGTAAAAAAAAGTATTATATAATTTGTGTTTTGGAGTTTTATGCTTGTAAATCGTAAAATAAAAAAGTTAGGATCGGAAAAATTCGTTGATCTCTTGGAAAGCGTCAATTGGTTTTTCGTCTTTCATCTCATTCAAATTTCAAGGTTCTAAGGATTGTTCAGTTAACTTTTCTATTTTTTATTGTATATAATAATCTTTTCTGTCTGAGCTGAATATGATAAAACGAGAAATGAAAAAGAAAATTGCGTTTTACGCATTAGAAGTGCGCCTACTATTCAACCGATACAAATCTGGTAGATTTCACAAGTATTTAAAGTGTACTCAATTAGGAGAGTCGGAGAAATGTAAAATAATGAATAAAAGACAGGAATTTGACTGCAACCAGTTAAACCCTTAAGGATTGGACTGTCACGTAAATGTGAACGGTCTGGGTAGTTGCCACTACCGAAACGTGACAGCGAAGGGATTCGTGAAATCTGGGATGACTATTGGCCACGAGTCATTAGTCCGCGAGAAACTACAGCGGCGCGCTACTCGACGAAGACTCTAGCGGCCTATTCCCCTTAACCTGGGACTGTCACATGGTTCGGTAAGTTCTAATCTGACAGCCTACACATGTCGGAAGTTCCGAACGGCACACGTGGCTGAACCGAAACTTCTAGCAACGAAGATGTCTCGTTGCAACACAAAGATAAGTTCTAATAAATCACTATTTCAAAGAAAAATGTCAATTACTTTCTTTATTAATATGTAACATACAAAACTTTATAGCATAACATCTTTCCATCAAATGTTCCATGACGCTTTACTACAAATTTTAAAGAATAATTTTTTTTTTTTAAATATTTCACGCGAAATACGTTGCATTACTCATACTGATCGTAGAAAAAAAATAAAAATAAGGCAGCCCCATAACATTTTCCGATCTTGGAGATACACAATTGAATGAAAAAAATAAACTTCTATAGTTTTATGACATACCATGTATACCATTGAAATAAAAACGATTATTTTCATTTTTATCAAATTTATTTTCTAATAGATCAATAATTTTTAAATAATACACTTAAATTCGAAACTTAGTAAAGTTATTTTAAAGAGATGCAGTAAATAATAGTGGTTGTATAAATCAATGATTTTTTAATTGTTATTAAATCTTTGGAATTAATATTATAATAATTCTTCAGTTCTCAATAAATTATGATTAAATTTATTAGACATTATATCAATTTTTATTATAAAAATATGTTTAGTAATTCCAATTATTTATTAATAATTATAATTATTTACATTTTATGTGAAGCAAGATGACTGTAATATCTACACAGTTTGACAACATGCTATTTAATAAATTTATTATAAATTTAAAAATTACTAAAAATAAATTATTAAAAAAATGTAGATTGAAAAAATAAAACTAATTATAATATTCTAAAATATATAATATTTTGTTCTATTTTATAATATATTTTCTATTGTATTTGAGAACTTAAAAATAATAATTTTATTTTATGTATAAAAATAAAAATTTATGGATATTAATTTTATGGGGTATCTTAATGGTATAGGTTTTCGATGATTGTAGAGAATTATAAATTTTGAATATTTGTAACTTTTTGGCAAAATTCTTTCCTACTTTTATAATTTATTAAAATTAAGAATTTATACAATGTTACATAAAATTTTTTTTACAAAAAATGGTTATATGATGCAGTTATGTGGTAAATAAATATAAAAAAAATGTGTGAAAGTATCGACGCTGAATTTTTTGTGAATCCACTATATATTGCAGCTTTTTGGGAAAAATAAAAAAAGAGGAGAAGGGAGTTTTGTTTATTTGCATGAGGTACAGATTTGTCTTCGCAAGAAGTACGTTTTTTAATCTTGTAACGTGGTGTTTGTGTGCATCGGACGATTCATTGCAATGTTATAAGATTGAAAAATACGCTCTGTGTAAAGAAAAATTCTACAGATTTTTCCCTAAAATGCTATAAAAAATAGTTGAATAAAAAAAAATTCAGCTTGATACTTTCATAACACAACATTTACATAAATTATTTAAGGTAAATGTTTTAAATTGAGTAACTTACAATGCTTCTAATGAGAAAAATTATTATAGATGCTAAAGAGTAAGCGAAAGAGAGAGAGCGAGAGAGAGAGAGAGATAGAAAACCAAAAGAGAAGATAATATTATTAAATTATATAATTGAATAAAAGATATAAAAGTATAATATTGTTTAAAATATTCTGTTTTTTTATGTTATTAATGATTCTCCGATAAAAATTGAAGATAAACAATTTATTAATAAGATTACTTAACTATAAATATAATTTCATTAAAAACTGATGTTAATAATATTCCATATCACACTGTAAACATTTCCTTCTGGATGTAAGAAATCTCTATATTACTTTGCATGATATTCAAATGGATTTTTTTGCAAGATTTAAGGTTATAGATTTTTTTACTTTATTAGAGAGAAATCTTCTTTCTTTCTTGTTAAAATGGATTTTCAAATAAAAAATGGTTTTTTAAAAATTTTGAATATTATAATGTATTAAAATATAAGTAGTAAAAATATGTAGAGCTTTATTGGTTTCAAATATTTCAAATAATGAGCAGAAATATTTTCCTGTAGAAAATTACATCTATATATCAAGGAAGCTGTTCAATGAAAAATTTAAACTATAAATGAACTATAAGTCTTTACGTAATCATGGATTTTTCGACAAGTGTTTGATACGGTCATTCTCTTGAAAATATGACTCGATACAAATTTCGTTTAGCTGTTACACATCACGTTAAATTTTCAAGTATAAAATCACTTTCGTATCCTTTATCTGAGCAAAATTTTTTAAATGAATAAAAATGTAATGTATATTTTTATCTAACAATATCCATAATTCGGTCAACGTACTCAATAGTTTGGTATGTTCATTCTATTAAAAATGCTAATGACTTTAGTTTAAGTATTGTGCATTATTATTATTGATTATTATTATTATTATTATTGATTATTGCAATTTAAAAATACTAATATTAAACTATCTTGATTGGTACTTTAATTACCTATGTATGTGATCTTAATAATTACTCAATTATACAATTACATATTATTTAATGACAATTACAACTTTAACACATTTAATAATTACTATATAGGATATTTTTAGCGTCGAATTTTCATTACAAATTTTTTTTTTCGCGAATGCTATGTTCGTATGTGATAATTTATTTTATCAAGTGATTCTTTGTTATAGTAAAATAATTGAGAAGACTCACGTATGCTCAATCTAATTATAGTAGAGAAATGACAAAACAGTGGATTTAATTTGATCAATAAAAAACTATTTTTTGTTATATTAAATTATTCTTTTGACAATAAGCTATAAATCGAAAACATTATTAAAACAAAAACTAAAAAAAAATAAATAAATAAGATAATTTAAACATATTGATACATTTACAAAAAAAATTCAGATGTAATTATAGTCAACATTTATTAGCTAAATTTAATAACGTTTGATCATTAATTTATTAGTTGTTTGATAAAAATGATAATTTTACCATCTTTATTTCTTTTTATATACCATATTTATAACGAAAAATTTATGTTTAAACAATGTTGATTCACTTTTTCTTTTTACACTTCATGCAACAAATGTGTAATATTGTGTTAAAATAACGATTGTTTAAAAATAAATTGTGCTATTCAAGATTACAGCAAAACTTAAGCTTCAAAAAAATATTGAAATATATATATATATATATATATATATATATCATATATATTTATATACATGGTCTGTCCAAAAAGTAATGAGATTTTATTTTTTTTTGAAGCCCCTATTTATCCTAGTGATTTCAAGGAGGTCAGAAAATATCCGGGGGAGTTTTTCCTATTTATCCCATATTTTTCTTTTTTGACCATTAGAAGCGTCAGGATTTTATGTTGAGTGAAGTTTACATCTTAGATAATTTCATTACTAAAAATAATATATAAATATTTTATAAAATTTTATTTAATTTTATTTCTAGAAATAATATTTTTCAATTTTGATTCTTATAAATTAATTTGATTGCAATCCTAAGGAAATGATACTATTGATATAAATATTATTGACAATACATACTTGATTTGAAAATAAAAAATATAATTTTACATTATATAGAAATCAAGTTAAGATAAATAAAAACTGTTTAATTATTATTAAATGAGATAAATTAGTGTCATCTAAATAATTTCATGATATTAATAAAAAAATACTTTATTATCACGATTTATTTTTTATATATAAGTATAATTTGATATGATAATTATAAAATTTGTAATTAAAGATAAATAATTAATATAACAAGATTATATTAGTATTTGTACAAACAAAAATTGATGATTTACAAGTCTTTTATATAATATAAATAGATATAATAACCAAGTTTCTTAATTTAATAATATTTCTGTACTCCCAATATAGGGTTTAAAAAGATTGAAAATTCACTTCATTAAAAATTGAAAATATTTTTACTTGTTTCTTTATCCGCAGTAATAATATGAAGTAAAACAAGATATTAATGTGAATGGTAAATCAAATATATTATACGGATTTATTATTCTATTTATTTAGGGTGAGGTTTCGTATATCTCAAAATACATAATAATCGATGATGTAACCTTATTGAAGTCATCAATGGATATAAATAGCATGCAATCGAGCACTGTTATGATTGTGACATCGTAATCGTCACTAGAGTTTCACGGTAAATGAGAACGCACCGCAGTAGGCCCCGGGTCTCACTAGCCCTATCACCATTGGCGTGCTCCTACCCGGGCTCCACTACCGCGCAGCCACTGTGTGTGAAACAGCGTTCTGCGCATCGCAGTGGTTACCCCACCACCGCCCACGCTCGGCGCTCATCATCACCGCCGCAGCCGCCGCCGTCGCTAAGTGTATTTAAGGCGGTACGTAATCCTGGAAAGGTCAGGTTGGTCGGAGCTCCGAACCTGATACAGCTTGACCGGAGTTCTGTTTGCCCCCTCCATAGCTCAGCCTAGGAAACACTGTTGCTAAGACAGCTTGCAACAATGTTCTCGACAGAGGCTACTCTTCCGAGGTCGAATCACAATAGTGTGCGGAAGGATGCAAGTGTGAGTGTGCAGTGCGATCTGCGTTGATGCGGAGGCATGAGTGTGCAGTATGACCTGTGTGGATATGTATCCTGTGACAGAAGTATGTTGATGAACCGGCTCGCTAATTTTTAAAGCTCACATGTCACGAAAAAGCGTCTGCACCCACTATCATTGTTTTAATGAATTTTCGATTAAAAAATTTATATTTTCTACATTAAACCTTCTTTTTCTTTCCACACTCTTTCTGACCCTGACGAACCCTGGAGCTGGCGAGCCAATCCCTGTGAGAGGGAGTTTAACATTACATAATATTTAAACTGTAATATGATCAATTTTTAAGTACGAAGTTCCATTATCATTTCTCGTTAAATATATGCATAAGCATATTACACCTATATGATGAAAAGCTCTTACTATAATGAGATTACATTAGAAAATTTCAAAAAAGAACTACTAATTATTATATTATTATTATATTAGGATATAAGGAAAGTCAAGACTAAAGCCGGCGACGTCTAAATTTTCAAGAGTTCGATTACCAACTTGGCTTCAAATTCATCTTAAATTAAATTTCAAGATAATGTGTAAACTTGTTCATACAATACAATTTAGACGCTTCTACTAACAGTCTATATCACATTGCCTAACTGCATCATCATTAATGTCGAAGGTTTGTAAGGTAATGGCAAAAGAAGATTAATATACGAAAAAAATTACAGTGAAATTAGATTACCCGAGAATTAGAAGCATAAAAATATTAATTGTTGTTCATAAATTTCATGAGTTACTAAAACTGAAATAAATAAATATATTTTATGTTTCTTACATTTATGTTTATTCTTATATTTTATAGATTTTTTTTTAATAAATGAAAATAAATTTTTTTTAACATAATACTATCTTTCCAATATTGTTTTGACTCTACTGTTCTAAAAAAAATTAAATTTTATTATATAATTTTAAATTAATTAGATTAAATAAATATAAATTAATTTATAAGACAGTGTACCATTAAGTAATAATAAATACAGATTAACAGAGGATAATAGATAGAAAATAATTCATAAGAAGAAGACAGTAAATATGAAAAGGTTTCATTTCATTTATAATATAATGTTTTATGTACAAATAGTAATACATAAGCGGACAGGAAGTGGTTCTATGAGTGGCAGTTTAAGAAAAATCTTTTTATATTTCTTTACAATGAGTAGAGATATAGACTACAAACTATGTGTAATTGAGGTAAACACATGAATATTCGTCTAATTAGTATAGGTTCATGCTTAAGAATATTCAACCTAATATATAAGTGTAGCGATGAATTTATAAGAGAGAACATCTGATCTAAATGATTAAGAGAGAGTGTGAAGTAATCTCATTCATTATTGTTGATTTCAATTCATGGTAAGCAGTCAGTTACAATATTTTTTTTTCGTGCCTTATGCTGTTTATTAATTAATTATTATAATCAAAGAACACGATAGACTTGGTGAATTGTCAAGTTTTTGTCAAAATTTTTGGTGCAATTTAAAGCAGATTTACACGGTTAATTTCATATGATTGCTGTTAGTGTAACCACTAACTTTTAGATATATTCTAAAACGTGTAACGGAGCAACCCCTTGGGGCTGCACTTGGGCTCCTGCCCGGAGGTGGCTCGCCGGAGCCAGGGTCGTTTCCCCACCTGAAATGAAGCAGAAGGGGAAGGAGTCGCAAAATAAAAACGCGGCTTTCCTGAGGAAATACTCCTTTTATATGTTATGCATGCAATGGTACAACATTTCGAGTCGGTGGTGGTCTCGTTTTCTTCCTGAAAAAGAAAGAGACGAGTGTTTTTAGATAAAGTTATTTCTGAAAAAGAGGTAAATCCTATCCTTAATTTCGAGGTACTCTACTGGGTTTGGTTCGCTAAGCAGACCGACGTTCGAGTCTCTCGAAGCTCGCGCTGCCTCCCCCATTTTTACGCGGCCCATGAGTAGGCGTCAACTCCCGTTCTAATTGAACGGGAGCGCCTGTTCAAGCGGCGTATAGGAGTGACGGAGCGCACTAGCGCGCTGCTGCGCGCCCGAGAGAGCACTAGCTCCCCAGTCGGGCGAAATCGTCAGCGCGCCGACGCGAGCTCGCCGCTGCCTCGCTTGGTGGCGGCCGCGGGCGCGCTGTGAAGGGAGACCGAGTCCCTGCTCCTCGACGGCCCGGCCGAGCTCCGCAGAGAGAGGGCAATGTTGCTGTCTCTCTCTCTCTCTCACGGCGCGTGACGTTACGCGCTTAGTTCCTAGAACTGAGCGCGTAGTGAGGCTTTTGCCTCACAAACGTAGTATGCATTCAATGCGAAAAGCCATGGAAGTTTAAAGAGTAAGGCAAAAATTCAATATTGGAGAAATACGATAAAGAGATATTAAGTGCAAGCGACTTGATAATTTTAAAAGATATTGATATAGTTAGATAATACGAATGATTATCTATTTTCAACAAATAATAAAATGAATGGAAATTAAATAATGAGAATCACTATCAAATTTTATTCGAGATGAGAATATTTAAAAAGTGTGCTAGGCACGATTCTTTATTTAAAATGAAGAAAGTACTCGTAATTTCAAGTAGGTATGCAAGGCATGATCAAGTTAAACGAGAGGAAGATGATGAATGTAACGCTCAGTATTTTTAATCTGGTTGAGGAAATCCGATGTAAGAACTATGTTCGCCCACTTAAGAGCGCATTGTGAATTACGAATAGGGGGTGATTTGAAAAATTAGTAGATAAAAACAAGTAATTGGGATAAAGAACTAACTTATATAAATTTAAAATCTTTTAAACATCAAATTGAAGGACTTCGATTGGTATTTTATGCCCATTGGTTGTATCGTTTTCGCAGTTGTATGTGCTATATTTTTTTAATGGTGTTGTTCAGACACCACAACGCGTAAATAAATGCACAAATAATTGCCCGTGAATTGCGCAAGATAACCACAACGTTTTTCGTGTGAGTATTCTCGTGCACACTTGTTAAATTAAAAACAAGCGTATTTTTTTTGTATTGGTGAAATGAATTTACCACAAAATTTGATGTAAGGGTTAATTTATTTACATGTGATTCTAACTGATTTCAATTCGCTCGTGAAGGATCGAGAGATAATAGCCGAACTTTATTTTTCGTGCAGCATATTACCTCCCATTTCATTTCAGTTTTTCCTGTTCAAACTTGTAAAGATTAACAATTCTCTCACTCCAAGCCTGCACTGGTTTTTCCGTCGGTTATTTATGAGTTTTCTTCGAAATCAACAAATTTATGCTCTTAATGGTTATTTCAATTACTTTACGACACCCCCACTGTAGATATCACCTGTCCTTGTTCTGATACCTGTTCTCACATGGTCAAATAAGGCTCCACCAACTCATTGACGGACTTACAACATATACAAAATTCAACAGGTGTAGTCTTTATGATTTTACAAAAAAGTCTTCTTCAACTTCCAAAGTCTGCGGCATATTCAAGTCCACTATATTTATTTAAATTTTTTATTGTGCCATTACTAAACATGCTATCATTAATTTAAAAATTATAACTATATAATATTTTGTTTATATTATTTAATTTTTAATTATTGTTAATTCAATATAAATGTATTATTACGAACCAAATAAACATTTTAGGTATAGAAAGAGAATTTGATTTCAATCTTAAGTCATTTTAAATTTAGGAATCACATAATATTGATACATTTATATATATATATTACAAATTTTATGGAAGTGCAACGTGACAAAAAATATCATTATAATTTGTAATGAATCTGAAAAAAAAAGAAATTTTTATAAATTTTTTTTTTAATTCTAAAATTATACTCATTTGAAAATTATTAAATTGACAATTATAATTATTGTAAGTGTTAAATTTGTATTTACATGATGTATTCCAATGGTTATTAAATTCAGTATTGTTCTTAATATACTCACATAAATAATAATATATCACCGGAATAGGTATAAATTTGTCATATTGTTCTAAAAATGTTCTTATATCACAAGTTGCATATTTTTAAAAATACATATATTTTATCATTAATAATTTACATTTACTTATATTATATAAATAAGCTTTATAGATTATTGAAAATTGTGATAAATTTATGCGTTACATTTTGCAGGATAAAAATATGTCAAATAAGGTTTGAAGTTTCAATACGTATTGTACATATATATTTAAAAAAAATAGTATTTAGAATAAATATCTTTGTAAAAAAAAGCAACAGATTTATGAGTACTTTTTTACATTGTATACTAGTACTACACTTTAGGAATAAGTGTTAATAATTTTGTCGAAGCATACATATACAGTCTGTTAAATAAGAGAGTTTATTTAAGAAAATGTTTTTAGATAAAATTTTTTGACTTTTTCAAACATTGCACCGCCACCACATAAAACTGAGGGGAAAACGACTTCGAAGTATTCGGCGAATGCACCACTCATTTTACTTTTCGTACTTTTCTGACAAAGTTTTAACTTTGAATGTTACTGTTTCACAAGTGTGTCAAAGACAGAGATTGTATCTACTTGTTGACACAATTTTAGGATTCTACTATTTACTGATTGCGAATAATGCACATACATGATCTATCTCCGAAGTATCGAGTTTTTTTTTTATTTTGTGACTATTGGTCGTAACGACTTTGGATGGGTCTTAAAATACAGAGAAAGTCTTTTTTTATTTGTTCCTTTTTTTTCTCTTTTTTTTCTTGATAATTTGAAGAGGTAGGATTTTACTTCGCGCGAAGCGTGTTTTTTGATTTTTTGACACGGGGAGCTGAATAGATTAGTGGAACAACGCTACGCAAAAATGTTTCGCTTAAAGATTCTAAAAAAAAAAAAAAAACACTTACCTTTTTTTTATGAAAGATGATTTATTGGTGAATTTAGAAATAGTTTGAAATAAAAATTTTAAATTATTTAAAATAATTTCCTCCCGCATCAACGAATTGACGAAGGCGAGTATTCCAGGTCACAAGAGTAGTCTGAATCTCCTCAGCTTTGATATTTACGCAAACTTTTCGCATTTCTAAATATTTTTGCACTATATTGGGCACCATAGGTCGTGTTAAATTCAGTTTTTCTGCAATTGTTGTAATCATTAATCGACGGTCTGAATTTAAAATTTTTATCACGCGGCGAGTGTTTGTAGCGATTAGAACGCTCTTTAGGCGTCCAGATCGAAATTCGTCGATTAATTTTTCGCAGCCCTCTTTGAAAGCTCTATGCCATTTTTCACATTGTGATTTTGATATGAAATTATCTTTATAAGCCTCTGTTAACATTTTAAATGTTTCCGCACTGTTTTTTTAAGTTGCAAATAATATTTTATAGCGTAAGGCTGTTTCAATAGTCGCTCCATCGCACCGTGTCAAAAAATCGAAAAACACCCTTTGCGCAAAAAAAAAATGTCCTGCCTCTTTAAATTATTGAAAAAACAGAAAATAAAAAGAGACAAATGGAAAAAGGCTTTCTCTGCATTTTAAAACCCTTCCCAAGTCGCTACGACCAATAGTTGTAAAATAAAAAAAAAAAACTCGATATTTAGCGGACAGACCACGTATTTAACAGATTGTATATTGATTATTATATATATTTTAAATTTCACTACTGTAATTATTGTTTAAAAAAAAATTTTTTAAACAATAATAATCAGATAATATATTTTACAAGTTCAATTATTTTTCGCTAAATTGAAAATAAATTATTTTATTTTTTATTGTTTTTTTTGTTTCTTACAGAACGTTTTCGTGAATGTGTACTTTAGTTTTAATTTTAATTTTTTTTAGTGAATAAGTACAATCATGCTTTAATCGATAATAATATGTTGAAAATGAGTTTGTAAAGACCTTTTTAAAGAGACATTACATGTTTGTTACATTTTGCCCTTTGTTCCATCAAAATGCAAAAATCAAATCGATCGTACATAATTGTTATAGCTTTCTTATTTCATTGTTATTTTAAATTATTTTTTAATTCTTGTTAAGTATAAAATGTAATAGTACTAAATAGGATCTTATATAAAAAAGTGAAAATTTTGAAAATGGTCTTAACCAATTTGTAGCAATAGTAATTTTTATTAAGAAATGCAGTAAACAAAAAATATGCTAAAATAAGGTGAAAAACGAATAAATATTAATGCGTAAATATATACAAAAATATTAAAAATATATTTTTACGTAATTAGTATATTTTGCAAATAAGAACAAATAAGTGGTACTTTGACCAGCTGGATTTTTTTAAAGGGATTTTCCCTTCGTCTATCTTTCTCTATTGTATATATGAAAGGTGTAATATAAAACTCCACCATGTAATCATAATGTAATTTGGTAATTGGAAAATTTGACTTGTGTAGACCTTTTGTTCTATGTTCTTGTAGATTGTAATTTTATAAATGTAAGCTACCATTTATTTCAGTCATTGTGCTGACTCAACTTTTGAAATAATACAAATTTTATACCCGAATGTAATGACAGGTAAAACAAAAGAAAAAAGGAAAAAACACAAATAGTTGAATGAGCGTAATTTGGCTACTACGTTTATTATGGTTTACAAATTTCCACAAGACTCCTATGAATTTTTAATTTTCACAAGTAACGTTTCGCATCAAAAAAAGAGAATAGAAAATGGACCACGGGGTACGCACTACCAAATCATCGTCACCTTCCTCCCCTTTCCGCATTTCCTCGTGTGTTCGTCCACTAGTAAATATGTGTGTTTATATATATTGCACTCGCTCGACTTTAGAGAAATGTCGATGACCTGTGCATGTCGCAATGGCTTGTAAGTTATTATTTGTCTCGTAAATTTTTATCACGAATGCAGAACTTTTTTACTAGTGCTATTACGAAGTTTGCACGTAATATTTTGCCCCGAGGCCGATGTGATTCCAGTATATTCGCTTTTCTTTTCCTTATTTTTTCTTTTTTTATCTATTTTGCTTTTTTTCTTCATCGACATTATTCAGAAGCATAAAGAATAATCGTGGCAATTAATACAAATATGTATGAGTTTTATATAAAGATTTCGAATGCTTTTGCTAAGTTGAGAAACAAGACTGATTATTACAGTACAATCATGTACAGCTATATTTATCACACATATCATCATTATTACATTTCTTATTTAGAAGTTCGTACAAAAATTTCAACATATAGCAAAATTAAAAAAAAAAAAAAAAACTTTTTTTAAAAAATTTTTTTTATTTATGTGTCAGAGGTCTTAATTTTTAATTTTATACTTTTATTACATCAGTTACTATACAAGTTTAATTCAATTATTAAGTTTTTCATAAATAATCGATAGAGAATTTCACAAATTATTAAGTTTGTTGAACATTTATCTGTAAATTTTAAAATATCTCTTAAATAATACAACTAGTTTTATAGATTTTTCAATTTAAGAATTACAGAATAAATATATGTAGCATTTACTAATTTTTCAATACTTATTGAAAAATTAGTTCCTTAAAGGTGTAGTTGAATAAAACAATAGTTTTAAACGTTGTCGAAGTTTCGACAAACTACGTTGTTTTCATCAGGCCTGTTTACATTTTATAAATTAATACAATTATAACAACAGTTGAATTACAAATTATAATTATTTATAAAATTTATTTCGCACAACTTGTGTTTTCGCGTCGTCAGATTTAAATGTACCAAGGTACGTTTACGTAGAGTTTATATCTCAGCTGTATATCGCGTCATCACTGTTGTCAGATGTTTGTATCGATAGTTTAAGACATTGGTGTTCTCTTATTAGTTTATAGTGTGAGGATTTAATTGATTTATTTAAGGAACAAATTTTTCACTTATACTTATACTAATCTGAAGGGTGATCTCTTAAATTCTACAAAATTTTTCAATATTATACATTTTTTAATTTTTTATAAATTATTATTTTAATCATAACAATAATTATTTAAATGTCTTAATGTATAAATTTAAATATATAATAATTGACAGTAAATTTTAATCGATATATAAGAAAAAATTGAAAAAAAACATTAAGTATTTTAAAATATGCATATGAAAAACGAAAAATATTCAAAATTCTTAAAAAATAATTATTAAAATATTTTATTTAATTTTAAATATATTAATTAATTTATATATAGATAACATATATATTTATACATAAAACTTATTTATTATTATTATTTTTTTAACACTTTTTTAATACATAATAATTGCAGAAGCTTTGATTTTTTTAATTATAGCTTTTTATTTTATAATTTGTTATTTATATTATTATGTATTTTTAATGAGAATCAGTTTTTACTAAACTAATGAATATAAATTATGTATATATATATTGCAACTATTTTATTTTGTTCTAGATTAATCATTTTATACAATATATATATAATTTATAAGTACTGAAAATTACTTGTTCTTATTACACTGATTAGTAATATGAATAATAAAAGAGAATGTATGAAGATTTATATGTGAATATATAATTTCTGCATTTGAGATAAAGGCTTTAATAAAACATTCTTATTTTCCTTTTTTCTACCAATTTTAATTTGATTAAAAACTTTCAAAACGTTTTCAAGACTTCTTACAATTTTAACATAATTTAATTTTTATTTCTACGAAGATTTAACATTAATTTGTAATTAGATTTATGTATAATTATACGGCTCTGATATGATGATACCATCAATTTAATAAACGTATCTTGTGTTAATCAACAAATATATTTTGTGCTTTTTGCAATTCCTTTTTTAATACTACGTGTATATGTTAAAGTAGTATTTCGACATTTACAACAGAATAGTATTGTGTACATAATTAAATAAATTCTATTTTTCAGTTTCAACATTTAGTAAGTAGGTATTAATATTGTCTAATCAGGTTCATAAGACCCGTTGTTAAGACTTTTTAGATTTTTATGAAATTTCGATTGTTCTAAATAAATAATCAAATGTGAATATGTATTTTTATTATTATTTAAATATAGTATAATATTTTTTCATATCATATTTCATAATTTTCAAAGTAACAATTCACGAGGAAAATCTTTTTTTATAAAACATCACGAGCGTTTCAAGTATTTTAATAATTTAACATTCGATACACTTATTGATGATTTTAAAACATTTTCTGTAAGTACTTTTTAAGAATGGTGAATACAATTTTGAATTATCAATTAAATGAGAAATTTAAATTAATATTTGTATTATATTTAAAATTTATATCTATATTCAAAATTACAATAATAAATAAATTTGTATTTTATACAATAAAAGTACTATTATCCAATATTTTTGATGCAGTAAAAACTTATAAAGTTATAAATATTGGGTTTGCCTAACAAGTAAAAGATGCAGTTATTGTAAATTGTAAATGTTTGATTTAATACAGAAAATACATCTCATTGAAATAAAAACCATATAATTTAGTTTAATATAATGAGTAAGAATCAAAGGCAAGAGAGCAAAAGAAAAAACCGACTGAAAAGGAATTTTTGTATGATCTAATACCAGTTCAACAGTGTATTAATTTTATCTCAGCAAAATAATGTTAAAGTATCTTTTTTTGAAAAACAAGGGAACTAGAATGCAGAAAGAACAAATCGAATAATTGATATAACCTACTGGTGTTGAATTAGAAAGGTGTAATCGCGTATTAATACAAATAAAGATAAGTATAATCACTAAATGAATCAAATTAGTCTCAATAAAATTTGTCTCCATAGTAGAACAAACTCACATTAATACTATACTGTGCATGCATATATAGATAGATAGGGAAAGTGAGAGTGCACAGAAAGAGAGAGAGACACATTTAGTTCTCCTATTTTAACTCCATAGCGACAATATAGTTGACCGAAACTTCTTTCTCTTTCACTCTTCCATCCTCCATCTACTGCTCCTTTCTCACATAACCTTGTTTGAGTGGTTTTTCGTTATTGACATTTTCGGCAGAAGCCTGGTGTACGTACACACATGCATGTACATGCATGTAAGAGAGTGTAGAAAACACAGTGAACTGAAGATGTAGCTCGGTCGTACTGTTGCCATTGTCGGTGACAACCAGTATAAGTATGTGGATGTGTCCAGATTTACAATTGTACTACTGCATTCATATGTGCTCGCATTTAATTCAATATGTCTAAAGAAGACAAAAAAAAATAAAAAGAATAAAATGAAAAAGTGTAGAAAAAAAAAAAAAACATCACAGAGATTGAGAATGTGTCCACGAATTTACTCATTCGCTCTCTCTCTCTCTCATGGTTTCTCTCATATACATATATATATAATATAACTACATATATACCATAGTCACTTAAAATAAAAAAGAATAATTATTTTTTATTAAGTAAAACTTCCACAAAAAATAATTATTTATTTTTGTTTTAAGTGAACACGAAGCATATGCAGCTGATGAGAGAGAGAGGAGAAAGAATAAGAGTTAATTATTGTTTATTTTAATTGTATAATTTGATATTAAATTAAAAGTAAATATTATTTAATATTTATTTACAATATAAATTAATTAGGTAAAAAAGCATTGTTGGAATTAATTTTTTTGTCTTTACTTTGATTTGATTACTAATAATGGAATGCATAAATCATTAGTTGATTGTTTAAAATAATTTTACATTTTTATATTTAAATATATTTTAAAATACATATATACCATATCAATTTATGCATAAGATTACAAATAATAAAGTTTTTTAAACTGTATTAGTGATGTATTTAGTTCCTGAATTTTAAATTTTAAGGTAACTTTAAATTCTTAATGTTATAAGTTAATACTAAAAGTTAAAATCTTATAGGTAATTAATAAATATTGAACTATTCGGCAAAAATTAATGTGGTATGTACAATTCTTTTTAAGTCATTTTATTAAAAGATTATATAAATCTTAAAAGTAAGATAGAAATGAACAGTAATCATTTTTATACAATCAAATTTTTTGTGTATATTATGCGTATATTCAAAAGTCAAAAACTATTTTTTTTAGAAAAGAAATAATTTTAGGGGTAAATGTATGAGCAATAATTAAATCAGCTGGCTGTATTTTTTCACATAAAAAGGCAAAGGGATCTAAGCCAAGAAATAACATTTCTAAGAATTTTGTTGCTGCTTGTAGTTTTTATTATAAAAATATAAAAACAATAAATATACGTAAACATAAAATTATTTTGGAACCTGTAAACTCTAAGTCAAGGTAGCCATTGCATATATTTCAATTTAAAACTTTTTTAGGGCAAATCACATACGCCACTAATGTTTATGTTTCTATATAATTAAAAAAAATTTTCTCAATTTTATACACATTAATAGGATTATATAATTTATTTAAAAAAATACACAAACAATTTTATATTCGTTGTAATTGTCTCCTTGTGTTTATTGTTAAATTTTTTTTTTTTTTTGTTAACTAAAAGCTTTACGAGGGTATCAAAATGCATATTAAAAAGCTGCATCAATCAAATATTAAATTTTTGTTTTCACCGGTATCCTTTCTATCATTTAAAAAGGTAAAAAGGCACTTGTTCTTTAAAAAAAATTTTCAACTAAATTTATTGGAAAAACTATGTTGAGAATTAATTACAAGATGCCGATCTCTGTCATTATTATCCTTGTTATCGAAGTTTTTATCGAACAATCGATATTACCGTAATGTTATATTATATTATATCTGTACATTTGTAATTTTTTAATAATATATAAGAATGAATAAATAAGTAACGGCGACTTAAAAAGGAATTGTATTAATTGTAAAACAGACTGACGTCAATGAAAAATAATCAAATAAACATAAAATATTAAATATTATATATATTAATATATGTAGAAAGTCATATATTTATAGTGAACACTACGGCTTTGTGTGAATAGCGTATATGTGCGCGCCCGCGCGTGTGTATGCATGTGTATAGAGTCGTACAGTTCAGTTCCAGTTACAGCAGCCAGTATGGAATGTATATATCTGTCTTATAATGCTATATATATGTATAACTGCTCAAATGTATGTATATAGGAGAGTGAATTTTCATGCGATATTGTTGGCTGATGGCGCCTGTGTAGTACCAGCCTCTCTGGTGTCTATGTAGTGGGTTTTCTGGAGGTTTCCCTTGGCAACGAGGCACATATACCATCACAAGTAACAAAGCATACAATAATAACACTAAACTAGACTTTTTTTCGTTTTCTACGCGCGCACGCGCGTGTGTGTACGTATGTATTCGTAACTCATTTTTTTATTTTTATTTCTCTTCCGAACTTTATGTACAAACAAACTCCGGGAGAGCTATATACCACATGCTGATTTTTTTTTTTCTTTTAACGTTGATTTTCAACGTTTCACAAAAAATCTTAAGATAATAACGATAAGACAGATATTTGATTGATTAGTATTGATACGAAAAGTAAAATTCAAGAATTTTGTGCAGTCAGAATTCAGGCTTTTTCAAAAGATAAGACTTTCTAATATAAAATAATAATGCATTATTATGAGAAGCCTGCTATGTTTTTCAAACAACTTGTATGTACATTATCTATGCACTATTGTTTATAAAAATCAAAGTTTTGTATGAATAAAAACAATTATATTTTTAACTTCTATATTTTATTCTCGGTAATAATTGATTTTTATTGATTTGTCAATTAAAAAATATTTAGAATAAATATGAAATAAACTAATGTTCGTATAAATATTTTTTTTACTTCATTTTTTATTCTAATACTGACGTTACATATTTAATTTTTCAATAATTAATACAGTATACATATGAATTAATTAATGCAAATGAAATTTAATTATATTAAAAAATAAAAAAACAATAATTATTATTTAATTTATTAATGTACAAATTTAAAAATATAGTATAATTGACAGTAAATTTTATTCGATATATAAGAAAAAATTGAAAAAAAACATTAAGTATTTTAAAATATACATATGAAAAACAAAAAATATTCAAAATTTATAAAAAATAATTATTAAAATATTTTATTTAATTTTAAATATATTAATTAATTTATATATAGATAACATATATATTTATACATGAAACTTATTTATTATTATTATTTTTTTAACACTTTTTTAATACATAATAATTGCAGAAGCTTTGATTTTTTTAATTATAGCTTTTTATTTTATAATTTGTTGCAATAATTTATATTATTATGTAAAATAAAATTAAAAAATTGAAAAAATTAAAATTCCTATCTAAAATATCATTTTAAATCATTAGGTAACAATCATTATTTTTTCCTTGAATTTAAAAATATATTAGGTTCGATATTTTACTTGAGATGAACATTTATAAAAGTTAATAATATAATAATAGAAAAGTATAAAGTATAAGATATGGTAAAATAGTGCGATTACACAAAAAACTCGGCACCCTCACTGCTGGTGGGTGTTTTATATTGAATTCGCAATTATGTTGTCGTTACCGCCAATTTCGTCTCTTCCATACATTGCTAATACCCTTCTTAATTGTATCCAACAAGTATTTCGATGTACCAGCAATCTTCTACATTTCATCCTCACAAAATATCTCCTAACCCTCTTTCAATTTACATATACATATACGTGCATTAATATATAAATACGATAAATATTCACTTACATTCGCATGTACATACACTGCACATTTACGTTTGTGGATTCGTATATATTTTCTGGTATCAGTGTCAACTCATAATGATGAGTACTTGTACCGCATCAAGATATCCTCCATTGTTCGTTGTGTGCTATACATGTTTACTTGTGTGTGTGGGGTGAGAAAATGTATGGCTTTTTATGTATAAGTATACAACTGAATATGGACTGCGATATTTAAAAAAAATAACATCCTCCTGTTTCTTACGTATTCAAAATATATTTTATATATATATATATATATACATATATTGACTTGTAATAATCTTTAATATTTCTTAACTAAAAAAGGCGAATTTTATGAATCATGAAAAATATGTGCTTTGAAAAGCAAGCACGATTCTTTAAAAATTAGATATTTCAATATTAAATTAAATTTATGATTCAATTTCTTTCCATTATCATTCCTTGAAAGGTGCTTTTGAAGTTTGTATTTATTGTTTGATTAAAAATTTATTTTTCTCGTTTTAAAGTAAACTATAAATATATAAACACTAATTATTATTAGAAAGTATTCTATTATTAAGGTATAATTATTATTAAAAGTTATTCAAATGTTAATAGATTAAAAATACATAATTTTATTATCAAAGTGTGTAAGTTACAAGAACTACAAATTATATCGAAAAATTTTAAATTTTTATAAAATTTAGATGAAAAAAATGAGTATTAAGACGAATTATTTGGAATAGAACAGGTTGATGAATGAGAGAGAATATGAGAAAGATTTACAAGGAGATAGCAAACAAATGATATTAGAAGAATCTTCCTTTCATGAAAAAATTAGTATTTTGCATAATTTTAAAACTAATGCATTTTCTTTGCCATCGTAATTTTATAAATACAAATATAAAAATTAAAAACAAAAAAAAAAAATTTTTCTTACGAATAAAAATATTATTCAATCAGATTGATTCCTTAAGTTTAATTAGAACTAAGTTTAATTCACAATGAATAAACTTCATTACTCATTAAAAATTGAATTAAATGGTTTATTTTTAATTAAAAAATTGACAATGTATTATTTTTTAATTTGTTCTTAATCCGTAAATATTTGGGCTCTATTGTAAGTTTAATTTTTGTTTCAATGAAATATTATTTTTTATTCAAATTAATTTAGTTTAATTACTGATAATTAGACATAAAAAATATTTTTTATATAAATTCCAGCAAAATAAAAATATTTAGTGAAATATATAATCTAATAACAATAGTTTTTAAAAACAATTTTGAATAGACAGATTTTTTAAAATTTTTTTATACAATTTAAAAAAATTAAATAACAAAATTAGATTACAGTGTATTGCATAACGTTTGCTCATCCGTATATTTCTGATTTATTAAGATATTTATTGAAAACAAAGTTATATTTTAAAAATGCTTATTAAACGAGATTATTAAAAAAAAATAAAATTCATGGGAATTGTCAGTAATATTGTTTTGAAATAATTTTAAATCAATTCTAATGCCATACATCAACGTCAACAGTGCAGGGTAGAACATTATAATTAAATGATTAAAGTATTATATATTTTATTATATTATAATCGATATGTGATGTTCATATTTGTTCTTATTAGTATGAGGTTTTACAAATACGTGTAAGGTTTTTATAAACTGTGTTTTGAAAATTGAATGTCTTTTGTTGATTAATGACGTGATTATTCAATTGTATATGTTGTATCTCGAAAATAATTCATTCTTCAAATCATTTTTTTGATCTTCGCATTTGATATTTTCCGAGCAGTATTGTGATGGAATTCATTTGCATTTAATGCAATTACGGAATGATTGTATATTCATTAACTTTTTTTATTGAATAACTTCGTTTTTTCTGGTATATTATACCTAAGAATCTGTACAATTGATTTCATATCTTATGTCACATGTATTCTATTTATCTGTTTGAAAAATACATATAATTATGTCGCTGTGACTTTTAACAGGTATTTAGCAGGGTTTGGAGTATATCTTAGATATAGGCGTGGTTGACCAATTTGCGTGCATAAATTTAACGATTTACAATGTTATATGCGTTGGATTTTCCAGAATTTTAAAACAGGAATCAACTTGTCTTGAAAGGACAATTGAAGGGCACGCCGTGCTGCCCTGAACGAAATTTCAATTCAATCATAATTTAGCCGTGATAGTGTGCGGACAGGGCGAACTCCTTAAATTCTGTAAATTCTTGTACATCTTTATAATTAAAATAAAATAAATTTCCAGTGTTCTCGTGAGTTATCTGTGTGTATTTTTTGGTATTCAATTATAACCACCAGTTTATTAAATATTAAAAATAAATTAGATAAGAACAAACATGGTCCTTCGAGCCGGATGCGTCGAACAAGGTGTTAATCGGCGTACTGGAAAACAGTAAAAATTATTTTTATACTTGCAAATAAATTGGAACGATTTATCATTAATAAGCTTCATACTGGACTGAGTGTGAAAAATTATATTGCATAATTCATGGTGAACTGTGGTAATTAATAACTATCTATTTGTTGTAAAGTGGTTGTGTAATGATTGTGCAATTGTAAACTTTTGAACTGTATCTTAAATATAAACTGAATCAGAGTCTGAAGTTTTGATTAAAGCATTTGTTTCATTTAAATAAGAATTGTTTTATGATATTTGATTATTAGCTGTATATTTAATTATTGATGAAGAGGGTGATAGAAATTAGCAATCTTAAAAGGATTATCACCCGTGATTATGAATTGAATTTATTAATCTGCAACTATAATATACTGAAGATTGAAGTCACTTTATTTCAACATCATTTGTGGGTTTTGTGATAATTTGGAAGCGTCACAATTGGATTCAAAGAAATCTTACCTGAACATTAAAGGAAAAATCAAGAAAGGATAACTTCTGCATCGACGTACGCATCACGGTGGGCGGTGCGACAAACTATAATTACAGCACATGAGAAGATAACGTATTGTATATAGCTTAATTTCATTGTCTATTCGAATGATATCGCACAAATCATGGACAAATTAAAGGTAGAACGTGCTAAGGTAAAAGGCGCGCTAACAAGATTTACAAATTTCATGCAGAATGAATCTGCAACAGTAGAACATGAAGTTTGTTACTTAAATATGAAAATGCTAAACTATTATTGGCAAAATTTGATGATATTCTATCGGACATTGAAATATTAACGGACGATAATATCGAGAATTAAGGGCAACAAGAATTAGAACGTGACTCATTTATTGGCTTGTGTAGAGTAAAGAGCTAACTCAACTGGTTCTTTTTTCGAGAGACAAATTTTAACGAACGATCGGATTTTTCCAAAAATAAATAGCAACCTAGCATGAGGTAGTCACATTATAGAATTATTTATTTATAAAAGTATAGGACAATATTTCATGGATACTCTCAGCTGTCCCATAGATATTCAGACAGTATTAGATCGCAGGAGTTAGAAACTATTTCAAAAGGATCACTCAGTTTTGCTCAGGTTTTTGTCTTTTTGAAAAATGATCAATCGAGCAGTAGAATTTCGTCAGTTACTCCAATTTATTTACACAGTTCAGTTTTTTTAAATGACTGCGATGTATCGAGTAGATTTTTTCAAAGTGATGTCAATATAGAGTTGTGGGTATGAAACGAATACAGAATATGTAACTATATTTATGTACCATGTGTATAATATATATTCACCCGTAAATCATGGTAATAAAATTAAATATAAAATTATTAATTAAATGTAAATATTCAAAAATATACAGTATCAATAAAAATTAATATATCGTTACTGTTTTTATTTTTGAAATTACTGATCTAATAATTTTATAACTCCATCAATTATGAATTGATGTTTTTGTTTAACATTTTTATAATATAAATTGTTAAATTATAAAAGACAAAAATTTGTTTGTATTTTAAATACTCAACTAATTACATGACATATTTTATCTTCAATTAATATTTTACAGTTATGTTTTTCGATTGATTTCAGGTCATATTCTTCGCCAGTATCTAACGGAATTTTAAATGGTGCAACTATGAATTGTTCAGGTAAAAAATATATTTATTTTAATTATTTAATTTACATATATTTTAGCAAGCTTTCGGGTTATTATTTTTTATATTTTATATATTTATACTTTATAATAAAAAATTTTAGATTAATAGCAAAATTGAATTTATTAGTTTTGAGAATTATTAGACTTGCAAATAAATAGAATTAAAATTCTAATTAATAGATATTAGAGTTATTTATAAATAGCAAAAGAATAGCTTCAATTAACTAAGGTTTGTAAATAAATGAATATAATTACTTGAATTTTATTATTCGCATAAATTTTTACTTTTAACTTCACGCCTTATTGGCGATTATTATACTGTAATCTGGTAAGAGGGTCGAGAATCATGTTCGATTTATAAGATAAAAGAAAAAAAATGTTTGATAACAATAAATTAAGCCTTATATCATAGATTAATAAAAAATATCATAGGATTAAAAAAAAAAAAGAAAAATGCATGACATTTTTTTTTATAATTCAACGTTAAAATTTTTAAATAACATTGGTATATAATGTTGTACACCGCCCTATAAGCATTACGAAATATTTATAAGTCATAAATATATCTAATGAATTCTATGATAAATGTATATAATAAAGGATAATCACGATTAAAAATTTTTTAAGTTAATAGTTTTTGCTTCCGCTTGACGATATGGGTACCAGATATAGGGTGGACAGTTTTCATGATCTTGATTTAATTTCGAACCTTCTGAATTTCACCCATAAATTTTTTTAATTCAATTTAAAAGGTATAGAAACTACGATGTGTTTAAACTGTTTAAAACGAAATAATGTGACCGTGTCATGAATGTTAAACATTATTTAATTGGTTGCTTTAACCTTTTAATTAATTATTTGATGTGAATTTAGAGTTAGTTTTTCTCATTTATAGACTTATTTATTTAATATTATAATTTCCATTTGATTTATAACGATTCCAGAGTAATATAATGAGTATAGCTAATCGGCTAGATCATTCTCGCGGCGAATCATCGAGTACCTGACTAGGATCATTATATTTTTATTTTATAAATGTTGTTGATACTACTATAATATTTTTGAAAAATATTTTCGAAATAATATAATATGTAAAGAATTCGATTTTTTTTAAATACCACACTAGGTTACCCCCATAATCGGGAATCCTAAATATCTGCATAAATTATCGAAAAAATAAAAAAGTTTCTTATGTGTATATAGCTTCAAATTTCGAAGCTGTAATAGATACACTCGGTTTATATAAAAAAATTTCATACAAATACATATGTATGTGTTTCTTTTTAACTAAAGAGTGGACTCTTCAGTAAGCCTCTGATAGCTTTTCTTAGAGATGTTGCGTTAGATCAAAGAAGTGACTTGTTTAAGGTGTTGAGATGTCGCATTTTCTTTGGAGAAATAGAAAAAGACCCATCGCCAAATTATGCTTTCGAACACATTTCGAAAATATAAGTATTGATGTGAATAATAATGATTCTAATATACGTGTAATAAATTGTTAATAAATTATTGTATATCATTAAAAATTCCATGTCTACAATTCATGTTTTTATTGCTTTTTTTGTTATTAAAAAAAAAATTGTTTAACGTAGCATTAATGTAAAAAATATGATAATATGTACAATAAAATACATGGTGGACTTAATTAAAGTTTAAAATGTATATTAGAAGAATTTATTAGTATTGTAATAAACTATATTAAAATAAAATAATTAAACAATAAAATGTGTGTTAGAAATAAAGTCAATAAAATTTTGATAAAAATATTTTCACTTTAAAAAATTTGTATTGTGATAGTGAAATTTCTAAAATATTATTCGTTTTGTTTATATTTATTGATTTATTTTTTAATATGTTAGAGTTCGCCTATTATAAAAGAATAGTATTCTTTGTAAATTATTATTGTTTGAATCATTTTCACGGTTCAATTAGTTTCTTTTTTCAATACATACATAGAAACTTTATTTACTTAAATAATACGAAAACATGACTATCAAATAATGGGCTGTTGTAAAGATTTTCCAAAAGACTTATATCTAATAGGAGAGAGTATTTTGTACATTTTTCATTAGTAGTATATTTAAAGTTATACTTACTATGCGTGAGTTAGAAATAAATTTAAAATTATAAATTATTTTATAATTAATTATAAAATTATATAATTAGTATATGAAATAATTTTGGACGCTCACTGAAAGTGCAATGCTCTTTTAGACCTAATTTATGGAACACTATTGTTAGATAGGAAATTTAATGAAATATTGATCTATCTTAAATTATAGGGCTTTTTTATCTTTATTCGATGTTTTTGTTTGTATCATGTGATTTTTAATACCATATTTGTTAAAACGTTAAATCTTGTGTTTTACTTGCATATTAAATCACTTTAAAACATCTTTTATTTATTTTTTCTTGAACTCATGCAGATTATTGTAACATTATGAATATTATTATTATTATGAGTTCAAATTTTATAAAAAACAACAATAATTATTAAAAAATAATTTTCTCTAGCTTTAATAAAAAAAGATATAGTTGTAAGGTTAAAGCATGATATTGTTGATTGGATCTTAGTTTGCTAGGTCACTATAAAATAATAAGTGTATTATAAGATTTCTATATATTTAAAAATTACTTTAATACAGAGACAAATTTTTGAAAGCTAATATATTTTAATTTTAAAAGAAAGTTTTTCGCTCTTTAAAAACCGAAAAATGTTCCTCTATTATACCTGTATATATCTGTTGCAGGCATATTGGTGAAACAAGAGGCAAGGGATGATGGCTATGAAACTAGTCCCGACCTTGAGATGAGAAGCACTGGTGGAGACAGTAGTCAGCATTATCACACGCCACTGACACCGCATACTCCTCATACACCTCACACACCTCATACACCCCTTACTCCAATATCGGCCACGCAACACCAACCTCAACAACCAGGTTCCTCTGCCGCCACTCTTGGACAGGTAAGTTCTGTAACGTTACGACTGATAGGTAGGGATGGGTCAGGAGCAGGATAACAATCAGTTAAGAAGTTTTAGGAAATAAATTACTGCAACACTTAAAAAAAACCACTTTTTCTTTACTTCGAACAAATTTTTAACAAAAATTTATTCTTTCTCTTCATTAATTAGAAGCTGTAAGATTATTTATGAAAAATATTTTCTGAAAATAATTTTGAAAAAATATTTCTTTATTATTATAAATTTTTACTTTTTTCTATATATACTTAACTTTAAATTTGCCTTTCAGAAATGAATATTAATATTCTAAATTTCAAGTATCACGACGGGTATATTTATCAATCCTAATCAAATTTTCTCTTTTCATGATTGAGAAATATTTATCTGTTTCTCGTGTTATGACGGAGAAATGAATATACCTTAAGTTCAGCTTACAAAAACCATTTACATGGTATGAAATATTTGTTAAGTACGTACATTCATACTTGATTCTTGTGTTAGTTAAATCTTGAAAATTCCCATTATTATAGTTTACCATGTGATCACCGGAGCAGATAATATTGTAACTGTTCAAAGACCTGAATAGAATTATAGTACCCATCGCGGCGAAAGCCAGCGGCTTATATATATTCATTTTCGCACCATCCAAGTTTACGTGGTAAATTACATGATAACCTCATGGAAGCATTGGTGTTGCTTCCACTCGCTTAAACTGCCAGAACCAGTTGCATGTGAGAATCTCGTTGTTTATTTGCAACCTTGAACTTAAACTGTTTTGTAAAACGAATTTTATTCTAATTCACAATTTCTACATTTTTTTATTTCAGTGAGAACTTAGTATTGGGGTTAGATTCTTCGCAATAAAAAAAATAACTTCAAATACATAAAAAATTTATTTATATATAAAAAAATGAATACATATATGATGAATAAATGACGCGTGTTACCCGAGTTAGAACTACGAAAAAACCACGAGCTTCGTGAGTCGGCCGAAAGCCCTCGAAGGCAACCTTCCCCCCACTCCTTATGTCCCATTGCGTGAACATAGTGCATGAGCAAAAAAATAGAGGAAGAACGCTACAAGTAATATACATATTTTTCAACACTCAGCATTTCGCGTTTTCCTTGTTTCATACGTAATTATGTTTTTGAAGTGCATTGCGGCTGATACATTACATCGTCAACAAATAGCTTTTAATGTGCAAGGTTCTATTGCAGTTCTAATCAGAACAAATCTTCAGCTTACAGAAAATTTGAGGAAAGTTAATAAATGAACTGTTAAAATAAATATGTTGTGATCTGTTTAGTTCCATAACCGATAGTTTTCGGCATGAGAATCTTAATTTTTAATTAATCAAAATAAAATTTGAAATTTAGATGAATTCTAAATCACTGATAATTGATACTGATGTTGTATTTTAGTCAACTAACTAAAATAATTAATGTTAAATTGTTCCTAATTTCAATTAGAAAAGTGACCAAATATATAAACAAAATGTATATATAAAAGTGATAAAATATATTACCGGTTATAACTATAGAAGCTATTAGTTAATTTTAATCGAAATACTTGGTAGTCAAAATAGTATAGATGGTGCATCCACGAAGTATGGAGTTTTTTTTCATTTTGTTCCTATTCGTCGTAGAAATTTGGGAAGGGTCTTAAAATGTCGACAAACTCTTTCCACATTTGTCCCTCCCTTTTTTTTGTTTTGTCGTTAATTAGGTGCGATAGGATTTTACTTTGCGCAAAGGGTGTTTTTCAATTTTTTGACACGGCGCGATGGAGCGATTACTCGAACAGCATTACGCGATAAAGTTTTGTTTGCAATTAAAAAACAGTATGGAAACTTATAAAATATTGCAAGAAGTGTATGGACATAATTGTATGTCAAAATCGTAAAGTGAAAAATGGCACAGAGCTTTTAAAGAGGACCGAGAAAGAATCATCGACGAGCCTCGATCTGGGCGCTCAAAAAAATTTCGAATGGCTAGGAACACCCCAGCCGTGTTAGAAATTTAAAATTTGGAATGTCGATTAACAGATAAATTAATAGATAAAATAATAGATAACAGCAATTCAGGAAAAACTGAATTTAACATGATCTACAGTATACAATATAGTTCAAAAAAAGTTATAAATGTGAAAATTTTTGAAAAATATCAAAGCTGAAGAGTTTGAAGATGCATTTGAAATTTGGAAAACACGCCTTCAAAAAGGTGTTGATGCAGGAGGAAATTATTTTGAAGAATTTTAAATTTTTATTTCACTTTGTTTATAAGTCCACCAATAAATTTATCTTTCAAAAAAAAAGATAAGAATTTTTTTTTTTATAATCTTTGAACAAAACATTCTCACGTAGTGGTTTTCCGCTAATCGCTTGAGCGCGCTATGTCAAACATTTAAAAAATACCATTCGCGCGAAGTTAAATCCTGCCGTGCCTAATTATCGAAAAACAAAAATAAAGGACAAATGCGGAAAGAGTTTGTCGATATTTTAAGACCTCTCCCGAATTATTACGATGAATAGGCGCAAAATGAAAAAAAAACTCGATACTTCGTGGATGCACCATGTATATTAAAATTATTAAGTAGCAAATACGATAAGTTTCTATCAATTTAAATTTATTTATTTATAAATTTTTCTACTATATTTAGCTTAACAAAATAATTTTTAAATTAAATTTATATTAAAAAATGATATTTATGATAAAAATTCACTTTAACATATCTATATTAGATAATTTCATAATTGATTTTAAGTAGATTATGCAATTATATTTTTATGTGAATAATTATTTATACTGAAATTAATTAAAAATAATGAAAACTGAAAGTATTACATAATCATTTAATGTAATAATTAATATATTCTTTTTTAGTTTTAAATTGTTTTTGAATTGTTTTTAAATTATTATAACAATACCCTTATTTTCTTGTAATAGATATTTTTTAAAAAAAACTTATTTTAATTTATATCATTATCATCATTTTTGAATAGTCAAATGTTATGAATATTATAAATTTAAAAAATGAAAATGATAAATATTATATATTTATGAAAATTAAATAATAAAAAAATATTTAAATTAAAATTAAAATTATATAATTATTTAATAATTTTGTAATCCAATGCCTAAAATGTTTGAGCTACTCTAGATCTTATGATGGACGTTTGCATAGTCCAGCACTAGCACGATATTTTTACTTTCACAATTGCCTATCAAGGAAATCATATCCTATCATGGATAGTCCTCATAGCTATACGAAAACTATGCCAACCTTATTATTAATGTTCTTTTTCCACTTGACTGATTCACATACTGAGTTAGTGCAGTTGAAAATTTCGACTATAATAATTAGCTTGTAATTTCACCAGACATTTTTAATAATCAGACATAGTCCGTCCACTGGTTTGTCGTCGTAGCATTATTCACTATCCTCATCCATGTTGTTATGAAAAGCGTTACTCTTGCCTGAAAAACGTGGAAGAGTTTTGACCTCGCTGTAAAAACAGATACATTTTCGCAAAGACTCCTCCCAGTCTATCACGTATACAATCCCTGCCCATAGTCCTTCACCGTACTCCACTGATTAGTCACCGTTTCAGATCTCTTCAATGATTTCAGAACCCGAATGATTTTTATGATCTCGGACACATGTTTCTCTAAACAGGCGATTGTCTTTACTATGGGTCTCTGAGGATCCTCGTCGTGCCTCGTCGCATTCTATGAAGGGTCCATTGTGTCCATTTTTCATTCTTCGGTCTACTTCTTTTGCATACAGAAGACCATGGTGTTAGAAGCCCTCAACGTCGTACATCCCCGGTTGTTTCCTACTTTAGTGTCTCAGATTTTACGGTCCTATCTTACCAATTTCCATGCGTTCATCAATTTGTTAAGTATTCATCGACTTATTACGCATTTGAAAACCTTCATGCGAGATTTGAACAATCGAAATTTCCATTTCGTTTTCACTTTTATAAGTACAGTTAACGGAATTAATATGTATAAAATGCAGGTTTTTTTCCAAGCTTAGCATAATTTTTTTTTATTATTTATTTCTGTCTTTCAAATCATCATTTTTACGAATTTATTTTTTATCACTTTTTTATATCCTTGACTAAAACTATAATATAATCTATAGATAGTATCGAATTTACTCGGTAATTATCTTCAAAACTAGACAATTCCTTTTTTTTATGTTGGTACAATGATAGCTATCTTCCAATATATTAAT
Source organism: Eupristina koningsbergeri (assembly GCA_018907245.1). Classification (NCBI taxonomy): domain Eukaryota; kingdom Metazoa; phylum Arthropoda; class Insecta; order Hymenoptera; family Agaonidae; genus Eupristina; species Eupristina koningsbergeri. Next base: position 828,310 of record JACCHV010002976.1, read on the forward strand.
ATTATGTTATTATAGTAATATTAAGTTCTCTTTTCCATGTGCTCTATGTAGGCATGTCTCATTCTTTATCGTATTAAAATTTACTTTTTTATCTTAACAATATCCAATTTTTCAGCCCATGGTACACTCCTTACTTTTTAGCTTCCTTCAAAATATACCCCTTAACACAAAATTATTCTACTTCAAATTTTCTTCTTTTTTTTTTGTTGCAGTAATACCGTTTTCTTCTATAAAATCATTTTAATCATATTTCTTTTACTTAATTCTGATGTTTTGCCTTTTATCTTCTCCGTGATAATCACTTGCTAGCTTCCAACCTAACATCAATCATCTATTCTTATATTTGTTTCATCTTACGTTTCCACTTTGCCTCATTTGCTTTTCCATTCTGATACTTCATTAATTTTCCCTTGCAGGAATTCTACATGGTTAAAACGCTTTTTCTCATAATTATTTCTTTTCATTCTTTAGTGTTTAAACCTTTATCAGTTAATCCATTGAATTCTTCACTTCTATCTTTATTTCTTTGCACTTTATTTTCTTGTTCTCAAAGTTAATTCTTTATATTAACCCCTCCAACGTAACTACGTTTTTAATTGTATTCGTTGAAACATTTTTTCTACTTTATATGATTTTTTACATTTCTTCGTACCTAGGTTTGTTTTATGTCCCCTTTTTTCTTTCACACCTTCTGGCTTAAACCTATTCTCTCTAATCACATGTCATGTATTGTTTTTTAATAGTTTCAATTTTTTCCTCTGCCATCACATTCTTAACTTACATATTCTGTTATTTCCATTTCATACAAAAGCTCACATCTTTTTGCATTTAAACTCTGTACCAGCTCAAAAAATTTAGATATCACCATAAACGCTCATATGGCGCCCACAAATAAAATTCATGTGTTAAATTTAATAAAATGTTAATTTTTTATTAAACAGTTTTTTAAATTATTACATGCATTAGTATGATAATTATTGAAATTGTTATGTTTGAATTCCGCATAGTGATACGTTCCATTTATAAATAAGTAAGTACATTTTTATATATTTCAGATTTTTTGAATTTTCAACAGATTTTCAGATCGTGTACGTAATTTATCTTATGAATATATACCTGTGTATATTAATACTTCCTTTATATACAATGTGTATTATGAGGCTGAATATTTTAAAACTCGACTATTTGTCATAGCGCTTTCGAAAAAATCGAAAAATATATAGGAGAGTTTTTGCTTTATTCTTTCAATCATTAGGAGTAACAAGATTTGCTTTCAAGTGAAATGTGTTTTTCATTTTTGTTATACAACGCTGTACTATGCTATGGGGTAAAATTTTACGTCAGACTTAGGAAAACAGTGCAAAAACATTTAAATGTTATAAAAGGCCTTTTAGGATAAATATATTTGTTGCAAAAAAACTTCTGTTGATAGAATTTTTTTTAAACATTTTTAGAATTGTTTTTATCAAAAAAAAAGAAAATAATTATTATAAATATATATACATATACTGTTCGTTTAATTTAAAACAGTAATAAAATATACGCAAATATTCTCCTCTTCGTGTGGCATAAGAGAAATGTGGAATAAAATGACACTCAACAACTTTTTCTTTCAACAACAAAAAATATATTATTAAAAATGAAATAACTCAATATAATTACGCAAAGAGAGGCGAGATGATAACAAGTACAATCGTTGACTGCGCTTACGATAAAGAGGGTCAATTATAATTGTGTTACTCGGACGACAACTAGAGAACTTTTACCTTTAGATGTTTTTTGAAAATGAATTTATAAGGACAGAGCACATACGTCTTTAAAGTACAGGTTTTTACAATAAATTTACTCGCAGGCGTAAACGTAAACAAAGGTGTTCTGAAAATACATAATTATGTAAAAGTATATATTTATAATGTGTCTGAAGTTTATATCGTTATAAATGTTACAAAAAATGAAACTTTTAAAAAAAATTTTTTTTTAAAAAACGATAAAAACCTATAAATCATTACTCATTAAGATAATATTAATTAAATATTTATTTGTACCCTAAAAACTACACATAAAAATGGGTATTTTTTTAAAAAATTAAAATTTAAAAAAAAAATATTTTATTGTTTCTTTTTTAAAATGTTACGTCGCGAAATTTAAATTAAAACGCGGTTTCAAGGTTCTGTCAATTTATAGTTTAATTTATTAGAGATCCTCCCTTTTTGGTCTATGCTTACGCACACTAACTCGGGACGGAGGAGTGAATCGGTAATCGCGAAATAAAATAAATTGAATTAAATCACGAAATAAAATAAACGTTTCAAAACACACGCGAATGATTTTGTAGGTTATAATGTTCACAGGGAAAAAGTCAAAATAACACGATAAAAAAAAAATTATTAAGAAAATTTATTCCTTACTTTTGTTGAATAAGTGTGTGTACGAGTGAATGCGAATGTGAATTCAAAAAAAAGTCCTTAGACAGCGTTGGGCAGCTTCGGCAGGAAAAATCCGTGAAAGCAACAGAAATTGATTGGCAGCAAAACTTTTGATAAATTTAAAAAATAGAAACAGAGTTTGACTACTCTGTAAAAAACTTGAAATTAGAGTGTGTTTCACCTGATTTTTCCTCCCTTTTTATACAATTTTTTAAACACAGGGTGTATGGGCAAGTGGGAAAATTTTATGTGTTTTCTTGGAAAACTTGAATAGATTTTAGTTTTCTTATTTATTTGGTATTAAATAATTAATTAATCCAAATTCTAATTTAGTTAAAACTTGCTCCATACATCTGTTTACATGTGTATTTTTTTAGTTTTTTGAATTTATTGTTTTTAACAGAGTTATTTAATTTTGTTTAATTAACTCTTAAAATAACAATGAAGCATATTATTTTTATTTTACATATGTGAAGTGAAGTGTTTGTTATAGTGTTTTACAATTTTAGTTTGTAGATTTTGTACAATTATTGTGATAAAAATTAGGAATTAATATTACAAAGGATATGCGCTAATGAATTAATTTAGTGTTTTACATGTTTTAAAAAATTGTTTTGTTAATTATAGTGTATGAGATGGTTTTCTCAACTTATAGTGAAGTGATTACAATGAGTTTTATTAATTTATATATTGTTAGTAAAAAGTTATTAATAAAAATGTGTTTTATTCATAGTTGGTTTTATTATTTCATCATTTGACATATGCAAATGATGTGCGGGTCTTCTAGAATTATTTTAAAAAGGTTTGTTTTATTTTCTAATAATTATTTTATGTAGTTTTCTTTGTTTTTAACTAATTTTCTTTGTTGAGACTTGTACATTGGAATTTTCCTTGTTTTCATTGTCTCAGTTTTTTTTACATAGGGTTAGATAGACCCTTTTTTTTTACATAGAGTTTTTTGCTATACCTTTCTCTGGTCACTTTCTGACTTTCTTGCCCAGTGACACTTTTTAGGCTCCTTAAAATTTTCCTATTAGTTAGAGAGAGAGGATAGATATATAATTTTATTTTATTTTAGAATTTCTGTTTGTTTTGATTTGTACTGTTTCTTTTTGATGATAGGGTTAGCGAGTGTTTTTATTTGTTTTGTTTTCTATGTTTAGGTTCAATTTCTTAATTGGAATTTTAGTTAGTTTTGATTAATTTCTTATTATTCGACTTATTTTATATTTTTTTCTTTCCTTCTTTCTTCCCCATTGTATTGAAAAAGTACAATGGTAACTTACTTGTAATGCTATTTACATTTCTTTTTAATACTTTATTATTAATACAATTAATATTATTGCTTTATATTAATTAAGTATTATTATTATTACTTATTTTATTAATTATTATTACCTTTTTATTTAATGTTATTACTTAATATTAACTTATTTAATATTATTTTTTACATTATATATTACTAACTTATTTTACTAACTATTATTATTATTATTATGATTATTGATAATATATCTAAAATCTTTTACTTTCTTTCATTTTCTTTTCTTTTATATTTAAATATTATTATGAAAAATTTTTATCGATTAAATTTGTCATTATTTTCAATTATTATTATTATTATTATTATAAATATATATAAAAAAAAATTATTATATTTTTTTTCTTTCAATTTTAAAAATTTATTATATTTTTTTTTTTATAACTTTCCCTAAATTATATTATTATATATTAAATTATAATTATATATTATTATTATATATTAAATTATTATATATTATATATTATGTATTAAATATTATATATTAAATTATTTATAGATTATGTATTAAATTATTAATTATAAGTATTCTAAATTCGTTTTTTGTTTTAATAAAAAATATTTATAAATAAGGATTCGTTCGGCTGCTGCCGTAACAAAAACATTCATAATTAATATAAATATATTAAATGTTTAAATAAGATATTAAAAAGAAATTTTAGATGGCTAAAAAAATAAACAAATTATCGATCAAGCAAAATTTATAATCATTAAGATAGCACTTACTTGCAATCCAATTACATTAAACAAAAAACTATTACAAAAGCAATAATTATACGATGAAAATATTGTTTTTTTGGAAGAAACATAAAAAATTTTCATATTTCATTAAAATAAATTTATTATAAACAAAATTATAATACAAATAAATAATATACTACGTCCTGCAAGCCCATGAAAAATAACAATGTTATATTAAAAACTATAGCTTATAAAAACACTTGCCACCCGGTCTCAATGTTTTCTGCTTTTGTATTTAATGAACAATTTATAAACCGAGTTTCAAGTCTTTCTCAAAACCTTTGAACATTGTTTTTTTTTGCAAATGTTCACTTAATTATTTTTGCCTATGCTTATACACAGGGTTATATGGGAGTTCCATTATTGTTTATAACATCTTTTGCAAAAACATTCGCCACAAAAATTGGCAAAAAAGACGATAAACAAAAACGTCGTAGTAATTTTTCCACAATAGAAAAAATATAATCATAAAATATAGTCAAGAAAAGAATAAAAATTCGCAAAAATTTATTCAAAATGAAAGTATTATACTACATGGTATTGAAAAAAAATAAAAATCAGAAGAGAATGTGATGATTTAGGAAAACTACCCCCCAAAAAAATCAAAATTACACATGAAAATTATTGTGAAAATGACGTGGTAAAACATCAAAATCCACATAAAAAAAGAAACGAAGCATCAAAAGTATATCTGATTCTTTGAAAAAAACGGTCTAACAAAATGAAATTGATGATGGAAAATGATGAAAAAGATGTTCTCCTGCAACATCTCAAATTTAAAATTAATAGACCGTTATAACATCTCATGTACTTACAATATATATTTACATTTTCTTATAATTAATTATTCTATTATACACATATATCACAGTCTATATTTATCAGCCTTTGCGTGTTTGTAATATCACTTTGTTTATCACTGTTTTTTTCTTTCTTTCTTCTATTCACTCTCTGCCTTACTCTTGTTCCTTTTTTAATCTCTTTTCTATTTATGCCATAACCCTTATAAATTTCCTGTTCTCCCTTGCATTCTTTTTAAATTTCATTATCATTTCTCGATTTCTCCATGCCCTCTTATATGTTCTCCTAGTCTCCTCACATATGGTTTCAGTTTTTGTGCATCTCCATATTCAATGCTCCCAGTCTCCTTCTCCTACCTTGCAGAGTTAGCACGTTCTCTCCTCAGTCTCTAACCAATATTTATTCTGCGTGGTTATGTTCTCACACCTTATCTTCGCAATCAATTTCATGTCCTTTGCTTTGGTTGTCGATCTGAGGTGTTCCGATAAGCCAACCTCCTATATATACCTGTATGTCTGATTGTATCTCGCCTCTATCATCTTGGTCCTTCTGTTTTGTTTCTGTATGTCTTCGTCCATTTGTCTGATCTCACTGTATATGTTTCTTCCTTCTCTCTATCATTTCTCTACTTGCTTTTTGCTTAGTCCTAGTTTGTTCAGCCATCTGTCATTTTCATCAGATCCATTCTCTGTCCTGTCCTTTTCCTTTTCTACGTAGCATTTCTTTATTAGGTTATTGTCATTTATTCTCTTAATTTTATCCTTGTATTTCAGTGTGCGGATTTTCCATTCAATTTCCATGCTTCGTTCTTCCACTTCCTCGTATACTAGGTATCTTGATGTACAGAAATCTAAGCCTAGTGTCCATCTATAGTAATCTAACCTTCGACCACGCGCCGCCAGATCTCATCTGAGTCCCAGGTGACCTGGGCACCATCTGGTAAGACCCAGGTCCCCGCACGTGACGATTCACGAAATACGGACAATTATCAAATAAATAATTTTGCGACCGACAACGTTGTAGGGGACGGAGTTTCCCCATAATTAAGAAAACCCTTTGAAAACTGTAAAGCTTGATATGGAGGAGGGGAACAGTTGAGGACGACGACGACGGACAAAAAGGGAGGGCAGATTCGGCAGATTTGGCCTGACTGCGAGCGCGTGACCACCACATATCGAGCTCCGTCATTACCTATACATTTTCTGTATCGTACGAGAAAATCCTATTCAATTATAAAGTAAAAAACCTTATTATTTTGTTGAGTTAATAATCCTGTTCACCTTCCGTGTAAAGTAATTCTATAACAATACTGGTGTAGACTTTATATGCGGACGTCAGCATGAATAAACCTCTGTAACTTTCCGGGCAGTTTCTATCTCCCTTTTTATAAATTGGCATTATGATTGTCGTTTCCCAATCCTTTGGAATTTTCCCGTACTTGCTTATTTTCTTAATTATTTCTGATAATCTTTTCTTTGTCTCTCGTCCTCCGTATATCCATGCTTCGTTCGGTATATCGTCTATGTTAGTGGCTTTCTTCTTCTTGATGTTTTTCCATGCCTTTTCTATCTCCTTTTCTTCTATTTCAATTGTTTCCTGTTCTTTTTCTTCTTGTTTCTGTTTGTCCTCTGCTATCTTTCCTGCCTTTTCTGTTCCCTTTAGTAAATTTTTAAAATATGTTTCCTATTCTTTTTTACTTATATCTGCACCTTCTTTATCTTTATTCTTCCTACTTCTATTGATATACTCTCATACTTGTCCCTCGTTTTTCAGCATTTTAAGCTCTTTCTCTACCCTTTCGCTCCATTCTTGTTTCTTTTTTTCACATATTCTCATCCATTCTCTTTTTTGTATATTGTATTTTTCTTTCTCCACTTTCCCTTTTTTCCAATCTTCTAGCGCCTTTTTGGCTTTTCTCTTCTCCCTTTTACATAGGCGATTGCATCATCTATGTTCTCCAAATTTCCACTTTTTGATTTTGACCTCTTTCCTGTTTATGTTCTTTTTAACTATCTCTTTTAGTTCTTCCCATAGTCTCTCTATATTTCTCTGTCCTTCCTGTCCATTATACTAACCATCCGTTCTCTCCATGTATTCTTTGATGTCTTCTTCTTTCTATAGCATGATTGTTCTCTTATCTTCTTTATCCTCATTTTCTTTCCTCTCAGTACTTTCTTTTACTCGTAATGTAACTACAATGGGCAGGTGGTCGGATTCAGTTCTTGTCTCAACTGAAAATTTTTCTATTTTATTTCTTACCTTTTCATCGACTATAGCCAAATCTATCACCGAATTCCCTCTCGCACCTATGTAAGTATACTCTCCTTCTTCGTCTCCTTTGCTCGTTCCATTCAGTACACTGTATCCATTACTTTGTATCCTTGCAATTAATTTTCTTCCTTCTTTGTCTACTTTTTTGTCTTTGCTTTTTCTTTCTATAGTCGTCCCATCTACTCTGTCCTGTACGTAGTTTCTTTGTTCCCATGTTCTTATAATAACATCTCCCATTATAAGCTTTCCAGTGCATTCATCATAGCTTGTTTCCTCTATGATTTTCCATTTCCTTTCCATGTCCCTGCCATTGTCATATATCCCCCATATATCCAGCTTTGTTTTTCCTTTCTCAAGTTCTAGTCTTGTTCTCGTCATGCCTTCTCCCATGTTGCTGCCATTTTCACTTATCTGTTTTTTCCACTTTCTGTTTACATCTATTATTATGCCCCCTTTCGCCCTTCCTTTCTTGAACTCTCTCTCCGCCCCTATTATTGTCCACTTCATTTGTTTTGGGAGTTTTTTTCTACATCTTTCGTCTTCTTTTTCTTCTACCCATGTTTCCGCCATACATACAATACATATATTTATACAAAGTCGCTGAGAGAAAAGTGCGTACGCGTGTATAGAGGTTCTCGGTCGAATTGACCTGAGTGTTGTACATTTATTTGCTGGAGGTCTTACCTGACCGACGCAATCGGCGGTGCGACCTTTGTACGTTTTGTTTCTTGAGCTAAGCGATTTTCGGGGTTTCCCAGTTATTGCTTGGGAAATTATTTTACGTTTTTGGGTCCTCTACAAATCCATACAATAATGACAATAATAAAAAATGAGTTACAGACGCATTTAAATTTTGTTTGAATAACTGTAACTCAAATTATATAAAACGGTTAAATAAAATAAATTGGCAATATAAAGATATTGTTAAAAACTGTCCATATGAATCGATAAATAACGGCTTCAATTGCGGAATATACGTAATATAATGACGCGCACAAGGGAGGTTACGCCCGTGTACACGCACGTACTCATCGATGAAGGTTCCGACACGGCAGCTTGGGCCACTTTGATGGCCGGGTTTTCCCGCCAGACGTCGGCGCCTCTGATTGGCGCGGCGGAACTTGACTGGAAGGATAAGAAGGCCCGAAGCTGTCAGCAAAGGGCAGAGAGGGTCAGGCGATCACGAGGGCCAGAGCACCCATTTTCCTTTTGACAAAACCGCATCGCATCTACGGCTCCGGATAACAACTACCGAGTCGTCCTTGTCAGAACACCCATTATACACCTAGGCTATTAGGCGAAATTTGTTCTTCTGAGGACGAACAACCTACGGACGAAAGTCCATCCTTCCTTCTCAGGGCGAGTTACCTGAAAGCGAAACACCACCGCCCTTCTCAAGGCGAAATTACGTAGGGACGGGTAACAACACCTGGCAAACGCTCGTTCCGAATCGCAGATGGTGGCATCCTTTCACAGAGGCCAGCCGCTGTATTATATGGACATTTTAGGAAAGCAACAAAAATTTCAATCCGAATTTAAACCTGAAAATTATCGAAATGAAGTAGCCGAAATATTAATAACAAATTCTGAAGAAATGAATAAAATCTATTCGTATTGTTTTTCAGAAATGCATGAAAATGATATAAGTTGCATAATATGCGCAAGTCAAAACTATACTAACTGCTTATATGTTTCAAACAGATACAGTGACGTAGAAAAAAATATTCTATCTGAAGAATATAAAATTAAGGAGATAAATAATGAATCTTACATATGCAAATTATGTAAAAAAATATTGAATAAAAACTGTATATAGTTGTATAAAAATTTTTTAATAAATGCGATAAATATTACATAATTACATAACAGGACACAATGTATGGGTCACATTATTAAGAGTTACTAAGGATATAATGTTAAAAAATTCTAGTGTCATTTTAATAATCTGCTACAAACAAAACAACAGACACAAAATATATATATGTATATGATATAATGTATAAACTAAATAAAATACAAATATCTAAATATAAGATAATAAGATAAAAAACATAAAAAATATATCATTATTATTATATTAAAAATATATTAAACATTTTTCGTATACTAATAAAATTAACAGAGCTTCCATATAACCCTGTCTTTAAGCATACACACAAATAATTAAGTGAACATTTGCAAAAAAAACAATGTTCAAAGGTTTTGAGAAAGACTTGAAACTCGGTTTATAAATTGTTCATTAAATACAAAAGCAGAAAACATTGAGACCTGGTGGCAAGTGTTTTTATAAGCTATAGTTTTTAATATAACATTGTTATTTTTCATGGGCTTGCAGGACATAGTATATTATTTATTTGTATTATAATTTTGTTTATAATAAATTTATTTTAATGAAATATGAAAATTTTTTATGTTTCTTCCAAAAAAACAATATTTTCATCGTATAATTATTGCTTTTGTAATAGTTTTTTGTTTGATGTAATTGGATTGCAAGTAAGTGCTATCTTAATGATTATAAATTTTGCTTGATCGATAATTTGTTTATTTTTTTAGCAATCTACAATTTCTTTTTAATATCTTATTTAAACATTTAATATATTTATATTAATTATGAATGTTTTAAAAAAGAAACAATAAAATATTTTTTTTTAAAATTTTAATTTTTTAAAAAAATACCCATTTTTATGTGTAGTTTTTAGGGTACAAATAAATATTTAATTAATATTATCTTAATGAGTAATGATTTATAGGTTTTTATCGTTTTTAAAAAAAAAATTTTTTTTAAAAGTTTCATTTTTTGTAACATTTATAACGATATAAACTTCAGACACATTATTTATAATATATATGTATAATAGACTCTGTAATTAGATAATATCTGTTAATTTAGTCATCTCACATTTTATTTTCAATTATTTTTTCTAGAATTGTAAATTTATTATATTAAACAATTAAAAAAATATTTACCAATCAACGGCAAAACTGTTTTTATATAATCCCTATATTTATAGAAAAAGTATGTCAAATTAAAAAATTTTTATAAATGAAAAGTTTTTTATGGCCTCATCTAAACAATAGCAATGATAAAAAATACAGTTCTATATATAAATTCAAGTAATATATGTGTTTCTTTTATTTATTCTATGTAGGTTCCAATAAAGTGCGAGACGCCGGTAGATCCATACTCGTTTGTAGATGAAGAGCTAACCATGACTGGCATGAGGGCGGCAAGTAGTCCCGGTGATAATCTTGACGGTATGTCATGTGGTGGTGAACAATCTGGTCTTGGTACGCCCAATTCAACCTCTCCAGCCTCTATGTGTGTGGTTCAACAGCAACAACAACATCAGATGAGTTTGCAAATAATTAACGGTGCAATGAATCCCTCTTTGGTTCATCAGCCAAAAAAACGCGGGAGAAAGAAGAAGTGCGAAATGATCTTAACTCCTGAAGAGTACGTATAACATTTATTTTTAAAAAACCAAGATACAATATGCTATTTTTAGAAAATATAGTAGTGCATTTGTCATTTAATATAAATAAATTATTTATGAATCATTGAAAGATAAAAACTTATTTTCAATTCTGTTCATAATTAAAGTGCATGAAACTTAATTTTTCAAACAAGTTCTTAATCATAATTCATTATAATCTAATGAGTATAGAACTTTATAAACTATTTTAAAGTTTTTTAAATTCAAAGACAAAAATAAGAATTATAATTTTATACTTCATAAAGATGAAATAGTTCAAATAAAAAATATGAAAAAATCTAAAGTTAATTTAAAAGTTTTAACAAATCTTACGTTGTTTGGAATTATTAGTTAAATATTTTATTAATATGTTTTTTACATTCAACTATTCATTTCATTAAAAAAAATATTTTTAAGGATAAAAATTTATATCAGTATTAGTGTCTTGTATTTTATGGGTTTATAATTTAAATAATAGAATTCGTATTGTGGTTCAGTAGAAGATTATAACTCGCCCTCTATCGATCATCTTGAGAATTATTTCTCGAATATATTATCAGTATATATTTCAACATAAATATTATCTTTATCATTATTGGTTTAAAGCAGTTTATTTTTTAAAGATTTTAAATACGAATGAATTTTAAGACTTTAGAAGTAGAAGTGAAATCTATTTTTTTCTTTTGGCGATGGCTGGGTCATTTTCTGCATGAAGACACATTTCTTTTTGAAAATACAAGTTTTACATTTTTTCTGATATTCGCCATAATTTTACAAATGTTTTATTTAATAAACTTAATGATTGAATGAAGTTGATATTACGATTAGTGATGCCTACTTTACATTCCTAAACTGAGTATCTCAAAAATTTGTCGCTGTGAATACGTGCTTATTGAAAAATACATAATCTTATAAATTTGACACAACAATTTAAACTCGTTCTATCTTGAACCGTATATTATTTATTATCTTATAAAACAGGATCCTTGTGGAGTAAAATATCTCATCACAAATTTCATTATCTTCTGAAATAAACATAAATATATCTAGACAAGATAACATATAAAAAAACAACTAAAATTGTAATATTTCCTATACATTGCTATAATACTTCTGTTTTACAGTTAGTTATTATTTTTAATTTTCTTGATACCATTGCTAATGCCAACTTATAATTTAAAATTATTAATTCAATTATATGGTCAAAGGTGATCGATCATACACATTAAATTATTTTAGTTGTTTAGTTGTTTCTACATGGAATAATTTTAATAATACGAGGTCAGATATTGTAAAGCAATGTGTAAAGGAACATATGCAATAATATTCTATATTCCAAAAATATTTTTTTTTTTAAATATTTGTATTAATTTTACATTTTTTTATTACAATTAACAATTATAATTATATTTTATTAAAAAGCTAAGTTAAAGAATGGTAATAAGTAAATTTTTTAATTTTTTTACAATTATTTTTTTGTAGTTTTACAAGTAATAAATATTGTTAAAAAATTATTTACAATTTAAGCATTCAAATTAATACGAAGTAGAATATAGTTTCCTATAAATAAATGAATTGGTTTATATTTGATAAGATGTATAGTTTTTAAGAAATAATTTGAAGATTTAATGTCTTTTTATTATATCTTATAAAACTATCAAAATAAATATATTTAAAAAAATATATTAAAATCATAAAAAATATTATGATAAAAAGTAACTCAATAATAAATTAACATAAAATTTTATCTAAAAGAATTCAATTATAAAAAAAAATACAAAGTAATACGAAAGTTATTGATATTAAAAAATTAATGAAAATGCTTAAATTCTTTAATAATACAATAGTTTATCTCTCAATTAACAGAATATTATTTTTTCTTAAAAACCATTCCTTAGACCAATCTTAAATACATTTTTTTAAAATTTATCTCGGAAAATAATCAATATTTCAAAAAGATAACATTTTAATGTACTGTATCGTCTGTAAAAGTTATAAATGTCAACTGTTGGAAAATGAAATTCTTTGTAACTCGTTTAAATTAATGTGCAGCTATAGAGAATTACGAATTAAGCATATGATAGGTTTGACTGGGTGGAACGGATTTAGATAGTTCGTGTGGCAAATAAGTGTATCAGTATATGGTTAGATGTTAAATAAGTAATATACTCTATAGACGGCTAAGCGTTAATCTTTTTATCAATCAATCGTTAATCAATAAGAATACACAAAGGAAATATCTATGAATCTATAATAATACTGTCAAATATATTATATATACGAATGTCTAAACAATAATAAGAAACTTTACAAAGTACACTTGTCAAACAGCCAGTAGCTGAATGTAATGTTGATTTAGTATATGATTTCAAAATGCTTTTGCCCTCTCGAGGAGAGCAAAATTTATCATTACTTGACATACTTTTCGAGAATCGACATTAAAAAAAAAAATTAAATATTAAAAATAATATTTATTAAAAATATACAAAATATTTATAAATTGCAATTTTATCTTATAAAGTAATATTAATTCAATAGTAATGCATTGTTGTTCAATATATATTATTTTTATACAATTAATCCAATATATCCATTTTTTATTTTAGGACTTAGCGATAAACAATAGAGTAAAATATTTATTATTCTTCTTGAATATTCAAATTCAAATTCCTTAATTAATCTATCAGTTATAGGTAAAATAAAGTAACAAAGACAATTTCAGTTATGAACATGTGTCTTTTTTTTAAATACACATTTATTATTAGGCTTTTTTGTTCTGCCTTAAATATTCATATTGTTTTGTTATGATAATTAATATATCTAGATATGCTACAAAATCATAAAATAACCTTTTTAATTATTACAATATTTTATTATTTTTTTGTAATACTGCAGGCAGTAAAACTTTAAATGTTGGAAGGTAATTTGGTAATTGACTTACAATTCGTAATTTTTTAACATTTAAATTTTACTTATTATTGTTCAATATAAACTCATTCTTCGAAGATGTTAAAAATATTTTTAATTCAAATTCATAAAGTTTTTTTATAAATTATACTATTATAATAAGGTACAAATTTTATTTTATATATTTAGCATCTTCTTGTTTTTGTTCAACAATTTGTTAAATATGCACTTCTAAGCAATTTAATACAATATTAATTTTTTTTACAGAGCTGAGTTGGCTGAAGCGAAAAAACGCGCTAAAACATATAAAGAAAGAAAAAAGCACGACAGATTTGACGGAATGCCTGAAGAAGAAGTTAGTAAGCGCGTACTTCCAGATCACCTTACAAATGACCTTGATATCATTATTGTAAGTTAGTTTAATATATATTTAATATGTTCGTAATAATGCTTATAAGTTTTGAAAATATGCAATTTAATATCATTCAATGCTCGCTTCCTATAACTACAATTTTATTATCTCTTTATCCATAATAAAAAAAGTTTTTTTTCGTATTTTAACAGAAAAGAAATTATTAATAACAAAAAAGTCGATAGTAATTAAAGAATTAGGAATAAAACATTAAAGTAAGTGCATAAGTAAAGAACAAGTTTTATTCATTTTATTCTTGAGATGAGAAAAAATGTTCAGTAGAATTTTAAAACGTTAGTTGGTATACGAGGAAATTGAGTTACGAAGGTGATCAATTTTCAATAAAACAATGATAGAGTTGGAAGAAAGAAATGTTAAGCTCTTTAAAAATGATAATATTTTTACTCTGCTATAACAAACAATATTTTTAGAAATGAAAATCTGTGAGACTTGAAATTAAATTCACGATTAATTTAACATTTTGAAGAAATCTTAAGAAGATTTATTCACATTTTAGATATTTTTATAGGATTTTTTTAATGTTAAAAAAATGCAAATTTATCATATAAACTATGATAAATTTGCTATTCTATCAATTTTCAATGTTTTTTAAATTTCCAAAAAAAATTCACACTTTACAAACTAGATAATAACCTAACAAGAGAGAGAGAGAGAGAGAGAGAGAGAGAGAGAGAGAGAGAGAGAGAGAGAGAGAGAGAGAAGAAATCTAAGAAGGATGTTGGACAGAAAGAGTGGAAGAAGAAAAAAAGTGTACGGTGAGAATGGCAATACTGAGTACAGTTTATTAATTCTTGACAGAGGGAGTCTCAATTTCTGCATCAGTTCCATGGATACTATAGATAATATTGTATAGACTGAAATGATACAAAAATTGTCGGAAAGCGGCAATAAATACTTTGACAAGTAGACTGAAACTACTTCCAAACGCACCGTGCCATTGTGATATATATATATATATGATGATATAGTCCAAGGAAGAATTTTGATTGAGTCTTAGCGATGTCATAACAAAAAGACGGATATAAATAATGTCAAAATTAGTAAAGAAATTATTGGAAATTGATATCAGGGAATAAGGCATTAATAAAGATTTGAATAGGTCCATGGAGTTTTATGTTACAAACATAATTGTGATAATTTTTTTATATCAGATTCTGTTGATAAAGAATTTATTGCTGTTAAAAATATTGCCTATATGGTGTAAAAAGTATTCCATGCACAAGGTTGAAATTTTCATGTAATGATAGTCAATGAGTTTTGCTAGCAAGGAGTATTAATACATGGTTTTGTTTAGATAGAATTAATAAGTGCTGCTCATTCAAATTTAAAAGGGCGTGATGAAGTCAACCATTAATTCGTAAAAAGTCTGAGAATTTGATGAAGGAATCCATTCGTTGGAGAAGATTTTATTTATAAACATGACCAGATTTTTCTGTTAATGTTAATTCATCAAAAAAAGGATTTACACGTGCGATAAGATTTATATAATTTATATTTAAGTATGCATTGCCTTTAAATTTGTGATTAATAAGTACGAGGTTGATGGTACTTTCTGATCTTTCAATATAGCTTCGTATACACAGAATTAATTTGTCAATAGATGAACATTTATTAAGAAGCGATAGTCCGTTATTAAATGAATGAATTAAAGTAACAAGCTGAATTAAATTAATTAATACTACTAGGTTGATTGAAAACTGAGAGTTATTGTCATGCTTCAAAAAGCAAGGATTTGTCTCGTTTTTTAATTATTTATTTTTTAATTGAAACAAATAATAAAAATAACAGTTACAATTCATTATTAGCAAAATTATAGGATCTTTATTAGAAAATTGAATATAAAAATTTTAATTTATTTTCACACATTGAATTTTAGATTTGTTAATATGATACATTCATTAATATTATAATTACTGTTCATAATTAAAATTTAATATAAATATTTATTTTTCTGTATAAATGTTGGAGTTCATAATTATTAGATTTTAACTTTAATTAAAACATTACTTTTTTATTTTTTGAATACTATCATTTTAAGATTGCATAAGTAAAGAATAAATAATATACATATTTAAAATTAATTAAATAGGATAAATTAAGAAAATACAACATTTATTGATGGACTATAAAAATTAATATTTAATAAAACTATGTTTTTAAAAATATAATGTAATTAATTTTCTTAATTAATACTACTCTTTTATTTTAGAGTTAATATATTTAAATTTTAGAGAAAATTAAATTTACATTATTACCTTTGATAGTACAAATATTTCATCCAATTATACGATTGATTAATGATGAATAAAGTAGAATAACTATAATAGGGAAAAAATATTTTTATTATTATATTTTGTCTAATATTGTAGTAATCTCAATTTATGCAATTAACAATTATGGAAAATTTAGTATTTCCGTAATATTATTTTATTATCACATTTTCGTTGATTATTAATAATTAATAAAATATTTTCTATTTTTCTATGTCATTTTATAATTTTTTACTTCTCCTATTTCTGTTCTTGACATTAAATATACTTTTCAGCAGTTAAGTAATTATTGTATTATACAGATAAATACCACCAATTTACTAAAGTACATAAAATCTATTTTATGGAGAAGACATAAATTTTGAATAACTTTCTGACATGTTTCAAACGAATGAAAATAAAAACATTTATTTTTTTGAATTTTTATTTTTGCCAGGTATTGTTTTAGATCAATTATTTTTACTTCATTAATAAATTTAATGTTTTCTAAAGTACTTTAATTTTTTTATTTTTAATATCATTACAATATACTAAAAAAATCTTTCTTGAATTAAAATAGTTGATAAAAAAAATTTTAATTAAAAACACAGACAGAAGTTAAGTTAACAAAAGAGAGAAAGTCAATGCATACCCCACATGAAATCGAGTGATATTGACAAACGGAACAAAAGCTGACTTCCGCCTCTTATTCCTTTTCCCTTTATTCTCTAATTCTTTTGTTCGATTTAATGGTAAATTAATTCGAATCAGTGATGCGAACACTTACTTCGTCTAAACATCTACAAATTTTTTATTAGTATTTAACATTAAACTTGCTCCATTATTATCTTGTATTGGATATTTTTTTGATCAATTGAGAATGATTTTTTTTAATTTTTTTTAACAAGAAATAATTTAAAACTTGTTTTTCTTATCTAGAAATTCTTTACTTTTCTTTACATGTAAACAAACATAGTGTTTACATTGTAATTAGAAAAATATAAACTCAGTTTTAAGGCTTCTTTAATATCAATTTGTTAACATGTAATATCATTTATCTATATATCTAATAATATTTATTGCTTAAAGACAATTGTGTTTATTTTATAAAAATAAAATTATAAATATAAAATTTACAAAAAGAAAATATTAATATGAAAGTTTCTACTTTGTATTTTTTTTTATTACTTAGTAATATTAATGTAGTTTAAATAATTATGAAAAAATAATTTTAATATATTGAAGAGATCCTCAAGAAATACACCCTTCTAAAAGAGGAGGATAGTTGGAGTCTCGGGAAATTAAAGGGTGAAGTTAAAATAGTTCTGTTCAATGGTTTTTTGTAGTGGTGCTTTCATAAACAGAGATAGAGAGAGAGAGAGAGAGAGAGAGAGAGAGAGAGAGACACTCACACACAGAAACAAAAATCTGTGGGGTCTTCCACGTTTTGTGCGGTTGTGAGATCTTTTTGTACAGCTGGTAGCATGTTCAATTGTTCTTGTTCTGTCACGCATCAAATTCTTTATACCTTTTTATCGACTTTCTTTTACCAATCAGGAAGTAGTACTGGCCGGTGCTCAAACAGCGGCGGCAAGATCTACATAGGTCTGTTTTTCTTACTCTGTTATGGTGCGTTGTAGGATTTGTAAATAAGATGTGTAGGATCGTACGGTCCCCGTGGCCGTCAATCCTCCTCTCGACAAGTGTCTCGCATCCACTCACACTCCCTCTTTTTACTCAATAAAAAATACATAATTATATCTTACAATTCCATTATATTAGATAATTTATAGTCCCTGTTTTTCAAGATGATATGATGTGGCTGGTGCTATTTACTTATTTCCTTTCAGGCCTATTAGGTTCAGGCCTACAACTTTGCAGCATGATGCAGGGTGGCATGGTTGGATATTTTTTTTGGCTAGTAGAGGCCCTACTTTTCCGTAGAATCAGATAGTGTACGCGTTGTCGGTGGACATCTTTCTTAAGTCCCGTCCAAATAAATCGTTCCTGGATGACCTTTGTTGTCTCCTTCACGCCGGGGTGTCCCGCGAGGTTGTCGTCATAAAAGTGTCATAGAGCACTGTGTCGTTCTATTTTTTTTCAGCACGTGTATGAGTTGCTTTTTTTCTTTACGAAAGTAAAACACACTACTCTTGCGGTAGCAGACTTCATTATGCAGTGCCCGATAGGTTCATTTTTGGTGTTGGGTCAGCCACCCATTATGGGATTGGGCGGTTTTTACTCGGTTGTACAGTTCTTACACAGTCATGAGCACGAAAACAACGTCCTTCTTCTAACAAATATCCTTGGGCTGTAATGCCTTCAACTCAGCGGAGTTTTCTGTAAAGACTTCCTATTCTGATCAACGAGAAAAGAAGTTCGAGCGTTCATTTACTTTTCTAGCGAATTCCTCAAAGTCGAATTTGATCCCGCTACATTGTCAATCGTGCTAATTTACTGCGTTCATCTTTCAAAGCATTTCAATGCGGCGTTATCTGTCCGAACCATGAACTGTTGATCCTTTAAAAATAAATGGGACAAATCAGCACCCAAACCACCTGTAAGCATTCCTGCTCATTAGAGTGGTACTTTTGTTCGACTGCGGGAAAGTTCGAAGAGCGATATGAGATGACTTGACTCTCGCCTTGATCTCTGATTCGTAAAATTCATAAACGACATGCGCTGGCTTATGCGATCCAATTCGCGAACATCAATGTATTTGGATTCCACAATATAGGATTTACTCATTGCTAAAATTGATATTAATTTACCAAATCTACAAATTTTATTTTTTGCTCAATTATATAAATTTTCATATTTTTACAATACACAAATTTTAATATTTTTTTTTTTATTAAAGAATATATCAACTTTATAAGAATTATTTGTATTATAAACTTTATAACATAATATAAAAGAATTATTTTACACATCTATATATTTATTTAAATTATTTATTTTTAATATTTTTCATTTCTATTAAGAATAAATATATTTTTAAAAAATAATAAATGATGTTAATAATTAATTTCAAGACGTAATTAATGATAATATTCACGGAATCTTTAAATATCTTTAATACTATATCCAAATATCTGTAATTAAATAATGTCATTAATTTAAAAAAGTAGATATTAAAAAATTATTCAATATATTAAAAAATTTATTTGAATATAATTTTTATTTTACTTCTAATATTATAATTTATTTAATTACAACTAAATATTAATGCATTTATAATTGATTATGCATTTAAAACTCCCGCCGTTGAACTTCAAGTTTCTAATTCTCGAGTCTCAACCTAGAGGGTGAGCCCCCATCTTTCATTGAATTATCTCGTTCGAGGTAATAAGTAACCCCATACTAACATCACCGGCGCACTAGAAATTAGTTCTCAAATCTTGCTTTTGATCATTACTATTGCCTTTAAAGCTAATTTGACTATTATTCTTATAGATAATCGATTTTTATGTAAACTCTCTCGTTAATCTGTTGTACCACGCAGGCAAATTAATTAACAACTGCTATTTCTAAGTCATAACTCACGATATTTTCGATTGTTTGTGCATAGTATAAATTCAAATCACTCTATTCACCTCAAGTTAGATAGTGGTTTCATTATATAACTGCTGTCACCCTCACCTATCAAAATATTGCATAATATCCTCATTATTTAATAGCGCTCTATCTTCGGACTTTTCGACTACTTTATATCAAGCTTTAATTCCTACTGTAGAAATTATCTGAAGAATAGTAATTCACTGTTACACAAATAATAATAACAACATTATTATTGTTAAAAATAGTAAGTAGTAAGTATTTTTATTCTTACTATCTTCAGATTAATTTAAAATAAATTAACTTTAAGTTTATCTGAAGTTAATAGTAGATCTCAACGAAGTATATAAAAACCATTATAAGTTTTACGCAAGTACTTATTATGGCATAAAATATAAATTTCTAAAATATTTCTTATACATTTTATAATTATGCATATAAAATATAAGTTAAAAAGGGAAATAATAATTAACTACTCAAAAGAGTCCATTTATTTGTGTCCATGATATTCATTCTGAATAAATTATTTTCAGTAATAAGAATATGTCATCTTATTTATTATTAGGGAGTCTTGAAAGACATTAAAATCCACGATTTAAGCTGATAATGCATTCACCAATATACCGATTTCTATTGTCGACATTATTGTCCAGTTATTTTGGCTCAAAAACAAAAATTTCAAGACATACCCGAGATTTTTTTTTTTAAATCCATTAATTGCAATATGTAGAAGAAGAATATCGCTATGCTGTGTGCAAACCAGCTACGGATATTTATTTAAATTAATCCAAAAAAAATTTTTGTTTTTTCTTAAAAAAAGTTCTTATATCTCAAAAACTAAGCATCGGATGAAGAAATTTTAATAACTCAAATTTTTTCCTTATTAAATTCACTAAATAAATAGTTAATTGCAAAAATCAAAATATCAATTTTTCCATTGCAAATATATATTGTTATATTTTATGCATATACACAAAGTTAATATTAATAAAATTGTATAATATTATGCTGCTGAATAGCAGTTAGTATCGTAAAAATAAATATCTAAAATCGAAATTAGTGCACCATAGAATTTATTCAAAATTTATTTTTTTAGAAGACAAGTTTACAAAATTACAATGTTGTTTATTTTCTGTAAAACAAGCCCCAACGAGTACCCACATCTTTTTTTAAGTTCTTTTTAATACTAAGTATTCGTCGCTTTCTCTTTCCCTCGACATGTCGAGGGTAAGAGGTAAATTCGCAAAACTCTTTCGTTTCACAATAAATGGTACCTAGGGTAAATTTATGCCAGTAAGATTTAATTGTATCTGAAAGGTGAAATCGATCTTTTGAGCCGATTCAATTTGCCGTAGTTTAGAAGATTATTTTGAACAGTCAAATTATAACATTTGAACATTTATATAAATTTATAAGTACTTTAGAATAAACTTATTTTTGTATTTATTGCATGTTTCAAGGTATGAATCAAATGGAAAAATTGATATTTTTTATTTTTGCAATTAACTGCTTATTTAGAAAATTTAATATGGAAGAAAATTGAATTAATGAAATTTCTTTGTTCGAAGTTTAAGGACTTTTTGGGAAAAAACAAAATTTTTTTTTTTATTAATTAAAAAAAATTTCCACAGTTAGTTCTTACGTAGCATAGCGATATTTTTTTTCTAAACATCGTATTTAATCAATTTCAAAAAAATTTCGCGTACTTCGTGCCGTGTCATAAATGACCCTTTTTTTTAGCTAAAATGACTAGATTGTTACTGATTTTGTACTACATGTTAACAAGTAGTGCAATAACGTTAGCCATTAAATATACTTTTTATTTTCTTTATTGTTCCAAATCAAATGTACTCCATATCTCTTTTTCCATGATTACCAAGTTTATAAAGTTTGGTTTATTAACAACAAGCACATCACCTCAATCATCTATATAAGCGCAAACTTGCTTGCCACAAATTTTATTCTGATTATTGTTTTATTTGGAAATATTGTAATTTTATACATATGAATGTTGGATACAAAAAAAGCACACACAAATATCCTATATTAATTTATATTAAAATATTAATTTGCTATTTAAATTATTTTTATGCGCGTGAATGTCTTTAATCATTAAGTTAAAAATTTTGCTATACAAATTATCTTTTGTCCTACCAAATTGGTTCGAGTAGCACTTACTGTAAAATTGTGTCGATTCTAAAATGTAAAAGAGAGACGCCAGTCTCATTTCAAATGTTTTTAAGAGCATATCGGCTCTCGTAAAATTGTATTTCGTAACATTTAATAAAAAATGTATAAAATACATCAAATTTTAATTCATAATCTTTTTTATCGGAGTAATTTTCTATAAAAAGCACTTAAAATCAGTACATAAAATTTGGTCCTTCGAGCCCAATATGCAATCCATATGATTTATTTATATTATTTTGAAATTAAGTGAAGTGTTATTTATGAGTAGAATATTAATACAAAGAAATCTGTAACATATTACAGTTCTTAGTACAAATTAATCAATTTACAACATATACATCTATAATTTATATAATTTTTTAAAGCACAAAAACAGCATTAATATCAAATATTACCGAAAATTGAAAAAAAAAAAATTGTCTTCATTAGGTTTAAATGAAACAAACAAATTAACCAAAAAATAATTCAAAGAAAGTATTTTTTTTTGGGAAGGTAAACAGTATCAATCTCATCACATACATAAAATTCATTATAAATAATTCCTATCAAACAGTATTAAACAGCACATTTCAAGATCATCAATCAATAAGCACTTCTTTTTTTGAATCACTTAAAGTTTTAATTATGGTATTAATTAAATTTTCCTCTATGATGAAGCAAAAAAAAAATATTACAATATGAAACAGCTAAATTTCAAGTGCGAGCATTTTAATCTTTTTAAAATAATTTTAATAAAGACACGGATTTATATTAGTTATCAATACGTTCACAAAGATGATTCATGCGACGCGATAGATTTATTAAACGATTCGACGATTAGCAAAAATGAAAGATTTTATTTTAAATTTAAATATAAAAAATTCTATTCTAAATGAATATTACAATGTAGTAAGTGTTACACAAAAATATATATATGAAAATAATACTAATCGTATATATACTTTGAACAACTGTAAATTACATAATTTTGACGTGCTAATTGACGATTCACGACGCACAAACATTTCTAAATATAAGATTAAATTACCAAAACAAATTACCACACAAATCTATCCCCACTTTTAATGGACAATTAGAACAATCCCTTTCTTTTTAAAATTCCTTTGTATCGATGATTCATAATCGTGAAGATTTATCTAACGTAGAAAAATTACAAGAACAACTTTGCAAGATGAAGCTTTAAAGAAAACTCAATTATTTTCAATTACCCAAGAAAACTAAAAGCATAGAATGTCTTAACAAAAGCTTATGAAAATAAACAAAAATTGATTAATAGATATTGAAATATTTTGTTGTATTTATCCAATCAAAATAAAAACGATCATTGTAGTGTTTAGAGATTAGCTGATGAAGCGCAATAACACGTGCAATCTCTAGCAAGTTTAAATGTTAAATTATTGCCTGAAATCGTAATCACCATTTTAGAAAAAAAATTAAATAAATTTACACACATAGAACGGGATAAATTCTCGGATACGAACATTTTCCTTCTTTAGATGAACTAATTGAATTTTTATACAAAACAAAATTTCGTTATCTGCTTTAATCCTGATAAATGTTCTCACGAAAACGGTCCTCCTTAAAAAATGCGTAAAGTTAATAATAAAGCAGCTCGAATCTTGCTTACAGCTAATAAAAAATGCATTTCATATGTCGAAGATTTTTATCCTTTGTTTAAGAATAAAAAATTTGTAGATTTACCAATAAACGTTAGGATAAAATTGGTAAAAGATGCAAAATTATGTCATAATTATTTAAAAAAACACAATAAAAGTGGATTCAAATTCTGTAATTGCAAAACATGTATCAAAAAGTACAATACTTTGCTTCATTTTAGAAAATCTAATATAGAAATAAAGTTAGAAAATAAGCAAACTACAATTAACGAAAATACCAAATGACTATACGTATCTTCTCAAATTTCTCATTGCTTCACAAATGTTAGCTACATCGTTCGTTTCTATATATGTAATATCGACACTTTTGCTTGAGGCTAGCACTAACAAATTCGTTTATGTAAAATGTCGAACACTATTAGATACTTGTTCGACATCAAATTTTATAACAAAAAATTTATCAGATTTATTATAAACATCAAAAATACCTTTTTTTTAACTATTGAATCGCTGAATGGTTTAACTACTACTTCCAAGTTTTTTACAAAATTAATAATTAAATCTATTCAAAATTCGAAAGAGCATTCCCGTTTTTTATAGTACCTAATATCACGGACTTTTCTCCAAAAGAATATTTTCCTTTAGAGAAATTGTCAAAATACTATCGAACATAAAATTAGAAGACCACAATTTTGATAAACCTTCAAGGATCTATATGCTATTGGATGTCAGGCCTACACTATCAATTTGTTATTATTAACAATGATTTAATTGTATAAAAAACTAAACATGGTTGAATAGTCGGCGATAGTTTAAACATTTCAAATAATCAAATAATAAAGGTTTTAAATGCATGATGACTAATATTGAGTACGGTTTAGAAAAATTTTAGAATATAGAGGAAACGAGCGATAACAAAAAACATTAGTCCGAGGAAGAAGTGATAAGTGAAACACATTTAAAGAAACATATATGTCGAAATCAAGATGGTAGATTTGTGGTTGCTTTACCGATTAAGAATAGATACATAAGATCAGGTAACTCTCGAATAATAGTCATGAAAAGAATGATGTCACTTAAAAAAAAATCAAAAACAATAAAACTTTGAAAACTGATTATAGCAACGTAATGAAAGGAACGCATAAAATTCAATCGTATATCACTCATTACTAACTATTCCATTAAGTTAGATAGATTTTACTTACCGCATCATGCTGTTATAAAAAATTGAGTAATACTACCAAAATTAGAATAGTTTACAATGCGCAATAAATCCGTCCAATAATAAAGGCTAGCTAAATTCTTGTCTATTAGTTGGTCTGCAATTCAAGATAGTTTATTCGAAATTTTATTAAGATATCGAACGCGAATATATTTAATTATAACTGTTACTGAAAAAATATACAGACAATTTTTAGTTCGAGAAGAATACCTTGTTACGTATCTAAGAGATCACGACTATGTTTATTTTTTAATAATTGAATCGCGATAATATTTTCTCTCCAGTTATCATTCTGGCAAAATCGGTCAAAGCGTTTTGGCCTTTATGAGGTTCGGAAATCGTCAATTAATAAAACGCGAGCTAATTAATATAATACCCTTTTTTTATTATATTTCACTTAATGAACGAGAGAGAGAGAGAAGTATCGTAATGTGTAATACAACTTTTTCGCGTCAAGAAGTTAAATCCCGATTGTACAAAACGAATAAATATTAAAGAACCCGAACCA
The DNA here is from genome assembly GCA_018907245.1 of Eupristina koningsbergeri. Classification (NCBI taxonomy): domain Eukaryota; kingdom Metazoa; phylum Arthropoda; class Insecta; order Hymenoptera; family Agaonidae; genus Eupristina; species Eupristina koningsbergeri. Next base: position 854,026 of record JACCHV010002976.1, read on the forward strand.
AAGTAGAAGTCGAAGTTCAAGTGCGAGTCGTAGAAGAAGTCCAAGCCGGAGTCCACGTAGAAGAGTAGTGCCCCTACGTGTTTTTCGATTTAACTCATTACCTCCGCTGTGTGGGGAAATTGCAGGATCCGTGAATTCTCCCTCCGGGTGCCTTTGCTTGATTATCGTTTTGTCAGCTTTCTCCGGTATTGTCTTTCGACTGGCCTCTGTACATTCCTCGTCGCCTCTGATCTTGAATTTTCGCACGTTGGTGAGCTCGGAAGTTCTTATCACTCGCGGGTTTCCCGTTACTCGCAATTCCTTTTGATTCCCACAATGTACAATGATGCGAGTGTAATTTAATTCGTCGCGTATGCATATGCAATTTTACATACGTGACAACCTATAAAATATATTTTGTTTTCACCACAGCAAAATTAATTAATACATTTTAAATACAGTTAATTTTGTAGTAAGTGTTGCTCTATATTCAGCTATTCGGTGCTTATATGATCTTGTTAAAATTGAATAAACTCGTTTATTAATATTAAAAATATTGACATGTACGTTGATAATATGTTAACAGGTATAGGTAATATAAATGAAGTTCACGAAATGTGTAAACAAATGATCGATATAGTACAGACCGCAGGTATAAAATTATCGCAGTGGGCATCGAATGATCAAAAAATTCTCAATGGAATACCAATACAGAATCTTGACGTAAATTATAATTTAGATAATGGTTCTATATTGAAAACTCTCGGAATATTTTGAAAGGCTAAAACAGATCGCTTTATTATAATATTAAAAACATTAACAATAACGAAAAAAATAGTAAAAGAAAATTTTTATCAGAAATCTCGAAAATCTTCGACCCTATAGGATTTTTAGGACTCTTTTATGCAAAAAAATTAATACAAGATATTTGGCGATCACAAATTGAATAGGATGAATCATTTCCTATCACATTAATTATACGTGGAATAATTTGTGCACTGAGTTAAACTCTATTAACAGTATTCAATTTTCAAGATATACAATGGTGTCAAACGCAACCAGTGTCGAAATACACGGATTTTCTGACGTATCTCGAAAGGGTTACGGAGTTTGTATTTATTTGTGATCGATTAATACGTGTAATGAAATTAAAGTTTCCTTTATGTTCTTTAAATTCCGCATTGCACTATTAAAAACATGAATGACACAATAATTAGAATTGTGTGCAATGCAGCTACTAGTAAATTTATTTAATCGCATGATAAAATTTATTGATATTAAGATTGTATAAACTTATGGTCGGACTCAACTGTTGCATTTTAGTGGATTAATACTTAATATAATTTATTGAAAACATTTGTAGCTAATAGAGTCACATATATACAGAGATTAACCATTGTTTCACACTGGAATCACGTTCAATTAAATGACAATCCCGCAGATGCCTTATCACGCGGTCAATTATCATATGAATATTTAAAAAATAAATGGTTACTGGGACCTTCGTGGTTATCAAGTAATAAAAATCAATGGCTGGATTCTCAAATTTCCGATACAAAGGAACTGGCCGAATGATGCAAAATAACTTATTTATTAATTTTTAGTTCGGAATTCAAACATTTATTAAATATTCTAGAAAAGTACTCCTCTTTCAAAAAATTAGAATAATTGCATATTATCTTCGCGCTAATAAAGAACTGAAAGAAACTAGAGTTCTCTTGTTAATTGAACTACAAGACGTCGAAAACATAGTTATGTGACTAATACAAAAATAAAATTTTTCGTTAGAAATAGAAGCATTGGAAAATAATAAGCAATTAGCATAAAAAAGTAAATTAAATTGTGCAATGTACCTCACCAAAATAATTTGTATTTTTTAAAAGTTTTCTTTCAGTCTAATATTTTCGTGCGACACCAACTTTCTCTTTTCCCTTTGTCTCTATCCGAGCATTTTCTTGCCTAAAGTCAACACACAGGAAATGCAACATGAAACGTTTTCCTGTCTTAAATATTTCTTTGAAAATATTCCCAGCCAACTAACAACGTCCCTCTCTGTTAGAGCGCCCCGCTTCTTGCGCGCACTCATAGATTCACGCACTTGTTCTTCGTTGCATCTGTGACACTAGGTCAAATTTCGACTTGTATCTGTAACCGATTTTCAATCCCTACTTTCCTTTTTTTTCAAATATTTTCCAACAGTCTCCTCTCGACCTCCGCACATTTCGGTCCTCGCGACATATGCAAGAAGCTCGAGTTGCGTAATTTTATTTAAGATTTGTTTTTACATGTAATAATATTTACGTATATATATAGTGTTAATAAAGTTTTTTTAATAAAATTTACTTGTGCCCCTACTTTTATTACCGTGTCGTTACAATTGCTTAGATCCTTTTATCGATAGGTATGGTCTAGTTGGTGTAGACAAACGAATTCGCAAGGCAATAATACTTTTTTCATAGAAATATCCTATTATTCTTCCTCACAATCATCATGTAACAAATTTAATAATTTAATATTATCGTATAAAAAATTATCATACAGATACATAAAATACTCTATATTTTATATTTCATTAGAGAAAACTATTGGATTTTAGACGATTGCAATCAATTAAAAAATTATTCATAAATGCCACACATGTTTTAAAGTCCAACCATGTTTCCTCACTTATCAAATGAGAAGTCTTCCCAGCTTTCGAATTCGAGAATCTCGACCATTTAATAATGTAGGTGTAGACTATTGCGGACGTTTTATATTAAAGATAAATATACAGAAATAAAAAATTTATTAAATGTTGTGTAGTAATTTACGTATGTATAGTAGTTAAGACCGTATATATCGAAGTAGTTGAAGATCTTTTAATAGACGCATTTTTAGCATCGTTGCGGCATTTTACAGCTAGGCGCGGATTTACAGAAACTATTTATTCATATAATGGATTAAATATCTGTAGTGGAAATAACGAATGAAATAAATAACATGATTTTCTAAATTAAAAAAATCTAAAAATAAAAATAAATGATTATACAGCAAATAATAAAATTTCTTGGAATTTCATTACATCACAAGCTACAAATTTTGGAGGTTTATGGAAACTTTTTGTAAAACAATTTAAACACCATTTCAAAAGAGTTGCGTATAATAAAAGATTTACTCATGCTGAATTTGTAATGTTCACAACTGAAGTTGAGGAAATATTAAATTCGAGACCATTGATACAAATATCTACCGATATCAATGATATTACGGTATTGACTCCTGGTCATTTTATCATAGGTGACTCAATAAAAAATCTTCCTGGATTGCATTACAAATCAATTTCGAAAAATAGAATTAATGTATGGGAAACTATTAATAAAATAAAAAAAGAATTTTCGGCACAATAGCATAAAGAATACTTGAGTAGTTTGAGCCTGAGAAAAAATAAAAACAATAATATTTCAGATTTAAAAGAAGGTTTATTAATAATTATCAAGTCAGATAACGCACCTTGCATGGAATGGAATTTAGTAATAATTGAAAAATTACATTCTAAACGGACAAAATTGTACGAAACATTATTATCAAATGCAAAGATAAGTTGTGCAAACTACCTACGACGAAAATAACAACTTTACCTGTTTATGAAAAATTATTATATTTAATATAATGATACGATGTAATTTAAAATCACATTTTTTTCATTTTTGATCGTTACTCTCTTAAATAGGGAGTAAGAACGCACGCGCCCAAATATGAAATAAGTATAAACAATTCTATTAATTTTCTATCGACTAGAATTAGCGTCCGCCTCTTTTGATCTTTCACGGTATCGTATTAAATTAAAAGTACCGATGAACTGTTTATAATGTTTTGTATTCGATGAAGGGCCGATATTATAAAAACAAGGCCTTCGATTTTAAAATGTAAGATAGGTACCAGTTTCATTTCGAATGTTCTTAACAGCACATCGGCTCTTGTAAAATTTTATTTCGTATCATTTAATAAAAATTTTATACAGTACATCAAATTTTAATTCGTAATCTTTTTTATCGAAGTAATTTTCTATAAAAAAGTACCTCAAGTCAATGCAGCAATTGTTTATGTTTTACATATAAAATTCTATATATACTAATAATTCAAAATTTATAGATTAAAACATTTAATTTTATTGTTTTTAATAACGTCGTATAATGAAAAAAATAAATGTAAAATATTAAAACTAAAATTGGATTCCGCTAGCGACAGTTGACCTGTACACATCGTGTCTCGACAGCATTGCCGGCATTTAAAAGTTACAGAAAAATTAAGTGAGTTCGAAAACGAGAAAGTGAAGAAAAAGATAGCAGAAATAGTGAATTACAGAAGCGAAAGAAAAAAAACGGTGAATAAGAGCAAGGTGGTGAATAGTGAGCGAAAAGAAAAGTGTAAAAAACAAGAGGTTAGAAAACAGTGCGCAGGAGGCGGGAAGCAGAGAGGCGTAAGGAGACGTCAAAAACGGACAGAGAACTAAAGGCGCTGTCACGGGAGTTACGACTCTACAAGACAGCGGAACGTAAACACGGACCAAAAGCGCGTGAGGGGAAATCAAAAGTAAAGGAAAGTTGCCTCTATACACTACAAATAACATAAATAGTATAATCAACACAAAATAACAAATAACAAACAAATAAAATAAATAAATAAATATAAAATAAATAAATAACACAACAAAACAACAAAATCAATAAAATAATAAAAATAATAATATTGATAAAATACACAATAATAAAATACAAAGCACAAACAAAAATTGTACCAGATAAACACAAATAGAAACAAAAACAAATAGTTAAATAAGACAAACTACACAAATTGCAAATTGAAAATAAAATAAAATAAATATAAAAATAAGTAATAATGAGCAACAAACCAGAAAAAACAATGATAACCAGAGGAAAGGCAAGTAAAAGGGAGAGTTCACAGATGACATTAGAAAGTATGAATGTAAAAAAGAAAAACATAATAGAAGAGGATGATAACATGGAAGAGAGTAGAAGAATTATAGAAGAGAGAGAAAAAAGCAAAGGAGAGGACAGGAGGCAGATAGAGAAACTAAAAAAGGAGATTGAAGAAAGATTCGAACGGATTGAAAAGCTATACGAAAAGGAAAGGAAAGAAAACAAAGAGAGAATAAATAAAATAGAAAAGCTCCATGAAAAAGTAAAGGATAGAGAAGAAGAGAATGAAGAAAGTGTAAGGGCCTGGGCGAGGGAGATGGAAGAAGGATGACAGCCATAGAAGACGAGATGAGGGAATTAAAGGAGGAAATAATGACAAGTGGAGACGAAAGAGAAACAAGGATACACCTAAAGAGAACGAGAGGTAATGAGGGAAAAGAAAGAAAGGAAACAAAAGTAAACAGCAGAGAAAGCTCAACAACAAATAGCAGAGAAAGCAGCTCCTCGAGAAACACAAGGTGGAGTAGTGGTTGCGAAAGCAACATAAGCAATGTGAGCAGAATTTCGAACATTGAAATACAGGGACTGCGGAGGCTGATGTGGGAGAGAGAAAGAAAAGACAGAGAGGAAAACATCGCGGTAAAAGGAATGGAAAGAGGAGAAGTTCAGAAATTGGGTGTAAGAAAGTGGGCTGAAAATCTATTATATGCATGAGAGGCTGTCGATAAAGGAAGAAATTACAAGTGCATGGCAAAGCGGAAGGGCAATCATCATAAAGATGAAAAATAAAGAAACCAGAGACAGAGTATGGGGGGAAAGGAAAAAACTGATTGGGACAAAGATCTTGGACTTCGATCTAACATACGAGGAAAGAAGACAACAGGACGAAATAAGGGAATGGGTCCGAAGAGCAAAGGCACTCGGTGTATTTGCAAAGATCGGGCTCAAGAAGGTCTTTGTCGAAGGAAAATGGGAGAGATGGATGGGGGCAGAAAGAATGGAAGAAAGATGGAACTACATCAATAAAAGAATAAATAAGAAAGGAGCTACAACAGAAGAAAAGAAAACCGAGAACGAGAAAGAAGCAGAAGATAAAAAAAGAGAAGAACACAAAGAAAACGAAGAAAAAGAGGACACACAGGAAAGGAAAGAAGTAGAGAATAAGAATGAAAAGCAGACAAATTTAACGGAAATAAGGGACGGGCAATTAAAAAAAAAACAAAAGAGACAGACAAAAAAACAACACTATACAAAAGAAGAAAAAAAAGAGAGATGATGAGAAAAAGACAGAAGACGCAAACAAAGACAACAGACAAAACGATAACATAGACATCATATACTGGAACGTAGCTGGAATATGGGGTAAGGACACTGACTTCTGGAGATACATCGAAAAAATGGACGTGGTATGTTTGGCAGAAACATGGGTGGAGAAAAAGGATGCGGAAAAGTGCAAAGAAAAACTACCGAAAAATATGATCTGGGAGATCATAGGCGCAAAAAAAGAAAAAAGGAAAGGAAGAGCAAAAGGTGGTTTTATAATAGGAGTTAAGGAAAAAGGAACAATACAGATTGAAATAATAGGAAAAGAAGAAGGTGAGGGGCTTACGAAAACAAGAATAAAAGTAGATGAAGGAAAAAAGGCGATAGATATATGGGGAGTGTATAACAACAACAACGACATGGAAGCAAAGTGGAAGAAGATAGAAGAGGGGAGCTACAGTGGAGAAGTAGAACTACTGATAATGGGAGACTTCAATATAAGAACAGGGGAAGAAGGGAAAGTAATGGGAGAGAGAGAAGAAAAGGAGATGAAAAAAAGAAAAAGCAAAGATAAAAAAGTGGAAAAAGAAGGAAAGAAACTTATTGGAGAAATACAGAGAAAAGGACTCACAATAATGAACGGGACAACGAAAGGAGATAAAGAAGGAGAATACACATATATCGGAGCAAGGGGGAGTACAGTGATTGATCTGGCAATCGCAGACGAGGAAATCAGAGACAGGACGGAAAAATTCACAGTAGAAAAAAGAATAGATTCAGATTACCTGCCGATCAGACTGAAAATACGGACAAAAGACAGAGACAGAACGAAAAACAGAACGACAAAAAATATAACAGAGACAAAAAGAACGATAACCAAATGGGGAGAAAAAGAAATAAACAATTATATGGAAAAGGCGAACGGAGTATACAAAAAACAAGAAGAAAACAGAGACGTGGAAAAACTTTGGAAAGGGATTAAAGAATTAATTGAAAAAAACATAGAGAAAAAGGAAATTAAGACAAGGGCATGGAAAATAGGGGAAAAGAAATGGTACGATCGTGAATGCAAGAGAGCAAAAAGAAAGGCTAAGAAGGCATTAAAAGATTGGAAAAAAGGAAAGATAAAGAAAGAAAACTACATAGAAAAAAAGAAGATCTGGAAAGAACTATGTAGAAGAAAAATGAAAGAATGGAGAAAAAAAGAAGAAGAAGAACTAAAAAAACTGAAAAATGAAGGACAGATATGGGACTACATTAACAGGGGTAGGAAAAAGAAAGAAAAGGGAGACGAAAACATAGAAATGAAGACATGGGAAGACCACTACAAGACATTACTGAAAGGAACAGACAACGAAAGTGAAAGGACAGAAACAGAAAAGGGACAATCTGGGAGTAAAAACAAAATAACAGTGGACACCGAAGAAATAAAACAGATGTGCAGAAAGCTAAAAAAGAGAAAAGCCAAAGGTATAGACGGTATCCCGAACGAAGCATGGATATACGGAGGAAAGAAAATCGATGCGAGACTAGAAGAAATAGTAAAAGAAATAATGCAAACAGGGAATATACCAGAAGAATGGAGGACCGCATTGATAATTCCGATTTACAAGAAGGGAGAAAGAGAAAGACCCGAAAGCTACAGGGGGCTTTCTATGCTGAATTCGGGATACAAAATATACACGGGAATCTTAAAAAATAGACTCGAGAAATTGATAGACGAGAAAAAGCTACTCCCAGAAGGACAGGCAGGATTCAGGAAAGGGAGATCCATGACAGACAATATATATATACTAAACCATATAATAAGGAAAAATATAAAGGACAAAAAAGAGATATATATACTGTTCGTGGATCTCAAAGCAGCGTTTGATACGGTGAACAGGGAAAAGTTGTGGGAAATTATGGCAGAACAAAGATGTGACAAGGAACTAACGGACTTGATTAGAGAAATATACAGGAAAACAGGATACAGGATAAAAACAGGGAAGGGAATTTCGGAGGAATTCTGGACTCATAAGGGTTTAAGACAAGGATGTAGCCTTAGCCCCCTCCTATTCAACCTTTACATAGCAGGTATAGAAAAAGAGATGGAAAAAAATATGGTTGGAGGAGTGAAGATAAAAGACAAGAGAATATGGACGCTAGCATACGCGGACGACCTTGCTATGATAGGAGAGAATAGAGAGGCAATGCAGGGAATGATGAGGACACTAAAGAAATTCCTAAAAGACAGAGAAATGGAACTAAATGCGGAAAAGACAAAAATGATGATCATCGGAAGGAAAAGGAAACATAGGAAGGAGAAATGGAAATGGAAGGGAAAAGAAATAGAAACAGTGGACAAATTTAATTATTTGGGATTCGTGTTTAGGAAGGATGGGAAGTACCATGAGCATATCAAAGAAAGAATATACAAAGGGAAAATAGCCGCAAAAAAGACATGGGGGCTTGCAGAGAAAAGGTGCTCAGGGGACTTCCTAGCCAGAAAAATGCTCTTCAACTATCTGGTGAAGGGGGTGCTAGAGTACGGAGTAGAGATATGGGGAGATGAAGGAAGTCAAGAGATGGAGAGAATCAAAGCAGATTACCTGAGGTGGACATTGAAACTAGACTTCTGCACCCCCAGATACCTGGTATACGAAGAGACTGACGAAGATAAAATGAGCATAGATTGGGGTATTAGAACACTAAAACACGAAGAAAAAATAATGCAAATGGAGGAAAAGAGATGGGTAAGGAAAGCCTACGAAGAGAAGAAAGAAAAGCAGAGAAAAGAAGGAAAGGCAGAAGGAGAAAAATGGCTCAACAAGATAGGGTTGAGCAAGAAACAAATAGAGCAATGGCAGAGGGAGGGTAGGAACGTATACACGGAGATAAAACAGAGGGACAGAGACATACAGAGACAAGACAGACGTGGCAGAATAAATGAATCGAAATATAACGAAACATACAAAACGATACAAAAAGACGGATTACCAGATTACCTAAAACAACTCCAAAAACAGAGGACGATGACAACAACTGCAAGGGTTAGATGCGGCAATATCACTAGCAATAACAGATATTGGAAAAATCAGGAAGAAAAAAGATGCATACTGTGCGGAAAAAGCGAAGGAGATTGGACGCATCTGACTAGCGAATGCGAAGACACAGAGGACATATTCAGAGGATGGAGGGAAGACACTGAAAAGAGATGGACATATAAGAACATAATGACGACACTAAACGACAAGAAAAGGGAAAAAAGGGTAGAACTGATCAAGAAAATTAAAGAGGTGGAAAAAAGAGTGAAGAAAAAGGAAGAAATGAGATGAAAGGAATAAAATATATAAAAGTGAGACAATGACAAAAGTGAATAAAATAAACTAAGCTGTGATAAATTAATTAATAACATGAGATGTAAATAAAATAGTTATAAGTACTGTACAATAAACTGTAAATTAGCGGAGCCCGTCCCTAGGCGAAAAGCCGGGACGTAACTGTATAAATAAATAAAATATTAAAACTAAAATTTTTGTGTCAATAAAAATTATTTATCAATTGGAAAAAAATAATAATAGCAATGAGTTAAATAAATTCTAAAATATTTAGATATAGCCATAGATTAACAGATTTTTTATATGATTAAACAAAAACATTTGTTGAAAAGACAATTGTGGATATATATAAAATATATAAAATATATTTTTATAAATTGTTGATTAATGCTTGTGCCTACGTGTTAGTTTTATCTCTAAGCCTGTCCGTGGGTTGTGATATATTATCTTTAATTTTGTTTTTAAATTTAATTTAATTTTAAATTTAAGTTATTAAAACGTTATCTCAGCGCGAAATCAGAGTAATGTAACGTGAGACCAATAAGTGGATTCCTAGTTTTTAATTCTGTAACGACCCAATATTTTAAATTACACTTCCTCTTCTAATTCCGAGTTGTTTGTATTATTAAATTATTAAAGTTTATGATCATGAATTGTAAACAAAAATTAAATAAGATAATAAAGATGAAACACTACTTCATCACGATCCTAGACTAATGACTACTAAAACATCATTTGTAGCAATGGTACCTGGGTACACCCATAATTTATACAAAATAATAGTAAATAAATATTCTAATTAATCATGAAGTAACGCGGAAAACTACGAAAGAGCATGAATATAACGAAAATCATATGATCAGCTCAGGTCATACACCGATATTAGGGAACTACGTCTTAGGGAACTACGGGGTCCACTCGCGAAACATGTATTTTTCAAATCTGAATAAATTGTGAAAATAATTAATTAAAAATGCTCGCAATTCCAGTTCAAAAACATATTATCCGATTAACTTGAAATACGTAACACTTAAATACATTTTTGTATACCATAAATTTCCACTCTTATGATATTTCAAAAATTCCATATTAATTTACGAAAAACTACCAATTTTTTTAAAACGCTGCCATTTACTTAATTTTTGAAATTTCAAAAAGCTGGAAATTCATTGTACGCAGTATTTTATCTAGTTTAATTCTAAAGAAAATATTGCTTTAACAGATAACCTATGAATCTCTATGACTACAGCCGTTTTGCAACTTTTTTTTTCTACATTTTTAATCTGCATATATCTTAACTAAATACTATTTTAGTTCAAAATTTATAGAAAAGTAGATTTAGAGTTTATAAATATATTGTTAAAATTTCAGAAGGTTTAATTTTTTTATAAGCTTTGACCAATTGATTATATTTTGAGAATGCCACACAAAGTAAGTCACTCTAAAAAAACGGAGTAGATACACGTGTTACTCGTAAATATAAATCTGCTCGTACTTCACAGCGACAGTGTGATTAGTAAGAGATTTAGGTCTCCGTAACGATGGTAATGTTATCTGTCTTGGCGGCGGTAGCTGCCAGACGCTCGTGGATCGTACGTGTGAAGTTGATGCGAGATCTTACCTACCGCTCAAAGTAAATTTACTCAAACTATTCTAGCAATGAAATTTTTGCTACTTATTGCAATGTTTAACGAATAGTAATAAGTACTAGTCGTGAAATATTAACGTTGTAGAAGACACTGTGCACTTTACAATAGTGTAAATGTATTTAAAAAATAACGCATTATTTAAAAATATTATATTTCTATTAAAAAATGCATAGCATGGGTTTGTAATAATTATAATAATTATATTTTAGTAATAGTAGAACATTGTTAATAACATTATATTGATTTTGAATACTCTTTTTTTTAGATAGTATTATCATTTATATCTGCATATGCAAACGATGAAACGTTTTTAATTTTTGAATGCACGAATTCTGAACGGATGTGTAAAATATATAAATGGTATTGATTTTTTCGCCGATATTTCAACAACCTTGTATTATAACAATAGTGAACAATTGATGGAATGATTTACTTTAGTAATAACTAAATTATTATATTTCTATTTAAGCCTCTAGAAAGATAAGGAAAAAATTAACACCATTTTTATATTTCTGTAGACTGACTCCTTCAAGGATCTTTATATTCCAAATATATAAATTATGTTGGGTGTCTCACATTATTATTTTAGAGTGAAAAGATAATTATCTTGAAGTTTTACCATTATATTAATAAAATTTTTAATAAATTAAAATAATTTCGACCAGAAATTATATGATATTATTGATGGTAAAATATGATTATATTCTAAAATATATTGTTATAATATTTAAAATTAATTTCAATTTTGTTTGAAAATATTTAACATAAGTAATTTTTATAAAGTTACTTAACCTATTATTACTTTCTAGATAATCAAGTATTTTTGTCTAGGCGTGTTTATTTTATTATTTGTATTTTTTTTTTTATCACGGTTACTTTTTATTTTATACCGGGATTGACTCGCCGGCGTCCAAGTTCATGAGAGTAACGGGTGTATGGTGAGATGATTTTGATTTATAATACTTGATTTTTACTGATAATACATTCTTGTCTAATTATCTTTAAGTTCCGCCATGATTTACAGATTTATTAATCAACAGCGAAAGGTTAATAGTTTAAATTATAATATTACAAGAAAAATATAGACTCGTGCAGTGGAAACATCCAGACACATACCTAAAACTGAGTATACATAATTTACCTACGGTTGCACATACACTCATAAGCGTATAAATGTCATCCGCAAGCACACATAAACATATCAGAGTTATCCGCTAAAACTCATATACACACACAAACAAACGTATTCAATTCGTCCGCGAACATTTACACATACGCCGTAGCTATAACGTGATCAGGTGTGCTATGGCGGCCAGAGTGGTCAGTCGCGTTCTGGTCTCCGTAGGGGTCAGTCGAGCTGCAACCGCTCCAGTAGGTGGTTGTCAGCTTCACCCAAGAGATGGTTCTGAGTTCAGGTAACATGACAGTGAAGACGGGAGCTTCAGAATCTATGTTGAGACTCGGAGTTAATCCCGTCGATCAACTACCCCTCGAAGGGCCGTAAGCCCTTATTTAACTATCATCCGACGGAACTGTGGTACCGCCGAGTGCGGGTGGTGGTGGGGCTGCGCTGCGCGATGCTACTATTCTGATTTACTGTAGGTGCACAGTAGTATCGGAGCTGGGGGGAGGGCCTACGATGGTGGGGCTTGTAGATCTGGGCCCTTTAGACGCGCACTTTTTCGAGATACCGCAAAGAATGCTTAGTGATGGGCATAATTTTTTCATTTTAATCAGTATAAATAAATATCCTTTTAATACAAACATACATATTTTCATTTTTTTTCTTTCATTTGTAATTTTTGTTGTATATTTTTAAATTCTTTTTTCTTTCTTTAAAAAATTATTTATATACATATTTTAAATACACTCTTCAACTTATTATTCTCTATCTTTTTTATATAAATAAATATAAATAAATTTAACATCTGCATTATTTTTATTTCTTTCTTTACTTGTCATCATATTTTTTTTCTTTTTAGATTGGTATAAACCCTGGATTATTTGCTGCATATAAAGGTCACCATTATGCAGGCCCTGGAAATCACTTCTGTGAGTATTTTTCAAAATAATTCATTCTTGAAAATTTTTGGATTAAATTTAAAAATAAATTTTTAAATTATTGATTAGATATCTAAATTTATTTTATCAGGAATTTATTATGTAATGATATATAAACAAAATTTAATGAAAGGTTAGTATATAATCAGTAGTTTTGAGTAAACTAATTTTTAATTATTTATAAATTATAGCATTTAAAAATACAAAATGGGTAACCGTAATTTATTTAAATTTGAGTATTCAAAGTAATCATTAGCAAATTACTTGTTTAAAAGAATTATCTTTCTTATATACATACATTAGTCGACTGTAATTTAATATAATTGAAAATCAAATTATAATAATTTTACAATAATTAAAAAAATTTATTAGTAAAAATATAATAGTTTTAATTCAAAGTTCTTGAAGTAGCTATAGTCTGTTTTTGATGGAATTTTGAAAGTTTTAAGTTCAGAAAAAAATGATCATAACAAATAATTAATTTGCTTGTAGTTAATGTTACAGCAGAAACTTGTCACACTTTTCTTGTCTCTTAAATCTTTTATGACAATATATACAAATTATAACTAAATTACAAATTATACGTTTGCCATAGCTGATAAAATAATAATATAATGTCATATAAATGTTTAGAAATATTAAACTAAAAAAATAAAATAACTGTTGTTGTCAAACTGAAAAAAATATCCAAAAAACCTAAAAATTATTGCAGATGTTTAAGGAAAGTTTCTACAACTTTGTTGAACGTTAACTTTACTTTAATTGCTCAAATGAAATACTTACATTTTTTGTATATTAAAGCCAGGTTGCATATTATTCAAAATTTAATATATGGTATATAAATATTACAATAATATTCTTTAAATATTTTCAAATTTTCCAAAAATTTACAATAACAAATTATGTACATTATAATCTTTTATTTTTATACAAAATATATCTTCACTCAGTATGAAATTATTTATTGAATATCATTAAAGTTTTATTATTTATTTTCATCAACGAATCATAATCAAATAAATATATTAAATTTTTTAATATATTATTATTATTATTATTATTATTATTATTAACATTAAATTCATATAACCATTTATCTCAGAATAAATATAATTATTGACTATATAAACTGATTTTATTGCTCAATTGTTAAACAATTAAGCAATAAAAACCCTAATTTTATTTTAAAAGTTAAAAAATACAGTTTATATTATATTATATGATTTTTCTTGTGGATTTAAGAAGAATAAACAACAGTTTTTTTATGCCAATGAGGTTTAGGCAAAATAATGTATTTCCTTTATTGAACGTTTATAATTATACATGACTATTAAAATATATATAAGTAATATAATATTATAAAAATATTGGATCTATTTAAATATAAAAAATATCGTATTTTTATGATCTTTGTTTAGAGAATAGTTACATATAATTATTTTCATTCTAATATTTATTTGTCAGTTAATAAAGTAGACAATATAGTCGTTATTCTACAAATATATATAACTTTGTTAATGTTATATATATAAATAATGTTATTTATTTTTACGATTTTTCAATTAACACATGAATTGGAGACCAAAGATTTAAAAAATCTTTGAACGTTTTAAACCTTATAATCCAAAAGAATATTCACAAAATAATTACTTGCACTTACTTTAGGTGCTTTATACCGAAAATTACTCTGATAAAAAAGAATTAAAATTAAAATTAAAATTTGATGTATTACATAAATATTTTATTAAATAATGTAAAATACAATTTTACGATAACTGATGTGTTTTTAAAAACATTCGAAATGAAACTGATGTAAAAGATTCTAAGATATGAAAGAGCTCTTTTATATTTTAGAATTGACATGGTTATTTTTATAATATCGGCCCTTTGCCGAATACAAAAAATTATAAACAATTAATTGGTGTTTTTTTAGTGAATTTAATATTTGAGGATTTGTATGCCAAAATTGTATATGGAGATTTGTAACTTAATGCGATACTGCACAAAATCAAAAGAAACGGATGTCGATTGTAGTTAAGAGGAAATTGATAAAATTGTTTATACTTATTTCATATTTAGGCATGCGCGTTTATTATTAATTGGTACCAAAAATTCATTTACTCCAAGCTTAAACTCACAGAATTCCAAAAGTCTATAAATAAATACGTATAATATTTTAAATAGAGATTTTATTCAGACGTATATTTTCATAAAAATAACACGAATAAAGTTAAAAATATTTTTTTTACAATAACGATTATTTTGTTTACTTTATTCATTGACAAATAAATATTATACTGTAGAGGACTCGAAAGCGTAAAGTAACTTCCCAAGCAATAACTGGGAAACTCCGAACATTGTCTAGCTTAGGAAACAAAGGGTATAAAGGTTGCACCACCGATTGCGTCAGTCAGGAAATAGACCTCCAGCAAACAGATGCCCAATTAACAGGTCAATTATCCCGAGAACCTCAACACGCGAGTACTTCCTTTTCCGCAACGACTTTGTACATATACTGTATATATATATAGTAAAAAATAAAATTAACATAAAACTCTTTCACTCATATTCATTACGGCATACGACCTCCATCCCAAAAGGTGACCTCGATGTGATTTTTTGAGGTAAAAAAAATGGTGAATATGCGGAGTGACAAAAGTGAAAATCCATTGATCTCAAGTATGGTCTTGAGCGGTGCACCAGTGCCGCATATTCGCATCCCTCCGCTCTGGCCTGACATGATCGAGTTGTGATTCTTGGAAGTGGAAGCACAATTCGAAATCGATCCCGGAAAAGTGATGCTCTTAAGTACGGTTAGTGCGCTTAGTGCCCTAGGGCCGGATTAGAAGTTAAAAGACTGACGCCTTAAGAAATTCACTTCAAGTAGAAAAATACGAAAAACTGAAATCAGAGCTCATAAAGAGAGTTGCCGATTCCAATTCGACGCGAATCAAAAAGCTCCTTGAACAGCAAGAATTAGGCGATAGGATGCCTTCGCAGTACTGGCGGCATTTAAAAAATTTGGCAAATGAGACGGTCTCGGAGCAATTCATAACGGAGCAGTGTCAAAATTGACTCCCACAAAATTTGCAACAAATCGTGGTGTCCATCTCAGAACATGAGATGCCAAAACTAGCGGAAATTGCAGATAAGTTCCACGCGATTTCGAAAAATAAATCGTACTAAGTGAAAGCGGCTTCAACAGTGAGTATTCCACCAACTACTACTACGCTTCTCGAGCAACAAATTCACTTGATTGCAAAAATGCAGATACAATTAGACGCTCTCACTCGATCGACACAGCGGCGCGTGGATCGATCTTTCAGACGTTCAAGGAGTCGATCGCGAATGAATTCATGTGATCGCAATGCAAATTCCGAGTTATGTTGGTATCACGAAAAGTGGGGTGCAAAAGCGGAAAGATGCCGATCCCCGTGTAATTTCAAGAAAATGGCGGGAAACGAGTAGCACTGTTTTAAATTGAGGCTCATTACAACGGACCAGAAGATGGCTGCAAATATGTCGTCGAAAAAAATCAAAGATACGATATTTGATCGACACAGATGCAGATATTTGTGTATTCCCAAAATCCCGTTTCACCAATCAACGACAAGAGAGTGAGTACTCCCTTTATGCGGCAAATGGAACCTGCATGTATGGGAACACAGTGATCACCCTCGACCTTGGACTTCGCCGAGATCTGCGTTGGAATTTCATTGTCGTAAATACTAATACGCCGATAATTGGTATAGATTTCTTTGCGCATTATGATCTGTTGGGTGATTCGAGGAATAAAAGAATAACCGACGGAAAAAACAACCTCACTTGCGAAGGACGTGCTACTCGAGTCGACAACGTGGGATCCATAAAAACTATTTACGGCGATACGAAGTATCATCAGCTTTATGAAAATACCCGAGTTTGACCAGACCGACAGTTTTCGACACAGGAACGTCAAGCACTACACCCAGCATCACATCGAAGTGACATCAGGACCACCCGTACACAATAAGGTGCGTAGGCTTGCGCCAGATCAGCTTAAAATGGTGAAAGAGAAAATACAACTGATGCTACAGCAGGGAATCATCCAACCATTCAAGAGTCCATGGTCATCGCTAATTCATCTGGTACTAAAAAAGGATGTGAAGACCCGGCTCTACGGTAATTATCGGGCACTAAGTGCTCGCACAAAACAGGATAGGTATACGCCACGAGCCCTTGACGATTTTACGATAAATTTCAAGGGGAAATCTGTATATTCCAAAATTGATTTGATTCGTGTGTATAATCAGATGCTGGTTGCTCTTGATTCTTGAAAAAATGGCAATAATCACGCCATTCGGACTGTTTCAATATTTATTCATACCTTTCGGGTTACAAAACACAAGTCAAACGTGTCAACGTTTTGTTGATGAGATTGCACGCGAATTAGATTTTGTTTTCCCATATTTCGACGATTTCTTTATATTTTTCGAAAACGCTGAACAACACTTGCAGTATTTGAAAATTTTATTCGATCATTTAGATCGATTTGGTGTCATTATTAATTCCTCTAAATGCATTTTCGGCGTAAATAAAATAGAATTTCTTGGCTATTTAGTCAACACATCGGGCATCGGACCCACGGAGGAGAAAATAGCGGCGATTAAAAACTTTCCCAGGTCGTCTACAATTCAATAATTGCTAAGGTTTCAGGGAATTATTAACTGTTATCGGTGATTTGTCCCTGATGCAGCGACCATATTGCAGCTGCTGAATAATCTGTTGAAGGGAGGCAAGAGTGGAAAAACAGCGGTAGCGTGGTATACCGAGGCGGAAAAGGCCCTCGAGAGAGCAAAAATTACACTGGCAAACTTTGCGATGCTTGCACACCCTGCACCGTGAACCACTTTGAGTATTGTAGTGAAGTTGTCTAATTTCGTGGTCGGCACAGTGCTGCAACAAAGAAACAACCGAACATGGCTGCCTCTGTCTTTTTATAATAAGGCCCTTTCTGGTGCACAGAGGAAGTACAATGTTTATGACTGTGAACTTCTCGCGATATACTTGGCCATAAAGCAGTTTAAGCATTGGGTAGAGGGCCGCGAATTCGCAAAGTATACGGATCACAAACCCTTAACCTTCGCTTTTCAACAAAAACTAGACAAGTGCTCTCCACGACCATTTAGGTACCTCGATTTCGTGGCACAATTCACAACGAACATATGACATATAAAAGGAACCGACAATAATACGGCTAGTGGCCTCTCGCGAGTTGATACAATTACGCTTGTATCAAATTACAAAACCATCGCACAAGCACAGATAACAGACGACGAACTGAAAAACATTCTCGAAACTAGGGTGCAACTTCCTTGAAATTCAAGAAAATAAATTTTCAAGAGCTAGGCGTCTCTTTATATTGCAACGTTGCAAATAAAATTCTGCCCTACATCTCAAAAACACTCCGATGATCCATTTTCAAAGATTTACACGGTTTATCTCATCCGGGAATTCGCGCGACTAAGAACTTAATCGTTGCGCGATACGTTTGGCCTTCGATGAAAAAAGATTTTGTGAATGGGCGCGAAGTTGTTTAAACTGTCAGAAGGCAAAGGTAACACGTCACGCATTAAGCCCCGTCGGCGATTTTAGAATTCCTGATAGTAGATTCTTGCACGTCCACATGGATATTGGTGGGCCTTTACAACCCTCGCATGGATACAGGTACATTTTTACCTGTATTGATCACTTCACGCGATGGCCACAAGCGATCCCCATCGTTGACAAAGAGGCGAAGATGATTGTGAGAGCGTTTCTCTATTCCTGGGTCGCTTGCTTTGGAGTGTTCGTGCGCATCACGACTAATCGCAGGCGACAATTCGAAAGTAACCTATTCAGGGAATTAACCGAAGCGCTCGGAATGATACACCTGAAGACAACCTTGTATCATCCATAAGTAAATGGGATGATTGAGAGATTTCACAGGCAATTAAAAGCATAAATTGTGTGCCATGAAACCCACGACTGGGTCGATGCGTTACCATTCGTGCTCCTCGAAATACTTACTGCGATGAAAGAAAATCTAAACTATTCGGCAGCTGAAATGACTTTCGGTATGGGTTTACGTTTTCCTGGCGATTTCTTTTCAACGACCGGAAAACGAGGTTATACCTTTGAGAATGTTAAAAACTTGAAAAGAAAAATCTCTAATATT
Source organism: Eupristina koningsbergeri (assembly GCA_018907245.1). Classification (NCBI taxonomy): domain Eukaryota; kingdom Metazoa; phylum Arthropoda; class Insecta; order Hymenoptera; family Agaonidae; genus Eupristina; species Eupristina koningsbergeri. The sequence continues at coordinate 873,413 of JACCHV010002976.1, forward strand.
ATATGTACTCGAGGATGTCACCACGGAGAATGAAAGTCTTTTATATTTAAAAATTTACAAAATTGCACCTAGAATCCTAACATCGTACATGAACATACGTTTACCTCTACCAAGCTTTCAAATATTTTTATATTTATCAAAAAAATTTGTTTGAAATTATTCTCTGATATACTCTATGCCCTTCACAGTATGATATTGATTCTTTATATTAGATTTATTCCTATTATGTTTCTTTCGAGTATACTCAAAGTAAAAATATTGTTCACAATATTCAATTCCTCGACTTTGCACTGTCACTTATATTTTTATACTTTTAACGTACTTCCCATTATTATTTTTTTTTGCTAAATGCATACTACTGAATACTTTCTGCATAAATATAGCTGAAGCTACCCTAGTAATTTTTATACTATGTACTAATTATTTTTTATTAAATTATTGCACTGATTTGGATTCTTTATATAGATCATGGGAATTATCACGTTGAATTACCTGCTTATTTACATTATTTATTTCTGATTTCTAAATACTTTTTTATATCTATTCTCTGTCATCTTATATTTTTTCTTCTAATCACTTTATAATTTTAAGTTTTTTTTTTAAAATATATATATATATATATTGTTTCCTTGGACTACACGTATATAAATTTACTTATTTTTTGCTTTTTCTCAACTTTCATTAATAAAATATTTTTAAAATTTGGTAATCAGATTTGACTCTTTTTTTCAACGTTGTCTTCTTCTTTTCTCTCTTTTCTTTATGTTTTTTCTGATTTCACTCACAGCATTACATTTATTACACACATATGTGCGCGCACACAAGTATGTACTTTATGTAGTGGATGGAACGTCCCCATCTTTTATTGCTTAGGTGAGGTTCGATATGCTTCGGTATGCGCACGCTCAATCAAGCTGGATTTTCCCGGGAGTTGCAGTGCAGTAAAATGATTATATACGCTTAGCTACGTGTAGGTTTATGTGTATAGGTCTAGCAAACAAAGAGAAGGAAGTGTTGAGTTCAAAGGGTATCGAAGTGTCGAAAAACGACGAAGGGGCAGAGGAGAAACTATATTGAGTGATACACTTGGACCTAAAAAAAGAAAAAGTTTGAGGTAAATAAAAAATGGATGACAAATACTATTTATAAGGTTACTGGTGAAATATGAGAGACAAAGTAAAATGGTGGGTGCTACAGCATTATTACAAGAAAAAACAAGAGATAATAAATTTCTTTGTTGATAGAAAAATGAATGGGGGAAAGATGCTGCATGTCTAAAAGGTAGCGGGAAACAAAAAAGGGAAAATATGAACGTATACTGTACACATTGTGTCAAAGAAGATACATTATACGAATGAAACAAATCGTAAATGAGGATAAAGAATTCAAAAGGTAAAAAAGTTGAATTTGTTAGCTGCAACAACATAGTAAAAAGTAGAAGATATATAAATAATGCAGAAAGAGAAAAAAAATTAAATTAGCAAGATATGAAGAAAAAGTAAGTGGGCTTAAATAGTCAAGAAGTGTTTAGAAAGATTTGTGAATCAGATTTGTGTTTGAGAATTTGAACGTGATGGTTAAGCCTTTAAAACTTTTCTGTGTATGAATTCTCCACTTTATTTATTAAGCTGATTTAAATCAATGTTGAGTAACATATAAATTAAAGTTAATCCTATAGGCATATTATGTAATCCATAAATTGCACAAATTAAAATATTTTCATTGTATCTTATCAAAACATTCTAAATCATAATAAAAACGTTAAATAATAAATTTCGAAAATAAAAACATGTTTTTAAAATTTATTAATATTAAGAGCAGTCATATTGTTATATTATAATCATTAATAATTATAAGAATTTTTTTATTGAAGTATATCGTTTATTAAATAAAATCATAATGTTTTTAATAATACAAAATAATGAAAATTCTCACGTAATTCGACAATTTATTATAAAATTTTAATCTTAAAAACATTGATTAAAAATCGTTAAAGAGCAATGATTTATTATTATTCATTAATATTACAATATTTATATCATTAAATGAATTTTAAGATGACATATTTATAAATTAAAAAATATAATGAAAAAATTAATTTAAATACATTTAACTTTTACATAAATAAAGATTAAAAAATCAGGGATAAATAATAACATATTAAATTTTATGTACATATTTACATAATATTTACATATACAAAACCATAATAAACCATGGAAATACATACTTTATGAAATGATATTCTTGTTAAATTTTTTGTGATAAAATTAAAATAACAACGTAATTTTACCATTTTCCTACAAAATATAAAATTAAAAAAAATAATTTTAATTGTGGTTTAATAAATAATATATTTTTATCATTGGAAAATGAACAAAACATCTTAGCGAGAATTAAGTTAATATCATTTAAAAATTAATCAATTTATGAAAATATTAAAATGTTTCGATTGATTTGAGAATATTTGTTCAGTATTATTTAATTGATACAATTAACTTAGTATTAATTCTCTATTTTTAGTAAGTTTTCTTTTGTTTTACTTTATATAATAATAATTTATTTTTTTAATTAAAAATGTTAAATTAATTATCGATTTGATTCCAACAATATTTTATAGATAGAGTCATTTTAATAACTAATTTATAAAATATTCAATACTGCGACTTTTTAAAGCTATTTTACTTTACAAGTTTTATTTTATTTTATTTTATTTATCTTATTGTATTTTGTGCCTTACTGTTCAACAAGTAAGTAACATGGCAATTAAAAAAAATGTTTGAAACAATAGTCATTTATTTGAAAATCAATAAATTAAATCAAATAGCCATTAGTCAAGAAAGAGAAAAAGATACATATAGTGCACTGAAGAAAAAAATGCCAAAGACTCTAAAATACACATTATATCTTAAAAGTAGTGTGAATCACTGAGATTTACACTAAAAGAAGAGCGTTCGTGTTTTTAATGTAGGTCAGTTATTTTAGATAGATAGACAATAATTGTTATATGAGATAACTAATTATGAACTATTTTATGAACATCGACATACTGGTGTATTAAAACTTCTTTCATTTCAGCTGTAAGCCAGTATCTTAATTATGCAATATTTAAAGAGTTTTAAAGACTTAAGGAACATCAAAATTGCTCCTTATTTTAATAAATATTATTCTTGAATCAATATGATAGGATGTCTATTTTAATATGAATCCATGAACTTTCTGAGCCAATATATAATTTGAATTAGTTAAGTTTTTTATTAAGACAAAATTTTTAATTTATTCTCCATATAATTTTAACAATAATAATTTTGTAATCTTTTGTTGTCATTATTACCTCTTAATAATTAAAAATAATAGTATTATTTTCTCCTTTTTCGACCTACATTTTGTCCAATAGCCTGGTACGGACCGACAAAGACTTCGCGTGTTATGTATAATATAATAAAAAAAAAAATATTTGAAAAGAAGACTTGATATTAGAAATCAATCTAAGGATTTTGCCTTTTCTAAGATAAAAGTTAGTAGGTTTTTTACTCTAACACCCTCCCTGATTAAGTGTAATTAAGGTAAGAATATATTATATACATCGTCTGTCCTCGAAATATCGAGTTTTTTTTCATTTAGTGAATATTGATTGAAGCGATTTTGGAGAAGTCTTAAAACGTAGAAAAAATCTTTTTCCATTTGTCCCATTTTGTTTTTTTGTTTTAATAATAAAATGATTTTACTTCGCGCGGAGGGTGTTTTTTAGTTTTTTGACACGGCGCAATTGGGCGACTAATGGAACAACGTTACACGATAAAATTTTGTTTGCAACTTAAAAAAAAACAGTGCGGAAACATTTAAAATGTTAAAAAAGGCTTATAAAGATAATTGTAGTTCAAAATTGTAATGTGGAAAATGACTCAGAGCTTTTAAAGAGAATCGGGAAAACATCATCGACGATTCTCGATCTGGACGCTTAAAAACTTCTTGAATCGCTACGAATAACCGCCGCATGCTAAAAATTTTTAATTCGGACCACCGATTAATAGTTAGAGTAATCGCGGAAAAACGGAATTTAACGCGATCTACGGTGCACAATATAGTACAAAAAAATTTAGAAATGCGAAAATTTTGCGTAAAAATCAAAGCTGAAGAGTTTCAGACTGCTCTTGTAACCTGGAATACTCGCCTTCGTCAATTCGTTGATGCGGGAGGAAATTATTTTGAAAAATTTAAAATTTTTATTTCATACTGTTTATAAGTCTACCAATAAATCATATTTCATTAAAAAAAGGTATGTATTTTCTTCTTTTTTGAGAATCTTTAAATAAAACATTCTCGCATAGCATTTTTCCACTAATCGCTTCAGCGCGTCGTGTCAAAAAATCGGAAAACACCCTTCGCGCAAAGTAAAAGCATCTTATTATCGAAAAAATAAAAAAAACAAAATGGGACAAATGGAAAAAGATTTTTTCTACATTTTAAGACCCCTCCCAAATTGCTTCAATCAATATTCGCCAAATAAAAAAAAACTCGATACATCGTGGACAGGTATATATATGTATTTATGAGTTTTTATTTACTCGGGGTTTTATTTTTTTATGAGAAACCGGAAGAAAATTATAGAATAATTAAATCTATTGGTGGATTCAAGATTTACTATTTTAAAGTACAAGTGAAGAGGGATTTCAGGTTTATTTGTACCCACGATGCTTAATGGAAATAAATTATATTCCATAAATAAAGGAGTTTGGTTAATTTGGTCAGCGATATAAGCAAGTGATTTATAATTGAATGAAGAAAATATGATTACTATCTAAGAATTAAAAAAATTTGTAGTTTCTTATTCTTTCTTTTGGAATACAGTTTTCAAAATAATATTAATCCTGAGTGTAGTTTAATAAATTTAGTATAAGTTATAAAAGTGATGGTGTCGATTTTAAAAAGTGATGCTATTGGGTGATCGCTTGGTGAAAAGTGAGCTAAATGAGTTAATAATTCAGTGAGTTAAGTATTGTGGCGTAAAAAAAATTTTGCCCTTTTATAGAATTTTTATTTTACAGGGGAATATAGAAAAAAGAGGATGTTATTTCATTTTTTAGAAAATGCCAGTAAGATTTATCTCTGGTTTTTTGTTGATTTTTATTAATTTTTTTGAATGTTAATTAAAAAGTTAATCAATCGCTTATAATTTCATAATTTTTTGATATTTTTCACAACAAGATATTTTAAATTTTAATGGTAATAATTAACAAAAAATTGATTATTATATATATTTTTTATAATTTTTATAGTGTTTTAGTAAATAAAAATTCAATTAATATATGGAAACTATTTATAATTATATATTTGGAAATTCAGGGTGTCGACGAGTATCTTTATACTTAAAAATCGGTTTGAACTCAAAATTTTGTATACATACTCAGTGTTAAAATTGATTCGGGCAGTTTTAGATGTTGAGAAACAGTTAAAAAACAGTGACCTTTTTAAAAACCTTATGCGATTTTTATAATTGTGATTTACACGAAATTTTATCCTTAAAAACTTTTTTTAAGCCTTTATATAAATTTATCAAGCCACAAACAAATTTTTATCGTGTAAATCTGTTGCAACAGTTAATTCATCGCGCCATATTACAAAACTAAAAAACAAGCTTCGTGCGAAGAAAAATCCTGCGGCTCATAATGATTATATTATAATAATAAATACATTATTACCTACATGATTATTACTTAGGTCTTTAAAAAAAATATTTAATTGTATTTTATTTATTTATTAAGAAAAAAATACATAAATTCATTTATAAATTTATTTAGTAAAATTGTAAAATAACATTTAGTTAGAATTATTTTTACGTACATGAGAATATAATTCCGCAATAAAAATTTACTTGAAGTAATAACTAAACCTAATTTTATTAATTATTTTAAAAAATCATTAATCATTAATTAATTATTTTAAAAAAATATATATCTTTTTAATATATATATTTTTTACTAATGTAGATAAGGATAATGTATGTATCATATAATGTGTATAATTATACATGATTAAAAAATTAACTTATTACGCAAAGTTAAAAATACATACAAAAGTATGTTCATTGTAATCGATTATTTATATATTTGAAAAGTCTTCTATACTTAATGTAATATTGTATTAAGAACTATAAATATATCTATTTAATCCCTTCTGTAAAAAATTAATAATAATATTGAATAAAAAAATAAATTAAAAAAGAGAAATTCGTAATTGTATACTTATTTATTTAAATATAAGCTAGGCTGTACAATTCTTGGAATAAAATAATTTCTATGCACAGTGATGATTACATCTAATTTAATAACATAATATAAAGTATGGAATACTGATTTCGTTTTTCATAAGTGCTATAAACAGACGTTTCGTCTTCAATGGACTCGACAATTTCACCTTTATTAACAGATTTTATATTATTGAAATCTGTTTAAATTTATTAAAAATGCATCAAATTGCACATCATTTTCTATTATAATCTATTTAGATGATACTTTAATTTGTATAAATAAAGTCCATAGAATTAATTTTAAATATTTTTAATAATTATAATCGTCATCTAAATTTCACTCACAAAATAAAAAATAATATAATTTTGATATTTTAACTATTAAAAATAGAAACAAAAAATTAGAAGTAAAAAATAAATATAAATGAGTAGTGTTGAAGGATATAAGAGAATCGTAACACGTTCACTAATTTACTAATGAATGTATTACATATTTAGGTTTACTTTTATTATTAATATCATACTTATTAATATAATTCATGTACAGAACATTAGCATTTTAGTCATGTTAAAAAAGTGCTCAAATATGAAAAATAATAAGAAAAAAATAATGATATTTTCAATGAATGAGTAATGACGTAAGGAATAATAAATTTTGAACATAATAAGAACAAAACAAATTTCGAATTCGCAGATGAATACTAATGTAAAAAAAAACATATTTTGAGAATTTGAGGAAGCTATGTATTTTGTAGATGACCAGAGAAAAATGTTAAAATTTTTTTTTTAGAAAATATAATGAGTAAAAAAACGTTAAATAATAAGTTGGCAATACCTTTTATAAAAGGAAACTTTTTGAATTAATAAAAATTGCACAAGTGCATTTATTTTTACCTAAGATAATTAATTTAAATATTTAAAAAAATTTTACTAAAAAAATATTAAAGCTATTTAGAAAATATACAATTTATGAATATAGCAATTATCAGTGAAATAGTTTAAAATACTGATTTTTAAGATCGATAAACATTTCATGAGTAATTAAGGAAGAAATATTAAAGCAGAAAAAGATCCCCGTTTGATCCAATTCCACTAATACCTTTAACTTTTTAACCTTTCATACTAATGTACAATATTGATTTGATTTATATCGATTTAATTTATAATTATTATGAAACTTCAGATCCTAGAATTATTATAAAAATTATTAGTAATTAATTTATGCAATAATAATTTGATGATTGTTATTCTTATCGTCCCTGGAGTGGCTATTTTAATAAAAAACATATTTATTAAAAAAAAAAAAAGATTTACACGAACTCAAATTTATTAAGTAAAATTTATAAACATATATTAAAATTATTATATATTAAAATGATGAATAAAAAAAGTTTTATAACATTTAAAAAGAATAAAGAGAAAGATTGATAAATATTACTTATCACACATAATTTTTAAAAACAATTGTATTTCTATTTAAATATTATCTTTCAAAATAAAGTAAAAAAACCTGCGTAAAATTAATTTATTAGTTATTAATTAATCGTTATCTTTATAATGTACTTTCAGTCATTCATTATCCATTGATCAAATATTTTTAATATTTGCCTGCAGTGCAGTGTCAAGTATAATATAAATGTGTGGTTACATTTGTGGATAATGTACGTGACATAATACCAAATAAATAAAGATCATATATATTAGTTATATTTATCATATTTTTATTGCTAAAAATGGATGAATAATATCTGTTGAAATATAATTATATATATCAACCATTTTTCATGTTATTTAGAGAATATTTTGTCATTGTTTTAGTAATTTTTTCAATTTCAGTTATATTCTTTTATAGTTTTTTATATTTATTTTAATTTTTTTTTATTTAATATACTATATATCTTGTTTATCAATTATCCTAATTCGTTTGTTCTTATTATCTAAAAAATATAATTCATATGTGTAATTTGTAATTTAATTTCACCACAATCTCTTAATACACGGTTTGTCCCTGAAGTATCGAGTTTTTTTTCATTTGGCGAATATTAGTCGCAGCGATTTGGGAGGGGTCTTAAAATTTAGGAAAAATCTTTTTCCATTCGTCCTTTTTTATTTTGTTTTTTCGATAATTAAATGCGGCACGATTTTACTAAGAGTGTTTTTCGATTTTTGGATATGGCGCACTTCTATTTACTTATTGAATCAACTAAACATTTTTTTATTGGACTGTTTTGTATCTAAAATATTTTTAATTAATGCGGTATGATTTTTCTATAATTTCTATCTTTTAGTACTTCTGTATTTCTTTTAACATTTCATCTATAGTTTCACTTTTCTCTTTTGTAATATTATTATAATCTTTAATTAATATATTCACAGTATATGTATACTTCTAGTAATCCATGTGATTTCCTAGACATTTGCCTCCTATTCTAATTGTATTTATTATATGCATGTAACCATATTTAATCAAAATAATTTCTAAACTTTATTGTACATTTTAATCTGCAGTTTTCAAATCTTTTTACATTTTTATATAAATATAGCAAATCGATCATCTAATAAATAATTTATATAATTTTGCTTCTTATTACATGGCACTTGCAGCACATTTTCGTGTATACGTACTTACTCTTCAACATCTACTTTTTGTGTATTATTAACATACTATCATAACAAAATTTCTGTATTTTGTTTTCTCTTTAGAGCAAATAAATAGATTTCAATTTTTACTATAGAAAACATTTTGTTTTACTGTAAAAACTTTGTCGGTCATTGTTGTCCTTCTGAATTCTTGACAAACTATTACTTATAAATTCACGGTAACAATTTTGTCAATAAAAATTAATATAATGTCTTATTTTATATCTCAATATTTCTTCTACTTTTTCATTTTTAATTTATGTCAAAGTTGAAACTTTACTATTTTTTTTTTTTTTTTTAAATAAATTCTACATTTATATTTATTTTAACTAATCTTTATATGCCATAAAATATAAATTTAGCATTGTATTCCATTGCAATAATGAGTTTCATCCTTGAATTTATATAATATTTATAAATCTCTTCACGGAATTTACACAAATGATCATAGACATTTTAAAATAAAATTTATATTTTTAATTATTTTTTTTTAAAATTCTAGTAATAATAATAATAATAATAATAATAGTTATTGCATTACAGAAATATTTCAATTTTATGTATATTAAAAAAGAAAAAAAAATGAATTGAATAAAAATTTTATGTGAAATATTATTAGTATTTATCAACAAATATTCAACACCTTAGTTTTTTCATTTAATTGATTAGTTATGTTAATTTGATTAGATGAAATTGTTTTGAGTATAAATCAATCATAACAACCATTGATTTTAACAATTACAAAAATTAGATCATACAATATTCCAAACAAATCTAAGGAGTATCATAATAACTACAAGCAAAGAAAGACGAGAAATTTAATCTGTCATAAATTAATTAATTTAAATTAATTTTAAACAATTTAATAATCGTATTATAATAATATTAAAATATAATGATATTATTAACGTATACAACATACAAATATTCTGCTATAAAATTATGTTGAGTAAAAAAGTCACAGCGTTATCTACAGAATCAAAGTTTTACTCTTTTTCTTTCTGTTTTGAATTGTATTCTATTTTTCTTTTGGTAGTAAATAAAAATATCATAATAGGGTCTTAAATATATTGATAAGATATTTCGAAATATGTTCTCTCAAACTTAAATATAAATTGTTTACAGATATGTTTTTGCAGCTCAACTTATAGAATACTAAAAATATTAACTACCAGGTCTTTATTGTGTATCAAGGCTCTTCTTACTCTGAAAGACTAGTCGTCATAAGTATAATTTTTGCAATTTAATAGGAGACTAAGGACCATCGAAATTCTTCAACTTCTTGAATTGATTATTATTAATTCAATAAAATTATGAAATACACAATATTTATTTGGATGATATGTATAAAAAACTCAATCTATTACGTTCAAAATGTCTCAGAAAGTTTATTTAAATTATTGTTAATTAAAAATAATTTCCATGAAAAAATCTAAATAATAATACATTAAAAAATAAAATAATCTTCCATAATGAAAATATTTAGTAAAATTAAAAAAAGAAAATACTCATAACAGTATAAATAATGAAAATAATAATGTAGATCTTTTGATAATATATTTTTTATTTTTTATATTATTATTATGTAGATCAAACAATACAGCACTTTTTAGATTGTTAGCAAAAAACAGCTAACCACATATATCAAGAATCGTAAAAAAATCAGTAAATCCTCCGTAATTTTAATACTATACTATAGTGTAAATGGATAAATTATATATGTATCCAATAAAATTATAATGAAAATTTATTTTTATATAAACCGATCGAAAAAATTATAATCGGAGAAATTTTGTAAAAACTGGAAAATTTTTAAATCAATTAAAAAGTTTGTAACTTTATTATTTATCAATATTTAGAACTTTAGTTTTGGGAAATTGAAGTGATTCATATATACTATATTTATACAAACTTTCAACTCAATAAGACTATAATCTTTAAATTGCAACGTAGGAAAAAATACAGAAAGTTCAAAAGTATTGTCAATGTAATTTTTGAGCTTCTATTATACTCTAATAAATATCAGAATTATCCTTGATGTATAGTTCCTGAACATCTATCTATACATGTACTGACTTATTCAATATATTTAATTATTTTATAAATATCTTTTATCATCATTCTATTATTACACACATTTTGATTACCAAATATTATATTGATTTTTCAAGGAAAATAAAAAAAAAAACAAAAAATATGGTTAAAATTTATACATATATATATATTAACATTAATATTTAACTATAATTTGAATTACTATCCTATAATTGAAAATAATATACTTTATACATACGTATAATAAAATGCAATGTGGATTATTATAAACAAAAATCAAAACCTTATTTTCGGTAGAGTTATAGTATGCTTCCCAATATTCTTCAATTTCATTTACAATTTTTCAAATAATTAAGTAAAGTATTATATGAAAGTTAATATAGGAGAAAACCTTTTACCTCGCAGACCAGGATATGCCATTATGCACCGATTTTTTCATTGTTTCACATATTAAATCACAATTCCCCTCTTTGTCTCAATAGAACCTTGCCTTAGTAGCAAAAGATTATCGTCCCTGGAGGAAGCAGGACAAGATCTCCGCGCTTTAAACAGTGAAGTTCAAAATCCCGTCCGGTGATCCCGTTATCGACCACCTTTCAAATGCTTTGTTATAGACGCATCCCAAAAAATTAGTGCATGTGTAACCGAAAAATTTAACCCAAAACATACCGTAGCTCGCTATTTACATTTATTTTTACATGTAGCCCTCAGCTAATCCAAGATCATGGTTTATTCTCCGCAGCCTTTAGGTATTGTTCCAACCAAGTAAAGCCGAACTCAATGACTTCACATGAAGTTCAAAGCTTTTTTGCTTTGCACCAATTTCTGCCCCTTTTGGCATACTTTGGTACGGCCGTGCCTATGGTTCTTTTTTGGTTTGTTTCCTACGCATTACTAAGTTTTTAATCATTTGTAGTCGTCTAACCATACGATTACCCGTATAATGGTATCATTTCCCTAAGATTGGTAGATTCTATAAAAGGCATCTTCTCATATTTCTTTCCTTGTTTGAAAGCAGAATGCCATAGAAGATATTCTGTGGTCTCATATTTGTGGCCACATTTGAATAATTGGCCCATAAAATTATTGTTCTGTCCAGGGGAGGTATTTCAAATAGAATTTCTATTGAAATCACTAATACTATTTTCATAGTTATTATCATACTATTCAGAATTTTTCCCTATTTTTTGTTTATAAAATTGTAATTTATCCTGAGTTCACTTTTGTGATCCCAAACTTGGCTGTGTGAAAAAATTTGGATTTGATGATCGCATCATATATCCATTTCAGCTTGTCTATCTGCAAACTCCAAGTATCATCAAAGACTCTCCTGTACATGCAGTAGATGTTAAAGGCCTTAAAATTTAATCTGAGTGTTCTATTTTAACTTTGAATCCCAAATTACTCCTAGGTACTTTGCTTTACCAACAATTTGGACTGGGTAGCCGTTGAGCTTCAATCCGCTTATTGCCTTTATCTTGTATTTGGTTGTAAAAAATAAGACATTAGTTTTTTTTTTAATTGACCGATACACCTACTTTCTGAATCCCCAACTTCCGAAGTCCTCACGAGCTCTAGAACAGATTTTATAACATCCATCAACATGTTGTAATAACCCCCTCTAAGTGTATCGTCTTTATATGTCTGTGCATACAAACCATTGTTTTCCATTATGGTAAACAACTTATCTATAAAGAAACACCACTGTCTAGGAGATAAGACTTCTCACTATGGACATCCTCTCTTTAAACTTGTAGTAATGTGGGATGCGTTCCTTTGAGCCTTATCTGTTTTGTACTGAGCAGGTTTTATTGCCAATTCTGGACCTTAGTTGGAAACTTCCTAATCAATACAATGTCAATATTGTAATATTATAAAAGAATTAATAAATTATATTTTATACTTTGTATGTTTTACATATCCATATATTAAAATAATAAAAATAATTATGAGATTAAAATCAATCAAAGATAAAATATTGTTTTTGTACAATGAGGTAATTTATTCAATAAAATAAAATTTTATTGAAGTTGAAGCAAGGGCATCTTTGCAACGGTTTCGTTCCAATCATAGAATGCGAACGAATAATGTCATTTGTGAATTGAAAAAGGATTTAAGTGTATAAACACATGTGTGCTTGAAACGATGAAGAGATACGGAGCCTTTAAAATTACACTTGCAAAACGAGCAAAAGCTGATACCTGTTTTTGAGCCGGACAATACCACGGTAAGAGTCGCGGCAATACAATTATGGTACATATGGAACAACGACATCATAACGTGGTGGATAACCTAGGGAATGTTGTAGAATCCTAGAACAATCGAATTGGTTTAGTTATACTCAGTTAGTGTGAATAGACGATAGAATTATGCGCAATTTTTACTAAGTGCATCAACTTGGTAGAAATACTGAGGAAGATGATGACAACAACGATACGCGAAGATAAAATAATAAGGGATAATTATATCGACAAGCTCGACTTATTGTATTCGTTTCAAAAAAGTAGATGTAGGAGACATAATTACCGATGGCATTGAGAACCAGGCAGTGAAACTTGGCGTTTGAGCATTCAACTACGGCAGGATTATTGTGGATTTGAGAAAGTTTTAGATATATCACGACTACTTTCACATCATTGAAGGGTAATAAACTGAGGCAAAGTGTCGAACCTAGGAAAAGTATCTAAAAGAAATTTCATAGTAAGAAAAGAAAATCAGAAAACAGTGACTGAGGGGTGGTCGAATGAAAGGCGTAAGTAATGATAGTAAAGAAAAGTCAAAGCGAATGGTTTAAAAAAAGAACTGAGAGTATTATGAAATTAAAAGATATGGTGAAGTTTACATAATAAATATGAAGTAAGGAGTTAAATTCTCAATGAAGGAAGAAAAGTGAGAGAATTATGTCATATTATTCTCTTTATACTGGATTTGAACATCTATGCAAGTTCTCGTATTAATATTTGCTTGTTAGTTTACTACCTTATTGTCATTTTGTGTTATGTCTTAATGTTAGAGAGATTTTAACCCTCTATTAATGAAAAATAATACAATAAACAGAACTTGGAATAAATTACCTACACGTCGATTGAAATAACTTTGACGATTATATACTTCAACTAATAAGTTAAAATGAAAAATGAAAAATAACAATGTATAACCATAGCAAAGTAAAAAATACGTATGTATCAGTGCACGTGCATTTTAATGAAGAATAAGACAATGTAAAAATGTACACAACGTATATGTAAACATTTCTTTGTACTTTGTTTTTTACTGTGATTAGAGGATGCTTAATTATGTAACAATTTAAGATATTTAATTAACTGAGAAAAAGATATAAAAAGAAAGAGATTACAACAAACAGTATGTACACAAATTCAAAGAGTAAAAAAAAAAGAAATCGTAAAATCGAAGGAATAAAGGAAGAGAAACTTCGAAACCTAATGTTTATCCTTGAAATTCCTTTGAACAGTTGCAGTTTGATAGTCAGACAAAAGGGAAGCGATCACGAGATCAATTATTTATCAGAGTTATTATATTACTATAATTACGAAGTAAAATAAATTTCGAATGTGGTGCTTTATATAAAATTAAAACTATTTGGTTCGTGAAACAAATATCTGTACAGTTTAGTATTTAATGTTCACATATTAATTATATATGCAATGAATTTCAAATTTTCTCACTTAATATCTTTATTTTACATTATACATTTCATATTTTTTAAAAATTAAGCTTTTTGATAATTTTTTTTAACTGCTTATAAAATTAATTATTGATTTGTTAAACTTATTATCAAAATTATATTGTTGTTTGGTAATAAAATAAATAATAAATTTCTTTTTTAAAAATTAATATAAATAAGTAATTAAAAGTTTTTTTTTATAATCCATTACTTTCTTAGTTTTTATTTAATTTTTCAACAATTTATAAAAAAGCAAACTTATAAACATTTAATTTTTTAAGACCTTTCAAATCATTAATTCAAAGTTTTATACATGAATAAACGAAGAATTTCTGAATACAAATTAAAAATTTTGAAATATTCATTTCATTACATATATTTATATAAATTCCAAAAAATTCCATATTTTTTATATTCAAGTAATTAGGTAAGCTCTTTGATATTTAAATAAAAGTATGATGATTTTATAACAATTCCATATTTCTTTGTATGATGATGACACAATATATATTTTAGAAACATAAATTAACGAACAAATTATTCTAAAAAAATTAAAAATAATCTTTTAGAAAATTCCTTTAAATTTTAAGTCTAAGCACATTAAATATATAATTTTTCTAAGTTTGTCAAAAATGTTAACATTACAATTATAGTTAATAATTAATATTCAGTTAATATCATTCAGGCAAAATTAAAGAGCCATTTTTGGAATTTGAATTAAATTTGAAAGATTCTGAAGGTTTTATTGGTATGCTTATACAAATTACCTATAAATTTAAATATAGGCGATATTTCAATAAGATTGGTTCCGTAATTTTATTAAGTTGTTATTAAAGTAAATCCATAATTAAAATTTACAATTTCTTAAATATAAAAAAAATCTAAAAGTTATGTAAACTATTTTTAAATAACTGGCAAAAATTTAATAAATAATAACCCACTGATTGTCTTGTTATATTAGAAGTAATTAAAAATGTTAATAGTAAGTACATTTACATTTTTAAATTTTTGTCAAAAATTCTAAAATCTATATAATTAGTAAAAGATTTATTTTATTATAATTTAAATTATATTAAAAATGGTTATATTTCATTATATTATTGTATTTTATCGTTCTATACATGTTTTGATTATGAATGATTATATTTTGGTAACAATATTTTATGAAAAGTATGTATTCTAATTTTTACGATTTAATAGCAGTTATTTGATATTAGTAAGATATTTGATAGAGGTGAAAAAAAAATCAAAATAATATTAGCTTGCAATAAGATTTAGTACGATGTATTTTATTTGGGAAAATAAGTTTTTAAATTTCTGTGAAGTCAAAACTAAAGAAAGTTTGAATTTATCTTTAATTATGTAATAGTAAATTATGAATTAACAAGCTATTATTTTTATAACTTTGATTTAAACGCTAATTTCCGAGTAAACCAAGTAGTAAGTAAATGTTGTTTTAATTTGACTTCTAATGTTGTAAATATTTATATGAAATTATGAAATAAATTATGAAACAGAAGGATGTATTATAACATAATACACACATTGGGCAGTTCGTGAAGTATTAGATGTAATGGTAATAGAGGTAGTATCAGCAACAGCATCAGCAGGGTGGAAAAAAGATAAAAATTGATTTTCCAGGCGCGGTCCCAGTACACACTCACACACGCAATCGAGTTTTGGTTGTGCTCTGTTTGCTGGCAGGCAGGTTGCATCGATTTTGACCTGGTCTACCTCCTCCCGCGTATACTACCCTTCTTACTCCAACGTCACTCTTTTTCTCTTGCTTTTTGAATTTCTTTGGGCTCCACGCAATAAGGATGTATGGGCTAGCACGTATGAGAATATGTCCACATACGTATGAACATTAGTGCACTTTTGTGAGAAAGAAAACATGGTTGATGTAAACTTCTGCAGAAACGAGGATTTAAAAACAACGAGACGAAGAAAGAGAGCGCGCCAGCCAGTGAGATAACGGGCTGGGGGCTGTATATATATGTATAAAAAGACAGAGAAGAGTTGCCAAGGCAGAATAGTACGGGAAATAAGAGGGGGGTGGCACAGAGAGGGGATGATAAAAAGAGAAAGAACGAGAGATGAAACGGGAGTATGTGGGTCGTCAGTTGTTTTGTCGTACGTCGATGTGTTTCAGTGGATCGCGATGTCGATTGAGAGCTACTTCTGTGTACTTTTTCGGATATCAGTATTACTTCAATTTTTTTGTGCAAAATTTTTTCATCGTTGTGTTATACGTGAAAAAAATTGAACAACTTCGGGTTCTTCATATTTTGTTCCTCTACAGTTTCTGTTCCACAAAACGTTGACCAAGGATATTATTTCAGCTTTATAGTATGTTATGTGTCATTTTTAGCTAACTTCGAAAACTATTAAAAGTAAGTTCCTCTTTTTTTGCAGTGTTTTTGCTTTTCACTTTTTTCCCTTTTTTATCTTTAATTTTTATTTCTTTATATATTCCTTGCTCTTTCATTAAAATACTTACTAATGTATAATATTGTTTTTCTATAATTTCCAAACAAAAATTTGGAAATAAACTCTTGATGGTTGTTAAGACTTTTATTTTTATCACATAAAATGAGTCTATAAGGTTTATTTGCAAAAAAAATTATCAATTTGAGATGCCAGTATGTAAATAAAAAACCTTCGTTATGTTTTGAGTTTTATTTATAGTTTCAAAAATGAATGAATCATTGATTAAAGTTATTGACCTACTCAATACAACTAATGTTAATAAAAATCAAGACAATATATACAATAATGAAAAATTTTATTATCTACAAAAAACAAAGATAAAAAATACGCAATTTTGTTATATGTTTCAATTGTATGTATTTTCTCTCTTTATCAATTACATATAATTGTATGTATATGTTATTTAACAGATATTTTATATAATAATATAGATAAAGTTTTGTTAAAAAAAAAAATATTTTTTTTTATAGAATATTTGTAATTTACATGATTTTATAAAAATTAGTAAACGGTTTATAAATATATTTGTGGTATGTATAAATAAAAATTTATCTTTAATTAAACTTATTATATTATTGTTTTTTATCTTTGTTATTATATTTATATTACGTATGAATATTAAAATTTTTAATTAATCTTCAATCAAATTTTATGATATGTACTGCTCTAATCTCGGCTATGTTTGTTCGTATATGATATGTACTCTTATGTACTTATACATATATTTTGTAAGAATAATATAAGATATACAAAGTAACCGATTATTAATTATAAATCTTCAGATATATTTTCATTGTATTGTATTAATTTAATTTAATTGTATTACTTAGCATTTATTTATACTATTTCTATTTAATGATTTTGTTGTTTAATCAAAATTATCAATATTAATTTCTGATTAAAAAGTAAAAATTCGAATATGTAAAGTAATTTTTTTGAATTACCTTTAAAAATGTGTTTCAAATTTAACCAAATAATATAAATAGTTACTATTATTATTAAAAAAATAAATATTAATAACTTATGTTATTTTATTTTTACTTGCATTTTTTCGTTACTTTTACATATATTAAATGGAAGACAAGAGTGCTAAATAATTTATATTATAATAAAATTTAAACATCATACATTATTAAATATTCTGATCAAATGTATAAAAATATCTTAAGAGTTTCTTCATTAGTTCAAAACTTATATGAAACTTTAAATTAAGAAATATGTTTTATTATAATTCTTTAATTTAGATCTTCCTTTTTTATTTATTTACTTATATTTCGAACGTTCCAATGAAGAAAAAGTAATTTTTTTAATAATAATCGTATATTGATAGTATACAATTATTCTTCATTTTGTAACAAAAATACAAGTTATTTTACACATGAATTTATATAAGTAATGTATTATGATTTTTTTCAACGAATATATTGAAATTTTCATTTAAATGAATTAGATTTCTTCATTAATAATTAAACTCTAAAAATTATAAATATTTTAAAATTGATTTAAATATTATTTAAAATATTAGAAATGTTTAAAAACAGAAACAGATAACATACAAGAAAAAATACTTGTATTTTATTATGAATATTTGAGATATTATAAGTTTTATTTTTTTTTTTATTTAATCTTTTTAATGTTTTACAAACATTTTTTATATCGTATCCATTTTAGAATACTTTTTTAATATATAATAAAAATATAAAATATTATGAATCTTTCCTGCAATATTTTGACCAATTGACAAAATAATTGCTTTATTATGTTGAATTAAATATCTTTGTGAACTTATATATAATATCCAAGTGATAAATTAAATAATTAATTAAATTTAAACATTTATAATATGATATGTAGAAAACAATTTTATTTTTTGTAACGGTAAAAAGGTCTTTATAGAGATTTTCTGGACATGAATAGTTTTAATTTAAATTATATGCTGTGTATATTAAATTCGATATCCAAGTTATTTGTTTCTATTAAAAATAAATACATGAAAACATTGTAATTAAAGCTTACTTAAATTTTACTTAAATTTCAAATTTTATCTTTTAAATTATATTGTGTAAAAATTAATTTTTAAATTTAAAACATAAAGTGATGTATTTAATATAGTACTTTTACATCCTACAGTACATTTGCATGTACACACATAATGAATTTTTAGATAAGCTTTGTTTGATTTAAATTTTTTTTTTTTTTTTGTATTCTCAAAAAAAAATGGACTCGCCGAATATTGATTCTTTATTCTATGACCATTTTTTAATCACAATACTAGGAATTAATGATTTTTGTAAAGAATTACAGATTAAATTCATTTATGATGACTTAGTATTGTATTTAAAATTTTTCGCAAAAATTGCTTTTCATTTGTAAATTTTTCATTATTTATAAGGTATTATATATGTTATAATGATTTTTTGTTTGAATAATTTAAAATAATTTAAAAAAGATTGTTAATAATGTAGTTTTTTATTAGCTTCGTTGTAAATAAATTACTAATGTAACTGACTAATTTAAAACAAAATTTTTTTAATTAGTTAACTAAATTTATGTTGCTTTCATTTAATTTTAATTTAGTTTATTGTATATTCAAATAAAATTAACAATAAAAATAAATTTAAATAAAATATATTGTTCATTTTTTAAAATTATATTTTAGTTTATATTAATGCAAAAATTTAACGTAGATATCCCAATGACACATGGTTTAATTTTATAACTTGCTAATGAATTTGTTCATTTGTGACAAAATTAATTAACACTGAATTTATATTTTAAGTCATCTTAAGAAGATGTTCAAATTAGAAAAAATAAAAACTACAATAAATAAATTTAACCATTTTTGAAAATCGAATAATATGAAGTTGAACCTAAAATAGAATCTGATAATGTATTGCTAAAGAATGGCTTTTTTAAAAAATAATTTTTAATTTAAATAAATTAATTAAAATTAAAATTAAAGTTAATTTTTTTTTAATATAACCTATACTTACACTTAGATTTATTGGAAGAAAGAAGTGGTTTTATTCAAATCAATTAAAAGTTTATATTTATCGGCCTGGGATTTTTAAGTATTAGTTATTTTATATTAATGGAATAGAAGCATACGGCTAGTTCAATTGTAATTCATAAATTGAAGTAACGTGAAGTTTTAGGCGAAGCATACTGCATCTTCACTTGAGGAAGACACTTTCTGTCTTTACTCTTCAAAAGACTAGCCATTTATAAACTTTAAAATATCGGAATCATTAAGAGGGAGAGGTAAAATTTGTTATGACCATGAAGAATAAAGTTAGGCAATTTTAGTATTTTTAGGGAAGATTACGTTCTTTTTTTATATTAATCTCGATAAACTATTCCAACGATCGTGTATATTCTTATATTCCTTCAAAAGCCCCCTCTTCCCCACTCTTGATACTTGCGCATTATGCCCGTGTTTAACTTTGTTTCAAAGTTTCGCGGTATTCCTCTCAAGGTCGGTAGGGTGTGTATACTAGGTCATCGACCAATAAGAGAGAGAAAAAGAGAGATGGAAAAACTATAAACGACTCACTTTCCTCTCAGTATTTCTACTTCCTTTTTACGTAATACTAGTTTAATTCTATTCCAATTTAACTTCCCATTTCTCAGTATAGTATCATTTGGATTAAATGTGTAATAAATAAACGTTGAAACGAAAAACATAAGGATACACTACAATACTTAAATACTTAGCAGATTCGAAGTAGCTTTTAGTTATAAATTTTTTTTATTTATTTCTTTCTGTTTAAAATTGATATCCTACATTTGTTACAACATACTATTAATTCAAATTTTAAATATATTAAATTCATTGAAAAAAAAAAAAAATATTCAGTGGAAATCTGCTGGTAATTGCGATAAGTTAATGCAGTTTATTCAAAATTAGGAATAAAACATAGTATAAATATATAGCATATTTTTTATTAATAAAAAAATCATAATTATTAATATATAAATATAAAAATGATTATAAAATCCTCTTTATAATTAAATAAATTGAATTTGATTAATAAATAACTATTTTGTATATTTTTACTTTATAATATTTTCAAGAACAATTTAACATTAACGATTGCTTTTTACATAAAATGAAAAATTATAGAAATCAATATTTTTTTAAAAACACGCAATTTTATTGTTACTAATATACAGTTATAAAGAAGTTCGTGGAAAACTATATATTCCATTAAATGTATATATTTATTAAATAAATTAAATATATTCACTAAACCATGTATTAAACAGCTATAATATTTTATCTTTTATAAAACTTTTCATTATGCTATTAATTATTATTTTATGGATATTATATATTAACCCTAAAATATGATATTTCATTATTCTTGATGAAGAAATTCGAGAAGCTGTAATCATTTACTAATACATTTACATATCTAATATGTAGTCTAAATAATAATAATAATAATAATAATAATAATAATAATAATAATAATAATAATAATAATAATGGATGGGTCAATATTTTATAGGGAAGTGTCTGCATCTTAGCGGACTGACGCCCGAGCCGTTGACAGCTGACGATGATTACAAACTTTTGCATCTTGGCATCGGTTTCACGAACATGGTGGCGCGAGCCACTAAAGGAAGCGCCGATCTCACGAGAAAGGAGATCAAAGAAGGTCAGTGTGATTGGTTTTATAAAATTATATATTTCTAATTTTACAATAAATTTAGAATGCATTTTTTTCAAACTGATGGAAGACTCGTACTTCACCGTGACGTAACTAATAAGAACGTTTAATGGAGAGTTTTTCTTATAACAATTAATATCAAATTTAAACGAGGACTAGTGGTGACTATCAGAACTACCCTAAAATATATAATGATTCATATTTTGATGTAATTAAGACAGTATAATTGATGTGAAACAAATTAATTATGTTTTGAAATATATGAATTTAATCTTTTAAACTAATATTGGAAATTTCTAAACGGTCATAGAAGTATCATATTTAATAAATACGTTAATTTCAGTTTTTTAAACTAAATTTTTAATGTCTTAAATTGTTAATCAATAAGAGCTATTTTATAAGTCACATGACACAACTATATTTATATATATATATATATATTTATATATTAATATTGAATTACATTAAAAAATTTACATTATATGATACCAATTTTAGTATTTTATTTATTTATTATATTTTTAAAATTATATATAAAAAGTATACATAATTTATATATATAATTTATTATATATTGTGACCTTACAA
Organism: Eupristina koningsbergeri; assembly: GCA_018907245.1. Classification (NCBI taxonomy): domain Eukaryota; kingdom Metazoa; phylum Arthropoda; class Insecta; order Hymenoptera; family Agaonidae; genus Eupristina; species Eupristina koningsbergeri. The sequence goes on from JACCHV010002976.1 coordinate 895,794, forward strand.
TAAAAATTATTAATTTAAAGTTTTGAACAATTATTACTTTGGCATGGATTCTTTTACGCGTTTACGTTTGTCGACTGCTCAGGTAACTGCTACTCCTGCACCAGAAGTGCCCGCAGAGGCGGCGAGGTCTGGGTTTTCGGGAATCGATCACGTGTGAAAAGAACACGAACATATGATTGGCAAGGAAATAGAGAAAGATCACTGCGGGTCAATTATTCAAAATGGATTACATGTTATAAAATTAGTTTTATTGAATCACGATTAAATTACAAAAATGTTAAGTACTTTATTTTACAAATTACGTAAAATTAACTAGTTAAGTTAATTAAGTTAACAAATTAAAATTAAATGAATTAATATTTTACAAATAATGTACGTAATATTTACTTACAGCAAACGAATCTTATAATTATCCGGATCTCCAAAAATTAGCGTACACATAATCTTTATTTATTAATTCCCTTGAGCCCGTCAGCTACCTGTATACAATCAGATCACTGTCTTATTACCCACTACAATGTTACCACATTATTCCCATTTACGACTTCTTGGAACGGTAGTGAATCGGTGATTTTTTTTTGCGTTAAATTTTGGGCAAATTATTGATGTAAATCAATACGTATGGTTCAACGATCACAATTTAATTTCTCATGGTCCTCCTCGCAAGACAAAAGGAAGGAACCTTTTGTCTTTTGACTGATTATGCATACTGACCATTAGCCCTTATAACTTTACGGTCTGAAACACAATCTGCATTACAATATATAAATTAGATATATAAAATTATATACATGTACAATTTTTATATTTTATATAAACAGGTACTTAAAATTTCTTCTATGTTGTAGTTTTTATTTAAGGATATACCGTGTATTCTAACTTAAATGTGATATAAATATAAAAATATACATTGTATAGTTTAAATAATACGTCTAATTTAGAGTTTTTTGCATTATAAAATTATTTAAGTCCTTGACCACTAATTATAAACAAAAATTAAATAAGATAATAAAGATAAAACACTATTTCATCAATGCAAGACTAATGACTGCTAAAACGCCATCTGTAGCAATGATACGTGGTTACGATCCATAATTTATACAAAATAATAGGAAAAAAATATTCTAATTAATCAATAATGTAAAAATAATGTAGAAGACTACAAAAGAGCACGATTATAACTAAAAGTATATGATCGGCTCTGGAGTGGTGACAGACTGTTGCTCTCACGAAACTGTCCACATCATTCATTCGTACTATATATCTCTAAGTTACACTCGCTGTGAAAAACTATCACACAAGTAATTTAAAGAAATTATCGATAAACTCTTCTAATCATTTTGTAACAACTCTATTTTACAATATTATTCTTACTGGAAATATTAACTATAATGTATCAAAATTTTAAACTAACAATAATAATAAATAAATAATAATTAAATGAACAAATATCTTAAATATTCATTTATTTACTTATTATGAGACGTAACAATATTTTATACAATTTTAAACATTATAAAAAAAATTGATAATTATTAACTTAAAACAAATATTTTTTTATATTAATATTTATTTTACTAACATAATTATTTGTATAGTGTAATTTTATTTCAGTTATGTAAGGTGACTATCGTTTCAGTCTTTTTATTCACCGTCCCTGTTTTCGTGTCACGTTTCCACGTTAATAGACTGATTATAGATCACCATCACCTTCACGTCTTCAAACCTTTTGTTTTAAACCATTTTTTCTATCCCTATACATTTCAGGCTGGTGCCTATCGAGGCAGTCCAGTCTCCACTCTGCCTGTAACCAATTTCTTATCCTATTGGCGGCATAAAAAAGAACAGACTTCTTCTTGATCGCCGCTTTTATTTTTTCACTTGCTTAGCCATGAGCTTAGTCTTAGGATTATCTACAGAAATTATCACCCTCTTTAGATCAGTGGCAAATCACTCAACTATAACTTACAGCGTGCTCGCAATTGGTCTCTTTTTGACCACCTTTGGAATTGAGTTCTCAGACGACGATTCCTTTTGTACCTCCTAAAGCTCCTTGGGGTTCATCGCCTGTGGTGCTCTCCCTTTTTACCTTTTCCTTTTTCTCCCTTACTTTTGATCTGAGCCAACAGAAACAGGTCTCTTGATTGCCCAGAATTCGGTACCGTCAGGTCGGTGTATACTATTTCCTTAACTCGCTTGATCTACCATATCGTATTTACTTGTGGCGATACAGTCCGAGAAATCTTTGGAGACCTGAACGCATTTTGATCCTTTTTTGGGATCCGGGAGCCCGTATTTCCTAATGCGTTAGTCGTTATTTTTTCGATGAACCTGTCCATTATGTTTTTTAAGAAAAACGGTTAATGAAGTTGGTATCCCAAATACATGGCGGCCAATGGTCAAGAGTGAGGATCCGAGGTCTACCCAAGTTAAATCGCCTCGAAGTCCCTCCCAATTGACTTGTATTTCCCACTCGGTCACTAACCAGCAATGCTAGTCGATGAAAATTATATATCAGTTGGTGAGGCAGCCAGGGCTGGGTGGTTGGTCTGCCCCGGACCTCTATACTATCTGACAACCTGAATACACTACCCTCAGTTTTTTAACTGTATTTTCTGGAATCTCACCATTATCTCTCCCCTCTTTCTGTCCCCGACCGAGACGTACAGATCCTTAAGACCTCCTATGTTGTGTATTTGTGCTTGTGTATGTATGAGGAGGTGTAATTGTATACTATACAGGTTTCCCAATGGGCTCTACCGCATTCACCTCATTGGGGGCTGTTCTTCATTCATAGACTGAGTTATCAGAGGTATTCTTATGTAGACCCCATAAAAGAGAAGAAGATGCTCATTATGCCTCAACTCTGCAGATTAGCGTAAAATCACTAAGGATCGTTCGCCTCGCTCCTTAAATAATCACAGCCATACTACATATGCGGTTTTTTTATTCATTGTGAGTACGCTTTTTAAAGGGTTAGTTTCATTTTTTTCGTTCATTCATACTCATTTGCACGCGAAGGGCCTAGGTTAGTGGGTTCCGCATTTAATCAGCTATTCATTGTTTACACAAATCGGTCTTAAGTGTGCTACGTTGCAACCCAATTCAGCCAAGCTCCTACACTATGTCAAGTTGACAATCTTCTTAAGGGAAAATGTGATTTATTACTTAGTTATAATCTAAAGTACTGTATTTAGTGTTTGATACAGTCTGTTATGTAAGAGTGTGTAGGGTATTATTCGCAATTGGTAAAAGTAGAGCCTTGAAATATTGTAAACAAGTAGACGTAATCTCTGCCCATGAAACACTTGTAACAAAGTTACATTTGAACTCAATATTTTGTTAGAAAAGTACGTAGGGCAAAATGAGTGTTGCATACGATGCTGTTTTTCTCATCAATCAAAAAAGACTAAAAATGTGTCGGCTAAACTAGTGTCGGCAAAGTATTTGAAAAATCAATGACCTCTATTCATAAGTGGCTACGACGCTTCGAAAAATTTAAAAACATGAATGACCTACACGATCATCGTATAATTATGGGGATGCTTCTCAAAAATAGACTTCTGCACTTTGCACATCTGTACTAAGAAACTAAATGCTATCGGGACGATCAAAATTTATGAATAAGCTCTGTTGACGAATACCAAATTTTAATTTATCATCAAACACGAAGACTGGATTCTGCAGAATGACAATGCCTGCAAACTCCGCAGTCACTTCTCCATTGATTGAAAACGCGAAAAAGGCATAAAATAGTATTCTATTGATTTTTATTTTTTTAATAATGCAATATTCGTTCTCATCAAATTTTGTAATAATAAATTTATTTTTATAATTAAAAATGATTGTTCAATAATTATATTTGTATACAAAGTTAGAATAAATTAAATTATACTATAAGTATTTTAAATTAAATGAGCTATGTTGACGATCATTGTAGAGCTATTTTTTCCAGAATTTATTTAAAACTATTTAGGATATAACTTGGTGATTGAAACTGGTTCGATAAGACAATAAATCTCTATTCAATATGGTGGTTAGCATATTTTTCAGTCAACGATACCATCCTGAACCCTCAGTGAAAACTTGAGTAAACTAATACAAGTGTCCAGCAAAATCTTGTGTCTTCTTTAACATTGTAAATTATTTAAGTAGTGACTCCAGAATTATATTGAAAAATATAGGTGTGCTTTTCCATTAGTGTAAGGAGATTGGGTCAACAAAAATGATAAAAAGCCCTTATAATAATTATTTATTTAAAGCAATAATATAAGCAGAGGAGCATTATTTTTTCAGTTGATTATTTATCTTTCTAGCAATTCTATTTATAGTAAATAAGCTTTACTCCCTTAGATTATAATGATTTAGGATTAGCAGCCCCATATTGATCATCTTATTCTAATAAAAATCGGAGAGAAGATGTTCGAGGCTTTCATTTTGATCTTGGCATTATCTACATTTTTTATTAATATTACAATTAAACGTATTTAAGTGATAAACAACTTGCTAATATCCTGTATGTCAGTTCACAATGAATCTGATATCTTTTATGGGATTTTTATTTCATAGAGAATTCGATTTCGGTTTGATGACCTGATTTGGGATATCAGATTGTTAAAGTTAGTAACTCGAATACCTATTACACTTTTCCTTGAAAATTTTTTAATTTGTTTATATCTAAAATAGCTATTATATTTTGATATTAATGTGAGATTTACTTTATTTTCTTTCCCACGTATGCTTAGAAGCTTTTATATATTTGTACTTTTCTAGAGTGAGTTTCATAATATTTAACCCCTTGTAATGCTATTGACAGGTCTTAACAGATAGTAATAGATGTTGTTGTTTTAGTCTATTTATTTAGGAACCATATTATACATTCGGAGATGGCTCAGATGTCTATTTGAAATAATATGGACTGGTAGTTCTGAGAGTAGATAGTCTAATTTAAGTTATTTCACCCTCAAATACCAGTTCCCACTACAATAATTCATTTTTATAGTTGCACGTTAACCAAATTCTAATTAAATTAAGTAGTTTTTGAGTATTTCTGTTTCAGATTTCTGTATCTAAAATTATAACTTTATAATATTTATTAGTTATATATACCAAGAGAATTTTATAAATTTCATTGAAATCTTCTTAAGATTGAGTTATATGATTCACGAAAGAATGATAACCTATTAATTCATTTTGGATTCGTAGATATCTAATTAAAGTTCACGTATCCAGAAGTGGGATTTATAATACTTACCACTGTCATTTATCTCATGAACAGGCCTTGTATCCTGACGCTCATTTTTAAGTTACTTTAATGTACCTAATAATGACTTGATATACAAGTAATGGCTTGATTATAGTTACATATCTATTTTAATTTGTTAAAAAAAGTCTTGACTCTTATGGGAAATTCTTCTTTTTCCGTATACTTGGATTCTTTTTTGCTTCATTTCTTCATTTTGATACAAATACTCGAACTTAAATGTATATAAAATGTTACTCTCAAATATTTGACTTCAGTAGCTGTATGGAATATGTATGCAGTTAAATATAAAGTTAAGTATAAAGTCTCTTCGTTTATATGCCAATTATTTTGATTTTCACAGAGATAAAGAGGATCCCTGCTTTCATTAAAACTACAGTTTCTACAGTCATTTCCTTTTAATAAAATCAATATATTGTCTACAAAGTATCGTGTATAGAAACCACGGTGGTCTAGCCTAAGCAGTTTATCCATAATCAACATCAAAGAATAGGGGACAGCTCTCTACAATTTAAGCAGTCTTCACTGATACATCCCAAAGTGCAAATTTTATTTTCATAGGAGAAAACAAAAATTATATATGATATATTCATAATATAATACAATGAGTCGATTAAGCCAAATTCTATGTTTTTAAAATGTTCGTTATTTATGTAAGAGAAATCTTCTAGAAAACACAATTTTCTTTGTCTATACTAATAATTAAAGTGATTTATATAGTATTATGTATAATTTCAGAAATTAATTTTTATAAAGAATTATGTTATTCCTGGAGATTATTTATTTCATTTTTAAAGATCTTTTTAACAGAATCAAACAAAAATAGCTTTAAAAAGTACCTTTTTGAATGTGCGTGAAGATCTGTTTAATGATATTATTAGTTTAAATAGTTAATTATTTCTTTAGCATTTATCTAAGACGGCATTATTTCTTTGGAACAGCTCTTTTATATAAATACGGGAATTTCAAATGAATTAGCTATAAATGAAGTGTTAGAGTTACATATCATTTTTGTGGAAAGTAATAGGAAGAGCATAGAATTAATGATAGAAAGAGATTAATATTAGCATCATTTATGCAAAAAATACATGCATTTATTTTAATATTATTTTTATTTATGCCAGTATTTATGAGGTTAAAATTATTATGTATTGTTTTGTCATTTGTAATTTTGTGAAAAATGTTTGAGACAAAATAGATAAATTGTGTTTATAGAAAAAATTTTGTACATGGTGTAATCATGTAATAAACATACCAACTTTATTAACATTCACATTAGTTTCAATTTTACTTTTAAACTTTTTAGGATCTCATAATATCATGCTACATTATTCATCTCTTTTTGAGGTACTAAACTCCTTTCAAAAAAATCTCTTATAGATTTTAAGAATAGGTGGCTATGATTTTGGTCACGATTATTTGTTTGATTTCATTAAATCAATAGCCCTTGAATATTTTCATTTGATCGGCAAAATTTTATTTTATTCATTATGATGAAGATATTTAGATTTCGTAAAAAATGAGAAATTTAATATTAATTACTTTTTTATTGACAAATATTGTAACTCAAAATCTAATTTTTAATTAAAACGAAATTTTTAAATATTCTCTAATGCTTTTTTAATTTGTATAAAGTATACATTTTATTTCATCATTCGTAATTGTTTATTTGTAATTTACAGGAAGTCACATACTTTTAGAAAAGTTACGGAAATATAAACCGAAGATAGCCGTTTTTAACGGAAAACTGATTTACGAAGTATTTTCTGGTAAAAAAGAGTTCGGATTCGGAAGACAGCCTAATCTTGTCGAAGGCACAAATACAGTAAGTTTTTTTTTAATTTTCTATTTATTTTTTATTTTTGTAAGATTTTGAAATTTGCATAAAACATAAATTTATAGTATATTGTTGTTGTTATATAATAATTATCATAGTAATTTAATTAACTTTTATTCTAATATGAAATTTTTTTAATAATCATGAAGTAAGAAAAAAAAATGTTTGTATAATTAATAAATTTATTCGTTTTATAAACAGGAAAAATATCAAAATTATAAATTATTACAAAAAAATGTTTTCATTAAATGCTTTTACTGTTATAGAATTAAGCTTTATTAATTGTAATATTAATTTTATCAATATATTCATCATAAAAGAATTTTTAAAATTATAACTTATAAAATCTTTTAAATTATAATAATTAAATTTTAATTTTATAATGTTTTAAAAAACTTATTTTATTACATTTTTTTTATCTTTTATTATTTTATGAATTATTAGATTTTATCAAAATTTTTGTTAGTAAAAAGGATCTTGGATGATATTTTCAAAAATTCTACAAATCTTTTGTTATTTAATATTAAATATTGTTTTTGTGAAACACTCTTTTCATTTAAATACATAGAATAAAAAAATAATTATTTATAATTAGACCAAGTGATAGAGCACTTTGTAGGTCATGAAAAAAGCAGCTAGTGATGCATATCAGAGTTCGTACAAAATCAGTACATTCTTATTTTCTAAAATGCCACTCATAATATTTAGGGGTTCTTTTTTTATTAATAATTTTAAGGAAAAAATGCATTTTTTTTAATTTTTTGTTATAAAATGAAAGGTCTTAATTTTAACATGTACTATCAATAAGTGAATTTTTACTAATAAAATTTTGAATAAAATGCATTTTTTATAAACCGATCGGAAAATTAGAAATTGAGAAATTTACAAATAATCGGAAAATTTTTATTAAATTATGTCAAAATTTACAAAGTTAATTCAGCTCAACTTACCTTACGATTTTAGTTTTTTCAATGGTTTTAAAAAATATAATTTTTGTACAATAAATCCTGTATCTTATATTTTGTAAAAATCATTTAAATTATATAAAATTGTGGATAAAGATGACTAAAAACAGCTGAACACCGGAGGAGTGGGGATAATTAAAATCTGAGAATAGTAATATATAGTAATAGAAGTGAAATCTGCGTTAACTAAACCCTCCTTTATTCTTCTAGCCCACTCATCATAAAATTGCACGAACTCAGCCGTTTTTGGTCATCTTTATTATCGTATTTCATGCAATCCGAAATATTTAAACGAAATGTAAAACACAGGATTTATGATACAATAATTATATTTTTTTTAAACCGTTGAAAAAACTAAAATCGTATGGTAAGATGAGCTGGATTCATTTCGTAAATTTTGGCATAATTTAATTAACATCAGTATTACTCGAAAACTAATTATCCGTTCAAGTTAACATTTTGTACAAATAAAGTACATATTAATTACTTTAATTTTCTAAAATTATAGTTCTCACTATTAAAAAATAAAAGTTACAAATTTTTTAATTTAAAAATTTTCCGATTATTCGTAAATTTCTCAATTTTTAATTTTCCGATCAGTTTATAAAAAATTGATTTTTCTTTATAATTTTATTAGCTAAGAATCGCCCATTGATAATATAATGTTAAAATATATAATAAAAATAGTAACACAAATGCATTTTTTTCTTAAAATTATTAATAAAAAAACCCTGTATATCATGGGTAGCATTTTAGAAAATAAGAATTTACTGATTTTTTTATAAATTTTGATATGCATCATTAGCCACTTTTTTCATGACCTAAAATATGTTCTATTACTTGGACTAAATAATAAATAAAACTTCTAGTAGAGTTCTGTTACTTTTAAACCCATAGGATATGAATTTATTTTTATTATAATAATAATTAAGGCGTTTGAAAACGATGTTATTACAAAAGAACGATTTAAATTTCATATATAGACAATATTCTTGATTAAATCAAAATAGTCTGAATAAAAATTTACGATAGGAAAAAATATTTACTTAAATTTATTTTTATAATACATTTATTACAAATTAAAGAAAAAACTTTTAAAAGAGAACTAAAACATTTACCAGAATTTGTACATATTAAGAATTTTTTTTCAGTACATGTGGGTAATGCCATCAAGTAGTGCGCGATGCGCTCAATTACCGCGCGCGGCGGATAAGGTACCATATTACGCAGCGTTAAAGAAATTTCGAGACTATTTGAATGGTACGATTTCACACCTTGATGAATCAGATATCGTCTTCGCAGACTCGAAATTAAAGAAACGAGAACAAGATGCTTTAGACGATAAAAAATCAGTATTCACAGACGATCTTCATGATGGTGAAGGTCGATATAGCGATGGTAATACTTTTTATTTTTTACTTCATTAACTTTTATGTTATTATTTTTGTTTCAATTTTGTTATTATTCAAAGTGTAAAAAGTAACTGACATTAATGAAATTAATTTTAAGCCTAAATGAATTATAAAAGATTTTACTGTGTATATTAGTACAAAATATAAACAGAATGCTTTAAATTATTAATTTCAAATTAATTTATTACAATTTTAAAATGAATTTAAATTTTATTTTTTATTTTAATAGTTCAAAATAAAAATTTTTCTTAAATTATTTTTTTATTTTTATATTTTTTCAAATTCAATAAAAAATGTATATACATGGTTAATTCACGAAGTATCCAGTTTTTTTCTTCATTTTGTACCTATTCGTCATAGAAGTTTGGGAGGGGTCTTAAAATGTTGATAAACTCTTCCCGCATTTGTCCTTTTTTTATTTTGTTTTTCGATAATTAGGCGCGGCAAGATTTAACTTCGCGCGAAGGGTGTTTTTCATATTTTTGACACGGCCCGCTGAAGCGATTAGTGGAAAACCACTACGCGAGAAATTTTTGTTCAAAGATTAAAAAAAAAAAATTCTTATCTTTTTTTTTGAAAGATGATTTATTGGTGGACTTTTAAACAGTGTGAAATAAAAATTTTAAATTCTTGAAAATAATTTCCTCTTGTATCAACACATTTTTGAAGGCGTGTTTCCCAAATTTCAAATACATCTTTAAACTATTTAACTTTGATGTTTTTCAAAAATTTTAACATTTATAATTTTTTTTGCACTACATTGTACACTGTAGATTGCGTTAAATTCAGTTTTTCCTGAATTGCTGTTATCTATTATTTTATCTATTAATTTATCTGTTAATCAACATTCCAAATTTTAAATTTCTAACACGGCTCGGGTGTTCCTAGCCATTCGAAATTTTTTTGAGCACCCAAATCGAGGCTCGTCGATGATTCTTTCTCGGCCCTCTTTAAAACCTCTGTGCCATTTTTCACTTTGCGATTTTGACATGCAAATATCTTCATAAGCTTCTTGTAATATTTTACATGTTTAAGCATTGTTTTTTTTAATTGCAAACAAAACTTTATCGCGTAACGCTGTTCGAGTAGTCGCTCCATCGCGCCGTGTCAAAAAACTGAAAAACACCCTTCACGCGAAGTAAAATCCTACCACTCCTAATTATCGAAAAAATAAAACAAAGAAAAAGACAAATGAGGAAAGAGTTTGTCGACATTTTAAGACCCCTCCCAAACTTCTACGACGAATAGGCACAAAATGAAAAAAAACTAGATACTTTGTGGATAAATCATATATGTTTTACCTCTAAAATCTTAATAATTTTTTTTTTTTTAAATTCTAAATTCTTAATTTTAATTTTAATTTATCAGTGATATTGAAATCATTAATACAAACCCGAAATTATTAATCCATTTTTACATCCATAATTTTCTTTTTTAAATATTTAGCTTGTGAAACTTGGGATATTAATTTTCAAAATTAATAGGTATGCTGGTAAAACAAGAACCAGGCTTATTGCCAGGTAAAAAGAAACGTGGAAGGCCTAAAAAAATTAAGAACCCAGAGGAAGTTCCACCGCCCGATCCGGAAAAAATCGATGCTAATGGAGAAGTCATAAAGAAGCGTCGTGGTCGTCCAAAAAAGATTCATCAACAGCAAAAGCAGGCTGAACGTGAAGCTAAAGAACGTGAACATCAAAATCAACATCATCATCAACATCAACAGCAGCATCATCAACATCAGCAAATGTCACACATGGCTGACGGTTATGTCAACCTACCTAACTGTTTCTCACCACCAATGATGTCACCTCCCAAACCTTTCTCACATATGGCACCATATCCTCAGCCGATTAATGATCCAAACTATTATGGTCAAAACATATCTGAAAATCACTACAATGTTGGAAATAACAAACAGAGCCCAGTTCATTTACAACACTACAGCCCTAAATCAATATCACTTTCATTCACCCATTCTGATCTCTCATCCGAGATTAATACCGCCATTTCTTCGGAAAACAATATGGGTGAGCCCTCACCCCTGACTTCACCCAGTGGCATTGAGCATCCAGACTTTGATGGTACCTCATCTGGAATGGTTCCTCAACCACCGCAAACTTCATATAATCACACCGGTGATCATAGTAGTCCAGGCGGAACGCCTTCTCACAGTTATGGTGCATACATGACTTATCACGATCAGGATCAACAGCATCCGCATCAAGGAGTTCCAACACCTATGAGTCAAGCAACTGATGAACATTCACACCATTCGCATCCAACGCCACCACACAACCATCAACATACTCCTACTCACTCAATGTCGCCTCATGAACAGTATGGTGAGTAATGATTTTTTTCTTCTGTAAAACGAAAATTAAAAAAAAATAGTAATGAACATACACATATAGCAAAGGATATTTATATTTGAGGTATGTAATATGCTTAGTATAGTTAAATTTCAACATTTAATAAATAAAGAATAATATTTAATAAATCTGAGTGTAAATATAGTAAAATAGACAATTTTTATTTTACAAATTGATTTCAGTAATTAATTAAAATAGAAAATAAATTTTTTATTTATTAATATAAAAAAATTGTTTAACAAAAATTTAATTTACAATTACATTCATTTAAAAATTATGTCGTTATACAATATCCAATAAGTTTTTACAAGTTTTTTTTTTATTTTCTTGAAAAATGTATTAATTTGAAAAGGAAAAACTAGCTGATGAATTTGTCCGAAAGTTCTATAAACATTTCATATTTTATTAAAGTTTTGAACTTAATTTTATTATTGTATATCACTAAATTGACAATTAATTTATCTTCTTACTTTAGTCTTTTTCGGTATTTATAATATAATATATAATTTCGAAATTTTTATGTATTTTTAATTTTTAATATTTTCGTAATTTGCTGTTTTAAAAAGTTCTGATAAAAATGAAAATTCATAGTTGAAATATTGAAATCATATATTATTATTGTATGTAAACAGTGTTTTAATATAATGAGCATATTTTTTATTGCACTCAAGAAACTTTTTTCCCTAATTTTATCGATATAAATATAAAATAAAAAACTTTAATATTTAAGACTTCAAAATGATTATATCAAATTTCAAAATGATATTTAAGATTAAAAAATGAACTTTGAATAAATCTTTATTCAGCTGATAAGTTTTGAGACGATGTAAATTTTGATAATCATGAGAAAAAAATAAAACAGTATGTGGTATAATAATTTTGTAATAAAACTAAAAACATTATTTTTATATTTCTCCAACTATTATTTAATTACGTATATTTTAATTTAATAATTTAATAATGTTTAGGATCCTACTTTGCATCGTAATTTAGATTTTAAATCATTTATGAGGTGTTTTAAAATAAATTACCAATTAAAAATTGAGTTTTAATTTACAATTTATTGATTTAAATTTAAGAAGAAAAATATATATAATCGTGTTTGGTTCAGTTTTTGACAATGTTCCCTTTTTTTTTCCTTTTTTTCTTTTTAAAATTTTTTCCTTTTTTACTTACTACTATCTTAAACAAATTATGTTACGATTATCGATTGAATATTTCATTATAATTGTAAGTCTTTTTTATGTTTTTAATTTTGTTTGTCAAACGTTTCCTCTTTCAGATAAATTTTTTAGTATAATGCTGCAATGTCTTTTGCATATTTTCAAATTTCATAATCTTGAACTTGAATATTAATCTTGGTTTACTTGTTATGAATTGTAAAATTAGATATAATTTAACGGTTTTTAAAATGTACGTAACTATTTAATTAATATATTTAATATGAAAAATTAAATATATATTTATAAGTGATAATCATTCAAATTTATTGTTTATTTTTAAAAATAAGATAAAATGATACAGAAATATTCAATAAAAATAAAAATTTACAATGTGTGATTAATTTATACACATAATTATATTAAAACTATGGTTTAAATTTTTTTTAAATAAAGTAAATTTAAAATCAAAAGTTCGCGGGACATTATAATATAAAATAGAAAGTTTAGTATATGGTTATACATATATACTACACTCCTACATATTGATCAAATCGCGAATAATTTTGACAGTGTGATGACAGAAATCTTCAGCATTATAATATCTTCCTGAAGATCCCTGTCTGACAAAAGGCTTATAATCTATTTGTTTAGCATTTTGTACTTAAACTGCTATATTTTTGAACTACGAATGCTGTAGTTAATTGATAAACATGGACTTGATCTTATGGTATGAGTTTCTTTTAAATTAATTACTATGTATATATTTACGCACTCATATACGAAAATTTCTATCTTATATGCAATTTTTATTATATTTAAAATATAAATATTAATTTTTCTGTTTGAAAAGTATATTACACTGATATAATACTATCTAAGTTTAGTAATTAATTGTGAGTAAAGGTGAAACTCTCAATAGATCTTATATACTGCAACTAATACTGTGACCGGATAAAGAAAAATACAAATTATTGCAGGAAACGTCATCTAATCTATAGTTAGAACGATAAACCTTAATGGCTGATAGTTAACGCTAGAACACTGCGTTTTAATGAAAAATAACGACTAAGTAACAATGTAAACTTTGATTAAATACTTTAAATCTAATTCAAATATAAAAATACATGTATACCTTCAATATTTACTGTATCGATCCAATTATAAATATTATAATATCACTCTAGGTTTAAGAGATAACATTTATAATGTTGTACTTATTTTCAGGATTAAAACGATCAACCGGTCAAGATGTAGCTTCAAAAAGTCTCAGCGATCTGGAGTCTTTGGTAGATCAAATTCCTAGTATAGCCGAAAGTGGAGGTCAGCGTCTTCAACAACAGCATGCTCACTCGGTGATGGGTGAAGACACACTTGGTGATAAACTCGATTCTGCTCACCAATCCTATATGTCAGGATACGGTAGTGCTACCGGAAGTGGTGGTCCCAATTCTAATTATAGTCCACCTCTGCCAGTTTCTCAACCGGGAATGTACACTGACGGTTATGGAGGTAATTCTACCTACGGAATATCCAGTCGTCAGCAGGACGCACAGCACAGTAAGTCCTATACAGTGGAAAACCTTGCCTCGAGCAACAACTATGCATCAGGCAATGGCATGGCACATCATGGAACTTATTCCAACATTGTACCAGGTCCACATTATCCAGTACCTATGTCAGCGGCCTCCGCTAGTTCTAGTAACGGGTATATATTTGGTGGTCTCGAATCTAGTCTCATGCAGCGCTCCTACGCCGGTATGACATCCCATCATCATCCGCCCCTACATGGTCATAATACCATGACCAACGCATACCCGTATAATAACTCGTACTCGAGCTCTTTTGATGCTTACTCGACGTCGTCGCCCTCAAGCAGTGGCATACATGGAGCTCAAGCTGGCTACCAAGGTTACAGTGCCGGTAGTCCCGGCTCGTCATCAACACCACCGTCTTATTTGCAACAAAACGGTAGCAGGCCACCAGTTGATCTTGCCTACGACGGAGTATGATAGTCGCTGTAAGGAGATTTCGACCAATAAAAGCACAACATCGGCATTAGTAACGACTCATGGCGTGTCGCTTTCCTTCGTCGTTTATATGTGAGCGTCGCAAATATATCAACGATTATCAACAGCGTTGTGTTACACTGTATATGTATGTGTGATTATGTGTGTGTATCGGTATACATGAGTAATTAGACTGAATGAGCAATGGTTGAGCAAATAGAAGTGAAAAAACCGAAAAATTGAGCAACTCAAGCAAAATGCAACGTTTTTTTCTACTATCTGTGTATTTTTACATAAACGAAAATTCTGTTACGTTATTACAGAGCTATTAATTTATGTGTGTCACTGGCATATAAAGATTATATGGTGAATAAATGACAAGAATTAAAATTATAGAAAAAAACTGCGAAATTGTATTACCATGTGAGTGAATTTTTTGGAATGATGAAACACGAATATCATCATAAGTAAGGGTAATTTGATGAAATTTAAAAAATATTATTTTTAAAATTTTGATTAATTTACAATAAGATAATTCGGTGCTCTCTTGGTCAGCGATTGAGTAATAAATACAAAAAAAAGTTTGCGAATTTTTTTATATTTAAAACTATCTAAACACAGGAATGACTAGAAATGATCGATAAACTTTAGAAAATTAAAATGATTTAACAAATATTTTTTTTATTCATTATTAAAAAAATTGTTGTTGCATTGCAAAACGAATTGAGGTAAATAAAAATTTATTTAATTCATGTAAAAACATAAACAAGCAGTACAATAAATGGTTTAAACATTTGTTAAAAATTGATTATTGAATAACACATATATGATCTATAAGAATTGGAAGTATAATATTGTTTAGAGGATGCAGAATTATGTCTGATTATCTTGCAATTAATTTTAATAATTATATTAATGCAAATGTATGTTTAAACTTAATATTAAAAAAACTTTTATTTGTTACGAAACTATTTTGTAAGAAATTTCTATTTTTAATATTATATTTCTTTGAATCATCATTATTCTTTCAATGATTATTTTGGTATTTACCTCATAAGATAAAGAATTTCTTTATAGTGAAAAACAGTGATTTTTTGTCCCAAAAAATTGACTCTTGCGGTAACTTTGTTATTTTTATTCTCTACTGTGTCATGTTTTGAATGATGGTGCAATAACTTGTATGTATAAGACATCGATGGCCCCAATCTTTGAATTTGTACTAAATATGCGCTGTGCTCACTATTACACGTGCAATACCTCTCAAATTAGTTAAACAAAAATATTAATAAGAAAGAGCAAAAATAATTAAAAATCTTTTTTGGTTTTTTTTGTAGAGATAGAATCGAATATATAAATGTTAAGGTCTGTGAATGTAATAAAACACAAACGTTAGAGAAAAAGAAAAAGAGAGATGAACAGACAGAACAATTATAGTTCCAATAAACATTAAAGTAAAGTAAAAATTATGTATAAATTATGCTCTTATTCTTTTTAAGATTTCGCTCAATACTTGTTTAGATGTATATTCTTTGCCTATCTTTTCATTTTCATTTATCGATTCTTTGTTTTTATCTTTTTTTAAACAATCAATTGTTTGAGGAAATATTGCATATAAACATAACTTTGTATTTTTGCTATTATTAAAATACAATTAACATAAAATATATATATATCATAATTTTATGTTATATATACATATAACATAAAATATCAAATAGTAACAGACGTTCTTTATGCCAATTACATACAGCTGTATGATAATTTGCGGGGGTTTTTATACTCAATAAGAATTTATAAAGTTTTAAAACTTAAACTTAAAGCGGTATTTGTCATAAGACGAATTTAATTATTTAAGAACAAGTTCTGGTTAACTTTTTTTTCAAAAATAAATAATGACACCAAAAAATCTAGTGGGAATTTTGACATGATATAATGTTTACAAGTAAAATAGCATGTAAATTCAGTATTTAATAAAAAGACTATTTTACAAATCTACTAATCACTTATATTAAAATATAGTTTTTTAATTTACGTGGAAGTATATTTTTGTATAATTCCATATTTTAGTTTTTATCTTATTTTAACATGTAATTTTGAACAATATTTCAAAAACAAAAATTACACATATTATAAATCTAAAAATCTAGAAATCTCGTAAAAAATCTTTGAAAACAGTTATTACATTTTATTTTATTTTTTTTTGTACTATCTACTAATACAATATCTATTTAGGAATTAAATTATATACCAAATAAAAAAATTATTGGTATATTTTTTAAAATTTATTTATTACTTATAAAGATGGTAAAATAGCATATTGCTGAAAGTTTGCTTTTAATATGTTTTTTATTGATGATATTATTGTATAGTTTTACGATGAATATTGTACATTTAATAACATTAAATAATTTTTAAAAAAATGCTAAGTTTATTATTTAATCAAATTACTGTAATTACTAATGCTTATTTATGAATTAAATTTCAAATTATGATTTATTTGGAAAAATATTTTGATATTTAATATAGATATACATATATAGAACTGATACATTATTTTTAAATTTAAGTTATATAAATTTTCAATATTTTTTAATATATAATATAAGTTTTTCAGTTTAACTTAATATCGAAATAATTAATATTTTTTATTAAAATACTTAAAATCACTTATAAAGTAGGTGCTATTAACTTTATTATTAATAAAAAATTTGAGTTATGCATTTTTCCAATTTTTATTTTACAAATCATGTATTATTTGTAAAAACAAAGAATCGAGAAATACGTTTTATATATACTAAGTTAACGCTCTCAAAATATATAAAAAATAATGGATATTGGAATTTTTTGTTGAAATTTTGATATTTTCTTTTATACCCATTTAATGGTGTAAAAAACATGTGTAATCGTATAGTTCATTATTATGCATTTTAATTATAATTTTATTTTGATTAAATAATTATGATTGATTTAAACAGATCGTTTAAGATTGCAAAATCGCACCAATAATATTAATAGCAGGGCATTCGAGTCATGAAAATCAACCTCGTGCTCGGTACGCACATCGAACAGTCACTCCTATTTATCGTTATACAGTTATAATCGGTATACCGAATATATAGAAAAATATGAAGAAGATACCGAGTATTATGTTAACGCCGTAAATATTGATTACAACAGTGTTATATATGTATATGTGTATATATATATATATATATATATACACGCATATACACACACATAGATACGTGAATACATACATGCATACACTCATATATAACGTTTATATATAACTTAATCATATTGCTTTTGGCATGTCATGAATGTGAAAAAGTACGCGCCTTGTCAATAAACCCGATAATGCATGGCACAATCGGCACTCCTTATTCGGTAATTAACGCAATGTTGTAAAATAATACATCGGCGTAATATACATAAAAATAAATATATTATGTATAAATATATAAATTCATATATAAATATAAAACTATATATAAATATTATAATTATTAATTACTAATAAAAAAAGTTATCTTTAACTTAAAAAACACTACATGATTTAATAAAAATAAAAAAAAAATAAGCAAACACCGAATAATTACGTATTTAATTTCTCGAAATATTAAGAAAAAAATGATTGCACAGGGTACATATGAAGTCGTTGATATACACAATACTAATGTATTTATACATATTATATATACATATGCATATTGTGTATGTGTATGCGTGTGCGCGCGTGTATTATCTATTAATTAATATTGTTTTTTCTGGTCTATCGGCCTCAGCAAACTGATTAAAAATACAAAGATCAGGAAAAACGATTTTTAGATGTTATTAAATCTATTCCAAGATTTGATGCAGACATTATCAATATAGGTGTCATCAGTGTTAAGCACTCATCCGTTATATAGAAAGAATGCAAAAAAAGAAATGATAATTTAAAAGAGATGATCCTCATTTTCTTGAATAGAAAAAATTAAGACTAAAAATGAGGGCGACTATTAATGCTATCGTTTTTTCACTGTAAATTAAAAATTAATAAGAATTATAAATAAATAAATTGAGATACCGTACTAATTGACTTTACGATCCCAATGATGAAGTATAACAGATACACACAAGCTTTCAATATCTAAAAATTAATTATATTTTGCTTGGCGCAGTTCCTTGAAACAAAAGTACAATCTTTGTGAATTAACATGTTGCTATTGATTGTACCAAGTTGAAATTGATACTAAACATATAAGAGAGCTTGAGCCAGTAACTCGTAACACATTTTTTAATTATTTCAAAATCTCAAATTATTCTACATCTACCGAAACGTTTAACATTTTTAAATATATATAAAACATCGATAAAAGAAAAACAAATTAATGGTAAATTGTCTGAATCGTCGAAGTGTTTTGTGTTCACACCGTCGATTTTGTGATCTCCGAATAATATTGCGCCCTAGTGGAAAGATTTTTATGGAATACTCTTTAAATAATGTGAAAATAAAAATTATAAGTGTTTTATCTCTGTATTTTTTATTATATTTAATAAACAAAAATTTTGAAACAAAGCCATTATCCCTCGAAATACAACAAAAGTATCGAATTTAAAAAAAAAAGTTAATAATAATTTAATAAAAGTTTAAAATACAATCACATGATTTATAAAAGAGTAATTCAATAATATCTACTTAATAATATAAGAAAAAATTCGTGTAGTTTAACAATATATATAATTTTAAAATAATTTTCAAAATATAATAAATTTTAATTATAAAAGTGTAACGAATTTACAACTAAGTATTAAAAAATATTCATCCACTGGGGTTAGTTTATTTATAAACAAAAAATGATAAATGTAATTACAAAGATTTAAAAAAGAAGATATATTACTCGGATATTTTAATTTAGAAACGGTGAACAAAAATTTTAAATTTATGAAAAAGTTCCTATTACAAATGATCATAGTTTGTTACAGTCGTATATACTGTAAGATTATTATGACGAATAACAATGCTTTTCAATATGACTTGACTTATTTTTGTTTTCGCGACTTTCTAGGTAAAAATACAATTGCGAATATTGATCTATTGATCAATTAATTTTTTTTCGTTTGAAAGTTCAGTCTCTTATCTTTTGATGTACTATTTATTACAAGAACTGAAACGTAAATTTAGACGTCTTTTTCAGAGAATATTTATCCATGAATTTAAGCGTTTATAAGAGTTACGAGCATTTGAATTCTAGTTGGATATGAATAAGATGTGGATATATTAACGGAAAAAACATTGTATTTCAACTTTGACACTGAAAAAAATATAAAAAATTTTATAGAATATAAAGAATTTAATAATTTATTGATTTATTTAATAAAACAAATGTTTTAATATATGACGATGTAAATATATATTGTTTTCAAGCTCATAATTATTCAACAAATTAAGTAAATATTTAAAATTTAAATAAAATTGAACTTATAAAAAAAAATTTTCTTAATATTTATGAGAGTTATTTGTTACCATCCAGTATTATTTAGTGTTCTGTAACACACATTTACTTTAGCAAATTATACATACATTTTTTAATCAATATATACAATAAAATTAAAAAATCCAGTTTAAAATGTTTATATTCATTACATATTAATCAATAAAGTAGAAAATCATATTAAATTAAAAGCATAGAAAAACATTAACCATTTTCAAACGACTACGCAAGTGAGTTAAGGACAGAAAAAACATACGCAAACTAATAAAATTGTTTATTGCATTATTATTTACTATAATTATAAGAATAATTTTTTTTTATCGTTTTACTCTTAAATTTATATTAAATAATAGCTTTTTTTATATTATTGTGTTTAATGTAAAAATGTCTACTTACAAAAAATTTTTTTAAAATTCTTTATGAATATTGATATTTATAGTTTAAAAATTAGTAATAAAAAATTAAATAATAGTAACCTTGAATATTTTAGAATATTTTTATTATTCAATTAGTTCTTATAAATGGATTTATAAAAGATGTTTTGAGCTAGGAAAAAATATTATGAGCTAAGAATTGTTTTTAAAATAAAAATGTAAAGATGCATTTTTTATTCAACAATTTTATCCTATATTTTTTAAAATAATTGAATAATTTTTATCAGTGTGATAGTTGATATAATATTGATTAGAAGAAGGCATTTTTAATGTTGACTACAAGATATGTATAATTTTATTACATATTTGACATTTAAGAATAAAAGAAACGAGACAAAAAATATTTAGCAAGAAAAAGGTTGATTGATTTGCTCATGGCAAATTTTATTTAGTGTACATTGTTTATACATAAAAAAACGACAAGAGTATTCTCTCTAGTTCCAGTTATCCCAAATCACACTGTCAATGTGTGATATCTATATAAAGAATAAAAAAAGGTATGTAAAATAAAACATACGTCGTTTTTTCCCTCTAATGTGTATATAACATAATTTTCATGTAGGAGAGTTAATTATGATATACTTTTCCTTATTTCATATCATAATTACTGTCGAATTTAAATAGATAAATAAGTAAATCTCTCTCTCTCTCTCTCTCTCTCTCTCTATATATATATATATATATATATATGTATATATATATATATATATGTAATGTTTAAAAGTCCGTTTTGAAGTTCTTTGAACTTTCAATGAATTTCTTATATCATAAACCGAAAGTTTCTCTTTATCCATTTTCTCTTTTTACCATCATATACTTTCAAATTTAATTATATCAAAGTTCCTTATGCAGTTTGTAACAAGAAAATATAAAATAATTTGTGGAATTAAATTCTAACTTTTTTTTTTACGTTACAATTTCACTTTAATTTGTTATATGGATTTATTTATTCAATTATACAACGTACCGTGAAAGATTTTTTAGGAAAAAATTTATTATAGGAAAATTTTTATAAAATTATATTACTAACAAGTATTATCATTAATGATTAATATGGTATGATTTTTATTTATTATTATTGTAAAAATAAGATGTAATGTAATATAGATATCATTTTATGATAATAAATGTCTTTGTAAAAATAAATCATCGTTAACTTTTAACATTTCATAAATTATAATCAATATCTTTATAATTGTGATTTAATATTGCAATATGTTGATGTACAATAAGTTAATATTATTTATTTACCATTTGTAAAATTTATATTGCCATAAAGAACATTCGTATAATTTAAAAACATTTATTTAAAAAAAAATATTTAAACGACATAAAAAAACTTTTAAAATACATAATTTCGATCCACTTCAGTGTTTTATAATCGTTTAGAATGGTATATATTGTTATAGAATAAAAAGATGTTTTTTACTTCAATGAAATTTTTTATCTAACACTCATTATTACGTTATCTTATTCACACAAGTTTTATTTAAATTATTATTTTAAATCCAATTGAATTCCCGCACTTCATTCATTTTCACTGGGTTCATTAAAGGATGAGTGCTTATTTTCATCTTTATATATATCATTGGAATCATGGCCGTGAGTTTATAAGTGATTGGGTGCTCATGGTTTAGTTTGTCTCCGTTTTGTTGAGTAGAGCCCATTCAAAAATTAATCTTTCAAATCTATATATACCAAAGATTCTTATGCAATATATATCAAGAAAATATAGAATAATTTGCGGAATAGGATTAAATTCTAATTTTTGATCTCATAATTTCTCTCGGTTAAAGTAAAATATCTAAGTCAAGCTTTCATCTTTTGATAGATTGTGCATTGATAGATCCAGTGCAATCACTGTTTTCACATTAATGAGACTGACTTTCTTCTACTCTCAAATTAAATAAATCATGTAACAACTTTAATAATACACATACACATGCACTTAATTACTCTCTTCTCACGGCTAATTGAAATAAATTCTCAATATTAATTAAAATCATTAAATCGATAAATGTCTTATTCATCAACCCTGCACAATAAATATATTAAGGATTTGCAACTCCTTTAATCTTGATTTACAACAAAACCAACATTTCAAAGAAATTGCATTCTTATTATCAGAAGAATATATACATGCTTAAATATATAAATATGTCTAAAATTTCTTGTTAAAATATAAAGTATTATGGTTATTCATTTTTTTTTCATTACAATACATTTTTTAAATTTTTATATATGTACATGTGTATAAAAGTATTAATATTCAAGTTATTTTTATGTGTCTATAAAAAATTTAATTTGTAAAAAACTTTAATTACAATAAAAAGCAATATTAAAAGTCTTCCGGTATGATATTCTACAATTTATGTGAATGAATAATTAATAAAATCAAATAAATTTCTATTTCTAAACTTACAACGGACATGTTCGTCTCTAAATGTTTTGGTGTGGTCACATGCGTCATCCGGAATTTCCGTTGTGTGTCAACGGCCATGTTGACTCGAATACCGACATTCTTCGATAAATACGATAGATCCAACGTGAAGGTACGACCAATCTGGTCGCCTGTCTAGGCATCCGACGCAGTAGCCTGCGCACTCACACAGTCACTTCGCGTGGATTCGCGACTTGTAACCAATTCCCATCTCGATTTCTTCATGTCACCCTATCACAACGACTGGCAACGAATTCACCAACTATCGTACGTTGTGACCACAGATACACCGAGGGTATATAGCACATCGAGTGCTGTAGCCTCAGGCATCATAACGCTTCGGGCTTCTTTTCCGATCGGCTCATTCTCCCAACCTTCCTTTTGCTGTTCACGTTTACGTGTCAGCAAACCGCTTGGATCGTTCATGTGTACGTGTTGGTCCGATCCTAAAAAGTTTAACCGCTTCCAGTTGAACTTTTCTCACTCGTTCGAAGTGTTGTGCGCCCTAGAAAAGTTTTGCATTTGTGCAATTTTCATAACGGTGCCTGCTGTTTCCCGTTTTGGTTTATAGATAACTGTCCTCGATCCAAAGTTCGTTATTGCAGGCCCTTGGAACGCTCTTCCCTTCCTCTTGTTGAAAAACAAGCCTGCTAAAAACCGGTATCGCGTTCTTGTTCCTGGTGCATGTATAAATTTCCATCCTTATCCATTCGCTGTTCCCGAATTCGAATTGATTGTTGAGAAAAAAAAATCCCTTTTTTTTTATACATACATTTGACTATCTGAAATTTTGTCTCTCGTTTTTAAATAACAGTGAAATAATTATGTTAAAATAATTACTATAAATTCAGATAGCTCTGAATTTGCGTATTTGGTCCATGTATTATTGTTATTGTCCGTGACCCGCCGTCACTGTGTCGAGTAGGCGTCTCAGACTAGAATCTATAATTTTGTAAATAATAATTATTTCAAGTTTTGTTCCGGGATTTGTCATTCTGCATGTCGATTCGCTCTTTACAAACTTAGAATTTAAATTAATTTAAGATTGAAGTAATTGGTTCGACTATACTAACATATGTTTTTATTATTTAATAATTTTTAATATTAGAGAAAGATGATCATTAAATAGACACCTCCTGGTGGTATTAATCATTGTGTTTTATTGAGTACACCTATGAGTAATGTTCTCGATTACTGTCAGACCGGCTACCGTTTATCGCATACTTTTCTGTTTTCTTCAACAAGCGCTCGATTCTCTCCTTCGCTCATAAAGGAAGAATGAATCTGTCTCGTTACAAACTTAATTTACATACAAATTATTTAATAATTGTTTGTTTATCAACAATTATTATCCTATGGTATATTGTTGTATCTTTTCAACTTAATATAAACTAATAGAAAAATACTAAGTTATCGAGTTTTCTGTATTTTATAAATAATTTTATAAATTGTATAATAACTCATATCGTTCTTTCGGAGTATACGCATCCTAACTATAATCGCTGCGAACATTCTAAAGAAAGCAATATAAAGTATAGTTATCAAAAATTAATTGTAATTCATTTTGCAATAATTATATTTTATATAGTTATTCGTACTTATTTATTTAAAAGTATAATTTCTAAATTATAAACTCACAAATATACGATTTATACTAAATAAATAAATGATAATTTTACATGGAAAATTTACTAAATACACATTTACTTGCGTTTGCAATTCTGAGACGTAATATTACTTATTTTACTTACTTTCACTATTTTCACATCTGGTAATTTTACATCAACCGGATTATTTAATTTAATATACTTATGTAAGTATTTGTCGTTTACAATATTATGAGTATACTTATCTAATCGATTTATTACATCGCCATTTTCGTTGTCAGAATTTTCATAGAACTCTTTAACCTTATTAATTTCAAAGTTATATATTTGATTTGATCACGATTTGTCATTCAACTAGTTGCATTGATTACTCGATAATTCAAAAATCTTTCTTTTACTTTTTAATCAAGCATTGAATGTAACGCTTTCAATAAATATTTCATTTTTTAAACTTTATCCAATGATGCACCAGCATTTTCAAAAACATTTGTTGCTTTCTCAAAATGCATACAAAAAATCTTTAATTGAGCTGTAACATTTAATTTTACAGTTTCTATTTTTCTCTTATTTCTTATCCATATAGTTTTTGTTTTATTTTATATATTATATCAAATTTTCTTATCATCTCAGTTTTACATCCAGTTACATATTTAAATTATTTGTTCGAAATAATGTTTATCAGTATTGTTCGAGCATACAAATATTTTTTCTTCGATTTTCATTTACTGTATGTGTTCATTACAATTTTATTGCATATTGTAGTGTTTCTATTTTAGTAATACAAATAGTCTTAATCTTCAATTTAAATAATCAATTACATCAAAAATAGACATTACTCTGACATTTATTTTTGCTTACTTTTCTATTATATCTGTATTTTCAATTCAAGTTTTACCATATTGGTACAATCTTATTTTCTCGTTTAACGATTAATTATATTTATTTATTTATTATTTACTTATTTATTTGATTATTATTTGTTTATTTATTATTTACTTATTTATTTGATTATTATTTGATTATTTATGATTTAATTAATTATTACCAGGTTACTTCTGCCGTAGCTGAATCGGTCGAATCGTTTCAGTCTTTGTGAGGATCGGATAAATAAAATTAACAATTGATCATTCGTGTTAAATACCGATTTATTTTCAATAAATCGGAAGAGAGAAATATCGATGCGTGAATGTAGCTCGTGTCGTGAATACTTCCCTACTTTTGTCTGTAATTACAATTATTATTATCGTAATGTTAATTGATCGTAAAATAAGTGATGCGTTGTTAAATTCGACGAGAGTCCACGACTGTGATCAATTTACTCCGTATTTTCTGCTGTACTACGACATTTTATTGCTACTATATTTATTATGAAAAAATGCTAACCTTTTTGGGCCCACCTACCGTGGAGGTGTTCCCATTTTTAGGCTGAATTCGCATTTCTTCGAATTTCAGTCCATCTGCCTGGTCATTATTTCCCAAAACATTGGCGAATATCGATTATACTTTAGTAGTTGTCGAATTTATATCGATTAATATTCATTTAAACTCAACTATCTTCAATATTTAATGCTTCGTCTTGTGCCGCCTTTTGCAATTCTTTTACACAATCCGCTTCATTTTAATTATTAAATATATAACGAGTCAGAGTACTCGCGTTGATATGAATTTAAATAAAGTAAAGTTTTAATTTAATTAACTCTATAGATGAAGTTAAAAAAAAATTTTAAGTTATTGTAATTTGCTGGTTTTAAAGAGCACGCGAATAGATTGGAGTTGGTGGACCAGGATTTGGGAGTGGAACACAACAGTACGGGGAAAAAAATAACAAAAATAATTAAAATATGATATCTCCTTCTTTATTCTCCTCTTTGGCTCTGTAACATGAAAATTTACAAGGGTAGTGAATTTTATATAATCCGGCAGTGAATTTAAATGTAATTTAATTCATACACAAGAGCGGTCAGTAATTCTTATTCGCGAATTTTAACAAAGTATAACGGTATAAATTTATGCATAATATTATTCAGAATATCGGGATTGCATTATAACATCGGGGCATAATATCGGGTGCATCGGGCGCATATCATCGATTATGGCTCCGCGGTTTTGGTAATGGGGGAGAGTCCTTAGTTTAGCCTTGGCTCACTACCTAGGTTGCACCAGGGAGGGGTGAGAGGATTCTCGTTTTGGCCAAAAGCTTACTACCTAAGACCGCGCCGAGAGGGGAGAGGGTGAAGGGTTGGATTTTGGCCG
Organism: Eupristina koningsbergeri; assembly: GCA_018907245.1. Taxonomy (NCBI): domain Eukaryota; kingdom Metazoa; phylum Arthropoda; class Insecta; order Hymenoptera; family Agaonidae; genus Eupristina; species Eupristina koningsbergeri. Next base: position 923,020 of record JACCHV010002976.1, read on the forward strand.
AAGGCTCACTACCTAAGGCCGGGCTAGGGGTAAAGAGACGGGAGGGTTGGTTTGGCCAAAAGCTCACTATGTAAGGCTGTGCCAGCAGGAAGAGGTGTGGGGTTACTTTCGGCCGAAAGCTCACTACCTAAGGCCGCGAGTAGATCATAACGTGAGGACGGATGCGGTAAAAAAGGTGTCTTATCGCCCGAAATCATCGCCTTATATACAGAGATCAGCCCATACGGCCCGTTTGTAAGGAATCGTGTGAGCTACGCATACGCGGCCGAATGTTCCCGAACTCTCCCGAACGTTCGAAATGATTCTCGAACGTTCTGGAACGCTCGAACACATTCTCGGGCGGCGTATTTACAAATTTTTCTGCGCGTAAACATTCGCTCTTGGTGTGCGTGAGCACACTATGTACGCGTTCGCATTACAATTATATCGAATTTCGTTACATACGTAACAATTAAACTTTCTTAATTGTGTTTCTAAAATTTTTTTATTAAATCATTATAAGACATTTTACTTACTATAATTTCTTGTTTAGTATAGTAGAATGTTAAAATTGAGATTTCATTTTATAACAAAAAAAAGTAAAAAAAATGCATTTTTTTCTTAAAATTATTAGTAAAAAACCCTGAATATCATGGATGGCATTTTAGGAAATAAAAATCTACTGATTTTTTTTATAAATTTTGATATGCATCACTAGCCGCTTTTTTCATGATCTCAAATATTGCTTGATCTAAAAAATATTATTACTAAAACTAATAATTATTCCAAGAAAATAGAATGACATATTGAGTAAATAGTCTATTTGTTCATATATTATTAGTATAAATCGTAAATATAATCATATTAAAATAAGCAATAGATCACTTTTTGGTCGTAACAAAAATACCACAAATCAAATATATGAAAAATTATAAAAAATTATAAAATTCTTATTTTTTAAAAATGCCACTTATAATATTCAGAGGATAATTTTAACGAAACAATTTATTTTTTGTACTTTTTTTGTTATAAAATTAAAAATTGTAATTTTAACAGTATAGTGTGAATGGACTAACTAATAAAATGCCTTATGAAATCAATTTTTATATAAACCGAATAAATTAGATGTGAATGATAATTTGAGTAATTCAATAAGGAGCGAGGAGAGCAAGAATTAAGGAATTGGAATATATAATAATAGAAGTGAAATATGTACACATTAACATTTTATCTCTTGTTCTCCTGACTACTCATTTAGTTTTGTATGCTCCGAAATTTTTAATTCACATTATCCTTAATTTTTCCAAAAGATTTTATCGAAATATATGATAAAAGACTTGTTATACTATAATTATATATTTAAAAACAATGAAATAAACTAAAATTGTATAATGCATTCAGCTAATTAAAACTTTAAGCTAAATTAAACAAATTAAAATAGTATTTTGCTAAACTAATTGTCTGATAGAGCTGAAATTCACATACAAAGAAGTGCATATAAATTACTTTAACTTCCCTAAATTAGATATCAATATATTGGAAAATGACAATCTTATAAAATCTTTAATTGATTTAAAATTTTTCCGTTTTTGTAAAAATTTCTCCACTTTTAATTTATCAATCAATTTATATAGAAATGAATTTCCTCCGTAATTCTATTAGTTACAATTTGTTTATTAATACAATGGCGTTAAAATTACAACGTTTCTGTTATAACAATAAAGAGAAAAAAATATTGAACTTGTTCATTAAAATTATTAATAATATAAAAACTTCTGATTATTTGTAGTCACATTTTCAAAAATAAGATTCTACTGATTTTTTTACGATTTTTCATATATGTAATTAGGTGCTTTCTTATCATATAATATAATCTAAAAAGTGCTCTATTGATTGGTCTATTATTATTGTTATTATTATTATTATTATTATTATTATTATTATTATTATTATTATTATTATTATTATTGTTGTTTGTGCCTATTACGTTATTTGTTTACTTCGACAAAAATAAATTAAATTTTATCTTTTACTAATTTTTTTTTCTTAGTCATTTATTATATTCTTAAATTATATATTTTTCAAATATTAAAAATAAGTAACTATATTATTAGTTTTAAAATTTTCATCAATTTAATCGAAGAAAATGAAGTAAAAGCACAACAAATCTGAGTTTATAATACAATAAACTTAAATTTTTTTTAATAAAACTTGTAATTGTTTAATATATTATAATTAATGTATGTTTCGGGTTAATTCAACAACTCTAAATATTTACACATTTGTATAATACGGTTATCGATAGGCAACGGTAGGCCTTTTGCAAAATGATGTCTAGAATTTTATAATGCTTATATGACTAAATATTTATTTAATTTGATAAAATATACTTTTGTCGCAATAAGCAATAAATTAATATTAATTTTTCTGTTACAAGACTGCGTTAACCTAATAATAATGACGTACTTTTAACACACATTAATTTTCAATAGATTATATAATGGAAATTTTTTATTAATCTAGAAAATTTAAACTGTTAATTTATGTACATTTATAAATATGTACGAACGAATTCTAGATGGATTGTAAAAAAATATAGAAAGAAGAATCAATCGTTTTATTTAAAAGTATAGTTACATAAAGAAGTGTTTAAATTTTATAAAAATTTAACGTATTAAAGTAATTACAATGAATTTACAGTTAATAGTATTATTTTATATAATACTAATTATTGGTATGTCAAGTTATTTAATTTATTATTATTATAATAATTATTATACATTAAACAATTATACATTAATGTAATATTTGATGTAGAGCACATTGCAATTAATGGTGATCTAATATAATTATACATTAAATTATTATACATTGATTATAAATTTTATAAAATATTGAAAAACAAATTTTAAAATGTCTAGAAAAATATTTTTTAAATGTATCAAAATACAAACAAAATTTTTTTGAATTATTTAATTTTATTTAATGTTATTTTAAAATATTTATGTATTGATTATCCTTGATATATATTATGATGTTATTACTTAGATAAGTAGAGATTTTTTTAACAAAATTAATAGAAAATTCATTATTTGCATATAATATTAAAAAAAAAAAAAATAAAATTTATTACCAATTCTAAATAAAGATCACTTTAATTATAAGGTATGTTAAACTTTAAAAATAATTTTTTTTCGATAAATACAATTTGTCCTTAAATGAATAAATTTATAAAAAACATACAATCAAGGATTGTAGAAATGTTTGTTTATAAATACAATTCATTTTAATTACAAAAATTCGAATTATATATTTTATTGTATAGTTTTTGTAGTATAAAAAAAAATTTTTATTTTTTTCAGAAAGTTATTAGATTATTTATTATGAAAGAATTTAATTTATTGTATTCATAATTTTCAGTAAAAAATAGTTTGATAAAAAAATAATTACTAATTTGATTTAATAATTCATTCTTAATTATTTTATTTTGACAAAAAAAGGATTTTTCCAGTTTTTAAATATTCATATTTATTATAAATTAAAATATAAATAAAATTAAAATTTTAAATTTGTATGTCTAGTACTCTTATTATATTGAAAAAAGTTACTAAATTATATAAAATTTTTATTAATATAAAAAAGTATAAATTAATTGATATATTTGTAGGTGCTATTGCAGAATTACCAAGAATACAAAGTTTTTCGTATCAAGTATTATTAAAATTTAATAATACTCCTTTTTGCGGTGGTTCAATTATTACTGAACGACATATACTTACAGCTGCTCACTGTTTAGCTGGAAAATCAAAAGATTTCCCTAAAATAGGTATTTATGGAGGAACCAGCTATTCTAATGAGAAAGCTGATCCAATTTATAGAATTTATCGTGTTGATATTAACCCTAAATATACAGGAAGAATGACGAAATCATTTGTTTATCTAAATGATATTGCTGTTATTACGGTAAGTTATTTAATAACAACAAAAAAATAATACTGTTTATATAAAATAGTTACAAGCAATTTCTTAAATCTGGATGGCGTATTGTTATTGTTTTAATTATTGTGTTTTTCTTTCTTTTATTAGTTATAAATAAAAAAAATACGTTAAAAATAGTATAAAAATAAAAATGAAAACATATCAATGCCTGATATATAAAAATAAAAATAAAAAATAATATAATTCTATCTTGAATGTATATAAATGAATAAAGTTAATTTAAATGAAGATTTAAATAAATTTCATAAAAGATAAACTAGGTTGACTGTATCAGATATTTTTTATTATAATTTTTATTGCTTAAAATAGACGATTATATTTATACATAATTATATATTAATTTTATAATAAAATTGTATTATAAAAATTTCTGCATTTTTACATTTTGAGGACAAAGCTGATGTACTTGTGTTAGAGTGAAGATGTATAGCAGGTCAATTAAGTCATTATTCACTCATTAAATTTATAATATTATCACTATATTTTAAATACAACAATTTAATACTAAAATATATTAGATGCTAAAAACTACTGTTGATGCTTAAAGATTTACAATTAAGTTACAATCATAACAATACTTCTCAATAGTTAACCAATCACTAAACTAAAGGAGATATTCTTAATATTTTCTTTCTGATGATTCGTCAACACATATTAGTGAATATTTAAATAGTGATATGATGTATTCTTCTGTGTATTTGTAAAGTTTTTTCACAATTTTTTCAATTGATAATAAAAATTTTAGCTGGAATGAAATATTTACATTTAAAATAGCTTCAATGCATAAAAGCTTTGTGAGTAGTAGAAATTTTACTATAAAAAGTTCAGTTAATCATTAATTACAATTTAAGAATTAGCCAGCAGTCATAAGACGTTAAAATAAACAAGAATACAAGATGGTAAATGATTATAATAGTTTTTTTAATAAAAAATTCGTTTACTATTAAATACTCAATAAATTTTGATCAGTTAAATTCTGACCTTCTGTAATGAATTCCGTATGAATAATATTTTGTGATTGTAACTAAAATTGCAGCACAATAAATACCCTTTGCGAAATACAACAAAAAAATAAATATAATTATCAATATTTAATGATAATGAATGAAATTAATTAATAATCATAAAATAATTAAAATGCAGACAAATTTCATTTCTAAAATGTATGGTGTCTTCGAGCGTATTATCTCTTAGACGTACAATTGTAGAGTGTCGACGCTCGCTCGCAGTTTTCATTTTTTCCATATAATTTCTCCTCGCAACTTCACTTTTTTTCTACTAATTAATCTAACGGTTCCTACATTTCTTTTGTTTACCGCGTGCACTACTTTTTTCTCTCTACTTTAGCTTTTCGCAGAAAGCTTCGGTCCTCGACAGAAAAAATCTTCTATCTGCTAAGAAGGAAAAAGCCGATATAAATTTAACTAAATATTGTGCAAAATACGCACACCATCACAAATTAAAATTTCATTGTTTATTTGACCTGCGAGAGCTCAGATGTCTTCCCAGGTCAGCTGAGCTATTAGACCTGCCAAGATGGTCTCGTATGCCGATCTAGCCACCTGGATTTTTTTGAAGTTTTTCTCTTGATCATTCGTGTCTTTATTTGGGTCCAGCTCGCACGACGACCCACTGAACCCGTCAAGTTCTTACAAAACGCTCGAGTTGCTATTTTCTTTATTTTATATTGAAGTTTATCCCACACCTTGTGAAATAATAAATAAAAGCTATACCAATGAATTATCATGCTGTTATTTCTTCAACAAAACTACAGAGAAAAAGAGAGATAGATAAAGAAGAGAGAGAGAGAGAGAGAGAGAGAGAGAGAGAGAGAGAGAGAGAGAAAAGAAATAAGAAAAAGAAAAGAAGTAAGAAAGGGAAAAATGCAGTGCAAAGCATTGTTAGATAGCATAGTGGGCGCGAAATGTTTTTATATTTTACTTAAATAATCGAGTAGCTTTTTATGAAAGGTAGTGGTCATTTTTTAACACATCGCAAATCTACATTCGCGAAGCCGCACTGTTTTATAATTAACAGTGATTGAAAGAAATGATGATCATTGTTTTTTCTCATTCCTCTGCAATCGCACTTTTTTCTCATATAATTTATCTGACAATTTCCATATTTCGTTCTATTTTTAATGATCGACTTATTTTGGAAACTAGGTATTTCAGAATCATTTACAATATATTACAAGAACATAGGATAAGATAAGATCCTTCTTTTCTTAGATATTATGTTTTTTAATTATTTGATCACGTGGCTTTTTATTGGCCTACGTAAGCATATGTAATACATTGTGTACATACTTTCTATTTTTCAAAGCTTAGATTATAATACAATACACTTAATTCTTAAATATCTAATTTTCTAAGCAAATGTCGTGGAAACAATGTTCAGAGTAAAGCATGTGGTTGACTCGACAATAATCACTAAATTTAGAATTAAAAGAATTATATTTTTTCAATGTAACATAAAAATAAATAAAATGTAGAATATCTTACTTATTTATTAATAATGTGGAAATACAATATATATTAAATATAATACAATAAAATAAAAAAATCAAAATTAAGAAATAACTCAAATACAACAATGTTAATAAATATTTTTTGATACAAAAACCAATACATATTTTCGTAAAATCCAGTATGGCATTTTTTTATTCGGCATATGTTTCCTATATTATTTCAGACCTTTTTTTCTATTTAACACCATATTAAAATATGTAATATTATCTATTTTCTTACTTTTATGAACTCATGGTCATTATTCTATTTGAATAACTTTCCATGGGTTTTATATTTTATATTTATTTTTGTCCCTTTTTTTATTATTTTTCTCAAAACATTATTAATTTTACTAGTTATTTCTTAAAAATCCTCTATCTCCTTTTATTCTTTTATAATTCATTATTTTTTTTTGTTTTCATTCCTTACTTCTTATTATTGATTATTATTTAATTTATTTGTTTGTTTAGTCTTTCATAAGTCTTATACACGTATTTATTTTTAGTATAATAACTTCTTTTCATTCTTTCCTAATTATTAAAAAAAATTTGTTTTTATTATTGTTTTAATTTTTCACGTATATTTTTCTATCTCCATTGTTCCACTATCTGATTTATAATTTTTTTTTTCTTAATATCAACTTTTATTTTTATTTTTGTCTTTTTTCATTATTACAATATTCTAACATTTTTAATTTTTTTTGTATATTTTCATTTGATTTTAATCTTTTTCATTAAAATATTATTTTATAAATATTAATATATTCTTTGATAAACAATTTTATCGCTATTTTTTATTTTTAATATTCACTATATTTTATTTACATAATTATAATAATTTTATTTATTAAGATAATACTAACATTTACATTAAGATTAACTTAAATATTGACATTAAGATGAGTTAAATTACTGTAAATATTTGGTTATTTTATTATTCAATTAATATATTGGAATGAAAAAATATATAAAACATATTCCAAATTTTAACGAAAAATTTAATCTTTAAATTATAGTTAAAAGAAAGCATTATATTTAGTAAAACCAGAAATAAAATAAAACTTACATCTGAGGACATTCGTATTGGCAGCACAGCAGTTCTTAGTGGCTGGAGAATAACAACTTATTCAAAGAAAGGCTTTTCTACAGATCTCTTATCAAATGAATTCTCAATTATTAATAATATTAAATGTGGAGCAATTTTATCTAATAAAATATTTAATGATCAAATTTGCACATTTTCAAAAGTTTTAATTAAAAAATGTCCCGTAAGTAAATTAATTGTTAAATTATATTTTAATTAAAGAAACATAGTAAACCATTTTTATATAAAAATGTTTTGAAAAAACGCTCAAAATACATTAAAATTTAAAATAATTTTTTTTTTACATCATTACTTTAGAATTTGTGTTCTGAAATTATAATTTCTATAATTTTATAGGGTGACAGTGGTGGTCCGTTAGTTAGCGATGGAGAACTTATTGGTGTTGCATCAAATACTATTATGTGTCAAAAAGATGTACCTGATGTATACACGAGTGTTTATCACTCTTTGGGTTTTATACGAACCGTAATACGTAATAAATATACATTATGATTTATACAATATATATATATATATATATCAATTTTTAGAAAAATTAATTTTATTTTTTCAAAAAATATTAATTATATCTTTATCTATAAATTTATTTTCTTAATATATAGTAAAATTAATCATAAATTGTATATTTAAATGTAAATAATAAATCGATTGGTAAATAAAACTTTTACATTTATTTTATTTCACAACAAACAGATATATTAATGAAAATATTTTCTTGTCTAAACTATAATTTTGTTTTTTATTGTTGTTTTTTATTTATTTTTATTAACACGGAGTATTTCGTTTTTCTAATATACGTTTTGACAATTATTATAGTTAATTAGACACATGGTATTAGTAGAATTCCATTTGTTTGCAGTCTTTTTTAAATTTTATTATCGAATTTAATATATTATTAATTATAGATACATAATCTATGCTACATTTTATAAAACTATTTGCGTATTTTTAATATTGAGTTTGAAAAAATAGTTTAACTTGTGAAAATCCATAAAAAATATAAGTATTTCATTCTATAATAAATAAATCATATAAGTATTTCCATATTCAAATATTCCTCCACATTTATCATCAAACTTACTGTTATCTTATGTAGGAATAATAATTTATGTAACATAATCATAAATAATATAGATAAAATATAACTCAGCTATTTTAAATAATTTTAATAAATTAAATAAATATATAAAATGTCAGAAGTTTCAGAGTCTAACGACGAGTTAATTAAAATTAATTAATTAAAGTTTTTATCGAAACTGAATAAGTAATTGTTATTTATAACAACTTCTATTAGTAGACCAAGTAATAGAGCATTTTTTAGGTCATGAAAAAAAATTTTTAGTGCTATAAATCAAAATTCGTAAAAAAATCACGAGATACTTATTTTCTAAAATGCCACTCATGATAGGGTTTTATTATTAACAATTTTAACCAAAAAATGCATTTGTTATTTCTTTTTTATTATAAAATAGAAAGTCTTAATTTTAATATTATACTATCAACGGACAATTTTTAATTAAATTTAAAAACAAAAAAAAAAACCGATTGGAAAATAAGAAGAGGAAAAATTTTCAAAAAATCAGAAAATTTTTAAAATAATTTAAAAAATTTGTAATTATTTTATCTTTTAATATTTAAAACTCTAGTTTTGGGAAATTAAAGTGATTAATATGCACTTTTATTTGTACAAAATTTAATTTCTATCGCATTATTAGTTTTCGAGTAATACTAATGTTAATTAAATTATGTGAACATTTACAAAGTTATTTTCAGCTCAATACACCGTACGATTTGGTTTTTTTAACGCTTTTAAAAAATTCAATTGTTACACAACAAATCGTGTATCTTATATTTTGTAAAATCATTTAGATTATTTAAAAAATGTGGATAATTGTAGTTAAAATAAGAAGTAATTGAGATATAATATGAATAAAAACACAAGTTTCTTTTATAAAAATTTGACGATGTTAAAACAAGAAACCTCTATTCGTATGAAGGTTATATATTAAAAATAAAATGTTAACAATTATTTAAATTTTGTTTTAAACATATATTCAAGTAAAAGAAAGTTTAAATTACTAATATATATGTTCAGGTAATACATAGAATCTGTAACATATATCGATGATTACGTTTTGTACATTATTGATTATTTCGAAATTTTTTTTAAGACTATTTCTAAAACTTCAAATCATAGCTGTAAAAGAATGGTATATTTTATAATTCTCTTATAGATTCAACTCATTTAATATAATTATAGGCTCCATGAATTACTAAATGCTTTTTTTGCAGACTCAATAGCTATTGGTGTTTTTTTAATACTTTATTTCGATGAGTATTCCAATTTATGCCACGATCTCAAATTACTTTAAATCAACCTCATAAAACGTTTGATCTGAGTAATTAGCTTGACTTTATACATAAAATTTACAAGACAAACTGTAATACACATATCTCTTATCAATGTAGTGTTAGTTACCCTAATCATATATTAAAGGCTCATATCACAGTATACGATTAGTATTAAATAATTTGTGGACAACCGAGTTCTCGAGCTTCTCTATTGTCCTGTTTGATCACGTCCGCACGCTAGATCAGATCAGAAAATAAAATTTGCATTTCAATGAAAAAAACATGTATGGTTTCCTTTAGCGATTAGAGAAACTGCATAATACGTATAATGTCACAGACAAATAGGTAGTTCAAGTAATTTCGAAACTATTGAAAGGAAATACCCTTACTAGATATTGCAAGTAGGAGAAGTGTGCTATCTGAGAAGCGTTTCTCGAGTTGGTTAGGAGACATTGTATTTTGACTGACAAACTTCGCAGTCTTGAGAGGTAGCTAAAGTCGTACAAGTAAGGTACAACTCTTTAAGTCTCTTTCCGCCTACATTGATACGATACAAACCCTTATACATAATTCACTAGCATCCCCGCCATGCATTAATTCAATAAAATCTATGAAGGCATATTCATCGAAGACCAGATAAAAGTAAAATATCAGTAGTGCAATTCCATATTCAAGCCGATGACATAGGAAGCAGTTAGGAAGATCTGCAATCTTCGAGGTCTACAATATCATTCGAAGTGTTATTGAAACCGACATATCAGAATAAGCAGTAAGTCAACAAGGTCAGTCATCAATTCTAAAAACATCTTTTAAAATATTTTTGGAATTGATGTATATTTAAAATTTCAATGAAGTAAATCTTACCGTTTTTTTAACATAAAGAAATTTATTAACCGAAAGTTCATAAATTATTTTATCTTCATCAAAATTATTAAACTTTCTTATTCGTTAAATTCTACATTCACTAGTTTTCGAAATTCACAACCGGTCTTCTTGTGGTCTCTTAATTTTGTCCCGCGAATGATATTTTTGCCAATTCATGTATAGTCAAATAGTCGATCAATCATGTTTCTCTTATTTTTGGAGCGATTCTCGCTGATAATACGATATATTTGTGGCAGATCAAGTGAAGGAAATCACTCAAGTGTATTTTAAGGTTTCTCTAATAAAATATTATTGACAACTTATGACCTCTTGTACATTATAAGCAAAGATATAATACTAAGACATCACTTACACTTACTTTAAATGTAATTATACGTGTCAAAAAAGAAACATAATTTATAATTTAAATGATCCAGCTATTTTATTTTTAAATTAATGTTGTCATAAAATTAATATAAAAATCTATTTCAAGTAAAATCTATTTAAAAAAAAAAATTATTACTCGGGCTATTTTATTAAAAGGTGCTCAAAAATTGACCAAAGAAATTGATCAATACCAATTGAAAGATAAAAAATAATAAATTTGAGATGAAATCGCTTGCATATGTAAAAGAATATGTAAAAAAAGAAATATAGAGAAAGAAAATCTGAAAAAAAAAAGAAGAAAATCTGCAATGGTAGTCTGGGAGAATCCGGTGAACTAACACATACATGCGATTAATTTACTCAAAAAGTACAGAGAGTTATTTTATGTATGTGTGTTGACAATACCACTATCGGTAAAAATAAACATAATAATTACAAGTTTCAAATCTTGATCTCGCTAGTATATTCAGAAAACTCCTTTTCGTCGTATAAGGAGATTAATAAAAAGTAGAAATACGTTGAATTTTGACCATTAAACATAGATTAGATTCATTTATTAAAATAGGCAAAGTTCGAACGAGATGCGCTCGTTGCTGAAAGTTTCGAGACGGTCCCTTACCCTCCTCGAAGCTTCACCCGGATTTAGTACACTATGTTGACCTGTATAACGGTACATGTCGAGTTATATGAAGCATCCGAGAAAAGGAGAAAACGGCCACTCGGGTAATTCCGTCGCAAGCATCCGCAGTGGTCTTCGCGATGAATTATCGTGGGCGGCCAAATACACATCAGCATAAGCGCACATCGAGAGCTGGACAACCTAGGTAATGTCGCACCTGGAAGTGCTCGGCTCGAGGGCAGAATCCTTCTGGCCTCGGTCCCGAATGCACGAACCTTTCTGCCTAGCCCACTGCACACGATTCCATGTTAGCAAACCCCTACCTGCCTCCGCTTTTACGCTTTCTTGTCACTAACCATCCGGACCATTCACGTTTTCTTGACGGCCTAATCCTTAAAGGTTTGACTGCTTGCAGTGACCCATCCGGCGGTCTCTAGGCAAATAAACGTGACTTTAAATATTGTAAATACTATTATATTTTCTATTTCGAAAGTTATTCTGATCGAAAGTATATACTGTAATTGATTTTGTATTTATTTGAGACAACTGTTCATTAAAGGACACCTACTCGGTGACATTTATTTATTTAAAACTTTTTTTTATTGAGTACATTTCTGAGCAACGTTCCCAATCCCTGGGAAATTGGCTATCGCTTTATCCCGGCGTTAATTTTTCTCTAAGTTTCAACGAGCAATCGACTCTGCTCTTCGCTAATGAAGGGCGAACGAAGTCGTTTCGTTACACCATGATAATATATATTTTTTATTTACATAAACGTTTTCGTAAAAATTTTTTTTTAAATTTATTATTCATATACGTACTAATGAAAGTAATGATATACACTAATGCCATATTGTACTAACGTAAACAATAAAAATATATGTAGTCAGTATAAAGGATTTCTCTTACGAATATTTCAATTAGCATTAGAAAACTTAATAAAAATTAATAAAATATAAAATATTAATTTAAAATATATAATTAATTATTATATTTATTATATATTTATTTATATTATTTAATTATCAATAGATGATAACCTGAAGCCATGTAATATAATTTGTAATAATTATGAATACACTGATGAATATAAAGATTTAAATATAAAAATTTCAATTATGAATTAATTTTTCAAATATTTGATATTCTTCTTAATTAAAAAAATTTGAATGTGGTTTTTTTAAATTACAAATTTAAAGTAATACAAGCAAAAATACTGCATAAACAATTTTTGATTGAATAAAAATTTATGTTTTTAACTTTTATATAATTATAATTCTGATTTTAATTGTAATGATATATAAATTATCTTTTCAGTTTTCTTACACTTTTGAAGAAAAAATCTAAAATAAAGTATATGCAGGAGTGTATGGTAGTACTTCAGCAATTGTGTAGTACATGATTGCCAAAAACATGAAAATATAATTCCCATGATTATATTGTAAAGAAGATTCCTTACCTAAAATATTATTACAGCACAATATGTATTCTACATTTTATTTTATCTAATTTAAATTAAATAATCATCATCACAGTCATATAACTTGTATAAATAATGTATTATTGCTTTATTTATTTTAAATTAAAAGTTTTAACTTTAATAAAATGTTAAATTTGAAATATATTTAAATTTATTATATATTTTTAATACAAATATAAATTGTGACTTTCGCAAATATTTTTCCTTACAATATTCTTACAAACTTTTATTCAATCTTCATATTATTTATAATATATCATTACTTATAATTTAAAATCCACGTTAAAAAACAAATTTATACTTAATTTATGTAAAAAATATGTGTATATTTATTTTATTATGTTTAATAATATAATATAATTGTAATATTAGAATTAAAATTAGAAAAGATTTTAAATGCAATTATTTTAGTATTAAAATTTAAATGCAGTTTTAGTAATAATATATAAATTTTAATAATAACAAATTATAAATTTGAATACATTACTACTTCAAAAATCTACCTTAAGTTAAAATATTTATTGTTAAAATCTTTTATTAGTTCAATGAATTAAAATTTTCAAATATTTTATTGAAAATAATAATTTGTTTACATATTGAATTTATTATCAATTTTTAAGTGGTATCAATTTTGGTTATTTCGTGTAAAATGGTTTATATCATAGAAGATACTTAGAGAATACTAAGCTTCATGTTAAATTTTGGAAACAAACAAGGTGGTTTTGTATGATATTTTAATAATATCGTGATTAAACATGATTGTTTTAACTGTATCATTTTTAATTTCGCGCCTGAAGTATTTTCAAATACCATGATAGTAATCCATACCTCGTATATCTATAGCTAATATTTTTTTTACATAGATTTTGAAGCAATAAAAAATATTATAGGAATAAATTACATTTATGTTAACTAATTTAAAATTATTTTACACACAATATTTAAAACATTAATAAAATAAATTTTAAATATATTATGAATTAAAACAAATGTTTGTTTGTGTTGAAAATAATCATATAATATTCATATGATTATTTAATATAATAATCAAATATAAAAAAACATACAATAAATAATAAATATATTTATGTGTACATACCTAAAAAAAATCAAATATTAAAAATATTAAAAATATTAATTTTTTACATATTTAAAAAATTCAAAAATTTTCAGCTGTATAGATATTATTAGTTATTTATTATTATTTATTTTTATTGTTTGTTTTTTCTTAGTTTTGTAAGATGACTGTGTTAATGTTAGTATGGTATTTTGTTAAAATTATTTTTTATTTTTATTGTTTTGATATAAGGATTATTTGATATAAATATTATATTATATTATTATATTATATTGTTATTATTATTATTATATTGGGCTACTAAAAAACTGTAATACAATAGTTAATAAATTGTATCAATTCATTATCAAAACAGGCTTATTATAATTATATATACATGATGATATAATTTAATTAAATATATATAGAAATAAACTTATATTTATATTACATAATATCATAAAAGTAGTGTGCATAATTATATAGAATAAATCTATATATATTTTTGTAAATATATCAATATGTATATCATTATTGAAAAAATATGCGTACATTTTATATAATTAATATTAAGTTATAAAAATGTTTATTATGTGTAATAAAAGACTTTTCGTTAATATTAGAAAAACAATATAAGAAAAAGAAAATAATTTATTATTTGAAAATATACATACTATTATTATAAAATATGTAAACCAATAATATGGTTATTAAAAAAAACCAATTATTAATTAAACAGCAAGATAAAAGATTATTTCAACAAAATATAATTTGTTATATGAATATACATATTTATTAGATATATTATTACTTATTAATATAATTGTTAAAATATTATTGAAATTAAATTTATCAAAATTCATATCTCAAATTTTTGTTTATCTTCTTTTAGTATACTGTTCGTTTGTTAAATTAGTTTCCTCCTATATTTCTTTTTATTAATTTTAATTTTTATGTGGATTTGAAAAACATAAAATTGAAATTAAATTTGTTATTAATATAAACATTCAATGCTTACTGATAACTATATCTAAATTATAAACTATAATGAATAAAATTAAAACGTGAATAATTTCAAAACATTTACGAAAGAAAGTAGTTTTGAATATGTCTCACATTGTGTTTGGAAATAATATCATCACGTGTTTCGTTTCACCAGGATCGGCTCACGAAAAAGGATATCAGGGCGACAGTAAGGTACAGGGCGCTTTAAATTTTTTGTCGTAGTCGTGGCACGTTTGTTGCCAGTTTTCTCATTTAAAGTTAACACCCCCCCCCTGTTTTACACTGTGAAGTTTCTGTGCATGACTTAATTAAAAAAAATAACAGAAATAATTAGAAGTTTTGTAGGCTTTGTGTGTTTTATATGGAACACAAATGACTTAATTGAATGCAAATAAAATTTCGATATTTGATTAGCTCAAATTAATTCGAGTGAATCTTCGACAATCAATTTAAAGGTATTATGTGAATCACCACGGTTGTAACAGTATTATTGAAACCGAACATACGCACTCAAAACGCAGCAGGAGGTAATTGGTGCCGACACATCGAAATAGCAGACTACCGAACTCCTTGTTCTTTCATATCAGGTGTGGCATATTAAGTAATCAGCTGTTGACAATGCTCGATGTTGTTGTTGCTATTGGATTTTGAGTGCAAAAAAGAAACGAGGCAATCTGCTACGCAACATTTATAATCACTGAATGAGTCTCGTCAGAGGAAACTGGGCTACATGAACAGAGAAAAATAACCATTATGGGAAATTGTCTTAATTGTGTTGGAGGTTCACAGCAGGACAATGCTAATTTACTCAGCAGTAGTAATTCAGATCCTACTCTGAGCATTGGTGTATCTCAGGATATGCTCAGGCCATCCCTATCTTACAATGTATTACTTTTATTATATTTTATATAAAAATTTCCTTTTATATTTAATATAGAACATTAATTACAATACAAATTTTGTTACTGAAAATTATAAGATAAAATTGTAAAGTAAATACAAAAAATATTAAAAATTTGTTATTTTTTTAAATTTCAGGAAATATCAGGTAATTATTATCTGCCAGCACCATTCAATGAACAACATTTACAATCCAATGAGATAACCCATGGAATTGGAATAGGTGTTGGCTTAACAACTGGTGGTGGACCAATTATAAATGAAGAAGAACAACAAGTTAGAATAGCTAAACGTATTGGACTGATTCAACATTTACCCAGTAGGGAATTTGATGGTGCTAAAAAAGGTGAATGTGTCATTTGTATGATGGAGCTTGTAACCGGTGAAGAAGTACGTTATTTACCATGTATGCATACTTATCATGCTGTGTGTATCGATGATTGGTTACTTCGCTCATTGACTTGTCCTACTTGTATGGAACCAGTGGATGCAGCTTTAATTAATTCCTATCATCCCACCACTTAATAGTAACTAGTAAGATGTAAAAGCAAAATAGCTGAAGAATTCTTTAACTAGATTATGTAAATTATATAAATGCTGCAATTTTTTTATTGTAAAAACTAGTGCAATTGTAGCTGACTGCATTTATTGATGCCTGTGAGAAACACGTAAAGGGATAAAAATTTATTAAAAAAATATTTAAAACGTAAGCTGCTATTTAGAAATTGATTATAATTTATTATTGGTTAAAAAGTAAAATATTAAATTTAATTTATAACTAACTTATAAATGTTTACTTAGATAATGTATCTTTTGTATGCAATTCATTTAAACATATCAAATTATTTGTAGAATGATATTGCTTGTAGTTTCATTATCAAAACTAAAATCTCAATTAATAGTTATTAGTGCTGTTAATTATTCTTACTTTTTTTATATTAGATTAGGTAACTGTTAAATTTTAATTTAATGCATTATTATACATCTTATATTTTATTATAAAAGATAAAAATAATTAATTCAGACTGAGTCGTAAAATGGACAAAGTTATACTTTTGAATGATAACTAGAAGTTAAATTAACAAATCAAATGTTTGATTTTAAAAGACTAATGCATAAAATAAAAAAAAAAATTATTTGTAATAAAGACTATAAATAAATTAAAATGTATGAATAAAAAAGGAGTCATATATGATAAAATATGTACTAATTATTTTGGTAGTTTATAAGTGAAATCTTATGAAGCTATGAGTACTTTGATCATGTTGTGAAATAATTGTTGAATAAATTGTAATATTAAATGTTGCAATTAGATATTTAAGTCATAAACATTTTAATGAAAATTTTGCTTTAAATTTTAAATATTATACAAACAAATATTTAAAAACTAAATATTTTTCAATGATATAATTTATACTCTGAGAATTGATTATTAAAAGAAGTATGTTAGCAATCATAAAAATCATAAATTTTAAATATATAAATATACAACAAAACGCAAACAGCAATTTAATAAATAAAGTATAGAATTAATATGTGACAAATATGAATATACATACCAACATACCATATTTTTTTTTAAATTTTCTGTAATAAAAATATAAATGCGATTTCAGTTACAAAATGTGCATATATACGTTATAAAAAATTAGATATTTTACCAAAAAATGTACAAATTACTGGCAAATCAAAGAAATTTCAGATTCTTATGTATTATAAAAATTTTTTTGCAAATACAAATCCATGAATTATAAAAGCTTTAAAATTTTTTATATAAGTATGGATATAAATATTTTTTTAATGTAACTAGTAAATTGTGTACAGCATATTTTAATAATATTTAAAATAATATTGCACAGCTATTAAAACTTGATTTTTAAAAATTGATTATGCATATAATTTATATTCAAATATATTTATAACATTTTTGTTTATAAAAATTATCTATAAATATGAAATATAAAATTTTGAGATTTAAGAAATTTTATTTATAAATTATCTGATTTTTTATATTTGAATTTGAATGTAATAGCTGTTAAATATTTTTTTTTTATGATTGATTCATAATTATTGGATTAAAAATTTTTTGTAAATAATTTTTCTAATAAAAAATATTTTAAAATTATAATTTAAAATAAAAATTAGAGTTATATGTATTTTTTAAGTAATTTATACTTTATTATTAATATGATTCATAATTAAAATAAAAAAAAAACAAAATTTAAAACGTTTTTGTTTTATACTTATATAAAATTCTGATAAATTGCAATGTATAACATTATTTAAAATCTGTTGGTTAACTAATTATAAGTTTTTAGATACAATAAACATTATATAATATTCCGTGATGACAATTAACTTATAGCCATAAAAATCATTACTTTAAGGTTTTAATTATCTGAGTACATATTGTTAATAAAACTTCATATTCTATTATTTAAAAAATACTTTTAGATTTTTAGGAAACATTAAATACTATTTTTAGAGTCTCTTCTCAGATTTACTTTCAACGTAAATCCGAAAGGATGATTCTGTAAGTATGTAGTGCAAATAACATACAAAAGTAACCTATAAAACCTTTCGGGGAGCAACTGAACAATTGAGACTGGATGGCTCCTCGACATGCATCATAAATTGCTATATGTTTAATCTTTTACACCTAAAGAAAAATTGTCTGAAGGAACCGTATCACTTCGCGTCCAACCCTGATTTAGGAGAGAAGATCTTTTTATAGAAATTATTATTGTATTAATTTGTTGGTTTGTAAATTGCCTCGAGTAAATTCGCGAGCGGTTTAACTCGAGTCCTCGGTTGTACGTGAGCGTGGGAAACCGTATGTTTGCGAATCCTGATCAGAAACGAGTTGAAGCACCCTCGATTCTCAAAGAACATAACCACGAAATCATCTGACCCAGGACCAATCTCAACATCCTCGGCGAATACATCTGTGCGGTGGCGGGCATATAGAGGACTTCTTGGAAGATTTTTCCTTCTTTGCGGAAGGGTGTTTTTATGCCATGAATATAACTACAGGTGAATAAATATTGATATAACTCGTAAAGAAACGCTAAATTTTTTATCTCTATCCCCGTTCCCCCTCCTTATCATGTTTATTGTATTAAGCTCTTTGTTAATTTCTAATATAATTCATTACTGAAGTAAGCAGAGGCAAATGTTTCATACAATAACTATTAAATACAAATAATATGAACTGTTAATATATTGAAAAAATATTTTGTATTTAATAATTATAAGTATTAGGATTAGATTATTAGGATATGATAAAATAAATTATAGAGGAGCATGATGGCCCTTGCCTAGTAACGTATCGAATTTGAATTGTATTTGAATCTCTTTCAATTGGCGTTAAAGTTTATTTTAATCAGGTCTCTTTACCATCTTTAGACTATTGGTGCCGTCCTTATTGCACTAAGTTAATAGAGAACAGGTATAATATGAATACTGTAATAGAAGATTATTAGAGTTATAATTTTTTCTATCATTATTTGAATCTATTCCACAAAATCTTAAAAAAAGAAGAGTTAAGCATTTTTAATAGTTTCAACACCTGCAAGAAAAACAAATAATCCCAAAAAAGAAAGATAAATATAAGAAACAAATATGCTTATATTGTCACCTAGGTTTGAAGTAATGTAAAATAATTTTGGGCTTATATTAGTGCACATAATAAGAGATGTTTTATGAATAGGGCGAATGTTACTGTCGAATTCTGATGAATGAAAGGTTATGATTTTGGCGCATGTTTCGATTGATTCCCGGCCCTAGTCTGTAGTGTCCTGTGTATTCCTAATCTTCCTTTCACACCTGGAATCCATATGTAATTACCTACATATGTAATTATCCACTTAGTAACTACAGACAACCCACCAATTTGGCGAAAGCGGTAATGCCAGATTCGGTAACTCCATATAGCACAGTTAGATACCATCCACTTACTCACAAACGCATACAAACAATTTGATTCTTTAGATGCTTTATTCATTTGTATGGGACTGTAGGAGGAGTGGGGTCTTGGAGGTTATTAAAGAGTACCGATGAAAAATTGAAAATGACATGTACAGATAAAGGACTGAGACGGATTAACCATACAGTTTTGGTTTCCCCACCAGTCGGTATATAATTTTCACCGAATTCACATTGTCGCATAATGACCAGGCTCTTGTAGTTAGCGTGGGGGAAGGGCCTCTTCTGAGGCCATCAGGGCTGAAACGACCGTTTTACTCTTCAAACAGCTGCTGTTTCTTTTTTATAGGATTGAGGAAAATCTTAGTTAAAGTATACATACTTTAAACTCAGGTACCTTGTCATAGAGGATCTCATTAAATTAGGAAGTTACTGGTGCACTTACCGGATATAGTAGAAATTAATACAGTAATCATCAGATTTTCGAGGCAGATTGAGACCTTCCGTGTCAGGGATTGACGCGTCATTACTAATAGCTAGAAACAACGACGTTAGTAAACATTAGCTTCCATACTGTTTAGAAGGATAAGCCTGATTTTAGAATTTGTAGCACTGTAATTTCTACGAATAAGGACATAATTTATCTTATTGCCAAGGGTCCTTC
The DNA here is from genome assembly GCA_018907245.1 of Eupristina koningsbergeri. Lineage (NCBI taxonomy): Eukaryota > Metazoa > Arthropoda > Insecta > Hymenoptera > Agaonidae > Eupristina > Eupristina koningsbergeri. The sequence goes on from JACCHV010002976.1 coordinate 943,864, forward strand.
AGCCTGTCCATTATTACATCATTGTAGCTGGAACCTAGCCACCTCCATTATTTACTACCAGAATTTGGAAGACAAGGACAAAGCAATAATTGTTGCAATATCTTATTTTTCTCGTATTAAAAGTAACTGTTCCCTGTGAGAAGACATAGCATTGATTGAGGAACAGCTTTTGATTCCTTATTTCTTTTGTAAATTCCTTCATCACCCTTTGATTGGGACATTTATTTTTGTTCTTTATTTCCTTCATTATCTCTTCAGCCTCCTTGCATCTCTCTATCAAGTATGCCCAATTCCCTTTCATCTATTTGCATAATTCACATCTACGATCTGATTCCTCTATCTAATATTTATTCCCTATCGTTATATTTCTATACCTTACTCTTGCTATCGTTTTCATGTTCTTCGTTTTTCCTTCTTTTCATAAGTGTTTGATAATCCTACTTCTTTTATTTCCTCCTATATCTGATTATACCTCATTCCTTTTTGTTTAGTTTCTTCTGTTTTTGTATCTTTTTTTTTTATTTCTTTGCATGTATGTTTTCCTCTTTTCTCCAGTATTTTATTTCTTTTTTGCTAAACTCTAAGCTATTCAATCATTTCTCCCAGGGGACTACATTGCTTTCTACTCTTCTTTTCCTTTTCTCTTCTAAAAATTTCCTTGTCCATCTCTCTTCAGCGTGTTTTCCACCAATTTCCTCGTATTTTTACACCCTAATTCTCTACTTCTTTATACACTATATATCTAGAAATACAGAAATCTAATCCTAGCCTCCATCTATAGTAATCTGTTTTAACTCTCTCTATCTTCTGTGCTTCTTTCGTCCCCCATATTTTCACTTCTTACTCTAATACTCCTCTTACTAGATAGTAAAAAAGCATCTTCCTTCTTCTGAAGTCTCCTCCACATACCTTTTCTTACAATTCCCATGCTTTCTTAATGCTAAAATCATTATCTTAGTTTTATCTGTGTTGAAATATAGTTTCCTTTTCTCCAAGAATCTCTTCAGTGTGTTCAACATTATCTATATTATTTTTTCTTGCCAATACCAAATTATCTGCACAAGCTAGTAATCATATCCTAGTTTCTTTTATCATTATTACCCCTACATTTCCTCTCTTCACTTCTTCTTCACTTCACTTCTTGTTCATCACCTGGTGTCGTTCACGTAGTATATGCCATTCCCCCCACTATTCTTACTAGGGTTTCTTCTTCTTTTTTATCTGTCTTGCCATCTTTGCTTTTCCTTCCTCTCAATATTCTCTTCTCGTCCTCCCCCATCCCATGTAATTGCCAATTGCTTGGCCAGCATTGTTTAACATTTCTTTTTTTCTTTTTGAATGAACTCCAAAAACTCCCTGTCTTTGCTCCATATTCCAGCTACATTCCAATAAAGTATCCTCCTTTCATTATTCTTGCCTCTCCTTTTTTTTCTTGCTTGTTCTCTGTTTTTATGTTCTTTTTCCTTTCCTTTTTTTATCCACTTCATTGTTCTTTCTCAATTTTTTATCCCATTCCTTATTTCCCTTCATTCTTTCTTTCTCTTCTCTCCCCTCTCTTTCGTCTCTTGTTTCTCCGATCCTCCTCTCTCTACTCCCAAAATTTCCCTGTCACAGTCTTATTCCTTATCAACTTCAACTTTATATTAATCAACACTTCCTCTCTCCACCTTTATGATTTAATTACTAGTAGGTGTGTCTTACCCACTGGCGCCCCCACCTTCCACTCATTTTCAAGTTATCACAATCTTATTCGTTGTTCTTTGCAACCAAAAAGCGCCTTTGCACAACCTTCTCTATTTTTCTTTTTTTTTTTTATTTACGCTAACATCTCTTTCCATTTCAACCTACTCTTCAAATTTTTTATTTCTTTTTCAATTTCCCATTCATTTTTTATTTTTATCCACTTCACCTTTTTCAAACGTATTATATTCATTAATTCATAGGAGTTATCATGTAGTGGAAGTATAATTAAAAATATAATTAAAATATATATAAAATAAATCACGTAGTGAAAATCATAATTAAAAATAATAACTACAATGAAATAAATATACAAATAAAAACATTTTCATAGAATTAATCTCGATTCATCAATCTTACAGTCGTATTAAACTGTATGATTTTTAGGAATTTGATCACATGTACGTGAGTCCAACAGGTCTAGTTAGGCTACTTATGTGGACTTGTTTACTTTTCCTATTCTTTTTCTAAATTTTTTCTCTCTTACTGATTCTATCGCATACCATATGTGCTAAATAGCGGGTTTTTCTAAGGTATATTTTGTTTTTATATTTACATAGCTTATGTATGTCGCAATAGACGCATATAGTGGAGGCTAACTTCCTATACGTTGAAGCCGTGGAGGTATTTGAAGTAACGCTTTTTCGAACTGCCGTTTGGACAAGAAAGCGCAAATGTGGATCACTTATACTGAAATAAACAAAGAAAAGAAAGATAAATAAAATATATTCTGGGAGGAATGTATATGAGAATAAAACTATCGGGAATTATGTATATAATTGAATTAAATTAAATGTAGCGTTTAAACTAGGTTGACTAGACTCAAAAGTTTAAGTAATATTAAATGTAAATACATAATTTTGACAATTGTAAATATCAAATAACGTAAATTTTATAGTATTTTTTTTTAATCTCCAGTGAAAAGTGTTTTTATTCTACGCGATAATTAGTATGATGTGATTGCATTTATTTATATTACAAATTAAATTCAACAATAAGAAGAAGATAGTATTTATACGTATTAATTGTAATGTTCTGAGAAATATCGTTTGAGGACGCTGATGACAAAGGGGTGTTCTAAGAGAAAAAATATTAAAAGAATCAAATTTAAAAATAAAAAAATTCAATATTCACCTGAAATTTTTTCTGAGCAGTCGTACTTTAAAATTATTACCGTGGAGTTCTTTCTTTTATGTATTATTTACTTGCACATTTATTATTTTTTATTATGATTATATAAAAAAGTACTGGGACTAGTAATCTCTTGGGAACTGCGATCTATAATCTTTTTTAGTGTATTTTTATCTGTTATAATACAACCATGATCACAGGCATATTTTTTGACTATGTTTACCTGCCCTAATTGCACCTAACCGCCATTGACATTTCTCAAGAAACGGATTAATACCTAGGAGCCTTCAATAATTATAAAAGCTGCCAAGCAACTGAAAATCAGTCAGTACAAGACAGCTACAGACGAAATCAAGACATCTCCTTTCTTTTATCAAAAGACATTTACTTATTTATTTATATACACATAATTGTATCTTTATATTTTACCCTAGATCTTTAACTTAATAAAATTCAATAAAGAATATTACAACATAAAATAACATTATCATATATTAGAGCGATTGGTAAATCAAAAGTTATGTAAATATAAAAGTATATTTTTTATCCAATTTTTAATCAATAATAAATGTTAATATAAATATTAACATACAATAAACCTTTTTTATAGTTTTTATCTTAAAATTTTTTTTAATATATTAAATATTTACAATTTTCAAATGCTTCTAATCTATGATAATGACAATTATGATAATAATAAACATTAGTTAATTATGCAACGAGACTCGCTAGTTGCTAGAAGTTTCGAGTTAACCATGTATGCCGCCGGGAATTTTCGCTGCGTTATGTCCGACATGTGGCTCGTATGTCGGTACAAGCCGAGCCACATGACGGACCCCGGGGGAAGGGAAAACCGGCTGTTTGGTTGATTCTATCATACACCTCGTCGCAATAGTCCATGAGAACTATTTCCCTGTGTCCAACCTCCTTTTTGTTTCCTCGAATCCTCTAATGCCTTCACGTGGTCAAGTACGTATCAACATCCACATATACCGTACGTCGAGATAGCAAGGTTACTTAGCATGCCGGCGCGCTAGTCTCAGCAGCTAAGTCTTCTGGCTTCTATTCCTAACACACTTTTCTATCTAACTTTGCTGCTCCTCACGTTTCCGTGTCAGTCCAATCCCTAAGATGCAAGCAGCAAAACCCATCCTCTCTGCAGCCAGAAGTTTTTCTGTGACTATGGAGTACATTGCGTCCGCTGTAATTTCACTTTAGCATCCGGCGTCCACAAGCCATGACTCGTGTTGAGTTCCTTTGGCGTTGAGGATTTTTATTAAGCCACCCTCTATTCACCGTGTCCTTTTCCCTTCTTAACGATGTCTTGTATGTTCGATGCCCTTTCCGCGTAAAAATTTCATTTACTAACGCAATTCGTATATATCAGTTGACCCAAATTAAATAAATTCGCGAAAACTCGAAATAAAAAAAATTTCATAATTTCTGTTTAAAATTTTACGTGAAAAAATATTGTAAATTAATTATTTCAATATAATTTCTTCAAATTTCAACTGTCAACGGACTGGTGTATTTGAGTCGTGCATATTTTTGGTATTGTCCGTGACCATCTTCATGGTCATTCAGCGAATAGATATACACATTTTGCACAAATATTCGTGTTTGATATTGTGGTTAATGAAGCACTCAATTAAAATAATGGTTCAGAAACTTGCGGATTGTAAAAAAAGGGAAAAGAATGATAAGGTTTGAATCAATGTTAATAAAGAAAGCAGTTAATTAAAAGACAGCAATTTAATCAATTGTATAAAATAACCAAAAAACAGAAAGAAACATATAATTAATAATTTGTTTCAGAAATTTATAATATTCGATTAGTGAACTGATCGGTACGGAAAATACATTGATTCGAGTATTTGACCGGTTCAATGGTTCCTCACATTGTAGGTCAGTGCGACTTCATTTATTTATATTATTTACATATATATATTTCACGACACTTCGACATCTAATTTACATTATTTATTCCGCGGTGTCCTTAAAACGTTTCTTTAGCGAACGATAAATTTCAAATATTTTTATTATTTATATTAACCTGTGAGCTAATAAATTTTATTTTATTTGTTATCGGTATTGTAGTCAACTTTAATATATTATGAAAATTCAAAAATTTACTTAAATTACCTGCGCAAATTGTATATATATATATATATTTTGTTATGTTAAAGAAAGCTAAACACAATTAAAAAGGAAATCACCGTGGTGATTTATTTATACAAAAGAAACAATCAAATCTTGCCATTGACTTTACCTAGTGTTGCCATTCCGAATCCCTGTAAGACCGGCTGCCGCTTATCCCGGCGTTCTCTATTTCTGTTTTTTCAACGGGTACTCTACTCTTCTCTTCGCCCGTGAAGGGAAAATGGAACCGTCGCCTTACAAGTATATATAAAATGTTAAAAAACCAAGCATTTTATAATAAACAGTTTTTCAGGACTTAAAAAATCCACGTATTTAAAATTTTATTAAATGTATTAAGAAATAATTGTGTAACGAAGCAACCCCCTCAGTGGGGTTGCACTCGGGCTCCTGCCCGGAGGTGGCTCGCCGGAACCAGGGTTTGGGTCCCCTTCACCGGTGAAAAAGCAGATTTGGGAAAGGAGCCGTTAAATAAAAACGCGGGCTTCTTTATACATTCCCTTTATTGAAATACATTGCCAAAAATAATAAAAATGTATTCCGGGGAGGGTGTTTCGGGGCCTCGAGGTGGTCTCAGCTTCTCCCTGAAAAAGGCAAGAAGATGTGACCTTTTAGATGAATTTGCTTCTGAAAAAGAGGTAAATTCGATCATTAATTTCGAGGTTCTCTACTGGGCTTGGTCCGTCAGGCGGACCGCCGTTCGAGTCTCTCTAGCTCGCGCCGCGACTCCCTTTTATATGCTGCCCGCGAGTCGGCGGCACTCCCGTTTAATTAGAACGGGAGCGCCTGATCGGGAATGACGGAGCAGCGGCTATCCTCCGTCCTCGCCCGTGCTAGTGACGGAGCGCACTAGCGCACTGCGCGCGCCCGAGAGAGAGAACGGACTCCCGACTCGGGCGAACTCGGTTGTACATCGACTCGAGCTCGCCGCAGCTCCGCTTGTAGACGGCTACGGGTGCACGGTGCGGATGGGCCGAGTCCCCGCTTGTAGGCGGCCGAGGGTGCGCGGTGAAGGGGGGACGAGCCTCAGCTTGGCGATGGCCCAGCAGAGTCCCGCGGAGAGAGGGCAAATCTCGTTGTCTCTCTCTCTCCCACGGCGCGCTACGTCGTACGCTTAGTTCTAAGAACTAAGCGCGTAGTGAGGTTTTACCTCACAATTGTATGAAATATTTATGAATAAATATAGTAACATCGCTTTTAATACTTTGATTTTCGTGGTACTAAATACAATTTGCTGATTGTCATAGGTGTATTGAGACTTACCTCAACTATACATTAAATTGAAATTTGAATATTAATAAGTGATTAAGGAGTGAGGGACAGGAAATTTGCTGCTGCATCGGTTTTAAATAAATCAAAAATTCGCGATACAAAGATAGACAATTTATTTTGACGCGGCGTAAAAAACCCCCTGCGTCAGGGGGAAAAAGCCTTCGATACGTCTGATAAGAAAGATAAAATTTACATAAGGGTGCTTCACGCACGTAAAGATTTGGTGCACACAGGCGCTCGCAATCGGCAGCTCACGTTCGAGCAAGAAGGCAGCGGGGTGTCGATAGACGCGCTGCAATGCGGGGCGGACCTGGTGCTAGCCTGCATCCACCCTGGAGACAGTACTCGGGCGCCGCCAAGAAATCGTTGGAGAACACGTTGCCTCAGCAGCGTATTGGATCACCAGGAACTGCACCGGTGATCGCACAAATACACACACACAACGCAAAATATGAATACACGAGTACACAAAATGAATCGCAAAAACGCAGACAAACGAAGCCGAGGCGAACCGAAGAAGTATGCAGCCAGTGCACAAGACGCGAGGTTAAAGATTGCCCGATTTTTCCCGGCTTGGCCCCCCCCCGAAATTATAATTTTCGCCCGCTTTCTCTTTTCCGCTCCATGAAGGCAAAACTACCCCGAACAATAGGTATTTATTATTTTCAAGGTAAACTTTGTTTAATTAATTGTAACCTAAGTTTCTCTCTTAGGTTTATTATTATTATTTATATTTTCATATGTGATGGTTGTATTATCATTAGTACAATTTCACGGCACCCCAAAAGTGAGCCAAATTAGCCTTATCTATCTATCATTATATATCATTATCACCGACTCAATACCCACACCATATTCAACACCATGCAGCCGACGGAAACGATGACATCACCATCGCACAATGCAGCAGCGGCCCACCATGGCTCGCAGTTGCAATCGAGCAACAAATAAGAGCGCACGGCCCTCGACAGACTATTGATCGGGTCCTCGCTTGATGCCTAGTCAACTAGCAGAAGACGTGAAGGAAACTAGTTGACGTTCCCGCACATTTTAGCTTCTCTCCTATTAATATGCTGGAACGCCCGTCGACGACTCCGTTGAGATGCTCCCTCGACAATTGAGAACATTTCGCCACGTTGCCTCAAACGCTCAACTCCCCAATCGAAGATGAAACCAGGACAATTGGGCTGTCTCATGGTCGACAGCTAGACACGTTTTTTGTGACGAAAGAGTCAGAAAGAGAGAGTGACCACTTCCGCGCCACCAACGGTTGGTGCTATCACCCCATGTCGAAACCAGAGTGTTGGCCTGTCACGGGAGAGTGGTGAAGAAACATACGACCGCACAGGGAGGAGCCTGCTAACAGATCCCTCATGAGCACAGGTCACGGGTGCTAGTATCGTCCTGTGGTGACCAAACCTTTAAATTTAGGGAACAACGCCTGATTTCGATCGCGTTAAGTAAATTCATTAAATAAATATTTAAATAAATATTTAAATAAATTCTTTTATATAAATTTTATAAATTAAACATATATTTTAAATGTCTGCTTATTTTAGGTTGAGTTTAATGCAATTATTCGTGTTTCTCCCTTGTAGTTTTGTTAGTTAAGAAAGATTGAATTAAATTGTAATATTTTTATATTATATATTTTATAAAATTTATGTAATCCGCCAGCCGAAATGTTAAATCCACCTTTTTAAGTGAATTTTTCTCGCGTATTTCCTTTTCATATTAATAAATGATTAATGAAATTTATTTTTTATATATGTATATTTTATGAATATATTATAAATGTATTATCGTCTATTTTTTCTACGCCGCTCATTATATTAAATTAACCGCATCGTCCGCTTTTCCTCTATTACTAGATCGTTGTTTCTCATTATGTTTATGTAAAATTACCACGGTCGTGTACCTGATATAATAATGTTGCAACTAGACACCTCGTTGCTAGAAGTTTCGAGAAGGCTCCGTGCCCCTTCTCGAGACTTCAACGGTTAAGGCCCCCTGCGGACCGACACGTCGCGACGAATCGTCGCTCTCGTTTATCGCGCAGCAGCGGCTGCGCATATCCAGCGCCGAGTAACCGAGGTGATGTGGCACCTCAGAGCGCTCGACTCGGGAGCAGAATCTTTCCGGCTCTCTAACAAATAACTCCTCTCCTCGAAAATTCCGCTGTTCACGCTATTGTGTCAGCAACCCCATTCCAAAACTTTTCCATCGTCACGTTATCTTGGTGATAAAATCTCCGGGTCGTTCACGCTATCGTGTCAACCCAACCCTTTATCCTTCGCTTTCAGCCAAACAAGGTTCCTGTGCAAGCTAGAGGCAATATTGCGATTACGTAATATTGCATCTAACCGATACCTGATCCCCTAACTGTCCGTATTATTTCCGTCGCCGCATCGTTCTGTCTGGAAGTTGTCAAGCAATTGCTTTCTTTTATTGTTTGATTCCGTTTTGGTTTCGTAATTTTTCTGAAAGCCGCGGAGCAATACATTTCAGGAATTGCTGTTTGTGTTGCAAGTCAATAATCCCGAAAAATCATTATTAAGCAATTCTATTTGATTGTTCGTTTTCGTATTTGGATTGCTCCCCGCGTTGCGGGTCAAGATTATCTACTAACTTAATTGTTAAGCAATTCTACTCGATTGCTCGTCCTGTAATTTATGACGAAAATTTCACATGGCTCGATATTTTCTGGCAAATATGTAAATTTGCGTCCGCTGCAAATTTACCATTTGTAGTAAACATCTGTAACCTTGGCTCGTGGGCTGTATCCCCTGTGGCACCAGGAGTTTGTCTTGTTCCCGTTAACCTTGCATAGGATACCGTTGACATATATTGAGCCATCCCGTATCTTTCCTTTCCCGTCACGTGTTGTAATTTATTTATTTGTGTATTGTTGAACAACACAAAAGTTACAAATCGAAATCGGTAAACTATCCGAAATCTCTGTACGTAGATAAAGTTTGTTAAGTAATTATTTAAGATAATTACTCGGATTTCGGATAGTCCGCAAGATTTTGTGTATCCGGGTCGACCTTATTATTCTTTATGTATACGACGCCTGCTACGGTCATGAAGACTAGAAATGGAATTCGAAATATCAACATGTCGTTGAAACTGTATTTATTTATGTAAATGGTTTTTATTAAACGACACCTTTCCGGTGATATTTATTTATTTAAAACGTATTTTTTTATTTATGACACCATGTGAGCAACGTTCCGAATCCCTGGCAGACCGGCTGTCGCTTATCCCGACGAAATATATCTTTATCTTCGACGGGTGAAGGGCGAACGGTGCCATCTCGTCACAATGTAATAATCAATCTTTTCATGGATGATTAAATTGATATTAGTTTCTTTTATTCATATTCCGCCTTTTATATTTTAAATCACATCTTAACCTGTACCCAATCTGCAAAATAAACCTAAATACTGGAGAACGTATCCCGGCCTCAGAAGTTCGAAACATTACATATGTTAGTATTTATATTTCTATTATTTCGAAATTGATGGTTTCGATTATGAATATAAAATTGTATATATTATTTTTGTAATGATTTTATTTTTAGCAATTTTATTTATTTCATACTTTTTATTTTAATTTTTATTTATGATTTTTTTTATAATTACTTATAAATTTCATAATAATGTTTTAATGAAGTAATTCGACTTAAGTTTCGTTGAGCATTTTATTTTTATGTAGAGAAAAAATCTATATATATAGTTTATTATTTTTTTATTTGAATAATTGCGACCCAGAAATTGACGTTGTTTACATATTTGGTCTACATTCATTCAATTATATTAACTTACATCAGAAATGAAAAGGAAGATTGCGCTTTATGTGTTGAAAATGCAGATACAAGGTAAACATTGCAAATTTGATGGATTTCAGATGAAATAAAAGAAATGTCTATTTAAATCTTAAAATAACGAATGAAACGATACGAGTTTAACCCACCGCATTCTAACATTAGGCATAGAAGTAGTCAGTTTCGATGTACATTTTTTTATGTACATTTTTAACTTTTACATTCGTAAAGAGATATATCCACTAATGTACATGAATGCATTTTTCAAAATTTATGGAATAGTTTATTTTAATTTTGTTGAAAATGAATATAATATTTTTAATTGAATAAATATTGTTACGTGGTATAATTTCGCTATATTTATTTATTTATACTCCGTAACTACTTATTTATATATTTATTTATTATCGCGTTTATTTGTTGCGTTACTTATTTATTTCTTTATTTACTCGCTTAATTATAATTCGATGATTTCTCAGTTCTTTTTCTGCCGTAGCTGAATCGGCCAAAGCGATTCAGCCTTCATGAGGTTTTTAGGATTAAAATGAATACAATTATATAATTCACGTTATAAATACCGATTTATTAATCATAAATCGGAAGAGAGAATGTAAAGTGTTTAAATGGCTCGTGTTACAATCTAGCGTTCTACGCGTGTGTCCGAGTTATTGTATTACTTGCGTTTCTTACATTATCGCGAATGTGTGAGTTTGTCGTGTTGTGTTACCGACAAGAGTCACCGACCGGGATCAGATTATTTCGCGTTATTACACCAAATTGATTCTCCTTATTCGCGAACGTCCGTGTCCGAACTTTTAGATACAATGATGACAGTTCGTCTAAACTTCGATCAGCTGAATCGACCCCATTATTATTCACGTCCCCTGATTTATAGAGAAAAACTGCCAACTCTTTCGGGTTCTCCCAGCGTGGAGGTGTTCTCATTTTTAGGCTTAATTCGCATTACTTTAATATTTGCTCATATTTCTTAATATATTGGTTAATAATTACGCATATTGACATTGTTTCCCAATTTAACGCTTACATATATTTTTCTTTATGCTGATTCTTGTTCTTCTTTCCACTTATTTTGTGCAACATTTATTATTTTATTAATTAAGTATGTGAGTTCCGTTACATACGTAACAATATAATATCATGTAATTAAAAATATTATAATATAATAATTGTTAATAATACAATATAAATTCTTTAAGCTATATTGTATATATTTAAGCTATACCATATATTGTATATTATGATTAATTAAAAAATTAATTTTAATAATGTAACGTTGGCAAATATTAATTTTGTAATGAGACGGATCCGTTGATCCTTCACCCGTGAAGGGTGAGCCTAGCGCTTTTTGGAAAAAAATAGTTTTTTAGAAACGCTGGGAGCAGCGACAACTGGTCTGCCAGGGATTTGGAACTACGACACTCGATAAAATTAATGATAAGAACAGATATTAGATAAATAAATATCATCTGGCGGTGTCCTTTAATTGTCAGGTTGCTTAAAAAAAACAAAAAAAATATTCACAAATTAATATTCATATTTGAATATCGACGAATGGTGATGGAGGTTTTAATTTAACAAAAGTATGAAATTATTTATATTATACGTAAGCTTTGGGCGGGTCACTGTATTCAAATAAGTTTCCTCTTTCGTCAAAGATTAAATTGACTCCTGTATACAAGATATGAGATAAGTCAGTATATGATCTGCTTCGAAAGGTAGAAGAAAGTTAGTTTACTGAGTAACTTAACATGATAAACCTTGTTAAATTCTTTGCTAAAATCAAAAAGTAGTAGTATCCCTTTCTTGCACACTATACCAAACCTCATATCATCAGTGAGTTTTAATAAACCAGGCTAAATATTATGGTATGTGCGAAAACCAGTCTGAAGGTTTTCAGAAAAATCCAGTTTTTAGATAAAGTGAGATCTGCTAATACACAAGCCATTCGAGCACATTGGACAAAAAGCAGAGAAGTGAAATCAGACGGTAATCTAATAATGCCATGGGAGTAGAAAGTTTGGCCAGCATGCAAAAAATATTTTTTTTCAAATTTCAGGGAAATGCGATTCACTCAATAAAAGATTAAAAATCCGATTTAAAAAAGGAGACAATGTAGACAATGACTTATGAATTACTGATTGTAGAATGTGGTCGCTTTTCTTTGCTTAGGAGCTAAAGTGCACTACGGTTGAGACTACGTCTGCCTTTGATATGGTTCCGAAACAGAAATGCCTTGGAAAATTCATGACTTTGAGCTCTGAAAAACATACGTCCACTGATGGAGAGAGAAGATTGGTGTTGATCGCAACGAAATGATCATTAAGATCATTATTTGAAAAATGGTTGATATTATTTCGTTTGGTAAGTGTTATGCGAAATCGATCGAGCTCCCTTCACATTTTGTTAGCATCTGTTAAAGATAACAAATGCGAATAATCATAATTCTACTTGAGCTCCTCAACCTTTCGATGTGCTAGATCTCTGGCAATCCTTAAACTTAAAAGTCAGAGAGTAGTATATACCTGTGAACGTGTACAACCAGTCAAAGTTAGGAATGAGGTCACAAATGTCCTTTGAAAAGCAGGGATAATAGTTATGTCGCGTTGTAATGATTATATGTGATACAAGACAATCAATATCCTCAGTCACGTGATAGTCATACAATTGTTGAGTGATGAAGTGGCAAAAGATGATCAGTCTCTAGAGTTAAGCAACTATGTTGATTTACTCTCGCCGATCTCTGTATAATTGATTAAAGGTTGATCAGTCTTCCAATACGATAGCAGATACATCTACTCTTCGTGTAAACAGAGACTAAGCCAGGTATTCAAGACTCGTCCTCCATGAAAGTAATGATGAGTAGTACCAAAAGCTACAGATTTAAGTGAATTATCAATAATAAAATTGCCAATATAGTTAACATCATTGCTCATAGATAGCTGATCGGCGTTGAAGTAATTCATAAGTAATTCAGTAGAGTTTTTACAGAATAGTCGTATATGTGCATTATAAGTTTTTTAATGAATTTATTGTTAATATTATGAATAAACGAAGACTATGGAACCCTGTTACCGACACCTCACAAAACAAGTACTCGGGAAGAACCTGACCTGTCGGACCAGACACTATTAGAAGAAGAGATGGCAGATGCTGTTAGGGTCTTATGAATATAGAGGGCCACACCCTGATCGTGATTGTTCCTGTCTTGTCTAAATAGTATCTAATCGGAAATGTCAAACATATCACTAGCTCGATGACCCAAACAGGTCCCAGTAATAGCTATTATGTGGTAGAAAATGGAACTAAACAGAAAAAGCTTGTTCATCTCAAAATAAATCTTAAAGGGGTTTGCATTAAGATGACAAACTCTTAAACCTGTACCTAGAGCATTGAAAGAATGATGAGATGGTACGGACGATGGTACCACATGATGAACAGGAATGAGGTGAAAATAATTTACAGATGGGAAAGAAGTTAATTGTCGCTTAAAAAATTGCTGAGATCTTCATCAGATGTTATTATTACGGTACGATTCTCCTTTTTCCTCCTGACATAAATTTGTCCCTCTCGAAATAATAGGAAAAGGCGTCTTTTTGGATTCGTTATATACCAGTAGGTTCAATTTTTAGCCTCCTTGGTTAGCATCACATTAATTATTAATGTACCCGTTCTCCTCTACTTTTGATATTTCAGTTTATTTATAAGCCTTCTGGTCAACAAGATCCTGAAATCTGATTTTTGCATAATCCGTTTGATTTTTGCTTCAATAATGTCTTAGCGAGCTCGTGAGCTGACAACGTAACCAACTTTAGTATTGATAAAGATAAGAGTGTTTTTAGAAGAAGTGTTTTTGGATGTATTTTTAGAATAAATAAACGTGGATGTTGTAGTATTTGCTAGATGATGTCCAAGAATATTTGCCGTTTTTATATCTTGCGACTGCAGTATAGGTAGAAGAGTGCTTGTAATGTAGTGCACAGGCTTACGGAAATCGGTAGATTGCTTAACCATGAGCCCAGAGAATATAAACTTCTTGGTTTGCTTATCGTAGACCCTTCATATCAAGCAAACTAACTTTTCACCTTCGTGATCTTCGTGATATTGTTTTCAACTGACACAATTATTTCTTCAACAATAGGCGTTGTTGAGTTGATATTGTCCTGTAATTGTTGATTGAGATCGTTCATTGTATCTTGAAATTTGGAAATATCCTTTTCAGCCACATGTATTCGTTTGAATAGGTTAGGTATTGATGACAAGTGCACGTCTACCGCATCCAACCTACCCTTCATTTACTTAGAATAATGCTCTTGTTTGATATCGCTTGTTGTTATAGCTTCTAAAATCTGCGAGATGGCAATAACAAAAGCATCTTAAGAAATAGACGAAGTAGCACTAATATCAAGTGTACTAACACGAGTAGAAGACAGTGAAGGTGAAAAAAATCCAACAGGAACATTAGTAGTAAAATTAGAAACATTAATGTGACAGTGGTAGTCGCAGTTGTGAAAGATATTTTATTTTTATTTGCCTCTAAACATTTCGCACTCGTTTTGTACAGTTTTATTTCTGGATACCATGAGGATTATAGAGGTAAATTTTGTGTGAAAATTTTTCCTACAAACATCACAGCATTTAGGTGTTTTATTTTTTATTTCTAGTTTGCAGTAGTTACATAGCTCGTACCAGTTTTTAGACTTATTGCACAGTGAAGAAATGATGAGAAAATAGTAGTTTTAAACCAACTCCTAACTAGAGTTTACTTCAACAGTAGTTTCTTCAAGCGGTAAACGGCGAAAAATAGGCACAGTAGAAATTGAGTTTATGTTAAATTGCTGACTTTTTAGATTGTTAAAAAACAAGCTTCTAGATGGAGTTTATCTCAGCAGCGAGCTCCTTGATTAAAGAATGATTAGGCCCTCACAAGAGTGAGGTTAGGAAATAATGATAATTGAAATTCAGAGAAAAAAAGAGAGAGAATGAATGCAGCGCGCGAGAGAGATCATCTTGTATAGTACAAATCTATTACATACAAAAGAGTATAAATGAGATAGATAGATACATATGGTACGATAGAACGAATGGAATTAATGAATCGAATCGTATAAGAGATAAAAACAGAAGATGTGAAATAAAAATAAAAAGAGAGGTTTATGAAAAGATAGAAGGTATATTTGTTTCTTATTGTATCAAAACATCGGCATATGATGCACGAGCGAGAAATCAAAGCTTTTTAATATTACTATTTCCTTGTATTTTTTGCTTTTAGTCGTATGCATTGTTACAACATCTATATTAAAAAAAATATTGACATATATTTTTAGAATAATTTGATTTTTATTTCTATTCATTTTCATTTGCACGTAAAATTAAAATAAAATAAATGTAATTGATTGAAAATTCAGGATTCGGAATGATGTTGAAAGGGTTGTAGCAGAAAAAAGGCACTGATTATTCGGCAAGCCAACAAGACACTTTATTCACAAACGAAACACACAACGATACAAAAAATGCACATTCGCACCGTGCCGCTGTGTCAGAGCATCTGACTCACAAGGATTTTTCCGAATCTAATTAGGCCGTTCGATTTGGCCCCGCCTCCCTTGACTCGCATTTCTTTTGTTTTTTCCGCGAACCTAAGGACCGTTGGTCCTGTTGTTTCGATCTCGCAACATCTCGAAACTTCCGATCACGCCGCGTTCATACTTTCCACAATTTTCCCTGGCGTAAAAAACTCCCAGTTTGCCAGCGGGAGAAAAAGCCAAACAACACTAATCATTTTCTCTCGAATTTATACAATTTCATTAATTACAAGACGGTACGTCTTCGCCTCCGAAAAACTGAAAATTTGGAAAATATTTAGCATGCGTCGCGAAAGAGAGAGAGAGAGAGAAAACGAGGAAATGTGTTAATTAGACAGAGATAGAGAGAGAAGTTGAGTTTATCGCGAAACATGCTCGCGAGATAGAGAGAGAGAAAAGATGGAGGGGTTCACGAGTACGTCTACGCGTTCACTCACACAGACATTCCCGCATATCCACACATTCGGTTTCACACATGGCGAGCTATACGTGTGTCTCTTCGAGCTTACAGCTCTACGCGGCCAAGCGCACAACAAATTTGCGCATTTTAATGGCCCTTTTTCAAATTTTCCATTTCGGGCGTCCCCGCATTCCAGACACACGCCTATCTGGGAAACAAAATCCCAGTTCCGTCCCTAACAATAAAAGAAGATTTAAAAAATATAAAAATAAGTAAAACTTCATTACATATTTGAATTTAAATAAAGAGGCTAACTTCATTGCATTTCACTTTTATCATAATGGAGAGAGTGCTTCCCCTCAACTGCTCCTTGACGATAATTTTTAGTTGATTAAACATCCGTTAGATTTTTGGGAACAATAGCTTCATTTGTGTATCAGAAATATCACTAATTATCTTTTGATATAATTCCTGAAAAATGGTTCAAAGTTTTTTTACAAAATACTAATTATAAAAATATTTTTAACTACCAATTACATTTTGAACTACCAATCAACATTTCGAGAAATTTATCATTGGATAAGAAGTTGTTAAATGTTTAAAATATAATGCCATGTGTATTTCTGAGCTTGAGAGAGAGAAAGAGAAAGGGAGGGGGGAGAAAAATATTTTTGTATAAAATTTATTGGTTATTTTGGTCAGAAGATTAATTAAAATCCGTTTGTACTGTCCTTAAATTAAAATATATATATATAATTATCTGACATGTTGAATTACATACAGTAATATAAATACTCATATTTCTTTTCTATTATTAATAAAAACTGATCGTCATTAAAGAGCACCGCCTCGGTAATATATTTATTTATATACAAGTGTTTTTACTAACTTTATCCTTGAGCAACGACTCGAATCCTTGATAGACCAACTGCTGTTATTTCCGGCGTTTCGTTCTGTCTTTTTTCAACGAGCACAACTCTCTATTTTATTTGTGAACGAGGAAGTTACAAAATAATTAAATAAATGTATGCTTATAAATATGTATAGATGTGCACTTTATAAAGAGTTACTTTTATAAAATACTTTAAAAAATTATTCATAAATTTAAGTAAATTAATTTTACTTCTTGAAACAATATATATAAAAAACAACTGTATTATTTTTATTAAAATTGTCTATTAAAGGAATGCAGTGTAAATGAATAAATTTTAATAATTAACGTTTACAGATAGGTTTATTTTTTGTTTTGTATCAATTTATAATTTCTATCAATATAATGTTATAATTTGATTGTAGTGTGACGAGCGTAGCTATAAACATTAATTGTGTCCATAAATACATGTACAAAATGTTGCATATGTGTTTACTTGAAAAACCTGCTTCGGCTCCAACTGTCATGACTCAATTATATTTTTTTTTACAAATTGCACTGCCGTATACTGTCTAATCTCTAAATTATTTAAATTGGGTAAATCCGGAGTCATCTCGAGATGCGCCAATGGCATCGATAACCCCCGACAGGTATATGACGAGAATATTAGAGCATATAGTGTAACGTACATAGTGTACTTGAAAGATAATATGTACATAATATACCTGACCAAAGAATAAGGGAAAGGGTCAGGTAAGGAGGAAAAACCCAAAGATTGGAAAAGCGAATAAGAAAAACTACCTGAAGGAGGAGTCAGTCGTTGACCAGGTATAAAGCGAACTGAACCTCCACATTAACTAAAATCATACTTGTTTATAAATATTTCATATGGTGTAGTTAGTTAATATAAAGTTCGTTTCTTGTATTCACTTACAAACCCCATTAAAAAATACAAAGCTATACGAAAATGAATTATATTGGAAAAACTTTCGATGTAATAGAGTCGAGCGGAAATTAAAATAAAAATTTTCCTGAACCTCAAAACACAAATTTATGTTGAATTTCCTTTATATATTACATGAGGAACGACCCCAATTTGGCTTTTGATTTTTCCTCGAATCTTTTACTGGGAATTTTTTTTAGTTGATAACCGAAATTCACTAGGGGAAGCAACTTCTTGATACCGATTCTGTGGAAATCACAAAATATTTAGAGAATGGAAAGCTCTATATTAAATAGAAGAAAAAATCATTGTGCATGCAATATCCTATTTCTTTACCACCTATCATAGATAACTCATAAAAAAATGAATTTTCGGCCATAAAACTATTATAAAATAATCGATAATGAACAGCCCAAATTTTATCCACCAGCCCAAATTTAAAAGCGCATATAATTTTTTTATTATAAACAAATAAAAAAATATAACCTAATAGCGGAATCTACTCATTCCACTATCATAATCTGTAGTATCGCTTAAGTACAAAAATATAGTTCAGCTCAAAATAATGAGATGGCGTTAAAATACAAATTTTATAATTTCGTTGTTGAAAACTAAATTCAGCTTCAAAAGCAAAAGATATGAAAAGCCTCTACATGTATTGTGTCAATGTATAATCATTTTGATGCCGATTCTGTTGCAGATATTTGTTTTTATTTAAGTATAATTAGCAAACTTTTGCTTTTCCATTCGATTTATTTTAATATTTATAATATATAATAATAAATATTTATAATATATAATAATAATATAATATATAATAATATAATAATAAATATTTCAGATGTCTCTTTTTTTTATTCGTATTTCATATAGCTGTATATACCTTTTTTTTTAAATAGGTTTCGAAATGCTTATAAAAAATTTATTTTTTTATACAGCAAGAAGATAATTCATCCGCTGTGAATAAACTTGACACCTGTATGTGACCCTTAAATAATGTATTTTATTATATAAAATTATTATTTATATAAATTTCTATTGTTAATTCTTTTATAAATCAAAATATTTAAAAAAAGCTTGAAATTTGAATGGTTTTTTAGTCAAAATAAAATTTTTTATTTTTAATTAAGCATTTTATTATTGATAAAAATAAATATTATAAATCTAAAAATTGTTTTTATCGATATTATTAAAAAATAATTCATTTTATAATAATATTTTTAATAAATTCAACTTTGAAAAAGTTAACTCAAAGTTGTCAAAACATTGTTGTAATAAAATAAAAAATGTATTTAACACCACATCCATAAAAAATCCTATTTTCAAGAAATTTATTTATAAAAATGGAAAGTGTTTTTCTAATCGATCTATAATAATAAATATTGTTCTATTCTTAATTTATTTATTATAATGTATTGTAAATCAGGAATAATGAACAATTTTAAATAATGAATACTTTGGAATATTTTTTAAGTTTATATTGAGTTTTGATGTTAAATTCATTATTTTTATTTTAATTTAATTTAAAATTAATTAATTTAAATATTTTATAAGTTATTAATTTCAATTTTGATTTATTGCTCAATATACAATTTTTTATAAATTTTTTAATATCGTAATTTGACATAAAACTTAATCATTAATATTCATTTTAAATGAGTTAAATAAAAATAATTATTCTTAAAATATGAATAATTAAGAATATGTTTTAAATATAATTTATTTAAAAAATAAAATCTCGTTCGTTGAGTTTTCATATTTTTTGTGTTTGATGCAATAACAATAAATTTCAAATAACGCATGGGGTGAAGGAATAAATGGAGAGAGAAAGAGTAGCTGTATAGATGAACAAAGAAGAACGAGAAAAAGCGATAGAAGCGGCGTACCCCTCGAGATTAGTAAAATATAGTTTTTAATTTTCGGGAAATTGCTTAATTTCAATCTTAGTGCCTCGATTTGTTTTTTTTTTTTTTCTTGACAATCAGATCGCCGTGGGTGATGGAAATTTTAACATACACAATTAAATTTATATATACCTTTGCGAGAGTGCATATAAGCATAAAACGCTCACGTACATTCAACTTATTGCCTTTATCGTGATGACCCTAACCAACAAATTTAAGCGCGGTTTCTGTGATTCTTTCTGCGTTTACACAGTTGTTTTTATCTAAATCATCAATGTTTTTAAGTTTTATAAATTGAACTTATAGGTATATTTATTTTTGCATTAAATTTTAAAGTATATATATTATTGGAAAATAAATTCATTGAACAAAAAAAATATTGTGGCACAACGTTGACTACAAGTTTTTGTGTAGGTCGAAATTTGTTTTTTTGTAAGACACTTTTCACGCATTTTATAATACTCTATTTCCATACTGAAACCAGAAAATAAGAATTGATTTTTTACTCTGCTTTAATAATGGGATGGATATTGAATATGTTGGTTTATTGCAACTAAGAAAAAGCAAAAATAATAAGCAAAGGAATGAAGTGACAGCGAAAAGTCAAAATGTCAATTTCATTCAACTCAATAGTATTCCTAGTAGTTGTTATATTGGATGTAGCAAATACATTGAACAATCAGTGCCCTGTTGAGTGTTCTTGCTTGGGAAACTCTGTCATTTGTAAAGATCTCCAGCTTGTGGGAGCACCCAATGGCTTACCACCCTGGACTCAGAATCTGTGAGTATACTAATTTATTGATAATTTGTATGAAATTAATCTAGTAAATGTCCGATTAATTGGTACATTTATTGATAAATTAATTGTTTTATTTTTGGCATTTTTAAAAGTTACTACAATGGCATATTTTATATTGAATAAATTTTAATCATTATTTTATTTATAATAATGTATCAACTTGTAGCAATATAAACAACAATCATTACAATTTTAGATTTAAAAATATTTAGAATTCATACACAAAAACACATATATATGCATAATTTATTATAAAATTAAATTATAAAAAAAACAGTATTCTCAACATTTTATATATTATATATATATATAATCTTACAATATATATTACTTTAATGAAATAATATACTTTAAAATGTTTTTAATAAAATTTTGACACAAAAAAAGTTTTATACTATAAAGACAATGCTTTTAAAATATCAATAATGTGTTTTTAAAAATATAATTAAAATAAAGAAGACAAATGAGAATAGATATATAGTATATTTTTTATTTTAATAAAGAGTAAATGTTATTAAAATTATATTTCAAAGTAACATGTATATTAATGAGAGAATGTAATCGATAAGCAATATCTACTTTTTGTTTTAAATTGTTTCAAAATATGAATAGTTTGAAATGTAAATAAATCCAAATCGCCTTATATAAAGCACAGAAAAAATTTTTTCTTAATAGACTTTATATACTTAAATTTAAATTTATATCTAATTAACATTTTAATATATTTTATATATAATGCAGTATCTTTTACATAAATTTAAAATACAAACTAATAGTTCTACTTAATGAATTTTTATTTAAATACTTTTTCAAGATGTTATTTTCATGAGATAATGATATCACTCTTTTAATTCTATATTCTTATGGATATGTTAGAATTAATTTACTTCTAGAAGAGATAAAGATTTTTATAGTAGATTAAGAATTTTATATCTTCACAAAAAAAGAATAGGTTAATCAAAATAACCACATACAAAATTAAAATGTTTGTAATAAACATTTCATCAGAGTGATATTTAATCTTAAAAATTTAATAGTAATTCCGAGTTTTTAATCATTCAAATCTGTTCCCTTTAAAAAAAAAAGATATCAAAAAGTATGATAGCAATTGCAATAGAAAAGGAAATAAAAAATAATGTGGAGATGGGAATAGAAATGAAAAAACTTATGAGATAATTAGTATTTATGAATTTTGCATTACACGTATATATACTGTTGGTCATGGTATACAAATCTTATGGAGTTTACTCTATAAAAACGCTCACATTGGAAATTTATTTTGTACATCATAACTTTTTTAATTGAAATTATTTTTGATTGCTTTATTCGCTACCATAAGATATGAGTAGGAAGATTGCTGATGAGCATAGGAACGATTGTACTAAATTAACGTTGCTGTTTAAAACAATTCAACTAAAATCATCTTCGTGAAACGATGCAGAGGTACCAAAACAAGAAATGAGCCAATATATGAATAAATTAAATTACTTTAAATATTGGAATTCTAATAAAGAAGTTGATTTCATTATGTATATTGAATCTTTTAGGAAAAGTGATAACTTCACTCCATACTTCTATTAATTCGTCTACAAGAATGATTTTAGTTTTTAAATTGTCCGCCGGTACAAAGTATTAACATTAACATTAACTATCTTCCTATTTATCTCTCATACCATCCAAAACTCGTTTTATTTCATTTATCGATTCAATTCATTATATTCATTTATAGTCTCATTTAATTGTGACGTTAGATTTTGAATTCTTTTTTTTTCATAAAGGCTTGGCGCTTGTTTCAACATTGTCGCTTGTATACTTTACACATATTTTTTAATATTTATAGCATATAATACTTTGAGCAAGAGGTAAGGTTTTGTTATCTTTATTTAATAAAAAATTAATTATAATTAAAATTTTATTCAATGTCTGGATTAAAAAATGTTTAATCTTCTATTATAAATTAATTAAAAGAAAATTATTTAAGTTCATTATATAAATAATAATTTATTATGTGTATATTAAAAAAAATAATTTTTATAGTGATAAATGAATAATATTATGCTTCGAAAAATGAAAGTCTAGAATGTAGAATAAAATTATATATTACATCACTTTATATATTATATCCAAGTTATATCAGTTAATATAAAATCTTTGACTCCACATGGTCAACGTGCGTTAAAATAAATAATTCCTAATACATTAAGGCCTTGAAAATCACGATAAACTACATCGTCGAAAAAAAGAATATTTTTCACACAATAATAAATATGAAGAGTGTTTTTCGAAACAATTTATATAAAATTATATATTATTAGTTATCCTTTATTCGACTATCTATTATTTTGCATTTTAGTATGAATAATATCATATGTTTTCATATAAATTATATCATCTTATACATTTTGTGTTCAAGCTATTTTAATTCAATAAAACCTTTTCTGTATACATTTCCGTTTGATTTTAAATAATGCGAAAAGAAAATTTACAGTATCAAAACATGTGTATGTATAAATTAATTCAATAAAATATCTGTTGTACATTTATTATTATTATTTATTATTATTGGATCTTTAATTAAATTATAGTAATAGACACTCACAAAAAATATTATTGAAATGAAACTTTAATTAAATTAAATTTTAATAAATACACGGTCTATTTAAAAAGTATGGAGAACTAATTTTTTTTTTAAACTTCCATTTATTGTAGCGATTTCGGACAGATTGGAAAATGTGTGAGAGAGAGTTTTTTCTATTTGTTTCTCTTTTTTTTTTCTAACAATAAAAAGGACATGATTTAACTTTGCGTGAAACGTGTTTTTCAATCTTGTTACAAGATACGATTGAGCGAGTAGTGGAATATTGCTATACAGTAAAATTTTGTTTTACAACTTGTTAAAAGCATTGTGGAGAAAAAAGTTAAAAATATTAAAAAATAGTTTTTCAAGTGTAACTGAATACAATTGTTGATAAATTCAGAGCATCATCGATTACTCTGATACTCAAACGATGGTTTGAACTCAAAAATTTGTGCACACACTCAACATTAGAATCAATTGGGGCTATTTTTGGGTGCTAAGAACAGGTTTTATTGGTGACCTCTTGAAAGCCTAATCCAATTATTTTAATTATAATGTACACGTAAAGATTTTTTAAACAATTAAAAGTCTACATATCATTTTATTAAGCCATGTACAAATTTTTATCATCTGTTGCAACAGTTGCTCTATTGTGTTTTGTTACAGAATTGAAAAATATGCTTCGTGCAAAATAAAATCCTATCGCTTCTAATGATAAAAAAGAAAAAAAGGGGGGTACAAATACAAAAATTTCTTCTGCACATTTTCCAACCTTCTCGGAATTGATAAGATAAATATCAGCTTAAAAAAAATTACCCATCAAGTTTTTCAGATGCACCATGATTTCATGAACGACGCATTACTTTTTGTAAATCAAAGAATTTTTTTCTCGATTGTTGATGTCATTAACAATAATTTTTGTGTGTTTAAATCTTAGTAATTGTGTTTAGAACTTATTAGTAATAATTGATTACTATTTAAAATTAAAATGAAAACAGTCAATTTATTAATAAGTTCATATTTAGCATTGTATAATACAAATTAAATATTCAAAGTGTAGAGAAAGTTATTTTATTATTATTTTTTATTTATTTGATACAATTCCGGCCTTAGGCCTAGGAATGGACTTCCCTTTACATCGTGCTCTATTTATATTTTTTACAAGTTATTATACATTTTTACATTGTTATCATTTCTACATATATTTATATACATTCATTTCTCTTTAAATTCATTCTGTCTCTTTTCTTTTTCTTTCAGTGTTCTTCTCTTTTGTTCTTTCTTCTTCCCTCTTTTTTTCTATTTTCATATCTATTATTTTCATGTAGTGTAGTACCTCTCTGTTTTTGACCCCTTCTTTAAAATTTGTGATTAGCCTTCTTTCGTCCCACTTCTTTGTTTTTCTCCACTCTCTTGTTTCGTTTTCTGTTCCTATGCATTCCCATAGCCAGTGTGTCCAATCTCCATTGTTTTCCCTACAAAACTGGTATTTTTTTTCCTTTTCGCTTAGCCAGTATTTGTTTCCTGTTGTAATGTTTCCACATCTTATTTTTGCTATTATCATTATGTTTTTATCCTTCTTTTCAGTTTTCATATATCTTGGCATTCCCTTCTTCCTTATTTCTTTATACCATCTATTATATGTCGCATTTTCTATCCTGTTTGTTCTCTCCTGCTTGCTTATCTCTTTCCTTCTTTTTTTGACTATATCATATTTGTTTTTTCCCTCTTCCGCCCATATCTTCATTTGCAGCTTACTTATCCCCACTTCGTTTAACCATCTCTCTTCTGGATCATCTCCTGTTACTGTTCTCTTTCTCATTTTCTCTAACCAGCGTTTTTTTGTCCATCCTTCGTTCAGTTGTCCTTCTATTTTTTTTCTTCATACCTTCTGTTCCTGGTTTTCCATTCTATTTCCATTTCATATTCCTCTGTTTCCTCATAGATTATATAGTTAGATGTGCATGCTTCTAGCTTTAATATCCACCTCATATAATCTGTCATCTTTTCTATTTCTTTGATTTTTTTCTCCCCATATTTCCACTCCGTGTTCTATTACTCCTCTCACCAGGTAATTGAATACCATTTTTTTTGTATCCATATCACCATAACATCTCCTCTCTGCTAGGCTCCACGTTCTCTTTACGGCAATTCTTCCCTTATGTATTCTTTCTTTTATTTGTTCCCTATCTCCGCCATTCTTGCTAAACGTGTATCCTAGGTAGTTGAACTTTCCTACTTCCTCTATTTACTTCTTTTTCCATTTCCATCTGTTTTTCCTCTCTTTTTTCCCTCTTTTAAACGTCATTACCTTTGTCTTTTCCAAGTTCAGTTCTAGCTTTCTATCTTTTAGGAACTTTCCCATAGTATCCATCATTTGCTCCATAGCCTCCTTGTTCTCTGCCATTAGCACTATGTCGTCTGCATACGTCAATGACCATATCCTTTTCCCCTCTATTTTCGTCCCTCCTATATTCGCCTTTTCCAGCTCTGTTTCTAACCCTGCTATATATATATATTAAAAAGTATTGGACTTAGGCTGCATCCCTATCTCAGCCCTTCTTGCGTCCTAATCTGTTCTGTCAATCCTTCTTTCGTTTTTATTCTTATCTTTGTTTCTTCATATATTCTTTTTACCTTCTCTATTATCATTCTATCTATCTTGTAATTTTCCATTATTTCCCAGTTTCCTTCTATTGACTGTATCGAAGGCAGATTCACAACCTTCAGATCCACAAACAATACATATATTTTCTTTTTTTCCTTTATTTTTCTTTCCGTTATATGTTTCAGAATATATATATTGTCTATTGTGGATCTGTCGGCTCTAAATTCCACTTGTTCTTCCGGTAATATGCCTCTATTCGTCACTTCTTCCTCCGATTTATCTCTTAGAATATTTGCATATAATTTGTATCCGGTGGACAGTAGGGATAGCCCTCTGTTAGTTATTTGGGTCATTTACGTCACCTTTCTTGTAGATCGGCGAGATTATCACTGTTTCCCACTCTTCCGGCATTTTGTCTCCTCTCCAGATCCTTTCTATTAACTCCTACAGCCTTTCTATAACTTCTCCACCTGCATGTATCCCTTCTCTCAAGTCTATCCTTATCTTAATTGGCATGTGGTCCGACTCTACTCTTTCTTCCACTCTGAACTCTATCATTTCTCTGCTCCCTTCATCCACTATTGCTAGATCTAATACCATGTTGCCCCTAGGCCCCACATATGTATAGCACCCTTCTTCGTCTCCTGCTCTAGTCCCATTCAGTATTGTCCAACCGTTTTTTTCTATCCTTTCTATCAAGTTTTTTCCTCTTTTTTATAGTTTTCCGTCCTTACTTTTTTTATTTTCTATTTCTCCTGTCTCTAGGTTCATATAACTTCCCTCATTTTCAATTCTCGTATTCATATCCTCCATTATTATAATATATGTGCTCTCGTTATAGCTTTCCTCTTCTATTTTGTCCATTTGCTTCTCAACTTCTCCTCTGCCATAAATCCCCCATATATCCACACTTTTCTCCCTTTCACTATATTTTATCCTAGTTTTTACCATTCCTTCTCCCTTGTACGTCCCCATTTCCTCTATTTTTATTCCCCATTTCTTTTTAACCCCTACAATGATGCCTACTTTCGCCCTTCCTCTCTTCTTTTCTCTAACTGCTGGTATTATTTCCCATCTTATATCATTCAACAGTATGTTCTGGCACTTTTAAATATCCTTTCCTTCTACCCATGTTTCTGTTAAACATATGTAGTCCATACCTTCTATATATTTCCAAAATTCCCTATCCTTGCCCCAAAATCCCGCTATATTCCAGTATATTAGATTTCTTATTATGTTTCTATCTACTCTTCTCTTTTCATTTGCTCCTGCTCTTTCCCGTTTGTTCTTTTTAGTTTCGTTGTTCCTTTCTGTCCTTCTTTCCTTGTATCTTACACCTTCTCCTTCTATAGTCCATCCCTCTTTTATGCTAAATCCTTCTGTTCTCCTGTTTTTCTTGTTTCTTGCCCTTCTTCTTGTTGTATACTATTATTATTTTCTTCTTCCCCTTTTTCGTTTTTTTTTTATTTTCATTTATATTACCCTCCTCAGATTTCTGCTTTCTTCTTTCTTTCATCGTCTCCCTTCTCATTTCCCTCGCCTCCTCATGATCCTATCTTATCCATTTTCCATCTAAATATATCCTATTTACTCCTGATTTAACATATTTTCCTTTATTTCTTATTTTTTTCACCCAGCTGTTTATTTCTTCCTGCTTTTTCCTGTCGTCATAGCTTAAGTCCTGCTCTAAGAATATCTCCGTTTCGTATATATTCCTTCTAGCTCTCAGCACCTCGTTTCTTTTTTCCTTACTTTCCAGCTTTGCTATCATAACATATCTACTCCACCAGCAGCTGGTGATTGATTCCTGTCTCCACTTTAACTTTTTCTTTAATGAATGTTTTCACTCATTCATTTATCCCCTTCTTCTCCACTTCTTCCCTTCTTGCTCCTCTTATCACTACATTTTCCTCCCTTTCTTTTCTTTCCCTCTCTTTCATCATTAATCTCACATTTCTCGTTTCCCATTCCGATAGATCTTGTCTATTGTGCCAGCTACCGTTCGATCTCCTACTCGTTGTCGATAAATTCGATCTACTACTTCTCCCACTCAGTATATTCCCTTTCCCGTTACCCCTTCTCCGTTTATGTCTCCTTTTTCCTCCCCCTCTCTGCCGCTTCCTTCTGTCGTATTTCCATCCAGTATTTTTTCAACCGCCGCTTTCCATTCTTCGTTTGTGCTCCTCTCTTCTTCTATTTCTGTCATTCTTTCCTCCAGCTCTTTCACTCTATGCTCCGTCTTCATGCTCCATTTTCTTTGTGTTTCCTCTCTTTCCTGATTTTCTTTCATTTTTCTGTTTAGTTTTTCTATTTTATCCTTCATCTCATTTATCTCCCTTCTCATTTCTTCTCTTTTCCTCTTTCTATCCTCTTTTTCTTGTTCCCATAGCTTTTTCCACTTTTCCTCATTATTTCCTTCTACTGTCAGATTTTCCCCTTCAAAGCTCACCTTTTTCGAGATTTTTTTATTGCCGGTTAATAGCAACTGTATTTTGTTCCTCTTTTTGTTCCTCTCAGGCAGTACTTCCTTCTTTCACTTCCCCTCTCCTGCTTCTCTTCGTTTTCTGTAGTTGGGGTGTCCAGTCCACAGGCGGCGCCACTTCCTTCTTCTTTTTCTGCGCGGATAGAGTCGTCCTTCTTCATTATATTCAATACTTATTTTATTCCGCTCATTTTCATTTTCCTTCTAATTCACTTTTCTCCTTTCACTTCACTTTTCACACCTTTCCACTATTACCTTCTGTTTCGCCTCTTTTCCTTCTGCTTTTTGATCACTCACTGAATTTTTTCCCTTCTATACTTTTTCTGCAACTTGTAAATTTGTTCAGAGCACGCGGTATCACAATAATTCGTAAATCGACCGTTACCGGAAGTCGTGTAGAGAAAGTTATTGTTCTAAAATGTTTGCACATACAATTAACAATAAATTAAATAAATCATAAATAAACAGTAAATTGTATTATCTGATTCTTAATTTATTAAAAAATTTTAATATTAAAAATTAATATATATAAAATTTGTTGTCACTTCTATATCTTTATATATAAAAGAGTGGCCTTAAAACTTTTCCTTGAATATTTTCAGAAGCAACTCAAAACATATGGATGACAGTTTTTTAAAATAATGTTTTAGATCATTAGTATGTTATAAGCTATTAAGCACATTTACATAAACAATATAAAATACAAAAATTATTTAAAAAAGAATATTTTTTCCAAGAATGTCACATTAATTTGACTATTTGATTTTGTGTATAAACAATATTTTAAACAATATCGCAAATAAATAAATTTATAAATTTTTTATTATATTATACATATATTTTCATTTTTTAATAATATATTATATAATTAGATCAAACAATAGATCTCTTTTTAGGTCATGATAAAATTAGTAAAAAAAAACTAGTAAAAAAATTAGTGGTTTCTTAGTTTATAAAATGCCACTCATGGTAGTTAGGGTTTTTTTATTAACAATTTTAACCAAAAAATGCATTTTTTTTTTTACTTTTTTATTATAAAATAAAAAGTCGTAATTTTAACACTATAGTATCCATGGATCATTTGTAACTAATAAATTCTGAAGAAAATTCATTTTTATATAAGCCAATTGGAAGATTAGAAACGGATAGATCATTTGTAGCTAATAAAATTGTGAAAAAATACATTTTTGTATAGGTCGATTGGAAAATTAGAAATGGAGAAATTTTCTAAAACTGGAAAATTTTTTAATTGATTAACAACTTTGTAATTTTGGCATTTTTTTAATTTTAGAAGTCTAGTTTTGTAAAATTAAAGGGATTAATATGCACTTTATTTTTACAAAATATTAGTTCGATCAGATTATTAGTTTTCGAGTAATACTAATTTTAATCAAATTATGTGAAAATTTACAAAGTTATTTCCAGCTCAATGCATCAAACGATTTTAGTTTTTTCAATTATTTAAAAAATATAATTGTTGCACAACAAATCCTGTATCTGATATTTTGTAAGTGTCGTTTAGATTGCCTAAAAAATGAAAATAAAGATGACCACATGGCCGAGTGCGCTAGAAATGGGGAGATTAAGAATGGAGGAATCGTAATATATAGCAATGTAAGTGAAATTTACGCTAACCAACCTCTCATCTATTCTTCTCCCCACTTTTCGTTTATGCTGCGTTTACGTCCGTAATCCTCTTCCTTGCTTCACTGATTAGCTATCGATTGTCCGACGACAGAGGGATCGATTAATAATAGCCAGATATGCTCGCGCCAGGACTGCTCCTTTTAGGTCGTTTTAGGTTCATTTTAAGTGACCTATATTTAGCACCGAAGGCAATTGTTTTATTTCGCAAGCGTAAAAAATTTGTATATATTTTTGATTAATTTAAAAGTATTAATTGTTAAAATTTTTTTTTAATAATTAATATTCATTTTACATTTATATTGTTAATTATTATTATTATTATTGTTATTGTCTTAATTTTGATATTTATTAATACAGTTCTACAAATTTCAAAGATTATTTTCACAAAAAACTTTAATTTATAAGAATAAAATTTTTTTAAAATATTTGTGCACATAAAATTTATATCTATGTTTGTAAGAGTATAGATAGAATATAGATATTTACTTCATAATTTATATATCATATTTTAGTTTGGTATATTATTTCTTTTTAAATATAATATATTTTAAATTTCTAAAATATTTTAATAAAATTAAAAGTATTTTTATATAATATTATATAAACAAACTGGTCGGGTATTTTGCGAGTTCATTCCGGGTGTGTTACACGTGCACACACCTGGAGTAATATACCGTGTGGGGGAAACCCTCATAAAACCCTTGCTTATCGCGCCCAGGTAAAACGTGACCGTTTGGACTCCCTGAGCATGCATTCATACTTACTTGCCTTTGACGATTTTGCGAAGACACTTTGGTGTGTATAAATCATTGTATTCTGAGTTGCGTTTTATTCAATTGTAAAATTATTTCTCAAATTAGTGTGCGTATCATTTGCGCGCTATATAACGAATGTGATCTTCATACGTAATCAAGGAATCACGGGCATTAGCATGACATAGCCAAGCATTATCAATACCATCATAATCGGTGCTCTAACAGCGTCTCCGAGAACCTAATCGGTACAACTTACCTTGGACGTCACTACAGGTGTCCATGAATATCGGAATACCGACTTCGAGGCTTTTTTCCCCTGAGGCGGTTTTTTATACCGACATAGGTTTATGAATAAAGGCGTAATTGTTGCATCTAACGCTTTACTGTTTATTCAATCCTTTTGTTACCTTATCTACCTCAATTCAAATAAAAGTTCAAACACAAACATTGTTTATATCATTGTATTAATTTCATTTTTTTTACTTCATATACTTTTGAATGAATCAATCTTATGACATATATTGATGAATATGCATTAAATGTTATGTGAAAAACGGATTTAATTAAATAACTGCATGAAGAAAGGTTTATAAATTAGTAACAAGAGTTTACATATTTTCCTTTGATAATTCAAGAGAATTTCAAAATAGCATATAGTAAACATTAAGTTGTTAATATATTTTACTTCATTTTTATATTTTAGAATTTTTTCTTTAATTACATGCGCATATAATTGAAAAGATTCATAATTGTTGAATTTAATTTAAAACAGACGTGAGAACAATTTTTAGTAAAGAAAAATGAAAATAAAAATTGAAAGTTGGAAATGAGAATATTTGTACAAAACATTGAACTTAGCATAACGTTTTCACCAAATAAAAGAAACATCGGAAGTAAAAAAAAAGCAATTTACTTATATTAACTCTTTTATCTGTTTCTTTGTTTGGTCATGTCTATCTGTGTAAGAACACATTGAAGAAGGGCAAAGAAAGGAAGAAGCATTACCGCGGCCATGGCCGTGGCAAAAACTCAAATGCAATGACTTGCAATGTATCGCGCGAAGAAGGCTGAGCTAGACCCGAGTGCATCCGTAAAAGAAACCCTCGGGGTGATAGTACAATTCAAGGGTATCTGTGTACTTTTGTTGGATTTCACATCGCAAGAGGGAACCGAAAAATAGGGAGCGTTTTGAAAATCAATGAATAGTTAAACTAATCGATAAATAATGCCAGGTTGATCATCTATCCTTTCATTTTTTTTTCATTTTAAAACTTCAACGTTTCTCTATGAAATTTCGAAATTCTAAAGCTTTTGATTGTGTATTTCTGAGAAGGGTTCGAATTATTAAAAATAATGGATGCCGTACATCTATGCTGTATGCGAGATCTATGGTTTTATCTACAGAAATATGCTTGTGTAATATACATTTGTGTAGAGGTTGTTGAATGAGTGCCCCCTAGTTAAATACCATAAAGTTGTATATTATGTTTATATAAAAATATAAACGCTGGGCTTTTCATGTTTTTAGATTCTGATATTATTTAATTATAATTTTTAGTCAATCATAGAATTAAGAATGAAACTTTGAACTTATTTTAAAAAATATTTAACACATATATGTAAAACCTACAAAGATACTATATACATCAAATTATAGTGTTTCGTAATACAAACAATGATAATGACGATGATGAAGATGAAAAATTTTTTAATAAAAAAAAGTAGGTATAAATTAAATTATTTTAAATTATAAATTTTGTTTTTATTTGATTGGAAGAACAGAATATTACATACTTGTATTTACTGTTCTTACAAAGTTAACTAAATAAATAAATGGATGAATAAAAAATAATACAAATTACATAATTTTTGGTAACATTTTTTGGTAATCACAGTAAATCAATTTTTCTAAAGTATAATTTTTTTAAATCTAATAAATCTAATGAACTATTATAATATATAATTATTAAAAAATATTTAATCAAGAAAACCAAATTTTTAATTTATACTGCGATGTATTGACATTTGATAGTACATAAGGACAATTAGATGGAATGATTTTTTACATCAAAAGAACATTTTCAGGCTTCAAAATTAAAAATTATTAACTTGTATTAACACAATTATAATTGCAAGTCTGCGTGATTAATATCCTTAAAGTATCTTTTTTCACAAATTAGAATATACAAGAATATTCGTATTTGAACTTAAATATGCATAATCTTATCTTGATGATTTTTTAAAGAGAGTAAAAAAACGAAAAATTATCAAATGTCTTAATAAAGAATCCACTCTGATAGTTTGAACAAAACGCCTGCATATTATTGATTTAAAAATTTTATTTTATATAGGCGTTTATGTAAGATCGTTAAAAATTCTAAACTATAAGTTATATAAATACATGGTCTATCCACGAAGTATCGAGTTTTTTTATTTGGCGAATATTGGTCGCAGCAATTTGGGAGGAGTTTTAAAATGTAGAAAAAAATATTTTCCATTTGTCCCTTCTTTTTTTGTTTTTTCGATAATTAGATGTAGCAAAATTTTACTTCACACGAAGGGTGTTTTTCGATTTTTGGACACGACACGTTAAAGTAATTAGTAGAAAAGCGCTATGTGAGAATGTTTCGTTTAAATATTATAAAAAAAAGAAAGAAAATTATTTAGCTTTTTTTATGAAAGATGATTTATTACTTATAAACAGTATGAAACAAAAATTTAAAACTCTTCAAAATAATTTTCTCCTGCATCACAGCATTTACGTAGGCGAGTGTTCAATGTCTCAAGGGCAGCTTTAAACTCCTCAGCTTTGATATTTTTCAAAAATTTTTAACACTATATTATGCATCGTAGATCGCTTTAAATTCAGTTTTTCGGCAATTGCTCGAACTGTTAATCGGCGAACGTTCGTAACTATTCGAAAGTTTCTTAGGCATCGAGATCGAGATTCATCGATGATCTTTTTCCAGCGCTTTTTAAAGCTCTCTGTACCATTTTTCACATTGCGATTTTGATATACAATTATGTTTATAAACTTCTTGTAACATTTTAAATGTTTTTCCACTGTTTTTTTTAAGTTGCAAACAAAATTTTATTTCACTAATCGATCCATCACGACGTGTCCAAAAACTGAAAGATATCCTTCGCTTCCAATATTGAAAAAATAAAAATAAATAAAGGGAGGAAATAAATGGAAAAAATTTCCTTTTAAATTTTAAAACCCCTTCCAAAAAGCTACAACCAATAGTCGCAAAAGGAAAAAAAATTTGATACTTCATGGACAAACCATTTATAACGAACCTTATTTAATTTTTTTTTCAAGATTTTTCGCTAATCGAAAATTCTAGGAGAATCTATTTTTCAGAGTTTTTGAATTACCAACAATAGAGACATATTCTTTTATTACCAAAATAAAAAATGATTTTTTTTAATAAATTTTTACATATATATATATATGTAAAGTATGCATCACATTATAAGTTTAATTTTAAAAGTAAATACATTTTTGAAAGTCTTATAATTTAAAAAATAAATATATTGATATTTTTAACAAATTTCCAGTATGCTGAAGGGAAATAATTTTGCAAATTTGGATTTCAATACTTTGCTTCATCTACCAAAATTAAAGCAGTTGTGAGTATACGTTTAATTAAAAAATTTTTTTAAATATTGTAAATTTAAATATGGTTTATGAAGTTATTAATTAAACATCTTCATTTTTTTCCAGAGATGTTAATTCTAATATTTTGGCTGATAATTTTACATTAAGTTTATCAGAAGAAGCACAATTAAAGTGTCTTAAAGTGAATAAAAATCGATTGACAAGAATTCCAAAATTAAAACTTCAATACTTAACGCATCTTTCTTTGTATGTATACATTTATATGCATGTATAAAATATTGTTAATTCTAATTTTAAATTTTAATTATATACAGATATTTATATATATTTAGATATATTTAGTTATATTAATCATTAAATGAACTCATGAATAATTGAATGATAACCTTGAATAATGTTTAAGAACGTTAGAGAGTGTTAAAGAATGAATTAAAAATAAATGAGTCCGAAGTTTGTAACATTACAAGTGTCATAAAAAATTGAACTTTAAAAAAAAAAAAAATTTCCAACTAAAATAGTGTAATATACATTACTCATACATAAAATACTCAAATAATTTAAAAAAAAAAAAATCAATTTTACTTTTATGAACCACTCCTAACAGAATGTGAAATTTCACAAAAATTTAACAATTAATAAAAACATAAAAAGTAATTATAAATCTAATTATAGCATAGAAAATAAAATTTATAAAAAAAATTTCTATGAAAAAAAATCAAATATTCTTACATATTTTTTATTAAGAAATATGTACTCATAAGCACATGCGTTATAAAATCATCGATTTATTGAACATCAAAAAAAATCTTATAGGATTGTGCCTTAGAAAATTGTATAGTTGAATTCTTTATTAAATTGCGAAAAAATATACAACCATCGAAAATTTCATGTCAAAACGACTTTTCTATTAACAATATATTTCTTCACAAGCGTATACGTATAAGTCCTAAGATTGTCAGTTTTTCTTAAATAAAAAATAATCATTGGTGGAAGAATGTTAAATGATTATTTTTTTTTTAAATTATTTGAGTATTTTATGTATGAGTAATGTATATTACACTATTTTAGTAGGAAATTTTTTTTTTTTTTTAAAAGTTCAATTTTTTATGACACTTGTAATGTTACAAACTTCGGACTCATACAAATAAGACAAATAAACTTAATCAAATAATATATTTTACAATATGTAATTTTTTTAATAAACTTTGTTTTTCTATAATCGTGAGTTATTACATTTAAATTTGTATATTCTACGGCGATTTGTAAATTCAATCTTGTAGCAATTTATTTGTTAAAATATACGTTATGATTTCTGATACTTTTTATGCTTTTAATTAATTTATTATGTATTGAATTCATATTATTCACATTACAGATCTCATAACATGATTGATATAATTAGTAAAACTGCTTTACTCCAATATCCAGAACTGCAAAATTTAGATCTTAGTAATAATAAAATTACTTCTATTCAAAAGGGTTCATTTTTAGCACCTAAATTAAAAGTATTGTGAGTGTACTGATTAAACATTCTACTAATATATTCTCGGATAATCTTTATTTGTATCATATCACTATTTTCTTATTGACAGGAATTTAAATTCTAATCAAATCAACCTCATTGAAGCTTTCAGTTTCGAAAATTTAACTTCGCTTCAAGAATTACGACTAAGCAAAAATCGGTTGGTTAATCTAAAAGATTATTTGAAGAAACTCGATAAATTGCGTATTTTGTAAGTATTTATATAAGTGAACATATATGTACGTACGTTGCAGCTAAGGTTTATAAATAAATCTATTAAAAATGACTTAATGAATGACTTAATAAATGTATAATATATTTATTAAATATCTAATAGAGAAGTAAATCGAAATGAACTTCATCAAATTGATGCTCTAACATTTAAAGAACTCAAGAGTTTAGAAAAATTACGACTAAAAAGGAATAAAATAGAGACGTTAAACGATGGCGCATTTTGGTCATTAAGCAACCTCACAGAGTTACAGCTCGACTACAATAATTTAAAAATTGTGCCCAAGGGTGCACTTTTTGGCCTAGATCATTTACAGACCTTTACGCTCTCATACAACAGAATAAGTATGATTGAACCACAAGCCTGGGAAATGTGCAAGGACATTACAGAATTGTAATAATTTTATTATAGTTTACAACTTTACTAAATACGGTTACAATACTAAATTACAGATATAATTTATATAAAATAATCAACAATATCATATGTAGTTAATGATACAAATTTGATATAATGATTTTATTTTTATATATTCTACAAAACTAGTATTTTTTATGAAAATTAATAATGACAAATATTTGGTATTGAAATTTGATGTCGAAAAGTTTCGTTATTTTTAATTAATATGTAATTTTTTGAATTAACAAAATAAGAATATATAAAATTAATTGTTTTATTTTCAGAGATTTATCACACAATGAACTTAATTATATTGAGCGTTCGTCTTTCACATCGCTAAGAAAACTTAAAAAAATGCTGTTACATCATAACGCCATTGCATATATTGCTGAAGGTTCCTTCAAAGATTTGTCCAATTTACAAATATTGTAAATATATATTATATTATTTTTATTAAAAATGTAAACATAAAGTTTGCAATTTAAAATTATTAATAATAATTTTAAATAATAATTAATTTGATGTTATAAATACATGTATATATATTATTTACAGAGATATAAGCTCGAACAAAATATCGTTATTTGTAGAAGATGCTACAGGAATATTTGTCCCTTTATCTCAACTTCAAAAATTAGGAATAGCTCATAATCAAATAAAATCCATTAATAAAAACGCTTTCAATGGTTTGTCGCAAGTTACAGAACTCGATTTAAGTGGAAATAATGTAACAAGTATTCAAGAAAATGCATTTTCTCCAATGGGTTTAACACTTAAAACTCTAAAAATGAATACTAGTAAGTTTTTAGTTTAAAAAAATTTAAGATTCATTGTTTAATTAAAAAACTGTACAATAAATAATTTATTTTATATATTTTATTTAGGTGCTTTATTATGTGATTGTGCGTTACAGTGGTTTAGTGTTTGGTTACGTACAAATCGATATAGTGAAACTAGAGTTCAATGTGGTTATCCACATTGGTTACATGGAACGATATTGACTCAACTACAGCATACAAATTTTACATGTGGTAACTAATTTTTGTTGTCGTTTTAAATAATAATTTCAATGTTTTAATTTGAACATTGCATAGAATGCAAAAAATACTTATTAATGCATATATTTAGATAAAAATTATATTAGACAATTTAACCACAATCCTTTTTCGATTTAAATGAAATAACAGGTTAAATGGCCCGATGATTTATCAATAATTCGTTTTTAGTATACAAATGTGCATTGAAAAGTATTTCTACAGTATTGATAAGATGTTTATATTGTACAAGTGTGTGATAAAAGTAATGTATTTAATTTCGGAGGTAGTGAAACTGGGTGAAGTAATTTATTAAATTTCGGGGATAGTGAACCCCCTCCTTACTAGCTTCAGGCTTATTATAAATTTATTTTATTTATATTTTTAATTTATTATTTAATTTATTATTTTATATTCAAATTTTTATTTTTTAGATGAGTTTCCAAAACCACGTATCGTAGAGGAACCCATGAGTCAAATGAGTATAAAAGGTGAAAAAGTAACGCTGAAGTGTCGAGCAACGAGTACCGCGGATGCACCTTTGAGTTTTACTTGGAAACACGACAATCTTGAAATTAAGGATCGTAATCTTCAGACTGATAGCGAATCAACTTCTGCTACTGGTATTACACTTGCTTCATCTGTGTTGGAGTTGACCAATGTTACAAATGCTCATGCGGGAAAATATCAATGCATGGTTTCTAACAATTATGGAACAACTTATTCTGTTAAAGCCAAAATTAGTGTTCTTAGTAAGTTACATTTTCCTTTGGAAAATTCTTTTACGTATTTGAATCATATTGTTTAAGTTATTCAAATAAAATTATTGCATTTATTCAAAATTAGTAAAGAAGACAAAAAATATTGTATAAATGTAGTGCTACAAAATATTCTTTAAAAATCAAAGCAAATAAAAAAATTTATTATATTTTTTTTAAATTTTTGAAAAAATTCGTTTATTTTAATACAATTTGTTGATTTTATTAAAAATATTGTTATGATTAATATGAATTTTTGTTTAATATTTTATATGAAAAAATATTAAAAATATAGTAAAATATTTTTTATATCTAAGATAATTTAAAATACATAAAAAATTTAATATAGTAATAAAAATAATCAAGTTGTTTAATTAAAAAATCGTAAAAATTATATATATTAATAATATTATTATTAGATATATATTAAATAATATTATAATAATGAAAAAGAAAGAACATTAATAC
Organism: Eupristina koningsbergeri; assembly: GCA_018907245.1. NCBI lineage: Eukaryota > Metazoa > Arthropoda > Insecta > Hymenoptera > Agaonidae > Eupristina > Eupristina koningsbergeri. The sequence goes on from JACCHV010002976.1 coordinate 982,615, forward strand.
TCTAATTATTCAATAATTCTAGTATACTTCAGTTTTTCATTAAAATTTGTTCAATAAACCTATCAATTATGAAATTATTTTAATAAAATATTTAATACTGTATTTGTACGTTTTAAATTTTGTAATATTGACTAAGTTTTTTACTTTTTATTGCAGTATATCCTTCGTTTTCGAAAATACCACATGATATTCGAGTTACAGCCGGCAGTACAGCACGTCTCGAATGCTCCGCTGAAGGCTTACCCTCTCCGCAAATTGCATGGCAAAAGGATGGTGGTAATGATTTTCCTGCAGCACGCGAACGTAGAATGCATAAAATGCCTACCGACGACGTACTGTTCATTATTAATGTAAAAACTGCAGACAGTGGTCTGTATTCCTGTACTGCTCAAAATCTTGCTGGCGTTATCATTGCCAATGCTACCCTTACAATTTTAGGTAAATTCAAAATATTAATGCAAATAAATATATATATTTGCTCAAAATCAGTCGAGTACGCAAAAGTAGACGAAAAGTGGAGAAAACAAGAAATGAGAAGTTACATTTCCGTTTATTTCACTTTTACTACTATATATTCTAATCCCTCAGTTTCTGTTCTCCCCATTCCTTTGCATGCTCAGCCGTTATAGATCGACGATTGAAATTCACTAAAATAATTAAAAAAAAATGTTAATTAAATTTTATGTATACTTATTTACATATCATAATCAACTTACCATGTTTTACTACTCTTACGCTAAAATACTGCATTGTTCAAAAACTAATTTAACGTATCAATTCCATAAAAACACATTAAATAAAAATCAATATAACTTTTGTTCAAGAGGGTGATTTGTTTTAAAATTTGAAACATGTTTTTCTACTAACTAATTGAGTTTAGTTACTTTTGAAAAATATTTTATTGGTTTGAGGTACATTCTTAAATGGTTTTAAATAATTGAAAATAAGATATTTTTGAAATCATAAGAAAAATAAGAAAATAAAATATTTAAATTGATTCATTTTTTATACTTTTGAAAAGCTAATTATTATGAATATGAATAACCAATCTGATTATTAAAAAAATAAAAAAATCTTTATGTATAAATGAACTTTTTTAAATAAATATTAATTGCAGAAATATTTCATTTTAAATATACATTTTTTATATCATATTGGGTAAAAGTAAAAACAAATTTTAATTTTTAAATTTAAAGAAAACTAATTATTTTATGTATATCATTTGATTAGTGTACAATGTACATTATATATATAATTAATCTTTAACTTAAAATGTAATTACAGAAACTCCTTCTTTTGTTAAACCAATGGAAAATAAAGAAGTCATAGCTGGTGGTTCAATAGTATTGGAATGCATGGCCAGTGGTTCACCTCGACCGCAATTATCTTGGCGTAAAAATGGTAGTCCGTTACAAGCAACAGAAAGACATTTTTTCACTGCCGAAAATCAACTTTTGATTATTGTTAATACAATTATAAGTGATGCTGGAAAATATGAATGCGAAATGAGTAATTCCTTAGGAACAGTAATAGGTGCATCACTTCTGACTATCAAAGCAGGTAAAGGCTATATTTTATAAAATTATATTATCTGCTATAATTCAATACTTTAACTTTATTACTTTATTTATAAGCAATTTAATATGTTATTATTGTTTACTAAGAAGTGAAAATAATAAGTATTGTGAAATAAAATGAGTCTTTTATAATACATTTAATTAATAAATAATGTTATTAAGTCATCATGAGGTTTTTCCCTCTAGCAATGTCTAATATATTATAGACTGTATGCAGTCTTTTCATTTGTCTTTTAATATTTGGTATATTTTTAAGTTTGATGTGGTCATTTGTGGTAAAGCTAAAAATGTACCAAACATAAGTTTATATCAGATAAGCAAATAAAAACAATATGAAAAGCAAAACAGATAGTTTTACATAAAATCTTGATTTTATTACTTATCAGTTTGTAAGAAGATTATATAAAAAAATTATCATGAGTAATGAAAGCTTCATTAATAAAAAGAAAATTTAATATTTTTATTTTATTTATTTTACCTTGTAACGTATAGTTTATTGAATTATATTTATAAATAAATAAAATATAACAGAAGAAAAATAATATATAATCTATTCACAAATTATTTTTCTAAAATAAACTTATTTAGCAAAAAAAACAAAAAATTATTTATAATAATCTTTGATATGTATAGATTTATATTGAAACATAGATTTTTTTTAATAATTAGATTATAATAAAAAAAATGTAAATTTTTGTAAATTTAGATGGAATGATTAAAAATAATTTATTCAATTGTATTTATAAACATCTTATAATGTATAAATTTTTTAGCACCAACTTCCATGGTAAATGAGGACGACATGTTAGGTTTGATAATAATTACTGTTGTATGCTGTGCTGTTGGTACTTCAATAGTGTGGGTTGTAATAATTTATCAAACACGTAGACGTTTGAATGCTTCGCAGAATAGCAGTAGACAATTACCAGGTATTATGCGTACTGGCGTTTTAGAACTGGAAACTCATTTATATTTAGAAACGAGTTCTCAACATAGCAAAGATAGTGGCACAGGTGACAGCACAAATCCTAGTAATGATCAACTACAGTTATGTTTACCAGGTAATTTTTATAAAATTGAATTGGTTTCCTAAAATTTTTGCTTTTTTATTGTTTATTTTTTGTCTTAATAATAATTTGCTTCTTGATTAATAAGTATTATTTTTATATCATATAGAGAAAATATAAATAATGTGACTGTTTTTATAAAAATAATATAAAAAAAAAAAATATATTTTAGCTAATGAAATATCTTTTCTAAAATGTTGAATTAAACTACTGAAATTCAGAAAAATTACGTTTATCTTTTTTCTCCATATTTTTTAATTACTTAATATTTCATTATATCCTTTTTATCATCTGTTAACAATATTTTCCTTACTTATTCTATATTATTTTTTTTTTTTAATCGGGATATCTCTGTACTAATTACCACAGCAAAGTCTTTCATATCCGCCTATGTTAGATAAATTGTGATTATCTTTGATAGTTTACCACTTTGGAGCAATAACCATTATTTTTCTATCGATTTTTCAAATAGTCATAGATTCTTATTTTTAATTTATAAACTTAAGATGAAAAACATAAATTCAACTCTATATTTTTACTTGTACTATATTGTAAATCAACATATTTTATTCTTTTAATATTAATAAATTTATTTAATTAAATATTAATAAATATTAATAAAGTTATTAAATATTAATAAATTTTTGTTATAAAATTTTATTGAGCTTTTTATCTTTATATATTAAACCTATTGAGGTTTTTATACTCGGATTTCCTTATTATTTTCGAATTTTGTTATAAGAAATCTCTTCAAAGCTAAAGAAAGAAAAAAATTTTATATAAAAATTATCATATACTTAATACTCATGAAATGAGTATGAAGTTTGCAATTTTACATTCAATGAAAAGCGAGTTTTTGAAAATGTCTTGAAAATTGTCGATTACCATACACAATTATAAAATTAAAAGAAAATTGCGGAAACCATGCATTTAAATTACTCTTAGTTTAAAGTTGTTGAAAAAGAAAAAATTTTTTTTTTATAATTTTTCAAATTTTTTGTTTATTATTGAAAAAAAAACAAAAAGCTAAAAACAAATTATTTCAAATAAAAATTTCAATAAAAAAAGATGTTATTGACAAATTAGGTATTTCGTACACTAGAAATATGGATTACATAAGACTTCACGAGTAATGTATAATTTATTAAATAATATGTTCCACTATTTGCAACACCGATGATTTTAAAAAATTATTTTAAACACTTAAGAGTTGCGTTAAATATATAAGGTTTTTATTTTTTTTCATGAACTCTTAACTAATGATAGCTTAAAGACCTAGTTTTCGCGTTTTTCGTTTAATTTTATCATTTAGTTTGATAATTGAGAATTTTTAAAAGATTTTTTTTTATAAAATTCGATTTTAATTGCATGCAGTGCTGCAAACTTTATATTCATAATTTCAAAATGGAACATATTTCATTGCAGTTGGTGCATAGAAAAGTTCCCTTTTTTCGGGATTTTTTATTTATTTCTAATCCCTCACGAGTTATATTTCTGTGATCATTCATGATTCATACATATATAATTACTTGTGAGTCACGTAATTTCAATTAACTTATCTTCCTTTATTACAATTTGGACCTATTTTTCTTATGTACGTCTCAGCACATGATCTCTGAACACATCTGTTTCATTCGAGACATAAAGTTGTAATGACGTACTAGATTTCGTTGAATCTCGTCCAATAAATTTTTTCTGTTTTTTACGTAACGTATGTCTCACCAATAGACTTAGACAGTAGAGTAAAACATCATTTTTTTTATCAAGCTATATTCTATTTACAAAAAACAATATATTTCATATAGTTTATTATTATAAATTTTGCAGGAAAAGTGGTAAGTTGTACTGAAATCAATGAAGAAGATACAAGAATTATAGAAGGTGATGATCCTCTACTACGTTACACCAATCACGAGCGACATGATTATAGTGAATTATGTCAAGAATATGAAATTGCCATGACCACAGATCTAGATGAATCCTATGAAAATGATCAGAATAAGTGTTCATTTTCCAAAAAACAAAATATTTGAGCACTATTTTTACTCAATTTACTTTTAAGAAATATTAAAAGTAATAAAATTAAACCAATCCCAATCTTTCTTTTATATTTTTGAAAAGTATTTGTTTAAACGTTTTACTATATTCTAAAAATAATGTGCCTAACATATATCGTATTATATTAAAAAATAGGGTATAATTTACTTACAATATTTTTTAAATTTATGTATATCATAATAAAGCAAATTTTACATTGTAGTTTATTATTAATTCAAACTACAGATAAGAAAAATAAAGACCTCATGAATCTAGCTTAAACCATTTCATAAATTGTTTCAAATTGTTAAAACATGAGTTACAAATTAACATGAAATTAAAATAATTGACTTATATGATCATTCAAACCATTGAAAGTACAATTGTACATAGTTAAAATTAAGTAAGAAATTTGTTTTATTACCTTCTTATCACAGTATATAAATCATTTTGACAATATACCAGTTAGAATTTTAAGCATTACGAATATTCAATTATAGAATATAATTAGATCAATGCTTAAAATAAGTTATTTGTGATAAAAATGTAAAAATCTGTATATTATATGTTTAAAATATTTCTATTTTTATCATTTGAACGAAAAAAAAATACTATAATATTTATTTTAAGTATTAATTTCATATTTAAATTAATCATAAATGTTTTTTGAAAATTACGTTCCATTAAATAATAATATTATCTCATCATATTATCTTCATGTTCTGTTATAAATTAATTAAAAAATAATTTAGTAATAAAGTAAGATTTTTAGTACTAAGTACTTAATAGGTCTATTTCATTAATTTATTAACGCATTTTGTAAGCTAATTATGAAAATAATTATGAAAATTGTCTTGTGTTTTTTAACATGTTCTTATAATTGATTCTTGATGTTAGTATTTTAAATATAAATTTATGATTGATAATTATAATTTTAATTCAGTTATAAAATAATTAATGTTAAGTTACTAAAATGTTTTGTTATAATCCGAAATTAAAACAATTTAATTAAAAAATTTATGTTGTAAATACAGAATTTAATAGAAAGTTTTGAAATTGTTAAATATGAACAATATGAAATAAATCAACAAAATTGATTAACAATTATAATTAATTTATGTAATGAAAAAAAGTAATTAAATAAGAATATTAAATTAGTGTTGTAAGAATTAAAATACATCAAATTGTCAAATAATATAAATATAAATACTGCTGATTCAAATATAAGTTTATATTAAAACTGAATTAATGTGCCTAATAAAATATTTTATGTGTATTCGTCTTATTTATATTAAAGTATACATTTGAAAATTTCTTATAAAAAGATTAATATGTCTAAATATTGTAATAAAATAAATTAAAAAATATACTAAATAAATAAATAATATAAATAAAATGTATTGATAAGAAAAAGGTATTCTTATTGTTTATACCAAATTAAATTATTATGTTTATAAATAATATAATTTATAATAACACAATTTTTATAGATAAGTTATTAAATTTAATAGTAAATGTTATTTGTAAAAATAATATAATTATAAATTAATGTAATACATAAAAGTACATTTTACATATTTGTATATATTTAATTTACATAATTAATTATCTTGTTTAAATTGAATACAAGTATTTTGATGGTGGGAGAAATATGCTGTTTCGGTCTCGCATTTATAGCTTCTCTATATAGCTTGGAATCTTTTTTCATTTAAATTTTGTTATTATTGACTTTACCTAGTGTCAACGTTCCAGAACTCTGGCAGATCGGCTGCCGCTTATCCCGGCGAATTCTATATCTTTCAACGAGAACTCGATTCTGCCCTTCAATCGTGAAGGGCAAATGGATCCTTCTGGTCACAAGATAATGGGAGTATAATGCGAATAAAAATGGATAAGATACAAGCTCTGAGATCATACAAGGAAAGAGTGTTTTGGAAATATATTTATAGACAAGAAGTTAGATTTACGTAAGACCTACACCGAAAAGTTGCAATGCATATTGACTCCGAGTCTGAGATTGCAAGCAAAGACGCACGAGTCTTGAGAGGGAGAGAGAGAGAGAGAGAGAGAGAGAGAGAGTGAGAAAGAAGATGCTTGTCTCCTTTTGCATTTGTGTGTTTCCGATGAGTCACTAATAATGTGTTGAAGGAAGTGTTCAGTTATCCGAAAGAGTTGATGGGAAAGCTGTGGATTTTTTTAAAGCCGAATTTTTGATGGGAGAAAATGTGCTTCTTGATAAATCGATTTATGCAGATAAGAATGCAGCTTATTGACAAATGATATTAGGTTGGTAAGGTGATAATTCGTGAGTTTATAACTGTCTGTGTATTGTTTGAAGATGTTAATAATGTCGATTTCTGACATGTTGAAAAATGCTGGTGGTGCATTGTGACACTTATAACTTTAGAAAGGAGGATAATATATTTATGGAATTTTTAAAAACACTATTGTTAAACAGTTAAACATCATAGTTAGATACTGTTCTATTGCGAAAGACCATAATTATTAACGCAACTTCAATTCAGGGAGGCATATGCTACTTCAGAGTCTGCGTTACGTCTGGGTAAAGGGTGTTCTTCGGACAAATTAATTAGGAACTAGGCGAATTAGAGAAAACTGAAAAAAGAAAAGCATTAATTCTGGATGATGTGAAAAAAGGCTTTCGCTTTCTACACTTTTTTAATAAGAAAGCTATTTCTGATTTTTAGGAAAGTTTAGCATTTTTAGGGAAGTCAAGAGCGGTTAAATTTGAAGTGAACATAACGTATTTGGTGAGGAAAATATTCAAAACTTCTAATCCTCCAATAGGAAGGTCCGGGAATTCAATAGCTAGCTCATGTAACTACACATAAAACTTTTGTATATAGGAGATTGTCGATTACGCATATGTCGTGATCTGCTATTTTAGTATTATCAGTAACTAGCAACTGATTTGCTGCTGGCGATGGCTATATTGTCGATACTATACTGAAAGCAATAGTATGCTATTGTTATCGATAGTTTTATTAAATTAATTTAATTGAATTTAAATATATATCTTATTATTATATTATTTAGTGATCGTGTGTATTCGTGAATGTAAGTGTTTGATATACATGGTGCATCCACGAAGTACCGAGTTTTTTTTTCATTTTGTGCCTATTCATCGTAGAAATTTGGGAGGAGTTTTAAAATGTTGATAAATTTTTTCCTCATTTGTCCTTTTTTTTTGTTTTTTCGATAATTAGATGCGACACGATTTTACTTCGCGCGAAGGGTGTTATTCAAATTTTTGACACGGCGCGTTTAAGCGATTAGCGGAAAACCACTACGCGAGAATGTTTTGTTCAAAGATTATAAAAAAAAATTCTTGCCTTTCTTTTTTGAAAAATGATTTATTGGTGGAGTTATAATCAGTGTGAAATAAAAATCTTAAATTCTTCAAAATAATTTCTTCCTGTATCAACACATTTTTGAAGGCGTGTTTCCCAAATTTCAAATGCATCTTCAAACTCTTTAGCTTTGTTTTTCCAAAATTTTCACATTTATAAACTTTTTGCACTATATTGTACACTGAAGATCGCGTTAAATTAAGTTTTTCCTGAATTGCGTTATCTGTTAATCAACAGTACAAATTTTAAATTTCTAACACGTGCCGGGTGTTGCTAGCCATTTGAAAGCTTTTTATGCGCTCAAATCGAGGCTCGTCAATGACGTCTTTCTCAGCCCTCTTTAAAAGCTCTGTGCCATTTTTCATTTTGCGATTTTGATATACAATTATGTCCATACGCTTCTTGCAACATTTTATACGTTTCCACACTGTTTTTTTTTAATTGCAAACAAATTTTATCTCGTAACGCTATTAGAGTAGTCGCTCCATCGCGCCGTGTCAAAAAAATGAAAAACACCCTTTGTGCGAAGTTAAATCCTGCCGCGCCTAATTATTGAAAAACAAAAAAAAAAGGACAAATGCGGAAAGAGTTTATCGACATTTTAAGACCTCTCCCGAATTTCTACGCCGAATAGGCGAAAAATGAAAAAAAAAACTCGATAATTCGTGGATGTACCATGTATATTTTGAGAAATAGGAAATAGAAAAGCTATATTCGAGAAAGTATTTCTATGTAACAAATCTGTTATAAAAATATTTGAAAGCACTAAGTTAAAAGTGTGAACAAAAAATAAATAAAATAAAAATAATAAGCTCAATTAAAGTTAATTAAGAGAATTCCATGGTATTAATAATTTTTTAATAAAAATATGTAAAAACAACTATTTAGAAGTGCATTTTGGAATTAGATTTTTTTTAGGTAAGATATATTATAATTTGCTTAAATAAGCTAAATTTATTTTGTGAACATTGAATATTGATAAATAAAATATAATATTTGTTAACTTTTATATTCAAAATAAATTATATCAATATTTTTCAATAATTTTTAAGAATTGCGATAGTTTTTACTTTAAAACTTTGTTTGTAAATATTTTATGAAGATAGTATAATGTATTAACATTTATTATAATATATGAGTATCTTAATAAATATATTATCCATACTTCTAGTTTAAAGATATTTTTTAAAAAATGATGAACAGAAATTTTTATGTTATGTATTTTTCATATTAATATTTTAATATTTTCATATATAAAATAAACAAAATGGTATCAAGTTTATATTGCTACATTTTTTAGACTTTAATAAAGATTCATAAAATATATATGTATATATATGTAATATAAAATTCACAATCACTATAAATTTAAAATTATGAATTTGATGAAATTATGTTATTTAAAAATGATTCAATAAATTTATTCATTTTGTTTATATATTATTATAACCGTGCAGGATATAAAATTTTCCTTATTTACATAATTTTTCTCTTGTATGGGAAAATACCACAAAAATTCTCAACATAAAAAAATACAGATGAGTGACAATAATAATTATAGTTTTAATTATTAAAAATTGATTATAAGTGAATAAAAATATTGTTAATATAAAATTTTTTTTCAATTTTTTATGAATTCTGTAATTGAAATAATAAAAAATACATGAATGGTTATTTAAAATTTGTATACAAATATTTTTAATAAAGTAAGGAAAAAGAATAATTTGAATCATTCAAATCATATTAGTAATTACTTTAGAAATAATGATTAATTGTAACGTATACATTATTTTCAAGATAAAACTGAGTTTCTGAAATTATATTTTGAAAAAAAACATTTAATTTTATAATTTTTAATTGTATATTTAATAATTTAAAATAAGTACGGAATTACTTTAACAATGAAAAAGCATTGAATTCGTATTTTGTAATAATAAACTAATATCACTTCATATTGTAGGATCAAAATATTTTTTAAAACAAGTATATTATACTTTTAATAATAATTTAAAACATACAGATACATATAAAAGTGTTAAATTGTACATTGTAGATATTTACATTCGAATAATACATGTTAACAATTTTACAGATTCAATTCAAAGCTTCGAAGCTTGGATACAAAATTTTTAAATATTAATAAAGAAATAATGTTACTGTTTCATTTAAAGAGTCAAATTTTGAGAGAAAAAGTGAGAGGAAAAAAACATGAGAATATTCAAAGTCTTGTGTTTAATAATAAATAAATGAGAGGTTGTATAAAACTATAAATTAAAACCGGAACTCTCTCTCTCTCTCTCTCTTTCTCTCTCTCTGTTTCTTTTATGACAACTTGAAATTTAGAAAAATACTGGTGCTTTCACTTTGTGCTTTTGTTTCATAAATATGTTATAATTGTTCTATCATTATTCCATAATAGACAGGGGCTCATTTTCCGTAAAGGTAAACGTCACGACCAGCATGGGATTCGTGGATAAATGCGCACCTGGTTTTCTAGGGCAGGAGAGATACGCAAATATAAATAAAATAAAGCACCAATTAATTTTTCACTCGTCCACGTTCTTGAGTTCAATGTATCCGGATCGCTTTCTGTAGAGTGTCGATGATGTTGAATATCCAAGAGGTTTTTGATTATTCGAGTCTTCCATTGGCACGGGAACATAATATTGTCGTCTTTTATACACCATCATCCTGGAACAAAAAATAAAAACGTATTAATAAATTTCATATGAACAATGGTAACAATTGGAAGTGATAAGGAAAGAAGGAGATTTAGTTTATATAAATTGAATAAAAAAAAAGAAAAAATTGAAAGCAAATATAAATTTATAAGGAACAAGACAAAATTAGAAAAAATTATAGAATTGAAAAACTACATAATTAAATCAAGTGTAATATAAAAATTATCATCAGTATTATTATTATTAGAAACAAGATTTATTCGTCATTTATAATAAATCTTCAATTATTAGTTAGATTCAAAATGTTTAATTATATAAATTAAAAATTTATATGAAAATTTTGTGATTGATTTGTGCTTAATTTATAAAATAAAGATTAATAAATTATTATGTAGAAAAAATCCTTTTTTATGTCTGTAGGTAATTAAGAATTACAAATTACTGATTGAAATCACATTTCGACGATGTTGTTATCGTCCTTATTAAGGACTTTATTAAAATTTTCTATTAATTAATACATTATAAATAAATAACAATTTTGTAACAATATAAACATTTTTTATAATATGAATAACTTATTTATGTCGAATAAAATTAATTCTAATGCACGAAGACCATGCGGAGTCAAAGGTTTAGTATCAACTGTCACCTCTACGATACGTCAGGTGTTTATATGTTTCGTAGAGGTGACGTTCTTATATGTCATCATATACAGTAGATGGTTATACTGAAGATTTAAATTTTGTGTATCCTCATATTTATTTAACGTATTTATGTTTGTTTTTATATGTAACATTTTCAATAGAATTTTGTAATTATTTTTCTGTCTAGAATAGAAACATTTCCCCAAACTATTTTATGGTTTCACTCTTGTGCGTGTGATAAAACAATTGAAGAATTGTTTTTACATTTTTGATGTTCTTTAATTCTAGTGAGCAGTATACGTAGTAGGACAGATGCTATAGTTTATTTTGTAAACAACGTTAGTTCTATCTCATTTTTTGGTCGAATCTTTGCCTAATTTTATTGTAGTCAAGTTTCCTATTGATAATAGGCACAGTGCAAGACAAGGACGATAACCACATCGTGAAAATGTTGGTGTCACAAATAACAAGTTTTAATTTTTAATTATCTAAACACCCATAAAGGTTTTTTCCACACAATAATTATAATCATGGAGGGTGTTTCTTTACACAATTTACCAAAGATTAATAAATTTGAAACTATTAAGAATTGGTATATTTTCATGTACTTTTCATTATTAATTTATAATTAAAAAGGTTAATATTGAATTTCAATTTATATATTAATTAAAATTTTTGATACATAAATCTAAAAAAATGATCATCGGAGTGTATGAAAATTTTTTTCAAGCATAAAATTACTTTTTTTTTTAATTTATCATTTGAGAAGATAACTTTACCATATTTTATAATCAATATCAAGTTATTATATTGATTCATCATTAACGATAAAGTACATGAGCTTAATTTTTAATGAAGATATTCAAAGTAATAATTTTTTATCTATTATTATCATGCTCACATTTTACTTATATTTTTAATACAAAACATAACCACATTATTAATAAAGATGTTGTTATAATACAATAATCCCAATAATAATAGGTGAAAATAAATAATAATAGGAAGTATTAATTCTTTATTTTTAGCCTAAAAATATTAATATTATAAATTAATATTAAAAAAGAATTAATACATCGTATTATTCTTGCTTTACGCCAATTTGGATCACTATAACAACTTTTTTATTAATAATGCATAGAAGGTGTCTAAATTCAACAATTGCAATCACCATGTATTTGTGATATGTACTGCTCAAGCACTTGCTTATATAAACAACTAGACACTTTTCGTAGCTTTCTAGTCACGCCTGAAAATTCGTTATGATTTGATTAATATTTGTTTTAACAATACTGAAAGGAGTTGTTAAAATATTTTGCAATACTGGAAATTTTATCGTAATTATCATTTATTATGTTATTGCATTTTTCTTATTTTAAAGGAAACAAACAAAATATAGTTTTTATGTGCAATATGCATTTCTTCGCCATGAGACTCTCTCTCTCTCTCTCTCTCTCTCACACACACACACACACTCATATACATATTTTTTATATTTCAAATTTTTTAGTACATTACATCAAAAAATATTGATTAACAACTATAGTGAATAAAATATTTCAAGAAATGTATTATTGAAAAAGATTGAATTGCTAAAATGAAAAAACCTAGGAAAAAGTTATATTTAGATAAAAAATAACGTAGAGAAAATATGCAAAAAAAACTTTGATACGATTATAGATTTTATATTACACATACATATAATTAAAATACTGAATATAAATGCCAATAAAAATATTTACAAAAATTTAATATATATTTTGATACATTACTCTAATATTATTTTTTAAATACGATCGTCTTGAATAATGAAAACCATATAAAAATAGAATACTTAAATGATTGTCTTAAAAATCCTTGAAAAATAATTTTTTGTAAAAAAAATCATAATACTTCATTATTTTATGTATTCTTATCAAAATTAAATTTATTAATTTTTTATTTTAAGAAATATTAATTATCAATACTATTGATATAACGAATAAAATAATATTCAAAATTAATGTTTCTAAAATGTTTTTTGGTTATTTTTGATTTCAAATTTGATAAATTTTAAATTATCTTGAAAGACTTATTATATATTACATTTATATAATTTTATTTAATATTTTATATTTTAATAAAATGAATAACTTATAAGCTATTAACATTTTTTTTTAATGACAAAATGTTTTTAACAAAATAAATGATGAATAAAATAGTTTTATTATATACAGAGGATTTTATAATAGTTAAATTAACATACTGCAACACATGTATACGCACACACATATACACACAGCGATGTTTTATTAATTAAATATATATATATATATTAGTTATTACCTTTTTATTATCTAGAAAATAAGATACTTAATCAGACGACTTTGAATAAAACCTTCGAATAAATGGAACGTTAAAAAAAAACTTCTCTTAATTTATTATACGATAATTATCAAGGAGAATAAGTACATTAATTTAGAAGAATTTGTTATAGATATATGTCATTTTATTGTTTAATTTAAATGCTTAAAGATTTACTCTATTTTTAGGAACAATTATATAATTATTAATAATCAAATTTATTATACAATATTAAAGATAACAACACAAGTAATATTAAAAGCAGCAATTTAGTAACAGCACTTTGGTACAGATAGGAAAAATAATAATATCTTAGAATTATAAAGTAAAATAAGTAGTTATTAATAAATTCCCACATGTAACTATTGAATAAAATTCATGAATGAATTAAAGTTGATTGTTTGAGCGTAATATAAATATAATACACGGAAAATTGTCGAAAAATTAAAAGATTCTTATTTTATAAAAATCCCACTCGTAATATTCAGGGAATAACTTGTTATTAACAATTTTAATGGAAAAATATATTTTGTTTATTTTTTTTGTTATAAAATAAAAATTTGTAATTTTAACACTATAGTGTCAATGGACGAATTATAGCTAATAAAATTGTAAAGAAAAAAAAAAATTCTTTTATATAAATTAAACTTTTTGAGTAAGACGCTAAGGAGGTAAAATTCCAGGAATATTGTTCAGGTATAAAGTTACAAATCTAACTTTTCAAAAATTTTTAAATATTTTTTAAAACTGCTAATAAAACTAAAATAGTATAATAAAGTGATCTGAAAATAACTTCGTAAATTTTCGCACAACTTAATTATAAATAGTATTTAGACAAAACTAATAGTCTTATCAAACTTAAGTTTTATACTAATGAAATGCATATTAATTACTTTAATTTTACAAAACTAGACTTCTAAATATTGAAAAGTAATACAGTTACAAATATTATAATTAATTTAAAATTCTTCTGATTTTTAATTGAAATTTTAATAAAAATTTCTAATATTTCGATCGGTTTACATGAAAATAAATGAATTTTCTTTATTATTTTATTAATTATAATTTGTCTATTAATATTATGATGTTAAAATCGCGAATTTTCATTTTATAACATAAAAAAGTAAAAAAATGCATTTTTTCTGTAAAATTATTAATAACAAATTATCTCTTCAACATTCTTATTAGCATTTCAGAAAATAAGAATCTTCTGATTTTTTTTACAATTTTTCATATATGTAGTTAACAGCTTTTCGCTAACGATTTAAAGTGCTCTATTGCTTGGTCTTTGTCAGTAACAACTGTATTCGAATGCATATGCGGCCTTCAAAACATATTATTGCTCGTGTGAACTACAATTACATTCTACATTATTGCTCTATGCAATCTGAAATATATATTTCTACTAAACACCATTTTTGTTTCCGTGCTAAAAGTATTAAATTTTTAACTTATTCTTTTTGAACGAGACGTACTATTATTGACTGTTATTTTATCAAAATCCAAAGTGGTAGTAATAACCTTACAAATTTATAGAAAAATACTTTTTACATAATTTATAAAAATAACTTCCAATTAACTTCTTCTTATATCATCAATAAACTTTGATTAAAACAAGTATTAAATTACAATTAAAAATGAGTGAAAAATGTGTTATAAAAATTAATTTACAATAATAATTTTATTTCAGTTTTAAATTAATCAATAAAGTTTTGATGTAAAAATAATTTTATTAACAAGTAAATTAATAAAATATTTTGAAATAACAGTAACAAGACTTATGCACTATTTTAAAAAATTCGCGTTTTACGTCACTTTTAATTTAGTTAATAATTTTTAATTCTATATTTTACATATTAAATTTTATATTTTAATAACTTGATTAATGATCTATATTTATGTAGTGAATAATATAATTAACATTGTGTGTAGCTATTATCAATAAGCAGTGTTATAATTGGAATTGTATATAACTTGAAAATATCAAGCTGAGTTAATATACGATAATTTTTAATATTTCATAATATAAATTCGTTTTTTTTTTTAATTTTACATTAATAAATAAATTGTTAATAAAATAGTTATTTTTTATGAATATTTAAATTTTTATTAAAAAAATAAGCTATTGAAATTACCTATAATAAATATAATAAATATTTATAATTAGAATATATAAATTCTTTTAGTACAGTCATTATATTAATGTTATTACATATATGTTACTATAACATATCATTTTTTAATCTCCTATTTTCTTTTAAATATAATACAGGTTTATAATGATATAATGATATAAAGTGGTTATAATTTTATAAATTTGACATTAAAAAAAAAAAAAAAAATTCAGGATAGAAAGAAAAATTAAATATTTTAAATTAACTATTAAATGGAAGTTGTTTGAATCAAATCAATCAATTATTTTTTCAATATTATAATAAATTTTTGTATAAATGTTGAATTTTATATGAAGCTTAAACTTTTATTTGTGAATAAAATTATTAAGCAAATGCATTACTGTAATTTGTTAATAAATTAAAAAAACAAAATAAATTAAGGATAAAAATATAAATATAAAAATAAGTATAAAAGTATTTTTGGCGGATATTTCTTTGTTAAAAAAAATGTTAAAATAGGCATTATATTATTTATAAAAATAAATTGTGTATAAATATTTATATTTCTTATAAATAAATGTTTTTATAGTTGTTCTATAATATTTTAGGATAGTTTAGACCTTGTTTTAGAACTTAAAACTTAAAATAAAATTAAAAAATTGATAAAGGTAAATAATAAAAATTATCTTGTCGGATCATTGTCGACGAACAAACAATAAACTTTTGTTTACATTCGCGATAATCCTCACATCATCGTAATATAATATAAATGCTTTCTTTTAATTTCTTAAATAAAATTAAAAAATTTATAATTTTTAGAATATATCATTACAAGTGTATAATTTATATACTTTATATATGTCTCAAATATATAATATTTTTATTTATAAATTTAATTAATTTAAAATTTGCAAATAACATAAAATAAAATAAAATAAAATTAATTAGAATATTAATATTTTAATGAAAGCAGTCAATGATTATAATAGTCTAAAACTTTATAGATTTTTTAAACTCTGAAGAAATATTTGTAGTAGAGGTAATATATGTTATAAGGTAAATAGTTCTGACATGCTCATCTTAATCATTGTATTATATTACATCAGACTAACACCTTGATAAAAGATGAAAGTCACCGTTGTGTAAACTTTGGTTGGTATATGTGCTTACATGTTCTGTAAACACTTATTTTATTTTAGACCTTGGATAACCCTGAATTTTTATTTTATCTCTTCAAACTTGTTCACATATATGTATCTTTTAATTGAAAAACCTGCTCGCATGCATTTTTTCAAGAGCATTAAAAAAAAAAATTGCGACACTTTGTGGCAGTGAAAAAAAAAGAAATGTTGAAAAAGGGAACTAAAAAAACAAATTCAGAAAAAATAAAATCCTCGTGCGTCCTCGTGGGAAACGGTAGTGAAGTGTTTTTATACTCTTAACGAGGCACATAATTATTTTAGCATCTTAAATGCTTATCACAATTTATGTCCTTTCTGGATCAATATATAGATTAGTTTTTTATATGTGGTATTGTAGCTAAATATACTTTATTAAATTGTTAGAAATAAAAATAAATTATTGTTTTAATTTTATTATTGTTAATTTGACAACCAGCCTTGTAATATTCTATAAATACATGTATATTTTGAAAATTATAAAAATATAAGGATGTACATTCGATAACGGTACATTATAAATAAACTATAGTCACTGATTTAATTTATGTAATATAAATTATACCTACATCTCGTATATACTCGGTAGACCGATATATATCTGGTATTATAAATGCTTCTTTTCTGTATTTTATTTATTTATTTATTTTTTTTTTTTTTTTTTTTTTTTTAAATAAATACGAAGATTAATATTGTCATATCAGATATATTTAAATATTTACATATAATTATAAAATAAGGATGTGATCACTGACGTTATTGGTATATATATATATAAGTATATCTGTATAAATCATCGACACCAATAATCTGATCAAGTCAGCACAAAAATTAATAATTCTTATCAATATTTTGTTAATATTTTAGCGCATATGAGCCCTTTCAAATATCACAATATATTTACTAAGAACAAATATTTCGATTCTTTCTAACTTTTCTTTGATTGCTAAACAGTATTTTATAATTACTTTATAAACACAAAATTTTGGTTACTTTTTTATAGCAATATATGCTATAATTAATAAATATGAATAATATTAAGAAATACAACTGTAAAAAGTAAAAATACTTTTTTTTTCAAATAGCTTTTGTTTAAAAATAAAAATTTACAAGTAATAATATTAACGTATGTTAAGTTTAATTTTGTTTAGACATACTTTAATATTTTGTTCTACATAGTATAAGTTTTTGTCTTTTTTTATTTAAAAGTGTAAAATATGTAAATACGAAAAGAAACAAGAAAGGTAAGTAAATAGATAGTTGCAAATTTATTTTAATGAATCTTCTTGCTGCCGCCTTAGGGAAACCTACAACTGTAACTAATTTTTGACAAATTAAAAATACTTACTCTAACATTTGGAAATTGATTGATGAAGAGGTATACACGCTTAGCTTTAGCTAAAAAAAATATATGTGTATAAATAAAATGATTTGTATCGCACATCCATTGACTAGATAAACCTACACGTACTGTATTTGTGTATACTGTAATACGTATCTTCGTGATATTTCCTTTTCTACAATTAATTCACTATATACCTTACAACTTTGTATCATTTGACCTATTTTTTAAAAATCTTTTTTCTTTCTTTCTTTGTATCTCTTAAAACTTCTACTGAATAATAAGCTTTTCTAATATAAAAATTTCCCCTATATTATCTTTAGTTTAATAATACTACGTTTCATTTGACTAATACGTCTCACTTGGGCGACTTTTTTCCCATTTCTTTACAAGTTCACAAAAGTTTGATCCTAAGTATCTTTCATTTTCATAAATATTATTGAAAATATTTTTGTTGAATATTATATTTTTTATATTATTATATTAAAACATTTAGGAAATGTATATATATTAATAAGCATCGACCAGCGATACCCTTAAGACATTTTTGATGATTTCATTTTTTGTTGTAACCAAAAATGCTTGAAAACTTAATGTTGTTTAAAAAGTGCTTATGACATTAAAAATATTTTGAATTTCTTCTATTTAGTCCGAAGATATCTGAAACAAAAAAAAATATATTTAAGTTAATTTATAACAAGTTGATAATAAATAAATAATAAATAGAGTAAATAAATAAATAAAAAATAGATTTGTAATTTACTAAAATTGAAAAAATATCGTTTTAACATAAACAAAATTTGTATAAATAATTTGTAAAATATTTATGTAATTTATTATTATATAAAGATAAAATTGTTGATATAATTCATGTTACTAAGAATTTTTTTTATTTCTTACAGAAATCTAATTTGAAAATATTTATTGAATACCTTTAAATATTAGTGAAAAAAAAATTCTTTGAACTATCTAAATCGAACTATATTACAATATAATCTTTGAACTATCTAAATCGAACTATATTATAATGTAATCTATTTGGACTATAGTCGATAAATAAAAACATGAAAACATAATATATTTCATTAAAAATGTACTGTTTTAATGAAAATTAAGTTTGCTTTAAAGAGAAGAAATAAATACTGCTCTCATCTCATCCTTGCTACAGTTGATAAATAAAAACATGAAGATATTATATATTTCATAAAAGAATGTACTTTATTAATGAAAATAAAGTTTGCTTCCTAGAAAAAATAAAGAAATAAACATGAATAACTGCTCTTACCTCACCCTATGAATCCTGTAGCCAATGATATGATAAGGGCTAGAATCGCGGTCATAACTTGACCAGCCATAGAACCACTAGTCGATTGCGATGCGGTGTTGGATGTCAACGAATTTAACGGAACAAAGTGATTATCAGTGGTCAGTCGATCGCCGTACTTGTTCAGCAAGTCCAGGATGAGGCCATTGGACCAGCCAAAGCCCAGCTGTACTTCGTATTCACCACCTCCGCCATACCCACCAGACACCGTTGCATCATACTGTAAATATTAATAATAATTATACTTTAATTTATGTTATTAATTTATTTTTCATTTATTACAAGTGTATAAAATGGTTTTAAAAAATTTAAATAGCAAATAAATTGTTCACTTCATAATAGTTATATTTTGTATTTTTATTTTATTTTTAAAATATTTTTTGTAAAATTCATCATTTTTTATTTTACTAATCAAATTTTTTTTAAAATTTCTTTTAAGAATTGAGAAATTTTAATAATTTAATATTTCACAATTCTTACTGAATATTTAAAATGGTATTTACTTTTCTATTTATTTTATTGAAAATATATTTTAATAACAAAATAAAATACTTTTAAATTAATTTTAAAAATAATTAAGCTTAACATTCGCAATTTATTTTCATTAAGATTAAAAAAAAAACTCCAAACAGTAAAATTTACAATACAAAAAATATAGAGATTTTGATATAATTTAAATTTTAAAAAATAAATTAGTAGAATTGTAAAATGAAAAATTTTTAATAAGGAATATAAAAAACGATGAATATTAATTTGATTACTTTTAAAATTATTACTGTATTTTATTTTTTTCAAAATCTTTTTTAATATTATTATTTTCATTAAAATTAATAATTGAATTGTTATAAAAAAAAAGTTATTTTCACGTGATTTTTTTTTCAAACTTTCCAAATGATATAATGTAAATAGATTTATATAATAAAATGCTTATTTATAGGTGAACGTTTTCATTTTTTAAAATACTTTAAATTTAAGTAATGTTAGATTTGTTTGAAAGCATTTTTTAAATAGTTAATTATGTTCCTTATAAGTGATTTTAAGTAAAGTTAAACTTATTTTGGTTTCAGCCATGTAATTTTTATAAGTACTTGTGAAAAGTATACGCATTAATAATAGAATAAAAGTTATACTAATCAAATGAATGAAATTTCATAAGAGTGGTTTGTCACTTCATTGGAGTGGAATATTACTAAATACTTTAAGCTGAGAAGCTAAATGCAACGTACTTTTTACCTATCACTCTTCTCCCTTGAGTGAAGATATTCCACTTCAGTGGAGTGTTGAACTACTCCTAAGAAGTGATTTTATTCGGGACAAGTATTCGGTCTTTTGGATTTAGAGACAAGAGCTTGTTTCGCGAACCTTCTCGAACATGCTGTTGGTCTCGTTAAAGGCCTTGTAGTTGCTGCGAACCCATCGTTGACTCATGTCGTAGGCCAACCTCTGAGCCCAGGGGTCATTAGTGCTGTCCAGAGACATGATGACGAAGTACTGAAGGGGTGGCCAGGCGTTCGGGTAGTCCCATTGTTCGCCGGAATGCTCTAGGGTGGCTGGGATACCCCCGAGATTCATCATGATCTGACTCTTCTCCAGGTACTTTAGAGCCTTGGATACGTGTTCTTCGCGCCTCGATGGCTCGTAACAATCGGTCCACAGAGGTAAGATATTGGTTGGATAGAAATAGTCACGTTTCAAGTCGTTGAGGATGTCGTAGTCGAGCCAGGCACCAACTTCATCATGCCACAACACTGCTGTCACAGCCTTTTGCCATTCGACTGCCCGACGTTCGTAGCCCTCAGCGTTGCTGATGTTACCAAAGTATCGGTTGAATTGCGCCAACAACACCGCATTCCGGTAAAGAAGCGCATTCAAGTCCACTGGGATTATCGAGCGAGTTTTTAAATTTGTGAGGTTACCTTTGAACATTTATGAATTTTCTCCTTTTTATTCTTTGTTATTCTCTCTTTCCCCCTTTTGCTATTATACCATTATCATTATTCTCTTTGAAAATCAGCGACCATGAAAAAATTATGAACTATCTTGAAATAACTTTATCAGTTGTTATATTTATTTATTATGTTTATTGCCAACCTATTATTAAGTAAAACTAAGTTTTTTGCAATGTTTTAATTAAAATACCAAAAAATTTTTAATTCATTTAAATTAATTTTATTGATTATTATAATAATAAAAGTTTTGATATATTTTATCAAATACACATAGCATAAATAAAAAGTATGTATTAAAAACTTCTTTAATTTGATTAAATTAATTATAAAGTATTTTTGTATTTAAATTGTTTCAATTTGCAAATTAAAAATTTTTTTTTGCAGAGCTGTTTTTATATTTTTAAATAATCGCCTCCTAGTAAAATTAAATATACAAGTTTGAATGAATAACGAAAATTATAAAAAAATGCAGTCGAGGCCAAGTGCATTTACAACGAGATAACATAGACGTAATATTGAGCAAGAATAAGGGCAAGCAGTTTTACTTTCACTCCAGAAGAAATAAATAATTAGGTTTGTGAAAGAAATATGACACAACCGCACTTAATTGTTGGCATAAAACAACAAGTGGATGTTTTCAAGATGACGTGGCAAAAAGATCAACCAGGATGGTGCGTACCTTTGTTGGTGCCGTCCAGGATAAACCATCGGCTGGAAAAATCCCACCCTGTCTCTGCGGCGGTCTTAAGCTCTGCCCAATAGTTATCACGTTCTTCGAGAGTACGGAAACTTTGGCTTGTCAAGTAGTCCTCTCTGTAGAATATAAAGGTAATGCAAGCTAAAAACAAATGACATGTTTCTTCTTTCCTTTAGCATATTATGAATCACAGAAATCTTTTATTTTTTAATTTTAATTATATTTTATATTACTAATTGTTTATTTATTTGTTAAATTAAATGTTTTTACATGTTGTAATTATTTAATTATAATATCTTTTTACATATTTCATTTTTCGCGTTAGTTAAATGAGAAATATAGTTAAATTGAAATAATATTATTTTTAAATTCTTTAAAATATATATATGATACCTTATAAAATTTAATTTTAATATTTTTTAAATGAAAAGTTAAATAATATATTAATATTAATTATAATTTAAAAAATATATCAGTATCTTTTTGTTGCAATTGCAACCATTTTCTAAATAATATAAAATGAAATACAATATGTATATCATAGTTTTTATTTCAATTAATATCAATATTCTTTATTATTCATTTATAATTTTCACCTTGTTAGTAGTAATTATTAGCTGTATTATCGTTTTATATGTTTATATATGATTTGATAATTTTTTTTTTTTTTAATATGTTTAATAAAGTGTAAAGAATTTAGTTAATTAATTATTATTTTAATTATTTGCTTGTTAAAAATACAATAAATTATTAAGTTTTCAATATTTATGATCATGTAATTCAATTTATATTTAAAATATTAATTATATTTAAAATATTAATTATATTAAAATTCAATTAAATATTTAAAAATAATACTTTCGTCTTTAAATACAACGTTTTCTAAATTTTATAATTGTGATCAAATAACTTTAGCAATCACCTGTATGATTCTGGTCGTGGGCCTGAGGATTCTTCGTAGTACCTCGCCAATATATAAGTCACACCATCTTTTTCTACCTCTACTGTACGTTTGGTCATCCAAAATTGAAATTCTTTCTCCAATAACCAGAGATTTTCCTCTAACCATTCATAATCATTGGTATGCTTTAGATATTCATAAACCATAGGCAATAACATGGGAGGCTGAGATCTCATTGTATAATATATTCTTCCACCATTTGGTATAAACCCATATCTATCCACAATGGATACAAAATTACTCAACATACCTCTAACAGTAGCATACATTTCAGAATGTAGTAATCCTTTAATTATCCAATAAGAATCCCAATAATAGAACTCGCGAAATCTACCACCTGGCACAATAACTGGATTTTCTACATAAATTATAGAGTATAATTCACTATTAACTTTTACATCATCTTTCATCTTTCTTCCAAGTAGCTTCCAGATGTGATTGAGATTTTGTCCAAATTTGCGTAGATCGGGATCCTGTACATTCTTAAGGAATTTTGGGTAAGGTATCCAATCCCCAGGATCAAAATCTGTGAATTCAGAGCCAGCAGGTTCAAAGGTTTCATTCACAAATTTTTCTATTTGGAAACGTGAAGGAGTATTATCAGTCCGATTCATAAATTCACGAAAGAACATCAACGTCTTTTCAGTCGATTGTCGCATTTTCATGTCTACGAATGTTTTTGAATCTGGATAGATTGAAGCCATCTGAATTGTATGAAGCAGGTCACCGTAGCAATATACATCACTGCAATGTACCAAGGATTATGCAATTGCTTTTTCTCTTTGTGTAATTTATTTTTATATTTACAACTAAAAATTCTAAATCTAATCGGTTTCTAACTATTAAATATAATTATACTATAAATATTCATTGGATTAATTTGTTATTTCTTTTAGTTTTCATTTTATAAAAAGATATTTTTTTAATTTTTTATGAAATAAATTATAATAATTATTCATTGATTAATCATAATAAATTTTTTAATTTTTATTTTTATCCAATAATAAAATCTAAAAAATCAAAAGATTCTTATTTTTTAAAATGCCATTAAAAATATTAAGGTATTTTTTAAATATTTTTTATGGTTTTTGATATTGTTATTAGCTACTTTTTAAGCCATGAAAAAAACAGCTACTGATATATAATTATAATAATAATAATAGCGATACAAAATTTGTAAAGAAGTCAGTAAATTATTATTTTCTAAAATGTCACTCATGATATTCAGGGTTTTTTTATTAAGAATTTTAATTAAAAAATGTATTTTTTTAAGAACTTTATAACTTTTTAGGTTTTTTAATATATAATTAATTAACTGCTTTTTTCACAACCTAAGAAGTACTCTATTGCTTGATCTAATAATAAACAATAAATTTATACGAAATTATCAAAAAAGTACATATTAATTATAAAAAATAAAATAAATATTATACATTATACTTGTATTATTATACTTGTATCTTTATTGTCTATTAATCTACGAACGATGATAATGTAGTAATCTAAATTTTTAATAATTATTAAAAATATTAAGAAAATAAGTTGATTCAATGAAAATTGTACATCTTGTTAATCTCCTCCCCCTTTTCAATATCATCATCACTGTTTTTTTTATCTCCCTTTTTCTCTACCTTACTCCCTCTCTTTCTCTCTCTTGTTTATATAATGTTGAATACTATATTTAATCTTTTTCTTTGCAATTTATCCAAATATCTAATACAATATTATTAATAATTAAGAGATATTGATGATTAATCTTTAAATAGCTTTTAGTACATGAAAAACTTATTTATCATCGTAAGAATTCAACTTAGATGTTTTTCGGTGTAAAGTATTGAAATTTTTAAATTAAACAAATTTAAATTAAATAAAGTTAAATCTTTAGTCAGTATTAAGTATTAGAGTATAGAAATATAGTATTTATTTATAATAAAATTAAAAAAAAAAAAATTTATATTGAAGTAAATGTTTTAATATATTTTTAAATTATATATTTATATGAGTTGTAATAATTTTATATTTAAAACATTAAAAGAATTAAAATAATATTATTACATTTTCATTACATAGTATTATTATATAAGATTATAAAAAAAATAAAACTTGCTAAAACGTCGGCAAAAAATAATTGAATAAGTTAGTTTTATTTACACCGCACCTCACCCGGATCTCAAATTTATTAAAATAAACAAGATGAAACGTGCTTCAAATCTAATTTTACAATAAGATTATAAAATTTAATTACGTTATTAAAGAAATTCAGAATTGTTCAAATAAATAATATTATTATTTTAGTTTTAGTTAGATTTCTTTTACTTAGATTTGGTAAATAATATTGTATTTTATTTTAATATTATTTTTAAAATATGATTAAATTAAAAATATTAAATTATGTGATTTGAAGGGAAATATATTAGATTCGGTTTATAGTAAATAAACTGTGTTGTAATTTATTAATCATAGAATCAATATAGGAATTTAATTATTTATTTATTTTTAGATATAATTATTGAATTAAAAATGATTAAAATTAAAGATAAAAATATATAAATAAATTAATTAATGCTGAATTTAAAAGTTTACTATTATCAGTATTTGAAGAAATTATAGAAATATTAATATCTGTAATATTATGAAAAAATTTTTTCATTTTTTTTCAATTTTAAAATTTAAAGAATAATTTATAAAAAATAAAAAATTTTAATTTGTAATAATATTGTAACGTAACTCACTGTTTTTATGTGAATATTACATATGTATAAATAATAAAACTGTAACAAATTATTGGTATATAAATAAATATTTAACCATTCTAGACTAAATTTTTTTTGTAGCTTTTTTCCCTTGGAAATAGATTTTCTTTTAAACAAATTCATGTTCACAACTTCGGAAATATTAATTTATTACGGTGCCATATCTTTTGTTAATTGTATATGATTACCAGAATAGAGATGTGTCACGTATTGTCTTGTTGAACTTATTTTAAATTATTTTAAATGTTGAACTTTTGAATGTTGATTATAAACAATTAATTAAAAAGTGTTCAATGTGTAAAGCTGTTATACAAATGTACAAAGTAAAAAATTCAGACTAAAATTTCGCTATTTTAAAAATGTTTAATGTTAATATTCTATAATTGATATTATAAGATAATAAGGACTAAATTTAAAGTATGATACACGCTTAATAATTTATTGAACTAAATAACAGGTTTTATATTAAATAAATTGTGTCTATTATTATTATTATTTTTTTTTAAATTAAAATCAGTGGCTTTTCAATACATCAATAATTAGTAGATTTTTAAATGAAAACAGTTGATGTCTTGACAATATAATAGATTAAATAATTGTTAATTTTTTTAACAGATAATATTTCTTGAATTATCAATTATCTTTTAAAATTGTAATATTAATAAAATTAAAATTAAACTATGATTGTAAATTTTTGAAATGTTTACACTATTGACACAATATATACAAAATTATCGAAAAATCTAAATATATTGTATACATTAAATACCATTACATTGAAAATACATTACAAAATATATAATTAAAAAATATTTGATAGAATAATAAAACTCAAAAACTAAGAGAAAAAAATAGATTTTGTAATATGCAAAGGTCATTAACGTCCATTGGGCGAGCGGTGTCAAGGCTATGAATCTATTCTATTACATACACAACTAGGTGTTTCAATACTTTCTCAGGATTAAGGACAAGGCAAGTCAATGTAACACGACATAGACACCAATTAATAATTTGGATGCGAAATCTGTAAGAATTATATGAAGAAATGAAAACGAAGAAGAAAAATAATTAAAGTAAATAGTAACATGCACATAAAAGATGAGACAGTGATAGACTGATAGACTATTATTAATATTTATAATATTGTAAATAAATTGTCATCAAATATTTGATATCTGCTTTAGATTATTTAACGATACTTTTTTAAGTTTTATACTTATTTAAATATAAACATAACAATAATTTAATCAAAATTTAAAATATTTGTTACGTTAATGTTTTGATATAAGATTTACAACTGTATACGTCTTTTGAGTTATAAAAATATAGAGTAATATTTATTAATTAGCAATTAAAATATATTAAAAAATTAATTGAATTGATAAACTGAAAACTATTTTATAATTGATATATTAATCATAAATTATTTATTTTCAAAATTCATAATTAGAGATAATGATAATTAAAATAATATTTTATTAAAAAAACTGATTTAATGAAGTAATTTCAATTAAATATTAATTCTTTATTCTATGTTCTTCATAAGTATAAGTAATTAACAATTATTAATACATAAATTTCATTAACCACTATTTTTCAATACTTGACTTCGCATTTTAAGCCATGTAAGTTCAGAAACAATTGATATAATATAATTTGTATAATCATTATTGGCAAAGAAAATTAATTGATAATTCTAATTAATAATGATGTCATTCAAATAATATTAATAATAAAAATATTTCTCAAATTGAACATAAAATTAAGAAATAAAAAACATGAATTGATAATAATAAATAATATATTGTAACATTACCTTGTATGTAGTTTGGAGCAAACTCTGTATAAACTAAATGAACCAAACTATAGTATAATAAATCATATCAATTTAAGTACTTTAATTAAAAACGTATTAGATCTATAACTTCGTATATCAAATACGTCATTTCAATTGTTACAATATTTGTAATTTGTTTAAAATATTTTTCATCTTTATTTGTTCAAGAAATACAAAATATTCAATTTTTTTCATACAATATCAACGATCGCTGCAAATTGTAACCATCAGATTACACACCTTCGACAAATAGTTTTTATAAGAGATTCTCCTACGTTAAAATCGAGAAAATCGAATGAGACTGAACTTGATAAAAGGCCCAACTTTTCAAAATCTGATGTTAGACTCAATTAAATGTGAAAAGATCTGTGAAAGGGAATTCGAAGCAGGATAAACTTGATAATTTTTTAGTATTACTATTTAATAATTCAATAATTAATAAAATTATCTTTAAAGAGCAAGAACACGAGTTAGTTTTACAGATAATTTTTACATAGGAGGTAGATTAGAACAATTGTAACAAAATGAGTTTTTTGTTACTAAAATTGAATTGCCACGCTATAGGAGAATTAGGATTATAGTTCCATGAATTTTGAAATTTAGTTGAAATTGCAAGATGATTAATTATTACGTATTGTAATTCTATTCATAAACATTAATGTATAAATTTGATAGTAAGTAAAATATAATTAAAATAGGTATATTGATTTTTATGTCATAAAATATGAATCAACAAAAATTTACTGTATAAATAAAAATTTAAAGAGCCCTATTTATGCAAATATAATTATTATTTAAAAAATAATACATTAAAATATTGTATTTTATTATTAAAAAGATTGATTTCATTTTGTATAATTGCAACAATAAATAATAATTTGTAACAACCGTGCTTGGTACAAGATTGTGACAATACGACAAAGAGAGAAAGCATAAGAAGGGGAAAACCCGGGTTTAACCGATAAAAGACAACCAAAGTAAAGAGAATTCCGTTTTAGTATCGATACAGACTTGGTTGTAATAATCTTTTGCGTCGAAAATTCTGAACTTTAACGCATAACTTTGTATCGGTCTTAATTTGCTAAATTGTGCAAATCTCCTCTCTCTTTCGTAGTGCGTTTATCGTTTATTGAGTATTATTATTACTGTATTCTTGGTTAAAGTTTATTTTATTCATTCGCGTTAGTATCTCCCATTCCGAGCGTTAAGTATGCAACATTGAAGCGACGCGACATTATAATCGTCGTTTGTGCTAGTTGTGAATATTTATCAATGCACATGCGAATAATAATATGAAAAAAATTGTATATTTAATTCTGCTCAAGTGAGTATTATCAATATTTAATTATCTAGGGCTCAATATAAAAAAGTTAATATTTTAAATTAATATAAAGTATTATTAAAAATTGATATAGACTCATCGTGATCTGACAAGTGAAAATTAATTTTTTTTTTTGCATCAAATTAAATGAAGAAAGAAAATTGAGTAAATAATTATAATATACAATATAAAAGTGAAAGACTGTTGAGAAATATAAATGTGCTAATAACATGTTCAACACGAAATTCCACAACGAGTAGAAAAAATAATGTACAAGCAATCACAAAGATAATATTTTTTAATTATATACAATATTATGTACTTCGATCTTATTTTACATATATTTATAAAAAAAAATTATTTTTCACACAAAGCACACACTAACGCTTAGTTATTGGGTATTATATATAACTGATAGTGAGATTTTTTTTATATTGTTACTTCCAGTATTCTCAATTTTTTCTAATACAGTAACCCTCAATAGATAACGCTGACGCATTAAATCACAAAATTGATGAATGAATCGAAGAGAAAAATCACGTAGAAATAATAAATTTATTGAAAAAGCTAAATTTAAAAACTTCAGGAACATGAAGCGAGCAGAGAATTTGGCTTTTCGATCGGATCCTCGATTTAGAGCTTGAAAACAATGTAATAACCACGGAAGGAGACAATGCAATTGGCGTATAGAAAGGGATGTAATATTGGTTTAAAAAATTAAGGAATTTTCCAAAATGGTCGAAATGAAGCAGAGATTATTGCAGATAGTCAAAGCTAGAATAGAATAAAAAATACAGTTAATAAATGAAAGCGAAATTAAGACTTGGTTGAATAAGAAAAGCGAGACCCATATGTACGTACGGGCTAGTTTCACGCATTCGCCCAACAATTTTTAAAATAATCTGAAACATTTAATAGACTAATTGAATAGGTTCATGAGACAAGAATGCTGTTTCAAACGCTGCACAACGATCAGATTAAGATAACTCAACTAGTTGAGACTCTCATAAAGGAAGTACAGGCGTTAAAGACAGCATAGATAAACACGAGTCAATACTAATATAAGGGATATACCAAACAGATTTTCATGGACTCAAACAGGCTTGTTTGGAGCTTTTTGGCTGTGGAGGGTTACACGTAACGAACACGTGCGAAACTCTGAATATAGGAATAGCATTCTCGACTATGAATGCTACGGGTAAACTAGGTATTGGTAGAATGGTACATCAATGGCACATCAAATTTTCAGGTGAGAAGGGGACGTCAGTAAAAAAGTTCCTACGGAGGATACAAGAGTATAGGCCACTGACGATGATATTGCATAAACACATTTTAAATGCTTTTATAGAACTACTCGAAGGTATCCTGCTATACAGATATCACCAATTTCATGGAGATTGGAAAACTTGGGTGGACTTCTGCACAGTCGCACATGTGTGTTTTTAAATTAACACAATTTTTCAGAATAATTTCTCCGCAGAAATTAACCGCTGAACCCAAGGCCGAGGAGAACCAGCAAGGGACTGTATATTTTGACTCCTAACCCTGATGGAATATTCCCACGAATCCTATCACCTGAGTACACAACTGGACCAACTTTATAAAATTTACTGCTTGAGTTATGAATCATACACATCGGGAAAAGTTTACCAGTGTTAATGAGTTAGTGGTTCCTGGCAAGGACCTGAATATATGGTAACCATGGAATGGACTTATGAATCGTCATTACCGACAGATTAACCAGTCATACCAAGTCTAGGCAAAACTCCAAAGAAGGTTAATTTCTATTGTGCAGGTTTAGAACATAAAATACGACGATTTATGTGTACTAAATTTCTTTAAATTGCACCGGTTGCCTTTGAGGCCATTAACCATATGGAAAAGACGAAGCTGACTTCCACCAGTA
This sequence comes from Eupristina koningsbergeri, assembly GCA_018907245.1. Taxonomy (NCBI): domain Eukaryota; kingdom Metazoa; phylum Arthropoda; class Insecta; order Hymenoptera; family Agaonidae; genus Eupristina; species Eupristina koningsbergeri. The sequence goes on from JACCHV010002976.1 coordinate 1,013,717, forward strand.
GTGAAGAATCGATTGATGAGGGGATGAAAGGGCTTCAAGAAGAAATCAAAACTCTCACGGCGACAATTCTGAAGATGTCGCAAAGTCGCACAGTAAACAACCAGCCCAATGGAAAATTAATACTAAGGAAAGTCCTCCTGGTAGCCCTCGATCGAAGAGGAAAAACTCTTAGAAACTGACGAGTAATCGCAACCAAGATATGGAGGCCGTAACTACTCCAGATATTTCGTATTGAGATTGCGCATGGCTTGGACACTCGCTCTTCTCTTACCCTGAGTGCTCGGGAAAAAAGAAGAAAAGCTAGTTATAGAGGTCCAATTCGCCCTGACAATAATACATCGGACCTTAACTTTTCATATTTCAGTCGATCATGCCCGGTGATATATGAATATAATATAAGCATCGACGGGTATAACGTCCGCACTCTGATAGATTCAAGAGTAGTCAGGATATTCCTTGATTGTATAGAACTCTAGATTGTTATGGTAGAAGGTCACCCAGTCGAACAAAGTCCCGATGCTGCTGTGCGATTGGCAAACGGGCAAACAGAGACAGTTCTGGGAGATGTTATGTAGTCTTTCGCTGTGGATGAAATTCAATGAGAATAGAATGTGTTTCTTCTCCGAAACTTGGAGTGTTTTTGGGAGTAGATATCTTACGGAAATTCGATATTATGCTTTATTATAGAGAGAATCGCCTAGAACATGAGGTTTTGAAATTATAATCCTCTTCTAAATTTATGCGGCCTTCCGATTTAGACGAGTGCAGTGACACCTATAGGTCTGGTGGATATATTAAAGAAACAATCAGAAGAGACCATGGAACTGATGAACAGGACTTTAGCTCCCAAAAATGCACCATTGGTGTACAAAAATCTGGCACAACATACCATTGATATCGGTGATGTTAAACCGATAAAGCAAAGATATTATCCTGTATCACCTAAGTATCGAAGAGTAAATGCATCACCAGGTAGACGGCATGCTGATACAAGGCCCGATACGATGTTCAAAGAGAAAATAGTCAATTCTTGAAGTTATGGTACGGAAAAGAGAAGGAACATATATATTTTGTGTCGAATATCGTAAGTTGAACGCTGTGTAGAAGATCAGCGCCTACTCTCTTCTTTACTTGAACGTAATCTTACGTAAACTACGTCACGCCCGTTACATTTATACACTGGATTTGAGCAGGGAGTATCATCAGATCCCTCTGGGTGAAGAGTCATGCTATTTAACTACTTTTGCAGTATCAGGGATGGATTTATTCAAGTGGATATGTTTATCCTATGGCGTGGTGGCAGGACGCATAACCTTGCGGTAACTCAGTGATAAAATGATCAAGCCTGACATAGAAACATTCCATTTTGCCTATATAGATGATATCATTGTCGTGACGGCAACCTACAAGGAACATCTTGTGTAGTTTGAAGTTATCCTAAGCAGGATATCAGAAGAAAGAGTAACCTTTGACTGCAAGAAAAGTGAATTGTACTATTCCGAAGTGATGTTCTTGGGCATCCTTGTGAATGAGAAAGAATTCCGATCACATTCGAACTAAATAGCGCCGTTGTTGGAGTACTATGTACCGTGAAAGCTGAATCAGGTTCATTGATTCCTCGGATGGCTCGATGGTATAGAAAGTTTTGGAAAACTTTTTTACCATCGTCGAGCCTTTGACGTGTCTCATCAAGGTAAATATTACGTATCTTCGGGAAGAACAAGCAGCCTTTCAGTAATTATAGTCAGGTAGGCAGCCGATAAAAATTCCCTGGCAGGGCAAGAGGCAGTAGTAATAAGCTGCCCATGAATTGAATGGTTTTTTCACGTTGATCGAGGAGACAAATTAACTTTCATAAGAAAAAGATAAAATTTTATTAAACCTTTTGTTTCATTTTTTCCCATTCTTATTTCCTCCTTTTCATGCATAAAATTTTGTTTTAATATTAATCGGAATAGAGAGACGTACATAACCTAGTTACTGTACGCAACCAGTATCTGAGGATGAGGTATGCAACAACCGTGGTTGTTATAAGAGTGTGACAACACGAGAAAGAGAGAAAGCATAAGAGGAGAAAAACCCGGGTTTGACCGATGAAAGACAACCAAAGTAAAGAGAATTCCATTATGCTTAAGGAAGTATTGTACATTACTTCATTATAAATTATAAACTCCTTCAATATCCATGAAATATTTTATCTATTACCACTTTGAAGATAAGAAATAGAAATCATATAATAAAAATCATTCTAAAAAATATTGTAAATTAAAAGAATTTTTATTGAAATTATCATGCATATTACGCTAAATTTAAAGTTTCTTCTATACAATATCTATCTTTAAAATGTATCATAGAGGCATAAGCATTTCAAATAAAACAATAAAAAAAGCATAATTATAGAAAAAAAATGTTATTAAAAAATTTTTAAAAAATGTTTCAATATGTGTTGAATATATATTAAATACAATGTTAAATAATTATTTATTATATTTACATAATTTCTTATATTTAATTAAGATTCTGTTCTTTGATTTTACTTATTCAACTATTTACTAACTTCATGTATTTAATTTCATTATTGTTATTTCATTAATTATTTATTAGTTACAATATCTTTTAATTAATTATCAAACAATTTATTAGATTATCATGTATTAATCCATAGACAAAAGAAAAGAATACTGAGTAATAAAATTTTTGGTAAATTTATTTATAATAAATTATTTATCATTTTATTTGCATTAATTAGGGAATATCAAATTCTAATTTTTAATATAATTTTAATTTTAATTAGTCTATGTTTTTTAATTCATAATACTAACTAATTATTTTGTTTTATGATTTGTATTTTTTTGTTTAAAATTTTTTATAAATCCTTAGAATACCTTATATTTATATCAATTATTTAAAATTATATAGAATTTAAAGCAAAGATTTAAAACAATTGTTTTAAAATAAAATAAAAGAATATAACAAAATCCAAGATGAAATAATAAAATTTTGCGATGAGTACTTGAAATGTACAATTTAAATAAGTATTTAAGGTATGTATAAGTTAAAAAGAGAAAAAAAAAGAGAGAAGAGTACAGAGAAAACGACTAAAAGAAACTCACCTTTGCAAAATAATAAAAAATCCAAATTACTAATTAAAATTATTACTAATGGCAACATTGTATATGATGTAAATACCAATTTAATGTTTATTACTCTTCAATTTGCGTACACATCATTATCTTTGACCTTACTATATATATTTTGTTTTTTTGCTTTGCATCTAATTTGCTTTAATAAATATTACACATGTTTACGAAATTATTGTAACTATTATGTTTCTATATTTATGTATATTTTATTAAATTTTTTTGCTTTCATCAAAAACAATGAACAGAATGTTCTTTTTATTATATTTTTGTTTCTATTTAGGCAATTGTCTTTAAAATTATAAATAATAAAAAATAAAAAAAAAATAATAGATACATATTTTATCTAATTTTATTCATTAATTTTTTTTTTAACATATAAATGATAATCAAAAATTACATTTTATGAGATCCTTTAATGGTTTAAATAATAAATTACTGTTTGTTATTAAATTTATTTAAATATACATACAAGTGTTCATAACCAAATATTATACAAAATATTTATAAAAAACTAAATGCAGCATGTGTATGTTCAAGAAAAATCACAAATATTAATATATGAAAAAAAAAATAATAAAATAATAAAAATGAAAAAAAATGTTAATATTAGGTATAATAAAACAAATATACTACTGCATCCATGACTTTTGTATATAGATGAGTAATTTTTTTTCCGATTATATTTATGTATTAAGAAATTCATCTTTTTATATGTCCGATCGTGTTTTACAATAAAATAGATTCGAATATGTTCGTCTGGCTTGAGAAGTCATCTTTTTTCTAAAGTACTGTGGCTAATAAATGCATTGATTATTTTTATACTGGGTTTATTATGATTTCATTGTTTAACATTATCTAATTTTTATGATTTTATATTGAAATAGATCATTTTTTAAAATAATAATAAGTTAATTTATCAAATATTAATATGAAATAAATAATTAATAAATATATTTTACCCATAAAATTTAAGCATAAGTAAAAATAAACAATATTGAATATTTAAAATAGCATTTTTAAATATCCAATGATTATCTATAAAAATAAGTCTTTCTTTCTATATTTATTTCCTTTATTCTTTGAATATTTATTCTATAAATCAGTCGCATGATTATTTAATTTTCTTATATTTATACTTTGTTAAAAAAATGCATGGATTTAATTGTTGAAAAAAAACAAATAATTTTTATATGTACACTAAAATATATATAGTGTTTATAGTGTTCGGGCCTAAAGTCAATAAATCTATACGTATTTCGCGAATAAATTATTATATCTTTATCTTTGCAGCAAAGCAGCCATACTGCACAATCCTACTTATGATTTCGGAAACAAAAATATAAAATTTGTATATTTGAGTGCGAATGAAAAAAATATTGAGATGAATAAATAAAGAATGAAGGAATCGAGATAATATTTGATAATCATAAGAAGAAAGAACTCCAAAAAAATTATTTGTAATTAATAATTATAATTAGAATATATGACTTTTTCAGTTTGTTAACTTGAAGTTTATATAAAGAGGTTGCATCAGTACCGTATTGGTAAAATTCAATTAAATACTAAAATATTTGAAAAGACAAGCAGTTAATGAAAAAAATTCTAAAAATTTACATAGAAATGGAGAAAAATTCAGTAATAGCAGTTGGAATATATGAAAAGTTAAAAAAGTTTCCTGTTTGAGTTTGTAAGGAAAATAATTAGCTAATTAAACGTTTAATATTTTTTTTTTTTTTATTTTTAAATTAAATTAAGAGTTTTTTATTTATATACATACAGATTTTTTAAGTCTGTGTTTAAATTTTTAAATCTTTTAAGTATTCATTAAATTATTTTAAACATTCAGTCATATTCACTAACCCTACAAATTACATACTTCAAAAAAAAAAAAAAAAAATTACAGAATAGAAAGAGAAAGAAGGATTATCGACAAGATGGTAAAATACGTGCTTTATATTAAAGGAATTTATAAAACAAGCTAGGATATAGGAAAAGAAAATTGAATAATAACCAGATAAAGTCGATTTAAGATTAAGTTTTCGAATTATATTATGTTATTTATACTTTTATTATATTATATCTCTGTATAAATTTTGGCTACATTATACTATATTATATCATTATTTATTAAATTGTTTTATATACATTTTAATAAATCTTTTAATATTTTAATGTATTTCTCAACATTAAAAATAAATATTATTTATATATAATGAAAGATGTGTGTATTTTAGTATTAATTAATATGTTTGTGAATTATTCAAAATTTATTAAAAAGAAATAGTATATTTTATTTGTTATAAAAATATATTTCTTTTCTAGTTTATTGTACTCGGTAATAAATAATTTTTCAATAATAAAATAATAAAAGGTAAATAAAAGAAAACAATTTGTCTTTTTAAAATAAGTCATTTATCTAGTTAAATTGTTAACTTAGCATTAGGATTATCATAAAAGTTTTAGTTACTTCTCACATTTATAAATTTATATTCTCATAAATTCAAACATTAATTATTTTTAATCGTTGTGAATTATTAAAAAATTATATATATATATATTATTACATGTTGAAACATTATTCTTAAATTCAAATTAATTATATTATTTTTTAAAATACTACTATATATTGATATATTTTATTAAAAAAAAATAAATTTTTTTTAAATAAATTTATGAAGAGACAAATTTAAAAAATATGAATTATTTTTTTTTTCAATTAATATAATATTATAAATTATATAGAGATAATTGATAATAATAAGTTAAACAATTAAATTGGAAATGTTGAATAAAACCCATTTATTGAATACCATTTAAAAATACTATTATTTAAAATATAACTTAAATTTTATGATAAATTTGTTAAATCAGAAATGTGTATATTTTTATAGTATTTTTAACGCTATTTGAATAGAAAAAATTATTTAGTAATTTATAAATAACCATTTTTAACTCACGATTTACTGGTAATATTCATGAAGATGATATTCATAAGTTAAGTGTAATATTTTTAAATTATTACGAATAAAGATAGTATAATGCAGTAATAATTTCTAGTAATAATAACAAATTCTAAATCAGAAAAAGTTATATTAGCGAAATATATCTTCTACTTTTTATAAAAGGACTTATGCTGGTTTTCGCAACTGATGCATTGATAAATTTAATTTAAAAAGTATTCTCTAATATTTTTAGCAAACAATACGAAATAATTTTTTCTTAAATTCCTTGAATATTGCAGTATTCAGTTCATTTGTAAAATAAACTTTTTCAAATTTCATTTATGTTAAATCTTTTTAATAAAGTATATATTTATCAAAAATTGTTATCAGTTTATTAGATCCACATTGTCACACTATTAACATTGATAATAAGACTTACCTCGAGCATGGTGGAGGCTTCTTAACAAATTCCGGATTTGAATTATTTGTGGAAACTGGTACAAGATTGACGATGGTCCATCCAAGTAAAAATAACAATAACCATGATGCCGACAAATAATCACTATTCTTTGAGGCCATTTTTCTCCTACAGGTTTTTGTCCCTAGACAGTACGAGAGGACCGCTATATGTGTTAAACTTAGGAGAACTAAATTTTGTTTCTTTACCTTTTTACTGTGAGCAAAATATCTACATATGGGTATGAATTTGTACTTGTATATATATCTATATATGTTGTACTTTATGTATAATTATATATATATATATATATGTGGATGTGCCGTCGATATACTGCAATGCGACACTGCTTTATTGTTTTATCTGTATTTTGGAAAAATATTTGGGTGTTTGGGATTCAAAGACTAGCATCCTTCTTTCTCTCTTTGTGTTTCAATGCAATTTTCATAATGGTAATTCTTTTTATTTCTCTCCCATTATCGATTTATTTTTTATTATCATTTATAACTGTTTTGGAAAACTTGAAAATCTCAATTATAAAATATGTAATCTGGCTAAGGCAATAATATGCGATGATGAGAGAGAAGCAGGATGTTGCGATAAGATCCTTACTTGTTGGTAAGTGGTTTTGGATGTGGTTCTTGTGACTTACGAAGCTTACGTGATAATTTTAACTCCAACAGATTGGTTACATCTTTCCTAAAAACAGAAAAATGTTTTATTAGTGTAATCAGTATATTACTTTTGAAAACGATTAAATGTTTTAAATAAAATATATATATTTTTTGTAAAGATTGAAAAATAATTGCAGATATAATTTAAAATCTATTTATTATTATGAATAAAATTGACGGCGAGTAATGCATTAATTTATGCAAAAATGTTGTTTTTCTTTCCGAAGTAAAAGTTCAATATTGAAGTTAAATAGAAGTGTTTCATCAAAGTCGATATACATGGTCTGTCCAAAAAGTTTTGAGTTTTCTTTTGAAGCCACTATTAGTCGAAGTGGTTTGAAAGAGTGCTTACAATGTGGGAGGGGGGGAGTCTTTTCTATTTGTCCTTTTCTTTTTTTGTTTTTTTGATAATTAGAAGCGGCAGAATTTTGCTTCCCGCGAAGGATGTTTTTCAATATTGTGACAGAGCGATAAAGTTTTGTGTGCAACTTGGAAAAAACAATGTGGAAACATTTCAAATGTTACAAAAGGCTTATAAAGATAAGAGTATGTCGAAACCGCAGTACGGAATATGGCACAGAGCTTTAAAAGAGGATCAGGAAAATATCATCGACGACTCCCGATCTGGGCGTCTATAAAGATCTCAAACCGGTACCACCACCAGTCGTGTATTAATAATTTAAAATTGGAATTATTGGTTACAATTAAAGCAATAGCGGAATTTTTTTTATCCCTGAATGAAGAAAAAGCTGAAAGAAATACAATGAAATTCGGTGCAAAGTATCGAGGCACATATGAAAAAAACTTTTAAAAAAATTAAAGCTGAGGAGTTTTAAGCTGCCTTTTAAATAGAAAAATCGTCTTTGTAGATGTAGGGGGAAATTATTTTGATGAATTTAAAATTTTTATTTCAAAATACGTACAAATCCTTCAATTAATCATCTTTGATAAAAAAAGATACTTACTTTTTTTTTTTTTTTATTTTATAATCTTCAAATAAAACTTTTTCGTGTAACTCTTTTCCATTAGTCGTTCCATCGAGTCGTGTCACAAAACTCAAAAACATCCTTCACACAAAGCAAAATTCTGCGGTTTCTAATTATTGAAAAAACTTCCCCATTTACTTTAAGACTTTTCCTAAATTGCTCAGACCAATAATGACTTAAAAAATAAAAAAAAAAAAAAATTTCAATACTTTTTGGACAGACCAGGTATAAGGAAAACGAAACTCTTAACTCTATTCTTTCATGTTGTTGAAACAGTTAATACTATTTGAATCAAACAAAAAATAATTTTTAGTATAATCAGTATATTACTTTTGAAAGCGATAATTGTATATTAAAATAATATGAAGTTATTGTAGTAATAAATAGTTGCAGTAAAAAATAATTGTGGTATTAAAATAATTATTTGAATACTTTTTCTCCTTTGATCGCTAAAGAAAAGCTCTTATTTCAATATACATATTAATTTATCAATAATTCTGAAATAAATGTAAATTAATTATTATTTTCTTTTTAAAATTTCATTTTAAAACAGATATTTTTTAATTTTGTAATTAAACCTGTTAATTAAGTAGATGATTAATTTAACATAATCCTTGTTTTAAGATTGGAAAATTTTTATTATAATTTTTTTATTTTCTGCAAAAAAGTATCTTTAATTAATGACTTTATAATATTATTTAGAGCAACAACTTGTTAATTATATCAATAGTGTTACAATTTAATTATTTAGATTTTATTTATTTGACGAAAAGATAGGCTTCATTTAGTTTTAGGTAGTTTCACTGTGAAAAAATAGAAGAATCAATTTTTTTTCAAGAGTGCTCCTAGATGCATGAATAAGTGTACATATGATATTAGAGAAATAAATAAATATATTGATAAAAGCGTACATTTGTATGCAATGTCAAAAATTTAAACAACTCAAAGAACCATTATGTTTTTAATTATTATTCTTTCGTTTTATTTTATTTAATTTTTTTTGAGTTCTTTAATATTTTTGTTTAAAACATAAATTCAAAATAGTTATTTTTTTATTGTTGCAATAAACGAAACTATATTGTAATTCTTAAAAATAACTTATAAATTATATATTATAACTTGAAAATAACGAATACTATAAATTTCGAAATATATTTTAAATTATTAGTTACAAATACATTCTTGTATTCACAAATTAAAAAATAAACTGAGGCAACGTACATGAATGAACATTTAGATGTTCACAATACAAACTTAAGATAGCTAGTCAGAAAGATATATCTTTACATATTCTCAGGTTTTTTTAATGACGTTATTATTATAAAATATTACTGAAAATACGATAAATATACAAAATACAAAACATCTACATTGATAAAAATTTAAGAAAAGATTAAGCAAAAACATTTTTTCTTGTGTTGTTTCATATCATCACCCGCGAAATTTTGTGGAGAAAATACATTAATTTAATATATTTTTTAATACATTGATATTGTAAATTACATTTCTAATACACTTTATTTTATGTATGATTTCACAAACGAAAAAATAAATAAATATATAAATTTCTTATATATATTCTGTAAAATAAAATTACATAAAACATTTGTACGATAGTTATTTTTCATGTTAATTTTATTTTTAGTTAGTTCATTCAAGATAATTAAAAATAATTAATAATTAGAAAAAAAAGAGTTAATTATATATAATAAAAGCTAAGAAATATTATTTACATGAGAATAAATATTATAATTGTTATTATTTTAAAAATATAGTGAAAATACTAAAATATCAGGAATTTAAAATATGCTAAATAATATTTTCTGATGTCAATGATTTGTTAGATATTGAAACATATTATATGGTAATCCATAAGTAGATATTAGATTTTTTAAGTATATATTTTAATACATATTTCATGTTTGAATGTTATAAATAAATGTAAAATTAGTTAATTTTAAAATTTTGAAAATATTCATAGAAATAAAAGACAAAATAAACTGTTCTGAAATGTAAATTTTGTAATTACGCCAAATAAACTTTAAGTCACATACATTGAAAAATTTTAGAAACAAATATTGAGATATAAATACTTGATAAATTTCAAATAATTTAAATAAAATTTTTAATTTATTATTGACTCACACTAATTTATTAAAATTAATGTATATAAAAATACTATTAAGAAATAAAAGATATCAAAAACTTTTCAATTTGTTCGAATTGAATTAAACAAAGCTCGAACGAATAAACACAAATTTTTAATTTTGACTTTTTAACGATTTTTTCTAGAATTATCTTCCGCTTTGGCCAGCTTAATTTTAATTATGACAAAATTTTTATTTTTCATCATGCGATTGTTATAGTTATTACAATCCCAAGTTTTTATTAAGTTTATATATTACCTGCATGATTACATTTTATAAATAAAAAAACTTTTTATTAATAACTTATAACTAAATTAATTGATGATTATTATTTTTTAAGTGTTAATGTATAACATTCGTTAATGTTAACAGTACAAAAATGTACATATTTAACATTTTATTACTATCTGATGGAAACTATCACTTGGCTTAAAAAAGTTTCTCAATTCAATTGCAAGTCTTATTTAAATATGAAATTTAATGCAACTTCACAACATTTTTTTTTTTTTTTTTTTTTTTTTTTTTTTACATATGTGCTACACTAATGTTTGATTATATCAATAATGTCAATATTGCGTTTGATAAAGAATATATTTCTATATTTTACTTGAAATATTATATTATGAATAAACATTCATGTTATATTTAGAAATTAGTTCTATTTATTTATTTGTTCAAATATTGATTTGCACAATCAAACAATCAGATATAGAATAAACTATTAGTGAAACATAAAAGTATATTTCGAATTTAAATTAATTTATCAAACAAAGTTTCTATGTATTATATAAATATTATAAATACATATTATATTAATTTTTTTTTTATATAAATTGTATACATTATAGGTACTATATTAAATACTTTGCATCAAATATTAATTTATCATCAACCTATTCATTTTCATTTATTGTAATTTTATTTATTGGTGAGCATAAGAAATATTTGAAATTTAATTTTTATAACTAATTTAATGTATTAATTTTATCTATTATTGCATTTTATTTTTTTATTTTATTTTATTTTATTTTTTGATTTAATAAGTTTATAATATAGTTTTATTTACGTATAGTTTATTTACAGTTTATTATATATTTAATTGTTAAATTTATAAATTATTTTTTATACAAGCTTTATAATAAATATTGTGTAATTATTTAATATATCATTCATTGTTTATAAAATTTATTATATGAATATTTATTAAAGTATCATTATTTTTACTATTTAATATTTATTATTTATATATATATATATATATATTTATAATCAGAAAATAATATTTACATTGACAAGTGTGTAATATAGAATTTAGTATTAATCTCATTTCATTTTAGTTTTGACTGTAACATTAGAGGTTATGATTTCTTTATATTTTATACATTTTAAATGTACACATTAATTTATTTTAATTAAAAATATTTACTTTTTTACAAGAATATCTGAAATAAAAAAGTTTATTTAAATTGTTTAAGATATGGAAAATTTTATAATTTTATGTTAGTCCGTAAAGTAAAAAATACTTTAAAAGATTAGAATTTTAGCTATTTTTATGTAAAAGTACGAGAGTATGGCGAGTATCAGTCTATGCTATAATTTGCTGATTAATAATATTAGTGATTAGATGTCTGCTACTGAATTTGTTAATTTGGCAGCGAACCTTAATAAATGATTACTACATTTAATTAAATTAATTAATTAAATATTCTAATTGTGGTGTAAAACTAATAAATGAACTACTTAAAAAAAAATGTTTCCTCTTCTCTTGAAACCTGTATGTTTTTATTGTGTTCTATATTACAGCGAATATTTTTTTTCACGTAAATTTTCTTTATCCTTATTTTTATTCTGTGAGTATAACTGCATTGGTATCCGGTCTGCTTCTAGAGATGGTTTATACATATATTTTGCGATAGATGTCACGGCGAAATTTTTAGAAGTTTTCCTTTATTGCAAAAATCAATTACACAAAAAAAAAGAATGACCAAAGTGATGATAATAATTATTTTTTTGGTATATAATTCTCGAATAAATATTTTTACTTTTTCTTATTGTCTAATTTTGTATTATTCATTACTCTTGTGCAATTAGTGTTAATTATTGAATTTAAACTATATTATGTCAAACAACATTGACTTCTTTATTAAAATATAGTATTAGATCTAGTGAGGAGATTCAGTATAGGACGAACAAAACTATTTATTCTTAATTATTTAGTCCACGTTTTGACAAGGTAACCCTTGTCTTTATCAAGGCTAATATTAAAGTGCAGGAATACGAGGGTATTCTATAACATGACAGTCATAACGTCACAGTTTTGAATGTCTTGAATTGATCTCACCGAATTTAACACTATATTTCAATAAACAAATATGGAAGGTTTTTATCATCGAAATTTAACAATATTGACTTCTATTATTTCCACCTAACACCTGTTTCACAATAAGTTACATTCTAACTGATTAGCATTTTTAATTTTCTGTAGAATTTAAAAATTAAATTGATTTTTTTATTGCTTTTTCAATTATTATTTACTTATATTATTTTATAATAGTGGAGTTTTGTAAATTTATATTTTTTAAAAAAATTTCAATAATTTTACAATTTATTAATATATAAATGATATTCTTTTATTAATTGATATTAATATTATTAAATGATAGACTCAGTTGATGTTCATCATGTAAGATAGTTAAATAATAATTATATTATATTATTTAAAATTTAATTTATTATTTACAACTTTACAAGTTGCAATTTCATTTAATAATATTTGTTATTTAAAATCTAACTATTCCAAACCTTTATTTTAAAGATAAATTTTATATATTTTGTTTTATTAATTTTGTAAATTAACAGATATATACAATTAATACACGAAAAAAAACATCTCGCCTTAAATGATAATTATAATAAAATCTTAGCATGAAAAAGATATCTTTTTATTAAATTAATTCTTAGTTTATGTTTCTAGTATAAATTTAAAGTTTCTAATATTTTGTATACATTATTAAAATTTAGATTTTTTACTGTTATAAAGAATAGTTTGTTGTGTGTTGATTTGTACATATGGAATTTGATATTTTTAAAAAATATATTGTTGACTGTCCATTTTTAGAGTTACATATTGTTTATTATATATCACAAGTATAATACGATTATTGATATATAATTTTTTTTAATAATTAATTTATAATTATGTGTATCCATTCTTTGAATATGTTCAATCAGATACAATCTCATCTAAAATTAAAATTAAAATCCTGATTAAAATATAAATTTTCAATGTAGTAAATAATCTTTTTAAATGGAATACAAATTTAATAGTAATTGAAAGATTTTAAAGTAATATATACATATATTGTTTTTATTTTTAAGTGATAAGCTTATATTGTCAATTGTACAATAAAAATGAATTCTATTGTATTTATATCTTTATATATTTTATATCCGAATTGTAATAATAATAATATATGTAAGTATAGTAATTTTTAAGAATATTTAAAGTTTATTACTAAAATATTGAAAAAATATACTAAATTTTATAGAATAATATATTATAAAATTTAAGAAAAATTTAAAAAAAAATAGCGTATTGGATTAAATTTACAGTAATATATACAATAATATAATTTATAAATATATTTTTACAAATAAATAGTTTTAATCAAAGAAAAAATATGGAATAAAAAATCTGATACCATGACAATCAAATAATACATTTTTTAATTTCTTCTCAATTAATATATAGTTTTGATGCTTTAAGCTTGTTGATTTTTTGAACGACATAAACATAACTTTAACTTTATATATAACTTCACTTTAATTTTAGTCAAATTCATTTATTTTTTTATGAATTTTAATTGGTTAATTTTAATATTTTTAATTAGCAAAGTTAAAAATAATGTATAAAATTAAATTTTTATTTTCATGCTAATAAAAAACTTAATAAAGAAAAGTCACATTATTACAAGTATACAAATTAATAAATGATACTAAACTTACGAGTTTTTATATAAAAATATTGGTATCTTTATATATATTGTGACTATATACATGTGTAGGTATGTATATTTACATACACATGTTAAAATAACTATGCATACGCATACTTAGATAGGATTTGAAGTGACCGAGTAGATGTTAAAGTAAAGAGATCTCACCATTATTATACTACTATAAATTAATATAATAAACCATTCTATAGCCAATGCACAAGATGAAATAAATACTTTTTATTTTATTTTAAAATCTATGCATTGAACTACCAAAAAGTTATGTACGAACATGAGCTATAATAAGATTACTTCTTACTACGTCACTTATTTACTTACAATAGATTCCTATATACATGTGAAGTACATATACATGTATATATACATTGATAAACGCATGAACGCACATAATTATATAATTATACTAATATTGTATATAATTATCTAAACATGCAAAACATGATGTTGGAATATAAGTTGTACATTTACAACACTTTCAATTTAAATTATTTACGATATTTTATTAATTATACATTAACTCTATGATATATAATAATCTATAAATATACAAACAAGATTTATGTAAATATATTTTACAATTTATTGAATAATTAATATGAAGTAATGTATTTTTTAAATTATCAATGATCTAGTTGAAGATTATTTTTATTGAATATGATGAAAAAATGAGTTAAATAATGCTTACCTCTGAGACAAGAGACCATTATAATGAAATATGATATACGGGCAGTTCATTATTTCATAATTTAATATTAAATATTTTTTCATATTTACATCATATTTTTTTCATATCTACTACAAAATATTGTTTGAAATCGTATCAAATTCCCTTAATTGAAGAATGATATATTTTTATAAATTAAATAAACTTTTAATAATATTTAATATATATTATTTTTGATACTCATTGAATGATGTTTTTATATGCTTTATTATATCAATTTTTTAAAATAAAATTATTATAATAATTCAAGACGTTAAAGAGATTTTTAATAATAGTTTTTACAATTTTTTTTCTGATCAAAAGAAAATCGTGTTAAAGATATGAAATGTAAAAGGATTTAAATAAATAGTTATATTATTTTATATTTCATTTTATTGTGTTCAAATATATAATTAGTTCGAATGTATTAATTTACGATGCACAATTAGTATAAAAGCATTAAAATAATTTTAGCATATAAAATAGCACTACTACATAATTACTATAATTGTATTCATGGAACAATATTATTTTACTATTATATTAATGTATAATAAAAATAATATTTATATTTAAGAAATTACAGAGTTAAATTTATATATTTACTTTTAATTTTAAGAAGTACTTTATTTTTATTTAAAAAAAAAAGAAATATTTTTATGCTGTAATTTTATAATTTATATAATCTAGAAACAATCTATTTTGACAATATACTTTTCAATATATTTAAATCAAAATTTATGAATATTTTCATTTATTTTAAAGATTCATCATCATCATCACCACCATCACCACCACCACCATCATCGTCATTATTATTTTTATTATTATTGTAATACTAATATTATTCAAAATATATTAAAAAATAGATTTTTATTTTATTTTTATTCAAGTTTATGTACTATTTAATGTAATTAATCTAATAAATGATAATTTGTTTATAAAATTATAATACCGACAATTCAAAATATAAATGTTTATTGTTATAGTATTTTAAATATTAATCTTATTTTTTTGTAAATTAATTAAAACCTAATTGTGTAATATAAACGAATGCGTGAAGCAAATAAGAAAAAAAAATTCATTTAATCTATAGAGTAAGCACTAAGTGATAGAAGGTAACGGTCTCATACACAGATGATGTATTATTTTAAAAGTATTAAAAGTATTTAACTTAAAATGAGTCTATGATTTAAATTTACTTATAACTTCTTAAAAATGTATATAATCAATTTAATAAATAGCAATACAAACTAATACGGGAAAACGATTCATGTATTTATTCATTAATTAAATTATACAATTGATGTTAAAGATTGTAAATTCAATTTTAAATTTTTGGCTTTTGGATTCGTGCCGGTACAAGCAATAACTAATCAAAAATGCAAAACTGAATCTGATAAAAGATATTCGAAGCACTGTTATTACATACTTTTTTTCTACTGAAGAGCGTAAAAACTAAAGAGCTCAAAACATTCTTTGTACACACTTCGAGTATTGAGACACGTTTTGATCGATAGATCTTTCACAAAAACCACAAATGTGTGTTCAGATGAAAAATCGGACAATTGATACTCGTGATTGTAGAGCCTACCTGCGAGGCTCGCGAAATCGGACTAACGCAACACGAATCTCACCTCGGCGTACAACTCGATAATGCCTTGAAACAAGTGGGGGATTCAGTCTCGCCACGAGTTTTGGAGGAGGTAGAAATAGAGTAGTTGAAGAAAGGAGACCATCCATGTTGATAAAATTAATATCGATGGATCTAGTAGGGATGTTGCGGAAAAAAATAATCCAGAAATGATCCATAAATAGCTACGAAAAAGAATAATTTTTTATTTGGAAGGACGAATCCCTTACAATTGCTTAATTTCTTTTATATACCTACTATTTAAAGAAATGTTTAATTAATAATGTCGAAATCACCTTGTGTAAATGATCTATACATGGTCCGCCCGGAAAGTGATTTTTTTTTATTTTTCGGTCATCAAAAACGGCAGGATTGATCCTCGCACAAAGCGTGTTTTTCAGTTTTGTAACATAGTGCGATGGACAGTTTTGTAGAATGATGTTATATGATAAAATGTTGTATGCGATTTGGAAAAAAATACTGTGGACATTTTAAAAAAACGGTTAAATATTCAAAAAAGTTTTTAAACATAACTTTATGCAAATTTTAACAAATACAAGGCGTCATTGATAACTTGAATCCGTAAATGATGATTTGAACTCAAAATTTTATGCACATGCTTGGTTTTTTTAAAATTTAAAAGTTTCTAAAGTATTTTATTAAATCACAAACAAATTTTTATGAAGTAAAGCTGTTCCAGCAGTCGATTCATCGTGCCGTGTTAAAAATTAAAAAACACACTTAACGTGAAGAAAAATGCTGCCGGTCTTAATGATAAAAAATAAAATAAGGATAAATAGAAAAATTCCTCCGCATATTTTTTGACCTCTGCGAAATCGCTACAATAAATAGTGTCTTCAATAAAAAATTAAAAAATTAAGCGTATTACTTTTTGAACATACTATGTATACATATATATACATACGTAAGTAAAAAAAATAATCCTAAAAAAAAAAGAATGATTTTTTATCTGAAAGGATGAATTCCTGTCAATCGATCAATTCCTTTTATCTGTTTATTGCTTAATGGAATATTTAATCAATAATGATAAAATAACTTGTGTTAGGATTTGTATGGCGCTCTTGATTCTTACTGTCAATCTCGCGACATAAAGTCTTGAAACTATGACACTTTTTGTGTTCAATTTCATATTACATAAATCCATGGTAGCAAATGGATCCCACAACTTTTTTACGTATATCTTCTTATATTGTTAGTAGATGAGTTATATCATTTAATTATTATTTTAATATTTTTTTGACAATATACGTCTTTGGGCTCCATTAGATTATAATTTGAATTTTTTGTTAAAACAAAATTAATTCTAAGCTTTACTGACAAAACAACCAAAGTAAGTATGATTTAAACATTATTTTACATAATTTATTTAGACGCCATACGATGTGTAATTAGAAGAGCCATTGCACACATGCGTACAGATGCCTTTGTTTTTATTGCTTTAGTGGGTTTTAAAACATAATGTTTATAAATGGAATTGATTTATATTTTTTAAATTCGAGCATTTATTTCTCTAAAACAATTTTATATTCTTAATATTTCAATTGATTATTTTAAGAATAATTTAACTAATTTTTTACATTTTTTAGATTTATTCAATAATTGCCTACTAATAGCTGATTTAAAAAAAATTAATTATTAAACAGTTAAAAAAATAAAAATTTATTCAAATACATTATTGATTTATTTTATCGTAATCATGAAATATATTATTAATTTATACACATTATATTTTTATGGGCATTCCTGATTTTTAATCTCTTATTAAATAAAACTGTTTTTGTTAGTTTTATTTTATTAAAAAAGCACTAAAATGAAAAATTAATAAATGTAAATAATTATTAAAATACATGTCCAGATAAAAACGTAATGCTTATATTAATTTTCAATATTATAATATTTTTTTATATATTTTTATAATAATATTATTTATTTATACAATTCTATAATCATAGAAACTCGTGTAGTATTTCAATTATAAATTTGGTTATTAGCATTTAGTATTATCAATATTCAATTAATGTGTTGTAAAGCATACTATTTTTTAATTTTCTTTTCTTTTTTTTTATGTCGAATTTAATTATTAATTAAAAATTAAATATTTTTTGGGAAAATAAATAGTATTTAGACTCTATAAAATGTTATAATATTTTAATTTTTTATTTTTTAGGTTTCTAAAATAAAAAACCATGTATAATCTAACAGGTATCGATAAGTCGATCGTTATTTGTTAAATGGAAGGTGGAAAAATTATAAGAATTTATGAAGTTTAAGTATTTTTTTTATACTTCTACTTTTTGTCTGCAAAATAAGGATCTAATTGTCGATAGCCCTTAATATATAAAAATATGGACACTCAAAATTTTATTTTATTCTTTTATATTTCATATCTATAACATGATTTTCTTTTGATCATAAAAAAAAAAAAAATGGAATCGTAAAAACTATTTATAATTAAAAATATCATTAAAAACGAGGATGATTCTAACAGCTTGGAATAAATTTAAATTATATAACATCTAATTTATTTATAGTTTTTTAAAATAAGATTTTTTTAAGATATTTCAATGAAATTAGTGACATTAAAATAATAATTAAAAAATTGTAAAAATTTAAAAAAATTAAATTAGTAATAGGGATTAGAAATTTAATTTTAATAGTTTATTATACATATAATAATAAATTTACAATTTATTTCAATATCATAAAATAATATTTACCCAATTATTGAAGATACAATATATAGCTACAATTATAAGATACTATACTATGGGACAAAATTTACTTGACTAGTAAATAAAAATTATATTATTACGACACATAGATATAATAAATTTTTTATAAATTGAGAATAATATAGTAAATAGATAAAAGTTAAATATTCATGTAGAAAAATAAGGAAAAAATATTGATACGGCACTTGCTATTAATAAATTTTATAAAGAGAGATTTTACAGAGCAAACTAGTAAAAGATAAATATTCATGAGTAAAATTAAGAAAAGACATCGTTATCATACATACTTTTAACAAGTTTTATATTACGTAGTAAATAAATGAAAGATAACTTTGCTTAAGTAAAACTAAGAAAAAAACAGATTACCCTAACCAACAAAATCTCTGAGCAAAGGTAAATTTTCTTTTCAAGGATGATGTACTAAGATAAGAAACTCGAAAATTTCTTATCTGACCAAAAACTAAGTCAATCAATATATATAATAATAAATATAAAAATATAAAAACTAAATGTAAAATCTACACTATAATTTATAAAATGAATATTTTTATAAATGCATGTATTTTTTCTTATTTAATATAATAACCAAATTATAAATAAGCGATATCAATGTATAGTATATTTTAAGAATGTGCTAAAACTTAAAAAATTTAATTTCAAACGAATAATTATGTAGAAAAATTAATGAAATTTGATTGTGAAACAAATGAATGTAATAAATAAATTTACAAATGTAAATTTACATATATTGGAAAATAATTTTGGAATATTTATTTAAAAACTATAATAATCAATTTTTATTCATTTATCACTTTAACATTTGTGTAAAATTTAGTATAAAATTTGCCTTAATATTTATAAAATGTAGGTAAAAGGATTATAAAAGAATTTTTAAAAATAAATAATTATTTATAATAGAAAAATTGAAAATAGTTAAACAAACCGACTTCTAAACAATAAAAATCACCAAGAAGTTATAATTTTATAAATATTTTATCAATTATAATAAATGCAGCATGAGTAAATAAGATATAAACATAAAATTTGTATCTACATATTATTCCATGTATTTAGAATTTATAAAAAAACGAGCATTTTTTTGTAAAAAGCGCAGTGCAGTTTAAGTTAAAATCTCATTATATTAGTACAAAGTCAGTGCAGTTAAAATTTTTGCATTTTAGCACACAAGGATGAGTTCTTTTACCAGCTGTTGTAGACTCAGCGTTGAATAATAATTTGATTATTATTCAGTAAAGGACATAACAATATCGCATATAATTGTATCTTATTTTTAAGATGAATATTTTATTCTATATATTATAAAATATAATAATAATTAATAATTAACTCACTAAATTTAATTAATTTTTTGAGTACATTTTAGTACTGATTCTATAAAAATAAACAGTTGAACTTATCTAAAATAATTTTAATGTCCAATAAATCATAAGAAATAGATTTTACAATTAAGTTATATAGAATTTTAATTTATACCTTTATCCAAATAAGTAAAAAAGTACAAAATAAATTAAGATAATTCAATAAAATGTCATACATAAGTTTAGCAAGATTGTAAAACACTTATAAACTATTAAAATGTTTTTTTTTTACTAATACATATAAAATTGAATTTTAGTAAACTATGTTAATGAATAAATATTTCAAAAGTATTAATCAAGTATTTTTTATTAATATAACAACATCAATATTTAAATTAAAGAACGAAAATCTTTTGCTTCATAATTATTTTTTGTAGACTGATATAGAATATGTAAGATCAGCAACACTTAGATCAGGTTTTTATTACTATAATAATGTTGCTCATTGTACACATTTCATATTCTTCTACAGAAAAAAATTATGAAATATTAAGTTAAATTCGGATGGATGAACATTCGTTGCATGATAATAATGACACAAATGTGTAATTGATTTTCATGTGTTGATGAGTATTGAATAATTCTAATTTCTATAGTTAACTAAGAATACTCAGAAGGAAAAAGCACTTCTTATATTCGAAGTTTTAATTTGTTGTTTATTTTAATTATTTTTCCGCAAGTGTTCTCAAATTCATAATTAAATTAGTAACCAAATCTCCACTAATCGATGGCATTGATCGATTAGTTCAGGTAGTGGCAATAGTAATAGTTTATTGTCTGGATACATTTGTGATGAAGCTAAATAAAACATACATATTATTTAACTTCTTTCCTCATAGATTGACCCTTCAAATCATTATAGAAATCAACAATATAATTGCACAAATAGTATTTTTAGTTGAAAAATATGCGGAGAAATTTTGTCTATTTTTCTCCTTTATATTGAGATTATTGGAACCGGCAGGATTTGGCTTGGTGCGAAGCGTATTCAATTTTATAATACAGTGCGATGAAATGACTAGTTTCGATTATAATCATAATTTAATAGTTTTTTCCATTAATTTTGTGGTTTCAATAAATCAATTAAGATCTATAACATTCTTTTGTAATTATTTCATAAGCATTCAGGGACTTTTAGTAGAAAAAACTACTGTGGTCTCATTAATACATGACATATTTTAAATTCATGGATATTTAATATCATCGTTGAGAATACGTTGAATTTATAACTTTTTTCATTTGCAATTGTCGTAATGCATTTACTTTACATCTTTAGTTACAATTATATATAAAATATTCTTACTATTTATTTGTTGTAGCAGATTACTTTGAAATCAAATAAATCACTTTCAATATGATTATTATAATATGAAGCTATTAAAAACTGTAAAATGTTATTCAATTATTGGATAAAATGACATATGTTATACGCAAAAATTATAATACAATTATAATATAATTATAATATTAAATCCAATAAATATAATATATCCAAAGAAAAATTTACATATTTAAATCATATTTTCTCTATTAGCTAAAATTAATTTTTTTACTGTACTTGACTCATTATTAGATTGAACTATTTTAATGAATTCGAAAATGTCTATTGTATGCATTTAATATAATTCATGCAAATTCTTACAATATTAGATTATATGAAAAATTGTACTTTTAGATATTTATTTTTGTTTTAAGCATTACTTAAGTTCATCAAAACTTTTTCCACAAAATTTACAACTATCTAAAATTTTTAATATTCATGTAAAGTTGGATATATCCAGTGTAATATATAAGATTTGTTGTATTGCCAAGCCACACATATAGATAAATCGAAATGCTTACTAAAAATCGCGTATTGATAAACATAAAACACAATAAATTCTTTAGTAGTATTTCATTTTTTTATAGAATGATAATATACACTTGGATAATATTTAAATTTTAGATAAGAAACAATGTACAAAAAAACTTGGCTTAAAGATGCTACATGTAAAATTACAAAATCATATTATAAATAGGAAAATACAAAATATTTAAATCTCAAATAAATAAATAAGGAATAATAAAACGGCAATTTTAAATAATGAAGCATCACAATAAACATTCAAATATGAGCGTTTACTTATAGCTGTAATTTCAAAATATTAATCGCACAATTGTGACGGAACATGTTTTTCGCGTGTGAATTTCACTTTTTATAAATAAACATTTTAATATTAATTTTTACTCAATTTTACTAATAAAGTTCCATCAAAGATAATAAAACAGATATCTAAATGTTGATTTTCGATAATTTAATTTAATTATAATAAAATATATATTTATCAATATATTAATAATTTTTAATATTCAATTTAATAATGTAAATTTACTACAATCATCCCTTAAAATACTCCTTAAAAAATATATATAAATAAACAAATTATAAATTCCATTACTTACAATTAAATTTAATTTTAAACAAATATTTTCATATCTTTTTATTATACATATAGATTTCTATGATCAAGGTAAATAAAATAATTAACTTTTAAAAGATTATCTAATAACAATAAGCTACAAAATTATTATTTACATTGAAATAAAAAAACGTTTATGGTTTGGTTTTTCAAAAAAAACTTTCTATCGATAACATAACAAAATAATACTAATAATATTAGTAAATAATTATACAAATTTAAAAAAGAAGTCAAATAAAAAATAGATATAATGAATAAATATATTTAAGCATTTACATACATGTAAATATTCATAAATAGGAAAAAAATATTACTTTTGATAATAGTTGTAGTAATATTAATATTTAAAAGCATTAAAAGCAATAAATGATTCTATTTTGTTGAGAACACATGCAGTTTCTACTCAGACAGTTGCTTTTTGTGTTCACCCATCCTTTTTAAATACCAAGACAAAAATTGTTCGATGGCTAATCCAAAGTTTATTTGTTAACATCCCGTAATATCATTTTAATTATAAATATTGTACTTTTCAGGAGGGGTCAACTATAAATCAGAAAATTGTAATAAAACATGACAAACGAGCCATGAGAATTCTGTATCATAAAAAATGAGCTTCCTATCCATTTTTTGATGAATTTGTTTAATTCTTTTATTTTTAAATATACTTTTATCATATATATTTTTATCAAAATTAAATAACTATTTTTGTATAAAATTACTAAAAATTGAAGGAAATTTAATGAAATGAAATCGCTCATACGTACCTTTATATCAACCGATTCTGATAATCAAACACACGTGTCTATGCTTTCGTTCCTCAAAATTTAGTGTAAAACGTTCTTTCGATAAATGTTTGTGCAATTTATTCATCCTTGTGTACAAAATATATAGAAAATAATCATTGTCTAAAATATTATGAAAAAAATGTTGAATAATCAATGAGTTACGTTCAAATTAAAAATTGATTTTTAGCAATAAAATTCAATAGTAATTTTATACTCCTATATCTAAAATTATAATTTTTTTAAATAGATTTCAAAGCACTCATAAATTAATTTTTAATAGTCACAAGATCACTAGAGGTGCTAGTAGTAATTTATAAGCACGTGGATAAAAGAATAAATTTCATTCACCATGTTTGTTTTTTCTGCTTAATACAAGGATCGACTTTCTCTTAATTTCTATCTTGTGGTTTTTTTGTTTTGTACACAAAGTATTTTTTGTTTTCGTAATAACAATTTATATTTTATATTTAAATGAATTAAAAGCATGTATTAGAATGATTGAAAACGATTGACGTATAATTAAAACACATGAAATATTCTCCAAAATTTGTAACTGAGCTTAATGAATTCACCACTTTTTACAGATACTTTTATTAAACACAGATTCTTATATGATTCAATTTCTTAAAGTGGATTTTAAACATTACAAATTTAGAAAAACACATAAGCACAAGTGAAAAAAAAACTTAATTTTTGTTACTATAAAAATATTTTATAGTTCTTTAACATATGAGTATTAAAACAGAAAAATTTATATGAATATGTAGCTATACATAGATATAAATTGCATACATAAAAAATTAAATTAACTTTTATTTAAATTGTTTTAATTTTTTTATAATTATACAATATTACAAAAGAATATTATAATATTTAAAACATTAAAAATTAATAAAAAAAGTTTTTATATATAAAATTCTTATATCAATAATGATAGTAAGTATAGTCACATTTTAATAAATATTTTTAGTTAATTTATTTATTACATAAATCTAACTAAATATTCATTATTTAATTTTTTAAACTTTCAAATTTCTATTAATTTTATTTTAGCAGTTTGTATTTAATATTGTGACAATTAAAACATTAAAATGATGTAGCTATGTTTATTTATTTCTGATTAATTATTTTTTAATGAATTTAATAAAACAACAAAATAAATAAATTTTCAATGTTTTGCATAACTTTTAAATCATTAAATATTTCGTAAAAACAGAAATTTAAAAATGTTTATTTTAATATTTTAGTTATAAACTTATCTTTTATTGCTTAAAATTGTATAAAATATATACTTTTTTATATTTACATAACATTTGAGTAAGCATGTTAACATGGTATACCCTCAAACACATTCAAGTGTTACAATTAAATGTCTATGTATTTATAAGAAAAAAAGAAAATTTCTATATAAATAATAATAGTCAGAACCAATTTTTAGTCATATTTAATACATTTAGTATAAATTCATTTAATAATAATATAATTGAGTGAGTTAATTAACTAACAATTAATTATTTGTAATACACAATTTATAATTAATAAATAAATATATGTATATTCATATTATATATATATATATATTTCTACTTAATATAAAAATTATATTTGACATTTTTTTCTTCAAATTTCATGAAAATCAATTGGTTTGATAAAATGATGATGTTGATGTTATTTGGCTTATTAAGTATATATAATAAGTCTTATATAAAATACGTTGAATGTAAACATTACATTTACATTTAGAAATGAGCACTTAATTTTCTTTTTAATTTTTTTCTCAGTATTTTTAGTTTGATATTTTTTCTTTTTAAATAAACATGAGTAAATAAAACTTATTTTAAATTCTTAAAAATTCTTTTTTTTTACTTATTCTTAACCTTTGTATAAAATATTTTGGTTTAGCTGAAATAATAAAATTACATAATGTTTATTATATTTTTAATATATATTTAAGTTTAAATATAAATTTGAAAAAATTTACTTTTTAAATATTGATATTAAAATTTTCAGATTAATATACATTCTAAATAACAACAATAACTCAAATACAACAACATATACACAATAAAGATCGAAATATTTTTATAATAACTTTTTAAATTATTATTAAAAAAAAATGTTTTTATAATAAGTTTTATTATATTAGTCAAATCAAAAGACAGATATCATCTTATTTTATTTATATCTATTTATATAAATATGACACTATACAAATAGCCTGCATATTTCAAACCATTTGCAAAAATTGTATTTACAAAGATTATGATATGCTAATGAATGCAATATTATTACTTTAAAATTTCTATTAATGTGATACATAAAATTTTATTGTTGTGCATCATTTTAAGTTTAATAGCCAGTAATGTACTTGATATAAAATTATATATTATTATTATATTCAAAGGAATGTTTAATATTTAGATTATTAATTTTATTTATCTTATAATTATAAAGATACAATAAATATGATAAAAATTTAAAAATAAATAATAACGCAGGTTTACTTTATTTTTTCTTATCTACCCGTGCATACGCATTTTTGTCTACATACATATAAAAATCTATGAGAGATGTGTAGAAATTGTTATTGGATAACGCAATGTATAAAGACATCAGAAATTATTCAATATATTACTTGTAATTCGTAATATATTAAATTGCATTAAAATTTAAAGAAATAGTTTTTTTATGATATAATATAAATATTTCTATACATAAAATATTAATATTAAAAAAGTAAATACATAATGCGTAAAATGTTAATACATAATTTATTTAATCTCAATCCATGCAACAAGGCTTACTTTAATTCTATCTTGAGTTTTTTATTTAGCCGTAATTATTACTTAAGCATCTATACATTTTAAATTTAGAGATTTATACTAATAATTGTGGGATGATTTTTGAAATTATCAAAAACATTTTTTTTATGCAATTATGTTTTATTGAGGTCCATAACTATTCCACATGTAAGAAATAACTTTTATAATTATTCAAATATTAAGTATTTTCTTTATAATCATTCAACATAATTGCTTTTAAAACAATAAAATTAAAAATATTGCAATAATTACATGTTTACATATTAGTTTCAAAAAAAAAAAAAATAATCTGACATAATCATTAATTTCATATCATAAATCTAAACCATCAATAAAATAATTTATTAATTTACTCGGTTTACTTCATTCGTTGGGAAAATTATTTTCTTCTAAAAGATAATAAATAACAGAGAATACAGTCATTAAACGCACATTTGTTAGAAGAAAAGGTTATATTATCGATTGTAAAATAAAAAATAAATTCAATTAAAAATACCTGCAACTTCTAGCATATAAATTATTGGATTTTTCAAGTGATTAAAAAAAAAAAATCATATTTTATTTTGGCTAGTGACAATTTTCTGTATCAAAAATACTTTTCAGTGGAAGTTTCAGTCACAAAGTAATGCGTCGTTGTTTGTGCATGAAGATATTGCGTGACTGGACAACTACTACTACTACAATTACAATACATCGTCGTTATGTCGAAATCCATTACAATTATTCTATTGGCTATTTTTAGTCGGATATAGATCGTATAGCGCAGGGATCACAACAATAAGGGTTCATCCTGAATCGCAATCGCCGGTCGTCGAGCGTCGAGTTGAGTTATTAGCCAAGATATATAAGCCTCGAGTCTATTTTTAGATATTATGTGTTCTAATGATTTGCTGTTCGAATAGTTAGTTCGTGCTTCCTTCCTGCGCGCATTATCTTTCTTCTTATTTGCATTCCTTCCAACGACAATGATTTATATATAAATGTTTAGTGCATCTTTGATTTGACATGGTTTTTATATGCCATTTTTTTC
Source organism: Eupristina koningsbergeri (assembly GCA_018907245.1). Classification (NCBI taxonomy): domain Eukaryota; kingdom Metazoa; phylum Arthropoda; class Insecta; order Hymenoptera; family Agaonidae; genus Eupristina; species Eupristina koningsbergeri. The sequence continues at coordinate 1,041,646 of JACCHV010002976.1, forward strand.
ATTTCATATCTTTCTATTACGCTGAGAAAAATAAAACCATCCAAGCTTGAAGGCTAAATTTTTATAAACGTATAAATGAAATGTATGTTAATACGAATTCGAATATTTTAAATAGATTTTTGGCCGAATAAAATGATTATAATAATCATATCCCTAATAAAATAAATTTTTTTTTTTTTTAATACTATTATTTTTCAATTTATTTAACTGTAATAATAATAATGATTATAGAGTTTTGAAAATTTTTTTTTTTTAGAATATACAATATATATTAAATGATATAAAAGTAAACAAATTTAATTAAAAATATATTTCAATAAAATTAATCATAGATTCAATTAGGTACCGATTTAAAGGAAAAATTAAAAAATGTATGTTAATTATAGTTTAGTTGAATTATAATACAATATATTGATACTGATTATTGCATGAACATTATTTTAAAATTTTCCAATATATAGTCATTGATTTTTGAAATATATGAATTTTTAAATTAAAATTATATATTTGATTGAGATTTTGTCGACGTAATTATTTAAATAATCAAATCGTGTAAAAGAAATGTTTATATCATAATAATTTACAAATAACTGCAATTAAATTTACAAGAGAAATGTAGTAATTTTTTTATATTATTATTTTGCAATTTCATAATTAAAATGTAAAGAAGAATGAATAATGCAGTCGTGAGCTTGAGTTAATAAATTGATTATGTATTAAATATATATATATATACATATGATATTAAATATAGACTGAAATTGATAAAATATAGTATTATGTGATGGTGATACATTTTTTACAAAAAATATATTTTATTAAATATGTTAATAAATTTCAGTAAATTATATTTTACGTGAGTCTATATTTAAGTAGTATTTAAAGAAATGTATTTGTTAATAATATTATTATTATTTTGACATAAATTTTTCTATAATTAGTCGAAAAAAATAATTAGAAGAATTAAAAAAATTTTATAACATAAATTGTAAATAAAAATATGATATATAAAATAAAAGAATATTAAATTTTGAAAAGTGTAATGTTTTAATTATAAACATATATTTTGCGTTACTATTGAACTATGGAACACTATAACCATAAGTAAAAAGATTTAGTATCTTTAACGTTCGCAGTGAATAAGCTTAACAAAATAATTGACGCTACATTTAAATGACAATATAGAGTAATATATGTAGTAATTTTTTCAGTTCGCTGATGACAAAAACAATGGGGTTAAATGTGTATTTTTACAAATGCATTTCAAGGATGTACAAAGAATGACACAGATTTTATTCGTTCAAAATACTTATCAAAATTCAGAGTTCTAAATTCAGAAATTAATTTTCAGAGTACTTTTAAAATAAAACTTTTATGTACGAACAAAAAAAGGATACTTAAAATAATAAAGAATGTTATAAAAAAAAATCTATTGGATATGTCCTGATTTTAACATATATTATTAAAGAATTAAAAATAAAATAAATTATTTAATGAAACATATAAATGTAGTTTTATGAAAATAATTCGTCTAATGAAATTACATATTGTATAAATAATTAATCGTATAAAATTATAAATAAAGTTGAAATGCGAGTCTATTGTATTTATTACAGATAAAAAGTAATATAAAAATATTATAAATGTTAATTCATATATAATTTATTTATAAAATCAAACCAAAATAAAAATATACTAATAGTACAGTTAAATAGGCGATAAACAAACAATAAAAGTTTGTATTTATTCCAAACTTAATAAAGGAACTTTGATTTCATGTAATATAGTATATAGAACAAAGTACAATAATTTGAATAATTATACATATAATAAAGCGATTCCTCTAAAAAAGGCGGTTATGCTGAATTATCATATTCTCCTAGAAAGAGCTCTTTCTTGCCTGTTGATAAAGGCTAAACTTGTAAGAGGTTGGTAACTGTATTTGCATATGTTTGGCGGGAAACTCCTTGAGTGAAGCAAGGTGTATAACTTTTTTTATTATAATGGAAGTTGCATGAACATACTACTGACCACCGGTCTAGCGAAAAAAACAACTTTTCAATCACTTAAATGTGGTGGTATCAATTGTAAAGCAATATGTTAATATGTGTACGTAATTGAGCGCACAAACAAATAAAGGTTCACATTGTAATAAAGAATTAAAACTCAATTCATCCAATTAAGATAGATTAAGGATTAAAACCGCGAACAATTCTCAAGAGAACAATTTAAAAACTTAGAATGAAGTTCTCAGGCGCCCAAAATGCATAAGGGGTCATGAAGGCCGATCACCAAAGTTTTAGTTATCCCTTTAATTAGCTAAAAATGTCTTCTAACCAACTTTGCCAATTGGACCATGCAAGTTAGAAACAGTGAGATTCGTCCAAGGCTACTGAAATCAAATGCATCTTTTCACTCTTTCTCTTAGATCACCTACTATGTGGGCAATAGACACTCAGCCACTGCACAAATTAGACCTAGACAATACAGATTATAATGAAAGTGCGGAAAAAGACAGTAACTAGTCAGATATATTCAGATAATTAAAATACGGTTTCTAGTTAAGTACTATTTATTAAAGCAGCACAAAGTCCATGACTAAAATTAATAATTTTTTTAAAAATTTCGAAAGATTTTGCAGGTTGAGATGGAAGAACAAAAATTTACTTAAACTACTTTAAATTTCTATATGCATGTCTAATAGGTCGAGATACTTAAAAGTATAAATATTATGATATTTTTAACAATGTTTACTGCGATGTAACGAATAACAAAACTTAATAAAGCAAAAGATTAAACAATAGACTGATAAAATAAAGCAAACTTTTAATGATACCCAATAAATCTGGAAAGGTTAAGAACTTTATCAAAGCCATTGGTCTTACAAAATCATAAAAAACATTCACATAGAGCTTACAAATACTTATAATTAAATATTAATTTTATAACTAATATGCTTATTCATTTTATTTAGAAAATATTCGCATAAATTAATTTAAAATTAAATTCTACTAAAACTAAGGTACTAATCGGTTAGAGCCAAGATTACATAGAATAAGTGTACATAAATTATTTTAATTTTCCTAAATTAGATTTTAATAAAATAAAAAAATTATAATGGTACAAATCTTTTAACTCTTTAAACATTTTCTTGTTTTTTTGAAGATTTTTCCATTTTTAAATATCTAATAGGTTTCTGAAAAATATATTATATTTGCAATTTTATAATCTACAATTCACCGCTTAATACTATTGTGTTAAAATAGTAATTTTTTATTTTATAACAAAATAAATATAATTTTCGGTTAAAAGTATTTATAAAAAATTAGCCATTTTACATATAATAATAAACTACAGATTTTTTATTTACTTAGTTTACTGTGCTTTATTAACAACCAACATAGTACTCTGATGCTTAGTCTATTTAAATAATTTACATAATTTTTATTTTATATATTTTGACATTATTTATTAATGTAACTATTTACTTAATATTTTTAATTTATAATGAATTTGTAATTTATGATGTATTAACTTTTCTGAAGTACAATATCAGTTTTGTAATCAAGAAATTATTAAAAATAATATTATTGATAGCGATAAACGCACAAAAAATAATAATCTAAGAAAAATAAATTAATGCAAAAATCGAATTATACATGTATTCAAAAAGTTACAAAAGTGGAATAATATATTAAGCGCAATATTTGTTAAAAATTATACTATGGTAGAGAACAACATATTAAATTTTATTTATGAATAGTTTTTTGTAAACAATATTATTAATCAAATGGGAAAATTGTAAAAACAAAATTATGAGATAAAAAGAATATACACATAAATACATTTATTTTTATATTCATACTACTATCTACATATTTATCCTTCTAAAAAAAAACATCTTATGATTTTGGAAATAAATAGTTCGGTATTTTTTAAAAATGCTTTTTTATCTACATTTATAATTTTATTTTATTACATACTTTACGTCAACCAGTGAATTGCAAAAAAATTATTCAGAACCTTTGAAATTTCTTTCTTAAAGTATTCAATTATTAGGCCTATAAATATTAGGACAAAATTTTTTATTTGCATATATACAAAATCTTTTAATATTATATAAAATGTAAAATAAATTATTTAGAAAAATCAGAAAATATCAATACTTTAAATGTAGTTCAGAGAAATTTTGCACTGCAACTAATTTCTTCTCGCATAAGCTTATTTTATTATGTTTTATTATTCAGTTTTTTTACATATAAGATTTATCTAAATAAATAAAAATATAATTGTTATTCAAAACTTTATAATTTAAAAACATTAATAAAAAACTGATTTAGTATTTTAGTTTTTTAATATTTCATTAAAAAATCTTTGTTATTAATGTTAAAAGAATCTGATAAGTAAAAATAATTGTGAAAATATGTTTACATTAAATTACTGTAATAAAATAAGTTTTATTAAAATTTTAAGAATAGAAAACATTTTGTTATCTTAATTTTAAATGCCATAATGAAGAAGTGTAACTAGTATTGTTTTTTTTTAAATTTTCAGTATATTTATACGTAAACTGGGTAATAATTAAAGTTATAAATACTATTTCATGTGTAAAATTTGTTACGAATGGAAATTCGTTACTTAAATAAACATATATATTAATATAAATAAATTTTTATTATACTTAACCTCGAATGCACCTGTCAATAGGAGACTATGTCGCGACATTGGAGCAGCCGATATACCGTGGCCGGATGCTAGATACTGCACGAACTCAGCCACGTGTTTGCCGATAATGGTAATGCAAGGAATTACCGACAGAGTCGCGAGTGATTGAATAGGTGAAATTAATATTTGAAAAAATGGGCGTTGCTGTGGTGTTGCCGCGGAACTTGAAGTATTGTATTAATTGTTATCGCCAATTATTGACCAAGTATTGATGACGTAGGTTAATCCCTTGAAGATTCTTGGTAATAAGCTGATTTTAAAATATTTTAAAGACTTCCGAGGGAGCTTTGAAAGTGTGAAAAGATGATAGTCAGTTATTTTCTGTCTCTTGTACTGGAAGTTTTTTTTTTTTAATTTATCAAGTGTCTTGTGTATTTAAAAGTTGATTGAAAAGGTGAGTGAGATGATATTATCCGATTTAAGAGGATCCATAGCAGATTTAATTTCCATATAAATCATATATATATATTGAGAGAAAGATCAAATTGGCTTATTACGATATATAAAATATAATTTTGAAATAAATACCTATATATAATTACAACACAGTCAAGGTAATTAAATTTTTCACGTGTTTAATGACTGGTGAAATACAAGCGAAACAAAGATATATATATATATATATTTACATCGTGATCTACGCGATTCAGGTAATATAATTTTCTTATATTATTTAATAATATTATTGAGTTTCATAATATTATTTATTCCATAATTTTTATGCTTGTATGTTTGTTAAGAATAATATTTCGGTAGTGATGACCATGGGTTGTTAAATAATTATTATTGTAATTGATTGTGTAGTGAATATTTGAATTGATATTTATTCGGAAATATAATCTAAATAATTGTTATATAATTTTATTAAAGTGAACCAAGTGATTAGTGAATTTATATTAATATTATTAATGTTGACCTTGTATATAGTTTAAATAATAATTATTATTTGGAGAATAATAAATTAATATATTAATGAATTCCCAAGTAATATTGAAGGTGATTTATAATTATTATTTTAAATAAATTTGTGAGTGTGGCGTTAAAAATAATACCGCATTCCGACGGTATTGAGGTCAACGAACCCGACCTTTGGCAAGGTGACTGGGTAATTATGTAGTGTATTGTAGTATTTAAAGTAAAGTTTACAGACGTTGACAAAACGAAATTTTTAGAGTATTATCAGCTAGATAAATTTAACTCTTTTAAAATAAATTCAAGTTTATGTCCCTTAGCGGGAAACAAAATGTAACAAATGGCAGCCGAACAGGGACAATGTTGATCTCATTGTCCTTTAAGAAAATATTAAAACTGACGTGAAAATTAAGAGATTTAAAATTTTAATTTTGAAATTTAATTAAATTGGGAAATAGTTTTGTGAAATAATATTAATATAATTGTGAATTTTGATAATTATAATTATTTATTATTATTTTATTAATGATATCAATAATTTTGTAGTTTAGTGAAAGTTTATTTTTTTTTTTTTTTTTTCCTTATTATTTTTTTTTTATTATTTATTTGGGTAGTGCTGGCATAAGACGTTGGAACACGTTAGAGAATATTGAAAATTACACTTACATTATATAAGAACATTAATATAATTTATTATTTGTAGTTAATATTTATGAATATGTTATTATATTGTTGACTATTATTATTAATATATTTTATAAATTATAGTTTTTTTTATTATTATATATAAATTATAATTTGTTATTTATATTTTTAGCATTACTATTATATTTTATTCGTATTGCTATTATAATATTTTTTATTTATTATTTTTTATTCCCTATTATTTCAGAGGCTAAGGCAATCCTCAGATTTTTATTTTATTGTTATTTATATTTATTATAAACATGTATTTTATATATATATATATATATTTTATTATTTAAATTATTGTATTTCATTTGCGTGATTTATTTATTAATAGAAGGAACGTACTCCAATTTATTTATAAGTTATGTAGTGTACAAATACTTAAAGTTTTCCTTTAAATTATTTTCTCCTTTGCGTTTATTTTGCGTGAGTGATTTTATTTTCGATATTAAGTATTTTACTAAAATTTCCAAGATAATTGAAAAATCCTCAAGGGTAAGAAGAATAAATGCTAAGATTCAAAATCTTAGCCAGAATGAGATCATTCTGTCAATAGAGAACAATAATTTAAATAATAGTAACGATATTAATGTATTGCAGAATAGATTGTTAAGGTTTAGGCTGAAAAAACCTTTACCACGCAGTAAAATACCTTGGAAAGGTAGTTTAGACGAACTGGCTTCAAGTATATTTGTGAGTCATGATAATCATTCAGTATCAAGTAGTGGCCCTATTAACAGTGATAATGATAGTGATAAAGAGGAGAAAAGTTATTAATTGAGGAAATAAAGAATGTTAAACGAAATACTATTACTCGTTGTTGTAATAGTATTAGTTCCCGAAGTAATATAAGGACGATGTCCACAAAATTTAATGACTAGATGATTCAGATGAAAGAATTTGTATCGGGGCTTTTAGTGACCATGTCGTCTGCTTTATATATAGCATTGTAAGGAAATTCAGATGAATCAGGGAATAACGAAAATCGGAATTTTAAAATAAAGCAAGATGATAACGCCATGAATTATCGAACCAAGAGAAATTCTTTCAATTCAAATCCAAATAAAGTAAACAGTAGTGCAAGGACGGGAAATAAGTCATTATCAGATTCAACAGAAGAATTTAATAATGAGCAAATGTTGAAACAATGTAAGAAGTTGATAAATTATTTAAAGAAAAAGAGTGACAAAGATACCAGTAAGAGACACAGGAAAAAAATAAAAGAATTGAATAAGAAGGAAAAAAAGAGAAAAATTAAGAAGAATTTCTATTGTGAACACCAGTGATAGAATAGTAGTGAAGACAGTAGTGGTGACGATAATTTTCCGGTATTGAGAACAACTCAAGGAAATCCGAACGATAATTATGATAGGGAATCGCATACAAGACGAGATTTGCAAGAATAGAGACTGGAGTTTTCCGATGATGAGCAGAAAAATCCAGGAAAACTCCTATATAGAGTTGGTTAATGTAATTGAAGCAGTAAAATGACGGATGAAGTAGTGTTGGCAATTATTTCATGTATTCTAAATAGAAGAGTAAGTAGATGGTTTGAAACATCGATTCAAAAAAAATTGTTTTTAAAATTTAAAAAAAAATAAAATTTATTTCATATTTATTTACATAAAAAAAGCATAACTTTATCATTATAAAGGAGAAATTTTTTAGGAAATATAAAATTGTCAAAATATGCAAATATGAAAAATTTATATTTATTTATTTTGTAATCATTCAATGATGTATCTAAGTATACAAAAAGCTAGACAGGCAAAAAGGTTATTTTATTTATTACTTAATTCAATAAACAAATATCTTCTGCTATTATGGTACAAGGTAAAAAAATAAACATTTTCATATAAATATTATATGGTCAATCCTTTAAATTAAAAATAAAATATTTATAAAAATTCATTTCTTGAATGAAAGTGATTAAATTAATATTAAAAAATAATATTAATAAATATAAAAAATAATTTTCTACTCAATTCTTTTCATCAATGAAACAATATAAGCTAAAAATAATTATACTTTTATAAATTTAATATAATTATGTAATCAATGATTAGCAGTAATTGAATAAGATTCTTTACTATCTGCAATTGATAAATGGATTCCTTTAAAACGATCACTTGAAGGAATTTAATGAAGGTGTTCTATCAGTTTTTTGGCACACGATTTATTTATTTGAAAATACAGCTTAATTAACACTCGGAGGGTAAGTTGTCGTCGCAAAATCTCCGCAAATTCTAACCTTCGTGTCCACTTTAACTCATCACATTGAAGTGTTCCCCTATGCGTTTTATAAGTTTACTCTTAAATTTACTACCGCGCTTACATTAAGCTTTGCATACCTGGCATAAAAAACCGTCTTGCCCAGGACGGAAAAAGCTGTATAAACTAAATCTGGACCCCATCGCATTCGGCACACATGCCCGAATTCGACCTTGAAAACCTGAGAGATTTTTGCCCGACTTGCAAGCCGCTCCACCGGGTAACCCTAATTTGGTGCTGCTGTTGTAGTTTATTCTTGGGCCCAGGACCCACTAGACCCGATCGGCTAGGCTCATACGCCGACCCAACTAGCCGGATTTCTCGGTGCTCGAGTTTCCGTCGTCCGGGTCGTCTTTAAGCAGCGGTTCAAAGTGATTCAACCGTAGGTGATCTCGGGGAAGCTCAGCGCCCCCATTGATTTACAATTTTCACGTTTTCTGAAATTTTAACCTACTCTACAATTTAAGCTTAAATTCTAACATATACTAATACTACAGCGTCGCGCGGGTTCTAACTTCTAACACTATCATGAAACATTTAAAATATACAACTACTAATATTATATGTAATTTATATTATGTTTAATTAAGTAAATTTTAGAAAATACAATGAAATTTTTTTGGAATAATATTGAAATTCAAATCTAAATTATGAAATAAAGTTGTTAGAGCAATTTTTAAACTTTTGAAGATTAATATATAGTATTTTTTATTTTATTTTTTTAAAAAAATCAATGATCAAAAAATATTTTTGTGTACAGATGTGCAAATCTACTCACACTTGACACCCATGCATACAAGGCTATAGCATCACGTCAATTGATGCCATCATAAGACAGATAATTCCTCTCCACATACTACGAAGTTTGTTTTCAATTTCTTAATAAAAAAATATATGACATTCACGAAATTAATTAAATTTTAAAGCTACTTTGTTTGCAATAATATAGTTTTTATTTAAATACAATATTCTAATATTATATTCTGTTGACATCTGTCAAAACCTATTCATATTTAAATTCTATATAATTGTATAAGTAATTATTAGTACGTATGAAAAATCTAATCTGAATTACCAACTTTATCGACTAATAATATATTAGGAGAATGATATTTATAAAAATATGTTGGTACGATTGAAACCTTTGTATGCAAACAAATAATTACCTGTTATTTTATTGTTAACGAATGTAAGAAAAGATAAAATAATAATGATGATATTAAAGTATTTTTAATATCATCATTATTATTATTAATAAAACATTGATATTAAGACTCAAAAGGAGAAAATATATGTAAATAAAAATTGGAATAAATAATTTTTTCAGAGGATCTAGTACTGTAAATGTAAACTCAGTGTTCAAAAAAATAAATAAATCGTATGTGGATATAATATAATTATATTAATAAAAATAAATAAAATATAATAAATACATTGCTAAATCAAACGAATATACTATAATTCATATTATTTAATTATCTATTGCATTTTTAATAAGCATTTTAAAATAGTTTTTATAATTTTAACTCATCTTAAAATATTCAACATTTAAAAAATTTTAATTTACATTTTTAATTAAAAATTTTAATTAAAGATTTTATATTAAAAGTTTAAATGATTAATACTATTATAAATTTATGTAAAGAAATTGATATTTTTAAATCGTTTTATTCACATTTATAATTAATATTTAAGTTCTTAATTGATATATAAATTAGCCTTAATAACCAATATAATATTTTAATAACTTATATAATTTATAATAAACACACAAATTAAAATTACTAAAAATCTTATGAATTTAATACAAATAATTAATGTGTAATCAACTTTAATTTTTTGTATATTGCACGTATCTTGATATCTACATTGTAAAGCAGTGAAGTTTTGGAGTATTGATATAATGTGTTGGATGTATGATATTTTAAAAATATTATTAATCATTTCATAGAGAACATACTTTTGTGCATATCCAATCACTCGTTTTGAGTGGAGATGGAACTTTTGATAAATCTTAAACACTGGAAACAATGTTATTTGATGAGTAAAATAACACAAATTATTTTAGTCAATGTTTCCTAATGTATTATTAAAGCCGCAGGTAGATGAAGAGATGCAATCTAATATATGTGTAACCTGCTGTTCGCCGATGAAATTAGCAAAGATTTGTTTATCAACACCTTTAAATACCAACAAACAATTGGTATTGGTATCAACACTTGTACAAATACAAAGACGAACTGATTTCAAATCAAACACCTAGGCCGCTGTTTGACTACTATTATTATACCCTTGATAAATATTTTTATAGACGTTTCACTCTATACCAAGCTATAATTGATTTTATTTAAGTCGGGTTGCCACAATTTCTTATCAATATTCTACATTTTTATATAATGGTACCGAGTACGTCGTTAGGATCACTAGAATAATATATATTAAAATTCTTGAAGTTTTACCTGTATTAGAGATTATTTCGTTTTCGCCTCTATTTATAAATTAATAGTAAAGATAAAAAAATTAAAAGACAAGTTTTAGTAGAGTTTAGTAATGTGATGAAAATGATATTAACAGAACAGATTTTTTATTTTGAAGCAATATTTAAAAAGAAACTTGGAAGTAGGCATTAGAGAGATTTTATATACAGATAAAAACAAATACATATAAAATTTAAAAGTAATTTCCTAAATGTAAAAATGTTTTTGTGTATAAAAATTAAATAAATAGGAGGGTTATATCAATGTGCATAAGTCTAGTGGCTTGTTTGGAGTTAATATGTCTGTAGGATTAAGGAAACTCTAGTATGGAATAGTTTATATAAAATTATTCCAATAAAATACTGCTCTTTTAAGGAAATAATTTATATCAACAAACAGAAAAGTTTTATCGACAAAACCTAAAAATATAGTAAAACAGCACAGAAATAATATCCGAAGAAATTGAACTTCAAAAATGTTAGGTTTCATAAGTCTGCTATGATAGAGAAGTGTTTTTATTGACTAAAATTCTTAGAAAGCTCAGTTTTATAGAGATACTTGGTTTTTCTATAAGAATAGCATTAGACTTTAATAGATTATGTTAAGTAATCGATCCTATGTATTGATACTAGATCTAAGCTTATTTGCAAAGTTCATCAATTGATTGTTACATAGTTTTTTATTGGTCATGTATATATAAGATTCAGTTCCAAAGATATTATTTTGTGATCTTAAAAGTTTAATAAATTTAAGAATTATATGAATGTTTTGGAATATTGCTAAACTATCATAATTTATATATTTACACAATTTACAATTAATAAACTATATCAATATTCTGACTAGTTAATGTGCTACTAATCCATAAAAGGATTTACACTCAATCTCGCTCTCTCAAGGAGGCAAGAATTTCTTTTTCAAAGGAACAAATTAACTATAATTAATTAAATACTCTTAACACTATTATACTTTCTCTATGTACTCTATACATTCACACACCTTTAAAAAATTAACATCTTTATAATATATACAAGCAATCAAATATTCAAGCTTTATTTTTCGTAGTAAACAATGTTTTCATATTCAAAATCTACAAGGAAGATATACGTTTATAATCAGAATTGTGTATGAATAATTCATTTTTTACTTGTTTCCAAAACAATTATTAATTGTAGATTCATTTTAGACTTCTCAATTGCATACTTGAAATATATTCAATATAACTCAGGAGCTTCGTCATTTTCTTTTGAAGCATAAGCTCTTTATAATTTGTAAAACAAAAATAAATATCTCTTTAATGATCGAAGAAAAGGGATACATAGAAAAAACTCGCCTGCATATTTTCCGACTTTCCCGAAAATGCTATGATGCCTTAAGTGCTGCATATTTTGTGATTATTGATACTTTTATTATGGACCAAGAGAAATTTCCTTTTCACACAACATATTTTCACCCATTTTTGATGAGTTTAAAATGTTTTAAGTAATTACGCTAAAATGCAACTTTCAAATATATTATATAACTATGAATTTCTTCTATTATATTTAAAAAGCTTAAAAATAATATTTTAATTTTATTTCAGTAAATTTATGACATATTATAAATTATCAGTTAAACATAGTTTATTATAAATTATCAGAATGATGTGTTGCTATATTACTCAAATAAGATCATCTTATCGATTCTTCTATTAAAATGTATCGAATTGATTTTGTACATTCAGAAGAATTTTACAGTTAATAAGAATATTTTTTTATCTTTTTATAATATATTTAAAAATTTTTAAATTATATAATAAATTTATAAAACCTATAATCTTATATTTTATGAATTAATTATTACGTTATAAATGCGTAAGCGTTAATTAAGAGAAGTATTGTGAAAAAGAATATGTATTTACAAAATCTTTAAAGATTCTTAACATATTTATATTAATAATATTTATTGATAATTGAGAACTAATATAATGAATATTAAAAGGGCTGGTTTTGGTATTTATTTATTGCAAATAAATAAAAGAATAATTCATAAGTTAAAAGGACTATTTTTTTAACAATACTATTTTATTAATATTTCTACAAAAACATGTAATAATTAATTTTGTGTTTATTATACAAAATGAATTATTAATAGAATAATATTATTTTATATAACTTACAATAATTTAATATTAATCTTTGTACAAAATACAATTGAAATACACAATTTTTTTTAAAATACCTATATTAAACGAAAATTTAATAATATCTATACAATTCAATATTCATATATTTTTAATGCATAATTAAGCATATTATTTTATATTAATAATATGTAATATTTATACAGTAAAAATGATGGAATAAATTTTAGATATAATCAAATGCAACATGTACTTCTGAAACTTTTATTTATGTAAAAAATATGTGCTCATGGCATTAGTAAATATTAATTTTTATTTATAGTATAGTATACAATTTTTATTCATATTTTGAAAGAGAGTGGATCAAATTATTCTTTATATGAGAAAAATAATTAAATAAATAGAGAATTAAAATTTAATATTGTATCATTTAGCTATTTATTATTAATATTAAAAAATTGTTTAATTATAAGAAATAGATTATATTTACGCATTCTATTTATTAAATTGATAGAAATAATTAATGTTTTTTCTAAATTACTTTTTACTCATAACTACATCTGTAAAAATTGTTGTTTACAATTAACTAGCCAGCTTTCATTTATTTTATTGAAATAGTACAACCATAGTTATGTAAGTTTAAAATTAGAAAATACAAGATTATAATAATGAAATATGAAACATGCGAAACAAAAAAATAAATACTATTGTTCTGCATATATTATATATGTATTTTACTAACAATATGAGATAATTATAATTATATATTTAAATAATTGTATGAAAAAATCTACTATTCCAAACTTATGCAAAAAATACACTTTACATAATTTTTTATTATTGATTTTATTCATTGTTATGTATAAGTACAGAGTTACTTTTAAAAAAATGAAACACGCATTCTTCTTTATAAAAGTGTATAAATAATTAAACAAAATTTTATGAATAAATGTTTTGGAAATAAATTTTTTTTTAAACAAATTAAAGATGTCCAAATTTCTCCTGGTCTTGACTTCATATAATTTTTTCTGATTTATTGAGGAATTATAAAAATAAATGTTTTACATCATCAAATTGTAAATAATAATATTAAGGATAAAACCTACTTATGCATAAAAAAAAAATTACAAATTTTTAATTGGTAAAAATTTGAAAAAGCCAGATTTATTTATAATTTATTTACTTATTTATGGCATTAATTAAAAATTAATTAAACATTTGTAACTTTGTCATTTTTTATTCTTTTGAAATGCAGCTTGGAAAAAACTAAAGTAATTTGTATGCATTTTATTTATGTCAATTCTACCGAATTATTAGTTTGAACATAAATCAATGTTTAAAACATTTATGGGATATTTTAGAAATCACTACTTGCTCAATACATTAGCAGATTTCAGTTTTTCAACAGTTTTAAAAAATATTATTACAATATTTTGAAAACCTTTATCATATATTTTATACTAATACTTAATACCATTTCAAACAAATCGGTTTAGTTAAAATATAACCGAGCGTTCAAATATAGATGAATATTAAGAAGAACAAGAACAAAGGGGGATTGAGTTATGTATATAGTAATAGCTGAGAAGAAGAGGAAGATTACATCTCAGCATAGGAGTCATCGTGTTAAATTTGTATCTCCATACGCCAATTAGTAATAGAGAATAATTTTTAAAATATATCATTAGAAAAATGAGTTTATTATCAATTATAATATTATATTAAATTAAATTTTTAATTTGAGTCAATATTAACTATTAATAATTAATAATAATAAGACTTAATAATAATTTGACATATTTTAGAAATTATAACGGGGTAATACTCGTATCGCCCGACGGACGGATTATTGGGCCGGAGTTTGCGAAGCTGAGTTGTCCCTCTGTGCGCGAGGTGCAGAAGGAGCTTATCACCCGTAGAATCTCCTTGCTGGGATAACTGGACGTCGGGATTCCAGGGTTTGGGGAATGAGGGAGGGACGGGGTTTTTAACCGGGCATGAGTGAATGCTTTAAAAAGACTAAGTGCGTCTATTTAACTGGTGATGGTATAATATAAACGGGGCTTAGACATTGTATAATATAAAACGGTCTGATGGTAACTTAGTGTAAACGGGTCTTCGATGGAGGTAGGGCTAACTCTATAAGATGGCGATAGCGGCCTTGTGTACGCTACCGATGGTGGTACCAGCGTATTATAAATATAGCTTGGCTGCTATATTGACTCGAGGAGCATTGTGAAAGCAGTGGAGATGCTTGCTCTCAACCGGGTGGAGTGAAAACTCGTCTTTCTGCGGTCCCGGGTGCTCTTTTATAACCGAGAAAACCGCGGCGGCACGACGGTATCAGCAACATGCGTGGCGTACACGGGGGGTCAACTCTAAATGGGAGAGCTGGCGACAAACGTAGCAGACGGACCACTTTCATGTCATGACGCAAAAAAAAGTGTCCACGATATAATAATTTGAAAATTTTTTTATTTTATATTAACAACGTATACTTTTGTTTAAAATTCTTTTGTTCAATTTAAAAACTAATTTTTATTTACTATCATTACAATTAGTAACAATTTAGACAAATGTAGCAAAATAAAGTCACCCCATATGTCCCTTTTCGTGTGCCGATACTGGTAACCCGGTACATGTGTTTACATTATTGTTTTTCAAACTCTTGTAGTCGAGAACAGATTTCGAGTTTTTAGTAGGTACAAAATTTCTTTGTAGATGAAGCTGAAAAATTCATTTATTCGGGTGCAACGGATATAAATTAATTTCTAAGTAAATATTAATGTAAATAAACATATTATTAATTAATGTTTGTCATAAAGATAGTGTGAATTAATTTTGAAGTGATTTTTATTTTATTCAATAAAAATAAGGAGTGATACGAATCAACAAATTGTCAAATTAAGTAGTTGCATTTTCATGGTGGGAGAAATATGCTCTGTCTCTCTCGCACTTATAGGTTCTCTGACGACCTCTAAAGATGCTGTGTCCCGAGTTAAAAATTTGTATAAGTGCTTTAAAATCTATTTAAAAAAAATGCTAAGTGTACATATACGAAGCTCGAGGGAATATATTCTTGCTTCGTACATGTAGTGGTAGCGTTTTTTTTAAATAGGTTTTAAGGCACTTATAAAAAATTTTAGTACGAGCCACGGCCTTTTCAGAGGTCGCTGGTGTTTCTATATGTGCGAGAGAGAGAGAGAAGATATTTCTGCCGCCATGTTTGTCGCCACAGTTTAACACGGGACCTAGCGTTCTCTTAGTGTCTGTTCTGTGGTGGCGTAGTTACGCTAACACATACTCTTGAAGAGTACGATAGTTTGCTTCTCCAACCATTTGGGGGCGCTCGCAGCGCTCAGGCCCAGTCGTGAGTAAAAGTGCACGTCCGTGGTGGACGTAGCCTCATGGCGTGGTCAGGTTAGTAACATGTTGGTTGAAACCACATCGTTGCAAAATAACAAAGTGGAATAATTTCTTATTATTCTTAATTTTATAAGTTTATAATACTATATTTTACGAGTTTATTTATTATACAAAATTATTTTATAATATCGTATTTGCTTATTACATTATGACATTTTTATGTCAATTTCTAAAATTAGAAAGGACATCCTCCATTGACACGTACTAATTTTTGTCAACTGGTTAATTAATTATCAGTATTTTAATTTATATCCATAATTTTTATACTATGTATTATTAAACTATTTTGTTTACTTACTATATATCTAGTAAAATAATATTAATAGAAAGAAAAAACTACATAAATCTTTTTTTATTAAAATTTGTACTTTAACTATTAAATATTTTTTTTTTTATCAGAATTATATGTATACTTATGAAGTTATACACAGAATAAGTAATATATTTCCATACTTTTATTCATTGGTTAAATTGAATTATTAATTTATTGACTAAATTATTTTAATTTAATTAATATTGCGGCAATTATTCTTGTTAGTTTCTACACATAAAATCAATAAAATCAACAAAACTATTTTGAATCTTAAGTATCATATATTTGAAAATACTCAACACTTTAATATTATAAGTACATTTATTTTTGTAATTAGTTTTAATATCACTTGTAAATAATTTTATATTTATAATTTTGATTGGTAGATGGTTCCGATTTACAAAACTTTTTATTTATATGTTTACATTATTTTTTATATGTATTAATATATTTCACACTATATTCTGTCTATATGTGCTTCACATTTTGATCACTTATCACTATTCTTCACTACTATACTGATTTTATCTGCCTCTTTTTTTTCTTTCTTCCTCCCTATCCTCTTGTTTTGTCTTCTTCTACTTTAACGTTACTCCACATGTTTTTTTTGTTTCATTTTTCCCGTTTTTTTGACTAATCCATTAGCTCTTTCGTTTTTTCACACTTCTATAATAGGTATCGCCAATTCCGTTCCTCTTTCTTAAATAGTTCTCATTGTCTTATTTTCTTTTGTAGCAAATTCCATCACGTACTATATTTTCACACCTGATCCTTTCTATGACCTTTATTTTTCTTTTATCTTTTCCTAAATATAACAGTACCACTTGTTCTATTATTTGTACGTTCGTTTTGATATATCTTGATTCTTTCATCCTATTGTATATTCCCTGTAGTTCTATTTCTTACTCTTATGTCATCGATATTTTTCCTCTTTACTTCGTGTATTTTAACTATGTTTTGGACATACCTATTCTATTTAGTAATTTCTCTTTATCTTTATTATTTCCTTCCTTTTTCAATTGCTTTCCTTTCTCCATCCAACATTTCTATGGCAGCCTTCCTTCTTATACAGTTTTTCAAACCTTCTTGCTGTTATACTTCATACTAAACTTAGTTTGCAATTCCCCACTTCTTTATAAACTAAATATTTCAGTCTCCAGTACCCCAGTCCAAATATCCATGAATAATAATCGTTATATATATTGAAAGGAAGTGGACATAACCCACATCTTTGTTTTAATTGTCTCTCTGTTAGGAATGTTGCGGTATCCTTTCCCGTAGTTTGTATCTTCAGCGTAGTTTCCCTATATATGTCTTGGATCCTGCCTCTAAGGTATTCATCTGTCCCTTCCACTTCTAGAATCTTTCATAATTTACCTCTCTCCACCGTGTTGAAATCCGTCTTCAGATCAACGAATATTGTATGTATTTCTTTTCTTTCCTTTATCACGTTCTCTGCTACGTGGTTTAGAGTATAAATGTTCTCTAATATTGACCTTTCTTTATTAATTTCTACCTGATATTCCGGTATTATCTCTTTTTCTTCTACTTTTTTTTTAGCCTATTCTTAAGCATTTTTACATATATATTGTATGCTGTTGACAACACCGATAATCTTCTATAATTTCTTGGATCCTTCCAATAATTCTCCTTTTTGTACCACTATCGTTTTTGCCTTCCACTCGTCCGGTAGATATTTACCTTTTCACACTATGCTTATCAAGTTGAATAGGCTTTCCTTCGACCCTTTTTTCCGTATATCCATGCCTTTTTTAATATTATATCTACATCTGATGGTTTTTTTAGTTTATACCATGATATTTGTAGTTCCTACATACATTGTCTTTATTCCTTCTCTTTTCCTTCAGTTCTATTTTCCACCTTTTCTCTTTCCTTCATTCTTTCCATTAACTCTTTGAAATGCTTTACCCAACTTTCCTTGCTTATCTTATTTTTCTTACACTCTTTTTTTGGTTTTATTATTTAGTTATTTCCATATCTCTTCTTCCTTCAACTTTCTCATCTTTTCTTTTTTCTTTCAGACTTTCCCTCTCTCTTTCCCCTACATAGCTTCTTTTGGTTTTTTCTATTTTCAATATAGTCTTCCTTCTTTGTGTTTCCATTTCTTTACTCTCTTGGAAGTTTTTTTATTAATCTCTTTCCTTTGCTACATTTCCTGTCCCACAAATCTTTTTAATCCTTTTTGCTTTTTCTTATCATTATCTTCTTTCTATAAAAAGATTCTCTGGAATTCTTTCCTTTATATTTTCTCATTTTATATTATTGTGTTCTCCTTTTTTCTAGTCTCTATTTTTTTTTTATACTTTTACTTTTATCTTCTCTCTGCACTCTTGTATTTTCTTCTTTTCAGTCTTCTCTATATATGTATCTTTATTGTTCTTATTATTTCTCTTGTCTCTTTTTTCTTCCAGTGTAATGCATATTGGATAGTGGTCCAATCCCATTCTATTCATTATTTCAAATTTTTTAATTTCATCTCATACCTTGTCATTTGCTATCGTCAGATCGACCATTGATTCTCTTGCTTCTGCGCATGAACTCTTTACTATTGTCACTCGGTGCTACATCATTTAGAATTATCTGTATTATCTCTTGTACCTGCTGTTAACCAGTTTTCTTCTTTTCCACGTACCTTGTCTTTATATCTCTTTTTTAAATATCTCCTATGTTTTATACATCTATTAATTTTCCTTTTTAACTTGCCCTTATATTCCCATATACAATTATAACTGGCTGCCGTGACCGTGTTCATCTTCCTTTATAAGTTTTTTCTTTACTGTAATACCGTGTTAAACAATTTATTCCTTTCTCTTCTTTTTCCTCTTTTATTGACGTCTATATTAATCCATCCATTACTTCCATCCCAAACGAATTTTTTTCTTCTCCCCAATTTTTCTTTTATCCTATCAGAAAACCTTCTTTTGTACGTCATCTCCTGTTTTCTTTTTTGCTGCTATACAGATGTGTTGAAATAAAATTGACTTTTGTTTAATATTTCAAATTTCGCGGTGTGATATAGAATATGATATAGAAAGACAATATAAGCTGGCAAGACATTTTTTAATTTAAAGAAAAAAAATTGTTAACCAATAACCATAACTGTCTATCTTTAATATATAAATAATCATAATGTGTTAATTTTTTTATAGTCACTATTAATAATTAATATAAATTCATGATATTAAACTTAATAGAAAGGTTTGCTAATATTGACTTATATTATATGGAATATGATTCGATATAAATGTGAAAATTTTTATGTAACAACGAACATACTCTAGTATAGTTTGATATTTTTATACACAAATTGATATTTCTGGAAATCCTTTATTTAAATTTTTTTATGTATCTTTGAAAATGATAATATGATTCAATAAGAACATCGTTTTTAATCTATTTATTAAAAACATATAAATAAGAATAATGGAAAACAACAACAATTATATACAGTTAGAAAAGTTAAATTTATAAAAAAGATTCATTTAAAAGTAATAATCTGTTTATGTAAATACTATTAAATAAGTAGAGTAAGTAAATAAAAGTTAATTAACGAATCTAGATAAGATACAATTCAATGTATATTTTTGTAGTAATATAAATAATTTTATACTATATTTTACTAGAAATTCATTTTACTTATTATACAATATATTTTTTGATATACATACATGTAAATATACGATTCATAAGTAACATAATAATTTGGGTACCTGCACAATAGTGCTTATCTGCAATATAAAATTTATTCATTTTGTTTAAAAATTTTGTTGAGTTTTGTTTCAGTTTATCAAATTGCAACTTACAGTAATGAGATTATATTAATTTATAAATATTTTTCTCGTAATATTAAAAAGAAAATTAACTATGAAAACTCAGTATAAAACAAATTTTTACATACATCAAAATTTAGTGACGAAAAAAAACATTTTTTATATGTAAACAAAATTTAAAAAATTATTTTTGCAATAACAACTGTTATTCTTATATAAATGATATGTCATAATAAATATTTTACAAAAGTAAATATTAAAAGTTTGTTTTGAAAATAATTTGTAAATAAGTTGAATTTGAAGGCAATATTGTAATTTATTAAAAAAAATTTTTTTTCTCTTTCATATAATTTATTAAATTTAATTAAATTATTATATAATTTTATTTTTTATTATATATTATTTATAAAAATATATTTCACTTATACATACTTTTTTTATTAAAAATATTTATGAAAAGATTTTTTTTATTTAAAAACTATATTTACATCAATAATACCAATACTTCTGTTGCACAAATACTTTAAATTTTTATTAATTTTAATAATTTATAGCATGAATTATAATTTATATAAATAAATACTAATATATTATTTTTTTATGCATACATATAAAAACAATCAATATTATAAAAATAAGGCAAGATAATAATCGAAATAGTATGTACTTAAATTTACTTTATTGGAACTGAAATACTTATTACTAATATAAATAATGCTTAATAAATATATCGATACAAAAAAAAATTATATTTTAAAGCAATTTACACTTAATTATAAAATATTTACAATAATTATTAATAATTAAATTCATATTTAATTTATTTGAGCTTAGTAAATTATTTTTTTTAGTTATAATTTTTATAAATATTAAATAAATCAGGTAATTATATTTCATTGAAATACAATTACCTGATTTATAAAAATTTTACACAATACCTATATTTTGAGTCTTGATTCTTGAAAAATATGACGTAATATAATAATGAAAGTAGTTTAATATATATAAATAAAATATTTGAAAATTAACAAAAAAATGAACTATTTAATTCAGAATAAAAAGAAAATACGTATAAATAAATAAAATATACAAAATTATATCAACTACATATCAGGGAAGTCGGAAAAGTAAAGATTATGTTTACATCCATTAGATTTTAATTCCCTGCGGTCATTTGTGGAAACTAAGAAAGTTGAAATAATGAGAATTATACAGAAAATTATATGTTAAAATAGATTTTACTTTCATATAAAGTAATAGTATTTATTTACTGAAATATTTTAACTTAAAATTAATTAATTGTTAACTGAAGCGATTAATTTTTCGTAAATTATGTCAAATGCTACAAAACTGTTTCCAATCAACATAGTTATTTTAAAATATTTGCTTTCTATACGAATTGTTTGAGATATTATTTTATCTTAGTTTCATAATATTATTATGTAACTTAAATTATGCAGTGTAATTTCTATACAGTACACTTACAGAAATTAAACTTTATTCGAGAAAAATTGTAGAATTTATTTATAAAGAGTGAATACTGAATTAAATGAATTTTTATCAAATATTTTGATAGTAGTAAAATAATTTTATAATTAAGTGGATATATATTTGAACATAATTTTAAATATACGAAATATAATTAAAATATTAATTCAATAAATTAAATATAATTAGTCTAAATCAAGCAAGCCTTGTTTAAATGTAATAAAGTTAGTAAATTCAATTTTAGATGCAAAGAATTTTTTATACGTACTCTAAATATATTAAAATGTAACTTGTAAAATATATTTAATTTATTTAAATACATATTTTTTAATAAAAATGTCTTTTTTTCAGATTAGTTACTATTTTTTACATTAAAAAGTATTTATTATAAACTATTCACAATTAAAATTTGTATTTTTATTTTATTAAAAAAAATTGCTCGTTTGATTATTTAATATATAGTATTTATTACATATATGTATTTTTTTAGCATAATATTTTTGTATAAGCTATATAATATCTTAAATATTATATAACTTGTATAACAATGAAAGCAATTAAGCAAGTTGTTTATTTAAAAAAATATCATTCTAATTAAAATTCAATAAAAATTTAAAATATTTTATTATGAAATGAATATAAAAATTGAAAGATGCTTCGAATTTAATTTTGATTGTGTATTCTAAGCCATATTAATTAAATTTTATTTATAAATATAAATTAATTTTTGGAAGATACCCGTTGAAGTTTTACTGTACTTTTTTACTACCAAATAAATAACAGCTGTCACAGTACATTTGTATATATATTTTCTAAAATTTATGATGAAATTATCAATTCATTATTAATTGAAATAGATTTATAGAAAGTAACATACTTTAATACGATATTTTGTTATGGAACCTATTATTTGACAAATATATAAATTATATTAGTGTATTAGTTTGCTTAATCTATTCAAAACTATAGAATTATAGGACTTTTTAAATTTCTATTTTGCAATAATTGAAAATAATAATTTAAAAGGTGACTCATCAAAACACATAAAACATAACGTTGAAAATTAGCTTACATTAATTGAAGTCACATTTTTCTAAAACTAAAAAAATGGCGGATGACATCATGTAAGTCCAATTAAATTATTATTAATTTCATTTTTTTGATATTTCAGTTATATTTTATTTAAATTGTATCATATAAGATAATTTAAATGTAGCATGCTTTAAGCTAACAAATATGAAAACGATAAAAATTATGTATTTTATTCATTAAATAAAAAAAAAAAATGATACTCTTCGTAATGTAAAAGTTCATCCAAAACGTTATCAACAACAGAATTTAAAAAATAAAACAAAGTACAGCTTGAAGCGCAACTTTAAGAAAGTACATTACTTACTCAGAAATGCTCGTTGAAAACGAATCAACAAATGCATTTTCGCACGGTAAAAATATCCTTGAAAGTACGGGTGGTTTTGAAGTCACAATTAAACAAGTGCAAGGTTCGCGTGAATATGTGCACACAATTGCGTATCGTATGAACTAATCAGTACCAAAGGAAAAAAACCGGTACTCGAGCACAAGAGTGAGAATGAGAGCGAAACGCATGAGAGTATGAAAACTGCGAACTCGATGGTACTTGCTCAACTCACCGACTGGTACGTCTACTCGGTGGACCACCGGTATATTTATGATACATATACCAATAAAACAACTTAACCACGTTTTGTTTGTGTTTAAGTCAGTCATGCATTATCGCGTAACTACTTCTTTTGCCCTGTACTTTCTGCGATAATTGCTGCGAGTAGCACGTGCGATTTCGATTTGGACTCTCAGTTACAGATGTGAATTGAAATAAAAAATTTTATAACTTTTATTTGAGTTTTACCATAGATATTTTGAAAATTATTATGCAAAATTAAAATGAGAAACATGATTTATAGTACTTCAATTGAAATTAACATTTGAACATGGAATTGTCATTTCAGTTAGTGACAGTATTTATTATACTATCGTTTTACTGTATCCTAGTAGCTTTCAATTATCATTACAGTAATGTAATATACAATTTTCTTTTCCATAACAGTTTCGCAATTTTTGGCATTTAAAATGTAATAGTTCAAACATTTTATTTATTATTATGTTTTTATTTTAAAGATAGGTGTATCTCTTGAATAAAAAACACTGAAACAAAATAAAAATATTTATATAAAAATTAATTTTAATTAATTTAATAGCAACAAAATATCAATAAACAATGTATAATACTATCGAATATAATCTTTATTAATATTATATTTAAAGAATTATACTTTTTTGTTGTTGACATATTGCATTGTACAAAGCAACATCTAATTGATTGCTTCATGTTGATACGTGAATTATGTACTTAGTTAATTATACAATTCAATAAAAACGTACATTTAAATATAAGTATGACATAAGCAATGCTTGTTGTATGCATTAAAGAAAAATATTAAAGTATTTCATTTGATTAAAAAATTCTTTTTTTATTGATTACTTATAAATGAAATAATATTTTATCAATAATTGTGAAAAATAGAAAAATATAATATTTACGTGTTGCAAGTGTATAGTGACCTTTGTCTTGACGAATTATCTACAAATCTATATTTTTGATCTCGATTAAACAAACATATAATAAGTTTTACAAGATATATAAATTATAAATATTTATTATAGTACTAAATATTTATTTATATATTCGTGATTTTAATTGCTTATATCAATTATATTATTTTTTAACATACTTTTTCATGACTCAGCTAATTATTTAATTATTAATTATACATCATTTTTTCTCAAAAATATATTATATACGATATTTATCTACTTATTCTATAATGCTTTTAAATATTTAATGAATTATTCAAATATTTATCTGTGGTCCAACTTATCTCAAGAATTTATCTCAATAATGTAAATAAAACTATTTCATTACATTTTTATTAAAAAAAAATTGAAAAATTCAATTGAAAATATGTAGACACAATTACAGATATTTTTAATGGAAATGCAAACTACTTTTCAAGATATTTTTATTTTGGATTCACGTGTTCTTGCATGTTATTTTATTTTCATAATACTTTCAAGTCTAGAAATTATTAAAAATAAAAAAAAATAAAATACTAATAATTAAAGAAAAAGTTCCAGGTAATATATTATGTATTATTTTTTATTTCTTTGCTTAATAATATTAAAAATGTAATATATAATATTTTGAGAAACAGCATTCATTTTTTAAACATCTATTATATTTATATTTGATATTTCCAGTACAGTTATCTTGTTTTTTTATTACTTTAAGAGAATGAGAAAATGCGAAAAATTATAAAAATTTGCGGGCTATGAACAATGTATGATATTTCAAAAAATAAAATTAATATTTACATGATTGTGCCATAAAAATTTATCTTATAAATAAATATTTCGACATATTTATGTTAACAAACATGTACCATTAAGCATACATAATCATCGATTAATTCAATCTATCAAAAAATACTTTACAATTATACCACAACAAATTCCATAAATGATTCAAGCATTAATTTGCGAAAAAATAACTATTCTTAATTCATGATTTTGTGTTTAAACGACATTGTTATTAACAATTTAAGTCTATAAGTGTTCCTGTATAAGTCTAAAAATCAACGATTTTTCTTAAATAAAAAAAAATAGAAAACATTCTCCCTCCAACGATTAAAAATTCGAATTCTACATTGAATTACGAAAAAAATGACTATACAGACTATCACTTTTTGCATGTCGGAATAACATTGTTATTAACAATTTCAGTCTCAATACGCATATACGTATAAGTAACATGAATTCTATTGATTATTAGGACTTAATATAAAGATTATTAAAATTTGTGTTGAAATATAATTGGATTATATACCTAGATTATGTTTTTAAACCAAATATTATGCATTCATATTACAATATCATAAATTTATGTTTACTGTATGCTATGTAATAATTTTGTTCGAATAATATTTAATGAAAATTAAAATCATGTATTAAATAATACCAAGATTTAGTATAAATTTATTTCATTAAACTAATACATAATTCTAAATTGCATAATTTTTAAATATTTATACAATTTTTATATTAAAAAAATAAAAATTATAAATTTAAGTGCAAAAAATAACTTTGTTTGGATTATATTCACCTTTAGAATATTATCATATATCTGCAATATTGTTTATTTAGAAATTAGTTTTCTAATAATCCTACCTTAACAATAATACATTTAAAACATAAATATTTTGAATTTCACGTAAAATAAAACTATAGTTTTTTAATTTTCTTTTTTTTTTTATTATTACCTTTATGACTACTGACATCTATAAATATGGCGATTTTTATAATTAAAACTAATGTATAGACATTTGTCATGAAAACACATTAGAATGTTAAATCAATTAATAACTGTCGGGAGTATGCAGCTTAGGTGACCGCATACTCCCCGACAATACTGCTTCCTGGAATTTAAAAAAGCAAGCGATCGTCACTTGTTCATTACGGGTAACTAGGGTTGCGAGCCTTTGTAATATTTTCTTACTTAACTATTGTTAATCACCACATGCACGACTATTAGAAGTTAACGTGTGTTATTACAAGAAGTAATACTAGTAAAAGAAAATTAGTTTCACGGTGTAACGGTGCAATTACTAAAAAGGTGAAAGCACGACGATGAATCCAACACTACTGAAAAACCGAAAAGGATTACAAAATTTCTGATTTCGAAGATTAATCCAACATTTTCTTATTATTTTCTCATTAATCCAACAACGGAATCTTGATAATCTTTCAAAAATTTTTAGACTCTCAAAAATGTTTTTGCAAAAATTCTAATAAAATGTATATATTCTTGAATAATTCTTAAGTAAGTTGAAAAAATTATTTAAATTAATTAATTTTTTAAATTAACAATTCAAGACATTTGGTTTTAAAAAAATATATGAATAATTTGTATATGTATGTATTTAATTTATATATTTAAATTATATAAGAAAATATTTTCAATAAATATAGGAGAATGATTATAAATTAAAAAAGAAAATTTGCGATTCTTATAATAGATTGTTAATAAATAAATTTTTAGCAAAACATTTAGAATTATTGTTTAAAAATAAAAATAATGGTTACTGTGTTTACATACAAGTTTTTTCTTTGGTACATATTTAGACATTATTATTTTTTTAGTAAACTTTTTCAAAAGTATAATGCTTTTTTAATTAAAATATTATTACATTTAAAAATTATCTAATCATACATTTCTAAGTAACCAATAGCCGTCAATTTTTAAAGTACATTAATACAAAATATATCTTTTTCTTTTAATTGTGTAATTTTTTTTTAAGACAAAATGATATATAATTATTTCATATTTTAGTCATGTATTATTAAAATTTTATTAAGAAAATATACAAAATATAGGAATTGTTAAATGTATGATAGTAAAGTTTATCATATTAATAATGGTGAATAAAAGTTTTAATTTTATTGTACGTAAATAATTTTAGAAAGATAGTTTATCATTTAATACATTACATCTATTTTTTTTTTTTTAAATTCAAATATGAAATTTTTGTATATCTTTATAATGCCAGAAATAATACTAATGTGGAATAATACTAATATGAATATTTTAATTTATGTCATAACTTGGTTAATCAACAAGTTTTAATTAATACTTTCTTTCGCAAACAATGTAATTAGATGTATATTTTATTTTTTTAAATTTTCTCGATTTCTATTTTTCTTATCAGTTTATATAAAAACGAATTTTCTTCAAAATTATATTACCTATAAATTGTCCATTGACACTAAAGTGTTAAAATTATGACTTTTCATTTTATAATAAAAAAAGTAACAACAAAATTGTTAATAAAAAAACCCTGAATATGTTGAATGAAATTTTAAAAAATAAGAATCTATTGAGTTTTTTTACGAATTTTACTATGTATCACTAGTTGCTTTTTTTCATGACCTAAAAGGTGCTCTATTGCTTGGTCTAGCATTGCATTAGTAGTAGTATATTCAACATATATTTAGTGTTTAATATTAAAATTTTAAAAATAAATTAATAAGATTATACACGTTTACCACATAAAATTATTTATCATCCACAGAATCTAAATATTAGGTTTATTTTTATGTACTTATCTTATATTCATGAAATATATTTTTGAATTATACTTCTACTTATATTTAACAATTGTATTTAATCGACATTTTATTAAATTAAAATACTAAATAATCTTAAATTTAATATAACGTCATATGGGAAAAAATATAAAATATAAGTCTAAGTTTTCAAACGTACATCAGATATGCAATTTTATCAACATCCGACACCAAAATGATTTCTATATATTTAATAAATCCAACTATTAAACTCTAACTAATATATTATGAACTATCATAATAATTAATTGATGTACGTAAATATTTTAAATGTGTATAGGAGTGAGAGAGTTCTAGTTGTTAATATTTATTAAATTTTTTATGTAATAAATTTTATAACTTTTAAAAGTCGGGATGTAATAGTATTTTGTATTTATAGTATTTTGTTTTTTAAATATTATGTAAAAAATAAAATTAATGTATGCAATGATAATTGGTTTTGTAATAAATATAAAATCTCTAATATTTTAATTTGTGTTATAATAAATTTAATAGTAGAATTGGTGTTAACTACAAATCTATGTAATCATATATTAAATAAATGTCACATTTGTTATTGAATAAATTGTTTAACTTTTACATTTTATAAATATAATATTGTTTTGTATTATCTTTTAATATAGTATCTGTATATATTCTAGTAGTACTAATGTATAAATAAAAAACTATTATATGTGCAATATTTATTAAATTATAATAGTAAATGTAACAATAGAACATACTATATTTATAAATGGTTTTGTAATAAATATAATAATAAGATCGATTGTAAATTTATGTAAATTGGTATTATAATATATTTAATAGTAAAGTAAGTTTTAACTCATAAATATATGTCAAATTTGTTGATTAAAAGTATACAAATATAAAAACTTTTTTATTATTAAATTTATAACAATAATAGTTATCACTATATTTAAAATATCTTTTAGTATTAGATTTATTTTTAATTTATATAATAAATAAAATTTAAAAATAAATTTTATACATTTATATATAATACTTATTATACATTATTATTAGTGTAAACAATAATCTTCGGATTACCTTGCAAACTAAGTAATTGCTTAAACCGCAAAAAATAGAAAATTTGATAGGAGAGAGATATATTGTTTGATCTGAGCAAGAAATAGATTAAGTGTGAGTGACTTGATAAATCAAATGAAAAGTAATAAGATGAGAATCACAAACTAATTTGTTTAATACATGAAAACTATATATATTTCGTACATGTAGAACTAGTAAACGAAAGAAAAATGTTACTCTGTGTAAAATAAAACAATACATATTAAAGATTTACAATATATTCATTAATACATAAATGAAATAATTTCAATTCATTTAATAATTAATAATTTAACTTAACTTCAAAATAATGATCATCCAGAATTACATATATAATTGCAGGAAAAATATGTGAATTAATGGATAATAAGTAATTTTTTTTTAAAACTCTAAAATTTAGATTAAAAAATAGTATTTATTGAAAAATATTGATTCACAAAGAAATATTCTTTCTTATTAAATAATTAATTTACCATTGCTCAAATGATTTTAAGCTTATCATTCGGAGTGGTCAATTTACAAATAATTTAATAGTACAGAATTTTTTATTGCCGTAGATTAATAATTCTGTATGAAATTAGTATAACTTAAGAGATTTATTTAGGATGGCAATTTTAAAAATATTTTCTTAAAATATTATAACAGATAACAAATATTTATAAAATGACAGTTGAATAACCCAAGCCCGCTATTTGACATTTCACCTCAAACAAGTACAAACATTATATTGCAATATTGTAAATCAAATGCAAATTGTAAAGATTAGATAACTGGGTCTATAAACAAATAATTGAAGGTAAAGGTGCATTGAAAGTTATTATAAATAGTTAAAAATAGAAAACTTAAACCAAATTTGGCGTGTACACAGCGATCATTTCATTTCGTTTTAGCAGATTAGAAAACTACATTTTAGTTTCTATACGTTTTAAAATGAATGCAAAAATTTTAAATGATAATCAGAAAGACTCAAAATTAAATCTACATCATGAAAAATGCCGCTCCGGTGCCAATACATAGTACATCTGTTTATATTCAAAAACTAAATGTTTTCACACGGAATATTTCAATCGTGATTATCTTCCATTACGTACATTTAGAAGTTTTACTATTCTATTTAGAAGTTTTACTTCACAGAAATAATATAAAAGTAATTACATATATAATTAGAGAAAGTAATTATCCTGATTATTTTATTGATATATAAAAAATGTTTCAAAAAACTTAATTAATTTATACCACTAATAGAATTAACTCAATTATAAAAATAGATCAAGATTTAATACAAAAATAGATTGATGCTAAAGTGTTTTATAAAATTAAATGTGAATACTTTTTATTAGTTTACATTGAGCATAAAAAAAAGAATGTAATAACTTGGATTAATGAACATAATTATATACATGGACCGGTTATTTGCATTCTGTATAAACGTCGTGAATTATTTAAACAACAAACCCTTATGTTTAATGCATGTTGCATCTTATTAGTTTTTATACATTTTAAAAATAAAAGGAATAAGAATCGGTCAGCGTACTATGGATTATGTCAAGAATTGTAATATAATACATTTACAGCTGATCGAGAGAAAACATGTAAAATCTTCAAAACCAGCTCAGCAGCTCAAAAAAATGCTTTTTTTTTAAATAAAAAGAATATGTATTATATGGATTTGCGACAACAGATTTAGTATAAATATGTAAAAGTATAAATTATAATATAAATATTATTTTTTAATTACGTTTTTCTTAAAACTACATTTTCAAAAATGGCTGTGATTCTAGTTCGAAGACAAATTATCCGATAAATTAAAAATTTTATGAGAAATTTGAAAATTTTACATACCTTTAACTCCGTTCGGCACATTCTCTTGTCGTCCGTTTTCCGACGGCAAAAGAAAGTGCCTCGGATAAGGAAATCTTTACGAGGAAAGACCCAACTTTTATGACGGGCCAGGGTAGAGCGCGGGGGAAGAAGACGCTCGAAAAGATGCTAATTTACTTCACTTCTTCACATAATTCCGACCGCGTAAGACTTCTTGCTAGCTTGCCGTGCAGTTTGGCGTGTGCGAATCATCTTGAGACCGACAATTTGTTGATCTCCGAAATCAACCGAGTGTGATAGCAAATCGATTGCACGTGTATTGTTGTGTGTGTGTGTGTGATTGCGAGAATTGCGTGAATACAGGATTCACGCAAAGTTCCGGCTCGACGAGGACGCTCTCGAGTTATTTGGGGTCGCTCCCAGGAGGTACTTGGCCTAGTCGCCACCCAA
The DNA here is from genome assembly GCA_018907245.1 of Eupristina koningsbergeri. Lineage (NCBI taxonomy): Eukaryota > Metazoa > Arthropoda > Insecta > Hymenoptera > Agaonidae > Eupristina > Eupristina koningsbergeri. The sequence goes on from JACCHV010002976.1 coordinate 1,073,413, forward strand.
GCACAGCTTCAACGGCTCACCCGACGGAGAAGGTCCCTCAAGTGGCAACGAAGCGCTTCTCCTATCACCTGTGTGAGATACCGGTCGACGCGGAGCATGGCTGCCGAGTGAGGCTACAGCGAGCGTCTCCGTGGCGTTCAATGATGCATTGCATGTAAAATTTTGTATGTAGCGTGGCTTTTTCTCTTCATCGCGAGGGGGTTTTTATGCCTGTTTGCAGAGCCAATAAATACATTTGTACGGCCCAGTTGTATGTTTTATTAAATAATCTGCTTGTTACCCCTCACTCCTCTTAATTCCTATAATATTAAACAAAGTCTAAACAAACTCTCTGCTATTTGATACTTTAAAAATTTCATAAAGGCATACAAAAAATAAGCGATTTTTTTGTAAAAAAATTTTTTTTTTTCAAAACGCTATTATTTTGTCAATTTTTTTTAATTTTAAAAAATGTCGGTGTACAGTATGTAAATTTCATTTAGTTTAATTTAAAATATGTAATATATTGACCATTACGATATCCATCATTTAATTTTTTTTTTACCTCTATGGCTTATCATTTTTATTGACTATAAAACAATACTTTTAAATAAAAATTTATATAAAAGTAAAATTAAAATACATAAATATATTGTCAAAATTTCAAAAAATTTTTTTACTTAATTTTGTTTTATAATCCCTGAAAAATGATTATTTTAAACACACCAAACTAGGAAAGTCCTTTCACTGTTATATTGTACATCTTTAGAATGCAAAACAAACAATTATAAATTTCAATTTATTTATAAAATATATGGATATAATGAATTTCTTGTTGATGCATTATTCATTTTTAACTAGTAGTTTATGATTTATACAGTGTAGAACAATAAATATTCTGAAATAAAAGTCTAACCTTTTGAGAGAAATAATTCCTTTCTTAACATAATGTTAAGCAGTATTCATTTAAGCATATTATCATATTAAACATTATTATTTCCTCAATTTGAAAATTATATTTATATCTATAGAAGAAAATATTGTAGCCAAATCGTTTAATTTCAAATATATAATAAAAATGGAAGACGCTTATAAAATATAAGATATAAAAAGTAGTAAAAAAAAAAATTGTGCTTGAGCTGTTACTGAAATAGAGTAAAATAATAATAACGTATGTCGAAAACTAATGATACAAGCGTTAGGAATTTTTTTTAATAATATGGAAATGTTTTATTTAAATGAATGATTACATGAGTAGAAATACATTCAATGTGTTATTAACAACATAAAATTGGTGCAAAATTATTGGAGGACAGAAGATGAACTGCTTATCCACTTTTAGTATTTTTTCCTTGACATGAAAAATATTTTCTTATATTTTCTATTATTTAATCCCTTTTTATATTAGTTTTAAACATAGCCCAATTCGACTACTTTGTCAAATAGCTCTTTGGTGGTTATACTTTCAAAATTCAGTTATCCTGAATGTATTGGTTGTGCTGCATCAAACTTTCTAGAATCTGAAACACAAATTAAAATTATAACATTGTTTATAATTACGCGCGTTCACCAAAATCTGTTGAATTGTTATTTAATTGGTTGCGTCCTCAATAAACAATAGTGATACCTGTTTATACCTAGGTCTTCTGATGAAATTCACGAATCAAATTGAAGGTTGAGGAATATTCATTTTGAAAAATTTAGTTTTGAGAAAAACTGGTTTAAAAATCGGACTAATAATTTGCATGGTATAAAATTAAATGTTTATTTTGCTACTATTTTATGGATACGTGTGAGTCTAATATAATAATATAAGATAATTATTGTTAAATAGTATAGTATTAAAATATAAAAAAACCGATTTTTGTAACATATTTTTATAATTTATTTAAAAAAAATGTTTTTAAAACGTTATAATAGTATCATAAGTACTTATGAAATGGAAGCGTAATAATACTGAAATACTCGACATCACATCGGGGCTTACGGAACCAACAGATTAATTTACATTATAATGTTTTTGTGTCATTTTCATTTATTTGTAAGTTTAAAAAGAATATCATGAGACGCAGGTACATTTAAAATTATTAAATTATATAAGTAACTAAATTAAAAAAATTTTGGTATGTATGAAAAAGTGACTTCATTTTTTTGTCTGATAAGTTTGTAAATGTGTACTATAGTTTTTAAATGTTTCACAATGAATGAAAAAATTTTAAATGACCTAGAGAAAGGTTTAAAATCAAATATTTTACTTATTTATACGGAGTACGGGAATTATATTCTGTGTAAATCAGTCTATACTGAAGAAATATATGAAGTATATGATTACAACTAACGCAAAATGTAAATATAATAATATAATGTAATAAATATAATATAATAAAATAAAATATAATAATTAATATTGAAGAAATCAGAGTTATTATATTATTCATTTTTTAAAATTATATTTAGTGCAATAAGTGTTATGTATAAATATTATATACTAAAGATAATATTTAATAAAATGAGTCCAGCAGACATAGACTACAAATAGCAATGATGTGTCAGAGTGATAGTTTAGCCACTTTTTTTGTTGTGAACATTTTTAATGGTAATATGATATCCGTTTTTCACATTTTTAAAATAAAAAGGATAAAAATTGATTAATGTACTTTGGTTCTATCGAGAATAGTGATATAATACATTTATAGGCAGCCAAGCGAAAGCATGTAAAAACTTCGGGAGGGGCTGAGACAGCTCGAAAAAAGGCATTTTTTCAACAAAAAAGTGTGTCATATAGATCTATAATAACAGATGAATTGTAAGTATATACAATTGTAATTTATAATATAAATATCAATATATAATTGTATTTTTTTTAATACGTTTTCAAAAATAGCTGCCATTCTAGCTCAAAAACTTATCCGATTAATTTGAAATTTTTTTTCAATACCCTGCTGTTTTATTAATTTTTGAAATATTAAAAAAGTAGAGTTTTATTGTAAAATATTATCTAGTTTAATATAAAAAAATAAATTTTTACTTTTATAGGTAGCTTACATACTTCTACAATAGTAGCTGTTTTCAACTTTACTTTTTTAAACTTCAAGATTTATTATTTTGTAACAAGACGCTTTTCCGTTTAAGTTACAAAATCACATTCGCTTTAAAAAATTAATTAACCGAAATAAGCGGCAGTCGATTTCCCTACGATTTTCAGAAATTTAGTTGAGGTTTTGTAAATAATAATTAAAGAAATTATAAAACAATTAAAATTATTGTGCCTTGCTAACACCTTTAAAAAAACAAAAATAATAAATTATAAAATATATTGTTTTTACAAAATGTGAATTCTTAAAAAATTTGTGTACGTGGTAAATTAATTTAATTCAGCGGTTTAATGCTAATTATAAAACAGTCTGTCAATTAGGATATAAAATATGCGGTTAATAATATTTATAATAATACAATATTTTGACAGAGATTCTAGGTATCATAATATTTGGGTAAATTCAGCAGGATTTTCAGTGTGTCGAAATTATAAGTAAAAGACGTGATTGATTTTTCGGTAAAAAATAATAACATATAAATGGCAAATATAGACGGCAAATAATATATTCGGGAGGGCAAAATGAAAGGATTTGGACAGTAGGAAAGGAGCATGGAAATTATGGGAAAAAATTTTTGTCGATGACGGGAAATGTTTCATTCTCTGTTAGTTAAAGTTACGTTGTGGTTATAAGTGCAATGGCGGTGGACACAATTAAGTCTTACAAGTGGATTGCTCTGGTATAAATAGTAGAAACAACTGGTGAAGTATAATGATATGTTGAAAAAAATTTAACATATCATTATACTTCATTAATTATTCATGAATAAATTATTGATCTGTTTCTGGTTTTGCAAATTTATTTTAGTATGAGATCAATTTCTCGATATTAAATTTATCTTATAAATCAATTCATCTAACTTTTATCAATTATTTATAGTTATAAATATATGTCTTATCCAAATACACTTAGAAAATTAAAATAGATTTTTAGATTGTTAAATTTAAAATTTTTCATTTTGCAAAATTACTTTTAAATTATATTTATTCGCGATTTCTTTAAATACAGGCATCTATAAATCTGTTATACAATTATTGTAGTTTAAATTTTTAAAAATAAATGAAAATGAAACATTTTGTACAATTCAATTTGATGAAATACATTTGCAAAATTATTTATATTATATCAAACATTGATAGTTAATTCGTTATAAAAATTATAGTCAGTGGGGTGAACGAGATAACGAGGATAATAAATCTCTTGTTTTTTTTATTAAAAGGCTTAACAAAAAAATTTTACTATTATTATTTTACTAATTTCCGCTTATGCAGTCAATTGATAAATTCAAATATTAGAATAAATATCATGAAATCAAATTTAGAAATATTAAAATTATTTTGTAATGAATAAATTCGACGCAGTAGTGAAAAGAATTAATTATTTAATTTAATAATAACTTCAACGCACTCGCGATCACTTATCAATTCGAGGCTGAACAATATGATATTAATTTAATGTAGCACCCCGGAATACAGTAGTCGGATTATTGTATGGGCGACGCTGCAGATACACATGCGAGAACGAGAATATTACATCTCTATATAATAGCATTACATAGTATTAGAATAAGACCAATATTTTCTCATCACCACGCGTCACCATATGTTTGCCAGTAATGTACTATTGGAAATTTCTGTCTTTTTTAGTGTATGTTCACATAGTAACTACGTGTTTACATTATGATTAGTCTATTAATTATTCCACAAATTCTTTGAGAATGTCATTGTGCAATGAATCTTGTAAACAATTTTTTTTTTTAATTTATATACGAAATGTATATTTCATAACACTATTTAATACTTAGTATACATTTTTATTTTATATCTCAACCCATAGCTACAATTTCCCAAGTTAATTAAGTGAAATAAATACAAATTATATTAAATATGAATTATGTGATCCAGTGAGGTGCAAGGTGAATAAAAACAAGTCTATTCAATGTATTTGTCGACGTTTCGGCAAGTATCACTTGCCCTTATCGAGACTGTTTATTAAACACAATTACAAAATTAACAAAAATTTTTTTAATATTAAAAAACATATGTATAATATAACGATTTGATATGTTTACTAATTGAAATATCGGAAATAAATGTTCAACGACTTATTAGTCGTAACGTCAAGTGTAGACTGTAAACAAACTTAAATCATATGTCCTCAATATATACTTAATTTGACGTCACACTCCACGTCATATTGTTGTGATTCGTCATATTATTGAGGATCATATGATATTTGTTATTGAGATTTTGTGTGTCCCCTTTTCTATTTATTGTATTATTATTGATTTTAATGTAAATCATTTCAGAAATTAAATGTTTTTTGTAATTATTCTTATAGTCAAGAATGTCTACATTATCCCAATCAATCACGTGTCCTTTATCTCGTGCATGGGCTGAGACCACCGATGTATGATTGTTGTCTTTTTTATGCTCATTAATTCTTGTTTTTAAGTTTCTTTTTGTTTCACCAACATACACTGAAGAGCAATCTTTACATTTTATTTTATATACAATGTTAGTTTTCTCTTCTTTAATTGTTACAGAATTAAGTTTATTATTATTTTTATTTTGTTTATTATTCAAAAAAGAAAAGACGTAACGATTAAAGAAGAGAAAACTAACATTGTATATAAAATAAAATGTAAAGATTGCTCTTCAGTGTATGTTGGTGAAACAAAAAGAAACTTAAAAACAAGAATTAATGAGCATAAAAAAGACAACAATCATACATCGGTGGTCTCAGCCCATGCACGAGATAAAGGACACGTGATTGATTGGGATAATGTAGACATTCTTGACTATAAGAATAATTACAAAAAACATTTAATTTCTGAAATGATTTACATTAAAATCAATAATAATACAATAAATAGAAAAGGGGACACACAAAATCTCAATAACAAATATCATATGATCCTCAATAATATGACGAATCACAACAATATGACGTGGAGTGTGACGTCAAATTAAGTATATATTGAGGACATATGATTTAAGTTTGTTTACAGTCTACACTTGACGTTACGACTAATAAGTCGTTGAACATTTATTTCCGATATTTCAATTGGTAAACATATCAAATCGTTATATTATACATATGTTTTTTAATATTAAAAAAATTTTTGTTAATTTTGTAATTGTGTTTAATAAACAGTCTCGATAAGGGCAACTGATACTTGCCGAAACGTCGACAAATACATTGAATAGACTTGTTTTTATTCACCTTGCACCTCACTGGATCACATAATTCATATTTAATAAACATGGAAGGTGCATCATATCAAACTTCAAATTACAAATTATATTGTTAATAACTTAAAAGTAATTCTATTTATAGTGATCAATGTTAAAAAATGTTAATACTAAAAGATATTTTAAAATATGTTATAAAAATAAAGTTGAATATTACAATTAGTTTTATATTTTATATTTGAACAGCGGAAATTTTCGAGAAAAGGAGTATGTCACTAGAAAGCCGAAAAGGTTCTGATCCCGAATCGAGTGCTCCGAGGTGCATCAGCTTGTTGCAAATACGAGTAATCACTCCATCGCTCCGTGTCAAAAAACTGAAAAACACCCTTCGCACGAAGTAAAATCCTACCGCATCTAATTATCAAAAAAACAAGAAAAAAGGGACAAATGAGGAAAGAGTTTGTCAACATTTTAAGACTCCTCCCAAATTTCTACGACCAATGTCGCAAAATGAAAAAAAAACTCGATACCTCGTGGATGAACCATATATATATTATTTTTTTCGTATTTTTAAGGAAGTTGATAATTAAAGGACCACTTCCGGTTGGAAATTTTTTTTCATTCAAATATTGTTGTTATTGACTTTACCCAGTGCCGATGTTTCAAATCCCTGGTAGACCGGCTGCCTCTTATCCCGGCGTAAATCTTTTCTATCATTCAACGAGAGCTCAACTCTGCCCTTCACGGGGAAGGGCGAACGGAGCCGTCTCGTCACAATATATTTGTTATAATAGTAAAGTTTTTATTGGATTTGGTTTTATTTGATAAAAATTACTATTTTTTCCGGATAGTAATCAGTCAACAGAATTCTTCCTTTACTTTTATATTTATTGCACAGTAGAAAATTGTTATTTATAGTACAATGAAGAATAATAATTAATATTGTGTATAAAGCGGGAAATTTCCAGAAGAAATTTAATGCGTTACAATTTATATTGTTTCTTGTTAAATTTATTAATTATAATTCTAAAGATTCAGCAGTAGTTAAAATTCAGATTTCGTCCGTGGACAATTAATGTGTGATATAATTATTGAATATACTATATTTGAAATACAATATGTATATTCTAATTATAAGCTTCCAAAAAAGTATTTATACATCATCTAATTAGTATTATAATTTGACCTTAGCCTAACAATAAAGTCTCCGCTAATTGGTTGTCGATAAATTATAAATGCAGCTTCTGTCACTTTAACCATACATTCTAAGACAAATTAGAAAAAAATTCATTGCACGATCTCACTACACACTACCATCCCTTCAATTTATTTTTATAACACGAGAAATATTAAAACATGAACATTACCCAACAGGTCAAGGACCATTGTTGTTCTTGAGCAGCGGATAAGTTGTGACTATACTACTCTGGAAATTGTCTTTTACTTCTTTGTAAAACCAGAACAAGAGCCAAGCTCTAAAAGACCTGCTAAAATTCAATAAACTAGGAAAAAGGATCACTCGTTGAATAGTTTCGATCTACGCGTTACCAATTATATGTTAAATATATACTATTATCCATTTGCTCAGCCACTCATCTATTTCAGTTATTCATCTACCCATTTAATAACTCTAATTCTCACTAAGCCCGCTAGCCTAGAGTTTATTGAGATCCGCTAATCTGCTGGCTGTTGTTTGGTTTTTTGAAGCTGCTTATGATAGAATATTTATTACAATATCTTCTCCCTCCACCTAATAATTACAGTTAATTATATTATGTAAAATATTTTAATTCTGAAAATTTTTTACAAACTAATATACAATCATCGTATGTATAGATTGTCTTTTTTAAATGTAAATTACAGTTACAAATATGTTGAACAGGTTAAACTTAAATATATGCAATAATTTATAAGAAACTTATAGAATGTATATATTTAATTTAACAGATTTCTTATAAATTTATAAATTTTTTCTCTCATTTTATTTTTTTAATTTCTGACCAGGCCCTTCGTTAAACAGTTAAGGATAAAGTTAAGGATAAATGAAGTACAACGTATTATTCTTAAAAATACTTATTAAAACTTTACAATTTACGTAATTGTTAAAATCATAGAGTTTTTATTTTCATCTATTTTGACATTATTAGCAAGTGTGAATATATTGAATTATACGAATGTATATGGCAATATAGTCAGTATAATTAATATTATGAATAAAATTATTCGTATTTCACTTAAATATTACATGTTTTCCTAATTTAATAATTGAGTACAATATTTCATTCATAAAGCATTCTCATATAAAATAGTTTATAAACTTTTATAGTAATAACAAAAGTTTTTTTATATGCCCTTATGAGATAATAGTATATAACTTGTCTCTATAATTTGAATCTTATAGTTAGTATTATCAATCAAAATAATTTTTTATTACTTAAAAAAATTGCTCATTTTTTGCATGTCAAATTTATAATTTTTTAAATATTCAAAAATCATAGTTCATGCTATATAAAAAGGTTCTAATTGTAAATCTCAAATTTTTAAATGAATCGAATTAGTGGTTTTCAAACTGAAATGGCAGTTATTTTTGAAAATATACATGATTTGTCCAAAAAGTAATGAGTTTATATATTTTTTTTAAGTCACTATTTGTTGTAGTTATTTCAAAGAAAATATGGTGGAAAGTTTTTTCTATTTGTCCTTTTTTTCTTTTTAATCATTTAAAATGATAGAATTTGTATTCGCGCGAACATTTTTTAGTTTTGTAACATGGTACAATGGGTCGCTTAATAAAATAGAGGTTATAGTAAAATTTTGGCTTACAGTTTGATAAAAACATTAAAGAGATTTTTTAATGTTAAAAAAGGTTTTTAAAGGTAACTGTACGCATATCTTGATAAATTTAGGGGAGTCATCAATTATCCTAATCCTTAAAGAACGGTTTCAATTCAAAATTCAGTGCAAATATTGAGCATTATAATTGATTTGGGTTATTTTTGGGTACTGAGAATGGATATAATCGGTGACCTTCTTGAAAGCTTTGTGTCACTTTTGTAATTGTAATTTACATGTAATTTTATCCTTTCAGAATTTTTTTTAAATTTAAAAGCCTTTATAGCATTTTCTTACGCCAAAAACATATTTTTTACTATAAAAATCTATCTCGACAGTCGTTCCATCGTCCAGTATTACAAAATTCAAAACTACGCCTTATGCAAAATAAACTTCTGACGTCTTATTGCTCAAAAAATAAAAACACATTGGATAAATAGGAAAAATTCCCCATCACATTTGCTGACCTCCTTGAAATTGTTATGACAAATAATTCTTTAAAAAAAAAACTGGATAATTTTTTAACAGACCACGTATTTTCAAGAAAAACGTGTTTAAAACTTTTAAATGATAATTTTATATGATACTTTTATATTATAAATTCAATTTTTTGTCTGTAAATTCAAGTGAGGATCCAGTTTAGATATAATTATAACAAGTTTTTCTTTTTTCTTTTTCCTGTCAACGATTTAATAACTAATGTGTTATCCTTCTCATAGTTGATTCAATTTATTTTCAAATTTTACTAGGGTTCCAAGAACGGAGGCATGATAAATATTTAAATTTCTGATGCAAAGTTAAAATATATATGTGAAAATGGATACTCTGAAAAAAATCAATCGGCTTTTACGAGATAACCTTTACATTTCACCAGCTTAACAGTAATGTGATGTTAAATAATGCTGTTTTCTATCGATTAAAAGAAATTTAAGGAAAAATAAAAAATAAAATTACAATAACATCTTATTTTTAGTATTGTGTAAGTTATACAATAAAAATAAATCCGTGTGTGTGTTTTCGTATGTATACACTTGCCGCTGCATGATGAGTGCATACATTATTTGTGTAGCTCAATAATTATAACCATAATGTGCAGCGTTATATAATTAATATCGACACTAATTAATTTTAATTCATATAATTTTTATTATCGTTTCATTTCAACATTAAAAATATGTTTGTAAATAGACTAAAATAACTCTGATATATTTAATTTATTAATAAATTATAATTCAATTACATTACTATTTTTCAAATAATATGGAATTTTATAATTTTATATTTAATTTTATATACTATCATAATTGTCATCATGATAAAAAATATTTATTAAATTTGTTGATAAGAAAAGATAATACATTTATAATAAATATATAAACTAATTTATTTATACTTACGTTCAAAAAGATTTTTTTGATAAATTTTTAAATTATGGTGTTTATATTATTAAAATACGAATGCGTAAAAATATATTTGAGTTAAAGTTATATGAGATAAAAACTAAAGTCATTGCATTATGATGTAAATGAAACATTAACAACTATTAATAGTTAACCTACAAATATAGTGATAGTTTCATTTAAATCATAATTATTATATTCATCCAGTATACGTTTATAGAATTTTTTAATCAAATCACATACAAATTAAATTAATTAATTAAAATTGGCACATGTATAGAAATCATGTGTATTAGAATATTTCTCATTTAATAGATTTGTTGTCTTATAATGCATATAGAGTAAACTAATTAAATTTCATAATAATATTTACTCATATTTGACAAATTTTATTATGAATATTTTTTTATAATAAACTCATTTTTATAGTGATTTAAATTAACATTACAATATCTAAAAATTCAATCTTATACAAAAATTTTTCTTATTAATTTATAAATTCGTAATATCAGTATTGTTTTTAAATATTGTTACGGAATATAAATAATGATTATTATAGTTCCGGATGAACTTTAAATGCCGAGTTCATCTCAGTTGTTGGACTTATCTCAAAATTAGAAATACTGTACTTTACTTTAACCTTCCATAGCGAAGGTTAAAGTAAAGTACACGGAAATAAAAACACTTCCGTATACAGATCAAATTCGTATCTATTAAACAGGTGAAGGGAAGACACGACACTTGGAGTGTGTTCACGATATTGTTATGTCTAAGCGGACAATAAGCGCGACGTGAACGACTAAGTTAAATACGATATGAATTCTACAGTTCTTATTAATTATGATGTTGCGCGATTCCGTTACGAATGATTTAAAGATAATTCTGCGAAAACTGCTGAGGCTAAGCTCTCCCGATTTTGGAATACTCCACGAGAGTTCCAGAGGCTGCCCAGTCTCTCGGTTTAGGTGCTGCGTCCGCGGTTTCCTCGGAACGCTCGCTGTCGGCGCGCGTTATCTGGCCGACGGTATCCGGTCCTGCGAGTCGAATTGACTCCGGCTGCGCGGAATTTGCGTACTCAGCTGGATCCAACGCAGTGCAGTAGTGGATGCCTGAGACTTCGTGTAATCTATATTCCCACGGGTTCGTAATGTTGGCATTTATTGTCACGGCTCGTTTTCACCAAAAAATGCTTACGCAGCATTATGTTGCCATTGTTGCTTTTGTTAATATTGCTACACAACGTATGTAACAATAAAAATGGCTTTTTTAATTTTTTACTAAATATTATATATACAATAATTCATTATAAGAATATTGAAAAACAGAAACTTTAAATTCAATTTAGTATTGTAAATAAAAAAGCATATATTATATGTTAAATTATAAACATATTAATATGACTTGTAAAGCTCAAAGAAAATATGCAAAACAATAACACTTAATATGTACAGTTTTTTTTATTTTTTTTCATGTTATAGTAACATTTGATAATAAAGTTTGTTGCGCGCAAGGGACATATGCTCGCGCGCACGCATGCACGCGCCACTACAGGTCTCGACGCGTCGGTTTCCGTCATTTGGATTGCCGGGTATTTGCCGCCGACCGGTCGGATTCTTCCTGCCAGACGTCTCTGATTAACGCGGCAGAGCTTTCGTGACGATATAAAAGGGCTCAAAACTGCCACCAAGGACACTATGGGTCAAGAGGTCACTAGATTCAGATAGCAACGAGTATCTCTCTTATCGACCCGAACATTTTACCAAAATTTGTTCTTTCTTATTTTCTCCGCTTCGGCACGCCGCCTTATACTCATGCCCTTTAACATTTTTTTTTTTTTACTAAATTGCCCTTGTTACAACAGCTACACCAAGTATCTTGTATGTCCCGGTAACCGCCACACCCATGTCGGCAGGATACAAGACGAACACCACCCCGACGACGACGATACCGACGGCGACCCCGGTGGGAGCAACAACAGAATTGGTGCAGACTCTCTCCGAAACAACGCTATGTATATCGAGCAGCAGAAGCCTACCAGGAGTTCACACATCTTCCGAAAACGGCGGCCCACACGTACTATTGCCTCCCCCTTCCGATGAGAGACGTTGACCAACAACTGTTGTCAACAGTGTGGACCCTGGCACCTCCAGAGTTTTTATGGACTCCAAGCTGAAGACTCAGCGGTATTTATAAGTGATTGCAAGCCATACTTCTTCGCGTTAATTAATGAGTGCTAGCACGTTCGCCTCGCTTGACAATACTTCAGGTATGGAGCAGCGACTTGGTAGGCGACGTATCAGAACCTCCAGATAAACTGGGAACGCTTCAGGCAGTTGTTGTGTCACCGGTACAATAGCTGGGAACTGCTAGTTAGCCTGACGTCGCAACTTTACAGAAAAATACTGTCATCCTGAATAAGGGTTTCAGGCAAGCTGGCAGTTGCACCCAAGAAGCATCGTCGGGAGCTAGAAGGAATACGCCCCAGCCGGCGGCATCAGGGAAACCAGAAAACCACCAACAAGACCAGAACCTAGCCTTGTATTGCCATTATTGATCGGAACTGGAGAAGCGCCGACAGGGAAACTGGTGAACCCGATCGGAGGCGGCGGGTCCTTCCACGAACGGGGAAATGCCACACAAGTAAGCCTACTATCCACATACGTACCGGGGAGAGGGGTCTCGTCATTGAGAATCGAGCTAAATGGCAACGAGGTGACGGCCCTAGTAAACTTAGAGGTTAGCGCGAATTTCGTCCACCCCCGTTTAATGTGAAGGAGCGTCACCATGCGAAACGTGAATAAGACACACGCGGTACTCACGAAGAAACATAGTGAAATACGAATTCACGCTGAGGGCCAGCTGTCGTGGAAGGTAGCGGACCTATCAGGTAATAGCAGCTTCCTAGTGACCCTGGATCTCCGTTTGAATGTCGTGCTAGGATGGCACTGGTTCAAGGAAAAGCTGCATGATCACCAAGCGAATTACATATACTTCTGATGCGAGGCAAGGAAGCGAGTTTATCTTAACGAGGCACACCAAGAAACCTCGACCAGTGGACTAGACCTGTGGCCCGGTGTGAGGCATGAATTCCCGAAAGAACACGTTCCTGCCGTTAAAGAACTCATCAAGCTGCACCGTGACATATTCGAGAGCGGACCTCTCCGGCAAACTGGCTTCATCAAGCACGATATCGTCCTGAAGAACGAAAAACCATTCAAGCCGCCTCCGTATAGGTATTCTGCAGAAAAGAAGCGGGCAATACACCTACAGGTCAAGGAAATGTTGGCGAACGGTCAGATCGAGGCCACGTCGTCACCTTACGCATCACCCATCGTCGTGGTGCTGAAGAAAGACGGCAACTTTCGCTTCTGCATGAATTACAGGAAACTGAATAATGTAATGGGAGGTCCTCAAAGAATTAGGAAAGGTGAGTATCTTCTCGACACTGGACCTGCGGAGTGGATACTGGGAAATTTCCCTAATGGGCCGAGCGAAGGAATACATGGCCTTCGTCACTCCTGACGGAGAACCTTCCGGGTGACTCCTTTCGGACTATATGAAGCCGGTCGCACCTACCCACAACTAATCGGACAAGGGGTATTGGTAGAACTGATGAGGGAATGATGCATGCACTACCTGGACAACATTTGCATCTATTCCCGGAACTGGACGGAACATCTGCGGTACTTGGCCATGGTGTTTGAACGCCTTAGCATTTACGGATTAACTTGTAATCTGGAAAAGTACCGTTTCGGAAAAATCAAGTTGAAATATTTAGGACACTGATAACAGACGCGCACAACGAAACCAAAGCGGAACATGTCTGTGCCATCCTAGAGGCCCTGATGCCACGCTTATAGTGGGACTTACACGCATTCTTCGGCGTGTGTAGGTGGTTGCGGGAGTACGTGTCGAATTTCGCGATGGTAACTCTACCCCTCACAGCATTACTTTAAACAAGAAGGTCGTGGATATGGACCGCGGAGGAGCAAAGGATTTTCGAGGCCACAAAGAGTCTATTCAAAGGTTCCTTGATTTTTAGTAGACCATACTCAATGAAGCAGTTTTTTTGTAGACTGAAGACAGCGGCAGTGGAATGGGAGCCGTTCTATACCAGATCTGGACTGGAGGAGAATCATCTCTTACGCCTCCGCAAAGTTCTCCAAGGCAGAAACTAAGTATTACTCGAACGAACAGGCGTCCCTAGCGATTGTGTGGGCTGTGAAGAAGTATCACCACCTACTGGCAAACCGGCATTTCACCCTCAAGACCGACAACGCCGCTCTCAATCTAGGGCGAACAAAGTACGCTGGTCAGGTCGGCGATGCTGTTCAGGATTTATTGTTTCGACGTGGAATACATGCCAGGCTGCGACAACGAGCTGTCGGACATCTTATCAAGACACCCAGGGAAGACGTTTTCTAGGAGAACATTGACGACATCCACAACCTTCGTCCACCATAGCGAGGAGGAAGACCAGGGACGTTTTGTTGGCGCATGCTTGCGCCGACGAATTACAACACCACATCCAGACAGCTCAATAAAGCGACCCATGGTTAAGAAAAATCGAGGATGGAAGCGAAAGCTTCCAAATCTATGGTAGACAGAAGTTCAGCGCCAAGAATAGTGTTTATTTCTTGGACGGGGGAAACGAGTAGCCCCGTATTTACGTTCCTGAGTCGGCACGGACTAAGGTACTGGAATACCACCATAACGATGTCTTGCCCGGCCAGCCAGAGTGCCGAGACGCTGCGAGCCATCAGGGCGCACCATTACTGGCCAGGCCTACGGAAGGATGTGCGACGGTTTATATCCCGGTGTACGGATTGCGCCTTGACCAAAACAACCCCATCCCCCCATAACGTCTAGAAAACTACGCCCCCGACGCCCACAGGCAAATTGAAATGTCGTCGCCATCAACCTCAAGGGTCCCTATCCCCGCACTCCAGGCGGAAAGAGCTATATCTTGGTTGCCACGGCCTTTCTCAAGATGGACGGAAGTATTCCCGCTGCCCAACTCCACCTTGTCAACGATCACGCCTGTCCTCGAAAGGGACGTATTCATGCGTTGAGGATACCTGCGGGCGATTATTACAAATAACGCTTCGCAATTCCGAGTCACGAGGTGGGCAGCCATATGCAAAGGATAGGGCTCCCAAGTCTAGACTACTCCGGCATACCACCTTCAGGCCAACTTCGCGGAACATCCGAACCAACAATTGAAGAAGGGGTTACATCTTCGGTTGTGAACTGCGGTGGAGCATAAATACTGGGACAAATTCATCCCGAAGACCTTGTTTAATCTGCAGAGAAGAGAGAGCATCGACATAGGATGCACCCTGAGCGCACTTTTAATGGGTCATATCTTGAGAAGGCCAGGAGAGCCGTTATCAAATGCAAAACCACCAACGATAGCCACCCGCGTGGAAATGGCGAGTAAGCATCAAAAGGAGTACACACCCTACGCGGCTCCAAGGAGTTACAAGACATTGGAACCGGACGATCCTGTGCACGTCAAGAATCACCTGCTCTCCGACGCGGTCGCCGGTTTCACGTCGATTTAACCCCGCGATGGGTAGCTCCCTTTCAAGTGGTAGAGAAACACACCGACGATATCTACATCTGAGGGGAAGCGTCAGTGTCCGAATATTTTTTTTGAGTATCGGACCCCTTTTCAAGTTATTAAAATGTCAAAAATTGTTTCTATAAAAAATAATACATTTTTACAGATATTTACAATTTTTTCATTGTGAAAAATTATGTATCATTAAAAATCATAGATCATTATTTGTTATAATCGTTACATTTTTTAAAAATTAAAAATTATGCAATATTAAATATTAACATATAATTAAAACCCAAATTTTTTTTATGACTGATTCACAATTGTAAATTCAAGTTCGGTTGAATTAAAAAAAAATGTTTAAAAAAAATAATAATTTATTATAAAGCAAAAGAAAAAATTCAAGTTTACTATAATTTTAATTAATAATAACTTAATATTCACTAAATAAATAAGATTATTTTTTTTATAATTAAAATATATTTTGTTATTATATAATTTAATCGTTTTCAAAGTTTTTAAGTAATTGATGTGAAAATTAATGCAAAATTATATATAACTCACCGATTTTGTGCAAGTTGGTATCGTTCAAGTTTGTCTGCAAGATAAACACGACTACGATAATGGTGAACCTGATAACTTTGACCAGTACGTTGCCCGCTGCTATACAGACAACGTCGGATAATCCCTTGCCAAACAACCAACATTACTACAAAAATAAACTTACTTTTAAATAAATAACTTTGTTTCTATTTCTACGCTATCTAAAATTATATAATATAACATAGAATTAGTATTTTAAAAACAAAATCATTTACGTACATGAAGTGTTAATAAATAATTATACATAGTAGAATAAATAAATATAACTTTTAATTTAATCAAGGAAAAAAAAATTAAGAAATAAAATGAAACATTGATCATTAAAAATAAATGTAATATTGTATATTTAAATTGTAATTTTTAATACTGAATATAAAAATTATAAGATATTCTAATTATTATTTTATATTATCGGATTATTAAATATTAGTATTATAAAAAGTAATATTTTTAATGTAACTCTGTATAAAATGAATACACTCGCATAAATATCACGAACTGAATGTGATTTTAAAAACATATTAATAATAAAACGGTTCTCTAAGACTTTTCCCTAAACAGATTAGAAATATTGTTTAAAGATAAATAATTATGAGATCGAGGGAAGAAATCTTCAATCACATAACAATTAATAAATTATAAATAGTAATTTAAATAAACTGAATTAATCAAATTTATTTAATTATGGAAGTGGAAGATCAGAGAAGTTACGCATTAAAACAAAAAAAAAATAATTTGCGAATCTTCAAAGAGAAAATAATCAAACATATACGAAATAATACAGTAAGAATTAAAATCACGAATAATAAATAACTTCTCAAAATAGGAAAGGGTATAATTGTTTCTAAAGGTAATTAAAAGTTTAAGAGTTGAGTATAGGGTAAAAATAGCAATTATATTAATTTAAACTTGAATAGAGAATATAGAAGCTGTGTAATAGAAAACATATTAATAAATAAAGGGAATGCAAAGAAAGGAAAAAGTAGAGAAAGTGAATTAACTGTAGATGGATGACATAAAAAATTGTGAATTGAAAATGAACGTAAAAGAACACATAAAGCTCTTATATGTGGAAATGAAAAAAATATGTTTGGGAATAGAAAAGGGCGATGATGATTATTTTTAAAAGAAATCTTAGAAAAAATTAAAAAGAATCTTAGGAACTAACGCGAACGACACCACAAAGATATTGAAGCATTTTGTCGAATGTTATCATTAGATGCAAAAGTACATAATACTTAGTAAAAATATAAAATAAATTTTATAAGAGTATAAGAGAAGTACTAACTAATTATGAAAAATTAGGAAAAACTCTAGTTTTTACTGACATATGTTATGAATAAATAAAAATTGAAATAGATATAAAATTTTAATTTATAAATAAGAAATAAAATGTTTAGTATAATAATTACAGTACTAATACAGTATAGTAATTACTAGGAAATAATGAAATAAAATAAGAGTAATATAATAATTTTAAAACACCCTCTGAATTTTTTTTTAAAAATAAATGAATAATTAAATAAATAAATAAAAATATACACGAATATATGAAGAAAATTGAGTAACAATAAATTAAATCTTCGAATACAAGAGATGTGATTTCTTTTTAATATTCTCAGTTGTCTATAGACCAGTAATCATCAATCCATAAAAAATAATTGCATGTGTGCGTGATTATTATCGTGGAACAAGTGTTCACTTGTCAGCATTTGCCTTAATGTTTTAAATTTATATTCTATGGATTAATGTAGAATGTGTAAGATCAGCAATAAAATTGATAACAATAAAAACCTGCCCTAAACGTTGCTGATATCACACATTTTACATTAATTTACAGAAAATAATCATGAAACGTAAAATTTCTGTTCTTTAATATTTGTATTGATCTTTTAAAATATATAAATAAAAAGTACTTGATTAACACTTTTAAAAATATTTGTACTTTAACATAGTTTACTAAAATTAAGTTTCATGTGTATTAGTAAAAAAGCATTTTAACATTTTAAACGTATGTTATAATATATTACATTACAATATATTATATTTTTACAATCAAGGGGTCCAAGCTTGAATGGAAAAGTAGCAACAAAAGACCAAGGCACAATCCGAACTATAAATATTAGCACCCTCCATTTTAAATATTAGATAATAATTTGATTTTTTACTAAATATAGAAAATTTTATTACGTATATTTATATTAAATTAAAAACTAAGTTTTCTTTTTAAAATTATGAAAATATAAAGAAATATAAAAGAAAACAAAAAAATCCCCCCCTTATGTCCTTTTTCATAAGTTGATACTGGCAATCTGCTACACATGTATATGTTATTTTTCTCAGAACGCATATAAAATATTTCAAACACAGTGCACGAGCACGAGTGAAAAATGGAAAGGTTTAAGTGTCAAGGAATAGCAATTTCAGATACATTAATTAATTTAAAAATGTTAATATTTTATTGTTCAAAGTTAATAATATTTTAAAGCAATCATTATTATATTAAATGAAAATTTTTTTTTATGTTGGAAGAACCAAATATAACAATAAATAAACGACAAACAAAATAAAAATATTATTGTATAATGTGTTGAAATATACAAAATATACAAAACAAAAAATTGAAAATAAAGAATTCCTTTTTTGCTTTCTGGATGCGGTTATAAAAGAAGCTATGTCATCACTTAATAATATATACACACAGACAAATGTTTATACACATACATAACATAACTTTAATAAATACTAAATAAATAAATAATAATAAATATAAAGAGCAGAATAATGTTTTGGGATGACGTTTCAATAAAATATTATGCGATTATAATCAATTGCCATAAACACAATATAAATGATATACCAATTTAATACATTAACTTCATTTATATTGAAAAATCATAAGTTTTTTAAAATGTCCTGAAGATTTTTTTTTACCTTTTAAATTTTTGTTTGTTTTTTTGCAATATTTATGACATATGAATGGTGTATAAAAGTTTAAAATATCATAAAAAATATTGTTTCTTGCAAAACAAATATTTACATTTAAACTCACCTTTAAATTTTGATATAAATATATTTTTAAAATCTATTTTAAAACCACCCTCATTCGCATGTTTATAAAATTGATAGTTAATGTCTTTGATTAAATTACAAAACAGTTCACTTGAATAATTTAAATGATTTTTATAAACATTAAATTTTTTCAATTTTGTAAACATCTGGTCCAAAGAAAATTCATTTGCAAATAACGTATTATCACAAACTGAACACTTTTCCATTTGTTTGTAAATTTTTTTTATTATGTATCCAGATACATATGCTAATGCATTACGCTCCTTGTCATTTTGACCTTCCTCACACTCATCTACATTTTCATTTATGCATACATTTTCCTTTTCATTCATACATTCATTTTCATTTTCATTATCATCATATATTTCATCTGAAGCAATATATAGATCCAAATCATCATTATCATCGGTGCTGCTTTTCTCACAACTATCACTAGTTGTGATTAATGATTGAAGGTGTCTTAGCAAGAAACAATCATCTTCCTCACAATTGCCACTGTTTAATGAATTTATTTTTATATTATTGATTAAATAATTTTTTAATGCGCTGATGAATTTTTGATAATTTTGATTAATATTCATTATACCACTTTGTCTTACTTGACAAAATAAATTTTTAACAGCATCTTGATTTAATGCTCTCACACAAAGATATGTTATTCCGTAAATTGTTTTTAAATTATGAAATATTTTACTGCCTTAACAGTTATTTCCCACGCCTTAATAAAATAAAACATATTCGTATTATCAACATTATTTTCTAAATTTATTATTTTCCAATTTTTTATTTGTTCAAGTACCTCATCCCAAAATTTAAAATGAGGTAAATTCACGATTACCGCGGTTTTATAAATTTTCGGGGCAAAATCACTGGTACTTGAATTATTCAGAGAATCCAATAATTGATCAATAAGCTTAACAATTCGGGCTTGTCTAGCTTCTGGTGGCATTGCACCAAAAGTAGCAAACACCCTGATTGCAATGGACATCGTTCGGCTAAGTTGCCGAGCCGCGATATTCACCTTCATTTTGGAATATGTGAGGCTTTTTATATAACATATCATTCTCTTTATTTTTTATAAAAATTTCATCATATATTTTATTTTAATTAATGCGTTTCTTGCGTTTTTTAAGAAGTGAGGTACATCAAAAATTATATAAATCGGTCTTTTGTTGTACAAAAAATAATGAGTTTTTTTATTCTCCTTGGCTCCTCGCTCAATTTTTTTAGAACTGAAAATTAAGTTTTGTTTTCTGGTTGCGGACTGTCGCTGAATTTTCAGCCCAATTTCTTCTGCTGTATCGATTAAATGAAAGATAATTTTTTGTAAATTGTCGGCACCAATTGAATTATACGTAAAATAGTACATGAAAACGACTTTCCATTTTTTGTTACTCCTCGTAACAAAAAAATTAAAGCCTTATTTGCTATACTTTTTGTATGACCCAAATGGCCGAGGTCTTCAAATCCATCAATCCTTTCAGCTTTTTTGTTATAAAAAATTAATGAATTTAAATACATTTCATCGAATTGCAATGTACATATTTTTTGATATTCTTTCAAATTTTTTAAATTAAATTTTAATAATTCTTAGATGAATTCATTAACTCCCACTTCTAGAGAAACATTTGATAATAAATCTAATAAAGTGCTTCTTGATGGAAATTCAAAGTATGTTTGTAAATATCTATATAAGCAGGGGCTTCTCTTAAAAATTGATAAAGCAAATAATTTATCGTTTAGTATCCACTTTTTAGAAATGGAGGCTTTATCCAAATTACGAAATTGACTGCCAATAAATTTTTTTGTTATTGAATTTAAATTTTTATTAATAATTTTAAAATACCCCTGCTCATATAACTGCTTTAATTTTTTTAATTCTTCTCATTATGTCTCTAATTTTTTTTTTAATTTTGAAATTTTCTGCTGCGTTTGTCTATGAATTTTATACATTTGTAATTAATTCGCGCTTAATTGTCTATACGAATGACTTATATTTTTTAAAATTTGTTTTTTTTATTAATTTAACCTATATTTTCGTTACATGAAATTCCTTTATTTTCTTTAACATCCTCCAATAAAAATTAAATTCGTCTTGTTTTTTTCTAGTGGAAATTGATAGATTGTGGCAATCTCATCAATAATGCCACTGATAAATGGTCCGGCATCAAGAATTGCAGCTTCTTCTGAATTACTATTCACGGGTATCTGAACTTCTTCACAGGTATTGGCCTCGTCAACATTTTTATTAATATTAATTTTAGAAATGGCATTTCAGTTTAGCTGTAATTTCTCCGGACTGATGTAGTCGGAGTCTGTAAAATGCTTTTCGCACACATAATATAAAAATTTGTGTAGGAGCACTAGAGAATTCTCAATTCTACACACTTTTTTTATGCTACTTTAATTGTTTGCCGTGTTGGAAAAGAATAAAATCTGATGTTTTTAAAATTTTTATTTTAAACTTTCCTCAGATATGCATTATTACATCTCCTTATTTTGCATGCATTTTTTTTATAAATCCAAAATTTTTTAATGTTGTACTGTTAAATGTTTAAATTTAAATAATTAAATTAATTTTAGTTTGTCACAAAAAATTACAATACAAAAAAACATTAGTAAAATTAGATAGATTTTTACTAATACTCGTTTTCCAAAAACTTACACAGTGTAAATAAATGTGTTCAATGCAAGCTTTCAAGACAGAATGTCATTTAATTTCATGAAAGTACTGGTTTCCTAGCTACGAGCAGATTTTAATTAAAGACATTTTGCAAATAAGGGATAATGTCTAAAGGTTCAATTTCTAAAATCTGTACAGGTAAAAGTTCAGAGCAAGTTTCTTATTTTTCAATATCATACCATAATGTATTTTATGTCTTATGAATATTGATAATTCAAGAAAATGTTTCCATGCATAAGTCAAAGTATAAACCAATAGATTTATTAGCATACCTGCACTTAAATTCTAAATTTTAACATAACAGTCTTATGGTAATAAATCTATTGGTTTATACTTTGACTTATGCATGGAAACATTTTCTTGAATTTTCAATATTCATAAGACATAGGAAAACATTATGATATTTTTAATATTTATAATATATTGTGTATGAATAATTTTATATAATTATACAAACATATTTATATTAATTCATCTATATTATATGTATAAATACAGTAAAATTGTTAAGCAATTGAAGTAATTATGACTAATACAATATAAGACAAAAGTAATATATTTGTTTTCTAATAATTAATAGTTCAAAAAATATTATAACACAATGTATATTAATTACTTGAAACAGTTTTATTTATTTTAAAAAATTATCTTTAACTTTACATATATTTGTATATTTTGTTAAATGCTATTTATAATAAATTATTTAAAATTATTTAATGTTTTCTTAATAAAAAATTTTGCAGAATTCGAAGACTATAAAATAATTTTATTGAAGATGAGGTAGAGGTTGTGAAATTAATGACGTATTAACAGTGAGCACAATATACAGATCATTTTATAGTTTGTACAACATAAATCATGTAAGAAATAATTATAATTTCTATTTTTATAAGTTTATTGAAATGTAATATTTTCTTTTTTGTTAATAGATATATATATATATATTTATATTTATATATGTATATATATTTATTCATATCAGGAATACAAATTAGAATATATATAAAAAGTATGCACCTTCAATACTACATTATAGACTTTAGAGATAACGAAAGTCTGATACAATTGATATCAATTGAATTTCTTTCTACAAAAGCCATTGAAAATGAGGTAATAAAAATTTTATTTTAAAATATATATAAATAAATAAATAAATAAAAAAGCAGTAAAAAAATGCAAAATTTGAAATGAAGAAACAAATATCAGCAAGAATTAAAACTAATCAATAATTGACTTTCTTATAGTTTACCTGTATTCTAATCTCTTTCATAGTTAATAAACAGATTATTTAAATACACATCCACACTTCATATTGGCCCGCCAACCCCTAATGTTAATAAGACCCATTAGGGGTGGGGCGAATCTGCAGGTAGTGCTTCTGGATTTATGAACCCTCATAATTTGTATTAATGTATAAGAAAATTTGTTAATAATTTTATTACATTACTTGAGTTTAAAATCTTAATTTAATTTTAAACTTAAAAGGAGGTAGGTAATAAAGGTATTCCTTTCTACTTTTACTTGTGTACGAAAACATTTTCTTATATTATAAAGGATAGGAGGAATTCATTTCTAAGGAAGAGTGCTAATATATAATATATATATTTTTACTTTTCCTGCAAGTTATATATTTTGAAAAATATATTCTTTTTAATGGTATATTTTATTTGCATTTATTAATAACATTATTATTTGTGAAATATTATACTGTATTTAAATCATCAATTTTTAATTTAATTTTTATTTTATTAATTATTATATATTTTTCCTTAATTTAAAACTATAGTTCGAGTTTTTTATTTTTTAATATGATGGTAAATATTAATGAAATAATAAAATATAAATACAAATACATATATAATAATTACTTTAATAATTACTAAAATCATTATATAACTCTAATGTTATTATATGTTAAAAATATGAATATTTTGAAAATTATCATATATGTTTGTATGATACTGTTGGTATATACAATATGGCTTACATTGTCTTGCTTCGTTATATATAAATTTATTTAACTAATATTGTGTAAAGAATATATTTTTATCACTTATTTTTATTAATAATTTTATTATTAATAAGTAATAATTAAAAAAATATTCAAAAAGCTTATTGTATGTTATAGAAGAAAGTGTATTTTGTATTATCCTAGGAGCAGCTGCAAGATATTGCCCAAAAACAAAAAAAATCTGATCAAATTTGTTGTAAAACAAATATTTTTATAATTATTAAATGATTTAAAAAATCAGGTAAAAACATTATATAAGTTATATATATACTATATATTTAAACAATTATAAAATTTGTATTAGTTTAATTCCACTAATAAGAGACAGCCTATAGAAATAAAATTATATTTAAATTGTTACTTGAATAAGTTAAATGTCGACATAAAGTTTCAAGAAAGCAATCTAGCATTGACACATTCTCTATATTAAAAGCTGAAAATGAAACAGATTTTTAATTTTTTATCAATCTTGTTGATTCATACATAGATATTTTTGAAAATATTGAAGCCATTTTTTTTGAAAATTAGACAGAAAAACTTTATTTCATAAAATACTCTTATAAATATCTATTGATTTCTGGATTTTATAAATTAATCAAAGTTATTTTTACATTTATTTATAATCAAAATGATTTTAACGATTCTAAAATATTTAATATATTTTTAATATTATTATTTGTCAAATATTATACAAGTGTATGCTTCAATTTCATATTTGTATTATGTTGAAATATACAATTTAATAAATACAAATAATATATATTAAAAACAATTTTTTAATTTTAATAATAAATTATAATTAAATGTATTAATAAATATACATTATATTATAAAAATTCATAGCGAATGAAATAATTTAGTTTCTTGCATTGTATTTTTTGATTTCAAACATATAAAACAAATTTTAGTGCTATAAAACCTATTAAAAAAAAATAATATTTACAGAGATGTAGATTACGGGTATGTGAAAGCCATATTAAAATATTTATAAATTGTACTTAATTTAGTAAAACTACAAAACATTTTTATTTTTATATGATTATAATTTATATTTATATAAAAATAATTATAATATGTTTAATCTTTTTTTGATTATGTTACGGATATAACGAAATATAATAAACTAAACAAATTTTCAGCATACCTAAAAAGGAATTATGCAAAATAATTGCGAAAGAGACACAATACGCGCATTTGAATATTGCTGATAACTAATAATAACCACTTACAAATAGTATTAACCAAGAGATTGAGAAAAGTATAACTGGGTTAATAAACTATAAGCGATAAAATGTGAATTAAGGTCGAAAATGGGAACACCTCCAAGATGGGAAGACAAAGAGTTAGCAGTTTTTCTTTATAAATTGGGGAGCTTGTTCTGGCTTCGGGGGCAGATTTGGATTATTCATCAGTGTATTTTCGGAATTTTTGGACGATCGCGAGTGAAAATGAAATAAAGTCAACTTGGCTTAATAACACAGAGTAATTTAATCCCGGTCGAGGACTCTCATCGGTAAAACAACACGACACTCACACGATTGAGTAAATTCACGGTAAAGCGAGTATTGTAATAATCAAGGATACACACATGTAGATGTTAGATACGAACCACGAGCCGCTTTAATGCATCAAATTCTCTCTTCCAATTTAATAAATCGGCATTTTAAACGCGAATTGATAAAATTGTATTTTATTTTAACCCTTAAACCTTATAAAGGCTTAAGCGCTTCGACCGATTCAGTTACGGCAGAAAAGAACTGGGAAATCTTAAATATAATAAATAAGCGAATAAATAAAGGAGTAAATAAGTCATGCGACAAATAAACGTGATAATATAAATAAATAAATATATGAATAAGTAATCAGTTACGGTGTATAAATAAATAAATAATGTAATAGAATTATACGTCATAATAATTAAATATTTTTGTATAAATATAAATTATAATCTTATGAAAATTGAAAGTTTTTTAGTCTACTAAATTAATTTCTAAGTATTTTAATATGGCTTTTCATTTAACTGTAGTCCATATATCTATATATAGAATTTTTTTAAATAGATTTGTAGCACTAAAAAAATTGTTTAATTGAGCCTGGCACTCATGAGAGGTGCTAGTGTTACTAAATGTGTTCGAGAGAAAGAAAATATTTCATCTGCCATGATTGTTTATTCAATTTAACATAGGGTTTAACATTCTCTAATGTTCTGTGCTTACAATCTTACTAAACATATTTATGTTATTTTGTTGAACCATCTAAACTTAACTTGTATATTGATAATCATTTAGAAAGTGATAAAAATTAAATTTTAAAAGCCAATTTCAAATCTATTCCTTATAATTTATTAGACATTGAAACTATTTTTGACAGGTTCAAACTTTATTTTTATCGAAACAATTATTTTTGTAAATATTTTAAAAATTAATTAAACTTAACGAATTATTTATAATTTCTTATTAAGATATTCCTCCGAAAAATTGAATTACGTTATATTAATTGATCAAGAAATTTACAAAATAAATTTTTTTTTATTTTCATTAAAAAAAATATAAAATGATTTTTAAATACAAAAAACTGACATTATTGTTAAAGAAATTGATTTTAATTGTTTAAAAAACAAATATCGTCGATTTATTGTTAACTATTACGTATTTTTTGTCTATATAGAATAAAATATTCAACTTAAAAACAAGATAAAAAAATATATATAATTTTTTTTAATAGTCAAATAAATTTTGTCCTACATTACTAATATTTTTTATTTTGTACTTATTGCTTTATATTGTTTTTTTATTATTATTAATTGATTAAATAAAATACAGATATTTATATCATTTGTTCTATATATCTGATCAATTTGTTACTTTTCTACATTCATTAAAGAAATGAAGAATCACCCAAAAAAATAATTTATTGAATATAAACAAATATAAATTGAATATAAAAAAAGGTATGCTTTATTTTTAACAAATTTATTTCTTTAATTTAAAATTTTATATTATGAATCTTAGTGAACATATAAAACATCTTTTTTTTATAAATATTATACTTGTAAAAACATCTACGATTTACCAATAATTTTATTATTAGTTATTTTATTTATTTTTTTTTATTAGATTATTTTTCATATTGCTCCATGAAATCACCCTACATGTTATCATTAATTGTGCTCTGTATTTCGGAATGTCTTCGACGGAAGAGAAAATAGCTCATTTTCTTGTAAGTGTTTATTTATACGACATTCCTATAATTATGCAAGTAATTATTATTATCTTACCACGTGGCTCTTACTTTATATGTGTACTTTCTTCTCTTGATTCATTCCTTGGCTATTTCTTTAACTCATTGATTTCTTGTCTGTAAAAAATAAAATAATAATTCGTTTTTCTCTTAAAAATAGTTTTTATAAGAAAAATTTTATATTACAATTAAAGAGAATTTTTCAAACATAATTTTATAGTAGGTTTAACAGTAAAATTTATATTTGATGTATGAAAGGTAATAAAATAATAACTTGATTTGTCTTATTTAAGAATGATGGTCTTACCTTGTCGTTACACGTTTAGATCTATAGTACTGACGATCAAACAAAATAGCAACCTTGACGTACACGCACACAACACCCACAAACTAAACCAATTTAAACTAAACTCACATAAAAAACTGTACAAATTCATATAAATTAATGAACACTAAAAATTATACAAATTTATATTGAGAGTTCAGTCAATTGTTCACGGTTTTTAGTTTTTTAAAAAAGATCGTGTCTAGACTTACTGCTGGCGTGTGTTAATTCACCAACTCATTGACCCATTCCGTGCATATATATATATACATATATATACAGACACATACACAAAAAAACAGCAAGTGCATATATGAGCTTATCGTTTTATTTGTTAAAATGTATATACGGAAATTACTCTATACAATTGACACACAAGTTCATTATAAATCTTTATAAATTCTCTGCAGGTATCAGATTAAATAAAGTAATATATCAATACTAAATATAACAAAGAAATTGCAAACTGCTTTTATTCGGTAGCCAATAACTAGAAATGATAAGAGAGATAGCAATTATAGGAATGACTGTACCAATTTTTTATGAGTCAGTTACTGCTGCCTCTATCGGTTAAACTAAAATCTCACCAACAATGAACCAGAAAATTCTAATGATCGAGAGGGATCAATTTAAAATAAGAAGATTGGAAACAAACGCCGCCATATTCCCCGCATTATTTGTACCACGAAAAATAGCGCCCTGCACTTTACGTAGCTCCGTATATGCTTCTTCGTGAGCTGATGCTACTATCAGGTACGTGTGTTTACATTATCATTTTTAAAAATTATGTAACAGTGTGAAAAGTTGTTTCAAAAAGAGTGTATAATCAACACGTGTTCGATTAAAAAATTAACTGAAAAGATTGATGAAAGTTTAAATTATTAGTCAAAAAATTTATAATATTAAAAATGATTTTCTGTTTAAAAACATTTTTTATTTATGTGATCGTTTAAAAAATTAGGTGAAAATCAAATTGTTATAATTAATGAAATGAATTTTAGTTAAAATTGAATATGATGTTTTTATTTTTTAACAAGCAATTTGTTGTATTTCTTTCAATGTGCAAATAAAATTAGTTGTCCATAAATAGTTGTATCTTTTCTTAAATATATATCGTAACACTACTTAGTATTTACAAGAAGACCCTCAATTAAATAAAGGATATATGTTTATATATAATTATTTTATTTGTATGTATACGAAAAGACTTTATAATATATATTCAAAAAATTGTTACCAAACATAATACATATATATCATACATACATAAACATAATACATATATACTTTTTCTATACAATTTCAAACGCCTTGTTTATAATTAAACTTGTAATACAATATCTATGTATATATATTTCGCATTGAAAGATATGTTAATAAGGAAAATAATACTTTTACGTTTATAATTATAAGTTATTGTTTTACAATTTTGATAGAAAAATTTTATTTCATATACATAAAATTTGTGCAAAAATTTTTGTAATATAAAGTCAAAAAACTATTACCAATCGTAATATATATATGTTGGCATACCTTTAAAATTATATTAAACAAAATTTTTAATTCTTAATATATATTGTATTACAAGCATTTTTTAATAATACACCTAATTGTCAATCCTTAACATGTATTGATATATTTTAATACTATGTAGATTGTGGGTAATTACGTATTGAGTTTAAACACACAATCCTTTATTACAAATTTTATATTTATGAAATAAAATTTCTACATAAAAGTTTTCTACATAATTTCTACATAAATTCTAGATAAAAAGTTGTAAAAGTGTTCTGCCGTAGTAAAAGTATTTTTGGAATATATCTTTTTGGTGAAATTAAAATTAAATTGGATCAATCCATAAACAAAAAGTGTACAAAATCTATATCTATATATTCAGAGGATTATCATCGAATAAAATAACATATATGATTTGGGAGAATTCATTTAAATATAAAAGAAAAGGAGAGAGAAAGTCAATCAATGAAATTATATACATATAAGGATAAGTAAAGTTCAAATATTATCACTATAAAATTTATCTAAAATTAAGGTAAGGTTTTAAAGTATTTATAATTATATCATTATTATTATATTATTTAATTATTTAGTGTTGATATTTGTTTATATATATACTTTTATTGGTACTGCTGACAGTTTGTTAACTAAACTATTAATTTAGGTAAGGGTATTTTGAGATTCGTTAAACCGACAGGTATTGTAATTAACGGTACTGGCTTCCAGAAATTGTGTATGGTAATTAATGAAGTGCAAAATATCTATTTAATTTAATAAAATAATGTGAATAACTTAATTACCGAATATCGAATTTAATGAATCAAGTTTCGTAGCTCAGAAATATTTCAGATTGAAATTTTGCTACGTTACATATATTATAATTACATTATTCGCATTGTTTAAAAATACTTTATTTTATTACATATTTTATGTTTTTACTTTTAAAATGAATATTCTGTCACCACTTGTACTATTTCTTAAACAATAGAAGGTTTCTGTTTTTTTTGTAGAAATCACCTATTGAATTTATAACTAATTATCAATAACAATTTAAATTCTGAATAAATAAACAATATATTTTATTTAAATAATTTAAAGATTTAAAAATGTTATATTACAATTAAATAGGATTTTTTAAACAGAATTAGGTAGTAGAACTGACAGTACAGTATATATTTAATAATAATCAATTTGAATAATAATCACATATATTTAACATATTGATTTAAAATAAACATTATTTAGAAAATAATATTTTACGAATTCAAAATGATATTAATCAATATGTAAGGAATCTATGACGACGAAGATTATATAATTTAAATGATAGATTAAACAGTACTGTTAACGACAATAATATAAACGTAATGCTTTAAAAAAGTATAAGAAGAAACTTTAAGACAGATGAATAGATTGAATTTTATAATGATCAGAGTGAGTCGAGAATAAAATTCGAATTATAAATTAGGTTGATAATATGTCAAATTTTTAATTGTTAAAAATAATTTGGTATTAAAACTAGAATATTAATAGGAGCACATTTTTATAAAAATATAAATATTTTTTAGATTTAAAAAAAAATAACAAAGTATTATTATTGCAAAAAAAAAAGAAATAATTTTATTACAATAGAAAAAATAAGTTAAATTTGATTATATCAAATTTTGTAAATTGATTATTCAAAAAATAGATGAAAAATATATGCCTTGGAAATAATTAACATTAGATTTATACATTGTACAAGAATCTTGTTAAAAATTTCAATAAAATAAAATTCAGACACTTAAAAAGTAAATCTTGCTTCGATATACAGTAAGTTGATTAGAATAAGAATTAAAAATATTTTTGTTAATCCATAATTGTATTGATATTATTATGAAATTTAAATATTCAATAAAAATAATGAAGCCAATTATAAAATTAATAAAAATTAAAATGATGAAATGAATATTAATAAATTGAGATAATAAATTTGTCATATATATTTCGGAAAACAATAGTGAAATCGTTAAAGAATTGAATGTAAATTAAAATGTTGGATAAAATAATTCGATAAATGGTCTTATAACATCGATAATAAATAATCAGTTAATATTTTACATAAAAATTAATTTCTTAATTAAAACCTCATAGTGTTGTAAAGAACTTAAAAAAAAATTCACTTGTACATAAAGAAAATTAATAAAAATTTGTATATTTTATAAAAATTAAATAACATTATCAAAAATTAAGTCATATCTAAACTATTTACCATACCGATTTAGGATGTACAGATATAGTTTCATAAGAACGATTATTTATAAGTGTAAGGATAATAAATATTATTAAAAATGATTCAAATCATACTATGACGGAAAAGTTAAATATTATATACAATCTCATGGATGAAACCAATTCATTAGCAGAAAAATGATTTCATAATGTTAGTTTGAAATTAATAGCAAATAATACTACTGATGATTATTCTATGTCTTTAATATATGGGTATTTAAAACAAAGATGCATAAAAATAACATGTTTAAGTGGCACACATAAGAATATTGACATTTCTCATATAAGTATATAATTATCTTTGTATAATGATTGCTACCAAAATGCTTCAACTATTTAAAAAAGTATGATGTTTGTAGTGTCTATAATTAACAATAAACTGAAGACTATAATAAAATTAAGAAAGGATTGGATTAAAAACTAAAACATTACTGCAGTAATGCAATTTACGTTAGCAAAATGAGAATTAACAAACAAAAATACTAACATTTTTTGTGCATTCAATTAGTTTTAAACACATCTTTGATTAAGAAAATGACTATTTTCTTGATAAAGAGATTGATTTAAAAATGTTGGTGAGAAATTTTATGTATTAAATCGAAAATAATACAATAGACAAGAAGACACATATTGGATTAACTTTACTAATATATACATTTTTAATATACAATGTAGATAGCAAATAATAATATGATATTAGCAATACCATATATATTTATTTATCTCAGTTTTTTAAGTTTGTAACTATATATCATGTTTTTGTTATTAGACAAATAAATTTTTATTCATTATTTTCAGCTAATTTAAAAATTATCTTTAGTTTTACTGTATTATTGTACTAATATTTTTTATTAAAAATTGTGTATTTATATTAATTTTATTTTATAACTCTCAACATAGTTCTGCAAAACATATTAAATTAAATACAATGACGTTTCTTTTATAATGCTTTCAAATAAGTTTTTATTTTAATTTCATTTATTAAAAATATCGATTTTTTTACAAGGACATTTATGAAAATATATTTGTTAAATTTAGTTTTCTATATTATTATTTTACATTAAAATATAACAATAATAATTACATTTAATTACAGAATTCCCTCATTTAGTGAAAAATGTTCTTTAAATATGGTCCGTACATATAAACGTTAAAACATGTTTTAAATTGCACACACATAATAAAAAATTCTTCAATTATAATATAGTTATTAATAAATTTTACATATATAATCATTTAAATATATTTCTAGAGTTACCGATTTTATTTTATTAACTAAAAAATCGTTTTAATTAATTTCTACTTTCTTATTTATATGTAACATGATTACAAAAAATGACTATTTAGTACTTAATCTATGAAAAATTGTTTTAATTGTTCAGGTTTAATATATTAAGTTGATTTTATTATTTAACATTATAATTTACTAATATGAAAAAGTAATATAAAACTTAAAATTTTAATTATTAAATTTTAAAATACTACATATCTCAATAAATTGAAGGTCAATAAAGTTTGTTGCATTATATATAATTTAAACAAAAATCGGAAATATTTATATGAAAAATAAGTAATCTTGAATTTTGTTACACTATGAACAATTTATGACATAAATAATTTCTTAATTTATAAATCTTGTACAATAATTTATATATATTTATGTATAAATATGTATAAATAATAATTGAAAAATTAAATAATTCTGTTAGTATTAAAGTTTGTATATTATTTTAAACTTTTCATTTTACAAATACATTTTTTGAATTTCTTTCTACAAACATACAATTATAATTTTTAGCTACAAATAATACTGATTAAAACTTTTATAATGTATTAATCATATATATTATGTATTTATCACTTTAAAATATTATCTATTGTCATTTCTTTAAATTGATATTTTACAATAAAAGGATTTTCGTTTCTTTAAAAATATTTATAACTATAAACGAAAATTTATGATCTAAGTTGATCAACTCATTTTTTAATAGTGTAATTAAAATGTATAATTTAGTATTATTAATGATTTGTACAATATGTTAAAATCTTAGGAAACATAATTTATAATGTTAAATAAAAAATATTTTTGAATTGTTTAATTTGATGAGAAGTATACATATATGAAATAACAAAGAAATAGTTTAGATCGAACGAGGTGTAGGTTCAATAAATTATAAAGTTTATTCTAATCTATTATTACTATGTTTCGATAAAGAATTCGTTGTCCTTTTTAAGACAATGATTTTAATCAAGAATACTTCAGGAATCAGATATATGACATCATTATCGTAATGTAGACAGTCTCGAATGTGATTTTAATGTTTAAAATCATTACCTTAAGAAGAACAAGGGATTCTTTGTCGAAAAATAGTCACATTAATAAAGAATATGCTTTGTAATTTATTGAAACTATATTTGATCCAAACTATCCTTTTAACAAATATTTTTGAAGATTAAATATTTTTAAATCATAATCTTATTTATATAAGTTACTATTTTATCATTATAAATTATTTAAATTAATATGAAAATATAAGGTTAATTAGAAGACAGTTGCGTTTTATACAAAATTTATATAAAATTTAGATTTTTCTGAAGTTTTTTCAAATTATAAAATTTGTATTTACAATTTAATTTATGTAATTTATATATATTTTTTGTACATGTGTATAAAAATTCATTTTATTGTATATTATTTAATATAACATTTTATGAATTTTGAGAATTTTTCCTAATCGCTGTTTTGCAGTCTTCATACCCTTTTTTGGTTTTCGTTCTGCAAATAAAATATTAGAAAGATTAGTTCAATAAAGAATAAGTTGAATAAGTTAAAGATAAATGTGAAAATATTAATTTGATTTCAAATAAATGTTTAGATTGGCTTTTATAAAGTAAAAGTAACATTGAAGAGATATGAAAGTTAAAAAGAACAATTACATAAATATGACAGCCATGATCATCTTAGGACATTTTAACATCAAAATAGAACAGAAAGGTAAATATATATAGACTTTGAAAACGAACCAAAAATCAAAAGAGCAATTAGCAACATCGATTGAGTAATGTTGAAATAAATTGGTCAAAAAAAATTAAAAATGACTGATTTTCAACTGCGTATAAACAGAAAGTGAAAGGAATTTACTTCTATACGAGTAAGATAAGAATTGTAAATACAATTTTCTCTGGTAAAAAAGTAAAGATGGACAAGAGTTGACCATTTTTAAATGTAAGTGAGAATGCAATTAAGTCATTTACTTATATATTTTAGAATAGATAGAGAAAAAATAATGAGAAGGATAATAATGTATGATAATACTTGTAGTACGTTAAATATAAACTGTCAAACGTAATTCATTAAATGTAAAATATATCAATTATAAAGGATAAAATTACAAAAAGTTAAATAAAAAAATGAAAAAATGTAAACCTAAAATGTAAATGACACGCTGAGAATTCATTAAAAAGTAAATTTTCGATAATATACCGTAAATGTTTAATGTACGCAATCAATTACATTTTTAGATTAGAAAGCGAAAAAAAGTTAACCGTAAATTTTTTTAAAAATTTTATATATTGTTACGTACATAGTTTTTGTTACTTACGAGCCAGTGAGGCTCATGGCATTGAACACCGACATTACGTATCCGCGGGATGTCGGATACAGCGTGCACTAAATTCCGCGGTTCGTAACGCCTCTTACACACGCTGTTTTCACAGGCCCGAATTCTTTGAGGCCTGTGGAACTGTATGATGGCGTCTAATTGTTCGCTACGACAGCGAATGTCCCGCAGAATCCGCGGATTCAGCACCTGGATCTTGAGAGCGAACCGTCGGGAAAACTTTTGCGGAATTTTCCCTCAACTGGGAACTTTGTCTCCGCAATCGTCGCGAACCAAATTTTAATTCATTCGTGTCGGGCCAGCGAATTAAGAAACATTAGAACTTAAAAACTTAAATTCTTTACGTACTCTGCAATTAATTGGCATTTAAGGACCTATCTTATTACGCATCAGGAGTCAAAACAATCAACGCGAAACAAACTACGCACTCCGTCTCGATATTTAATAAACACAAGAATGCAGTTTCATCAACAAGGAAGTGTTATTATTTACATCCAGCACCAGTCTCTTTGACCTTTGTAACGGAATTATTATTTAATTCTACAAATTATCCTGATCCAGAATATGGTATGACGATGTATATATATATAAACAACAAACAAATAAAATAATTAATATTTCTTCTAAAAACTACAATTCATAACATCAATTTATAAAATTACGAAGACCACTTTTAAGAAATCTTAAGTTGATATTTTTTAATTTAATAGTTGTTTTGTGTTTAACAAACTAAAATTTTTATTAATCAAAATTAAAATTAAACTATTTATCAATATAAATTAATTATCAAAAATACTTATTGAAGTCTTAAAACGCACCAACTGGAATAGGTGCTGCAAGCTTAGCCTTCACATCCTTTAATCTATTTGGAGTAGTTAAAATAGAAGTATAACCAGTAGTTTGTTTAACACTATTTTCAGAAGATATAACAGAATCAGAAGTAACAAATGTATTTGATAATATTGTTGTCGTTGATCCTTCTAGTGATTCTGTTAGTAATGCAGATGATATTGGAACAGTTTTTGATATTGGTGATTGTTCTTTTATCTTCTTTTTGTATGATTTTTTCGTTGAACTCTAATTAATAAAAAAAAACAAAAAAATTCAGTAAGTATAGATATTTTAATTTATCACTTCATTTATTAAAATAAATACGTATTATATTCTATTATATTATAAATAAATAAATATATATATATATTATTTAAAAACCATATTATATATGTATATTAATTATTAACACGAAGAAGCTAGTATGAATACTAATCTTTTAAACATTTTTCATAAACCTAAATAATTATGAGAAAGAATAAGAAAATACTTGTCAAGACACAAATAAACAATAAAAAAATAATAGTTTCATCAATAAAACAAATTACATATGCCATTAATTTCGTATTTTTGTAAATTCTTTTTCGTTTTCTCACATTTTGTTTTATCAATTAATTAGTTTCTTTCTTCTTTTTAAGTCAAACTTCTCAGTTTCGGATAAATGGGTGTACAACTCCTTGAATTCGATCGGTTAAATATATTAATTTAATGTTTGGCTGATACTTAAAATGGAACGATCATAATAATTTTCCGAAGATAACTAAATTCTTGTTAATTATCAACTTCTTAATCTCTTTTGACAATAATAATAATAATACATCCTACGATATGAAAACGAGAGTCTTATACATATTTTGTCATGTTAATTTATTATATGTAGAAATTCAAATGTGAAGATTTGAAGATGTTACTTAATGAAAGTGTATGTTAAACTCAAGAAGAACTTGTAAAATTAATGAGAGTGAGATAAATAAAAAAAACGATTAGTTAATTTGTTTGTTTGTTTTTTTCTTTATTATATTAGTTAAGATTAAGTATTTAGAACAGTTTAATATTATATTGTAGAGTTTTAATTTTTTATTTTTATTTTCATTTATGCAATTTATTTTATTTTTTAGATTTTCAAAATATTTTAATTATTTAAAGATACTCAACGTAGATTCAAAGTATTAAAAAAATCAATTTTTAAATTATTGTCTTCATTGTTCTTTAATGATTTTAATTATATTTTTTACAATAACAATGTAAATATAATAAGTATACATCTTTACTAGCGTTAAAAATTATGTAATTATAAGCATCGGTCAGTTGATAAAATAAGAAAATATTCAGTAGTATTAGTTTATTTCTGACTTATTTAAGATGGAATCAAATAATTGCTCGACTTTAAGTGAATTTCTGGTCTATG
Source organism: Eupristina koningsbergeri (assembly GCA_018907245.1). NCBI lineage: Eukaryota > Metazoa > Arthropoda > Insecta > Hymenoptera > Agaonidae > Eupristina > Eupristina koningsbergeri. Next base: position 1,111,055 of record JACCHV010002976.1, read on the forward strand.
CTGTATATTTTATTCATTTCAAGCTTAGTGACGAAATTAACAGAGAAATGGATATCGGATGTAAACCATGACATAATTGAGAGTTGGATTTTAATAACTATCATTTCTCTCCGAATTTAATAAATACAAAATTGCAGAAGATTACATTTAATTTCTTTTTGTAAAATTCAAACCTTTATTAAATATAACTAAGTATTAATTTATTGATAAACATATAGTCGATCATAGCGATTTTTGTTTTTATTTTTTCAGGAATAATTTTTATTTTGCATTTCTAAATTTTTTTGCATTATATTGTGCACCATAGACTGCGTTAAATTCAGTTTTTTCGTAATTGCTTTAATCGTTAATCGATGGTCTGAATTAAAAATGTTTAATACGCCATGGATGTTCGTAATGATTCGAAAGCTTTTTGGGCGCCCAAATTAGGACTCGTCGATAATCTTTTCCCGGTCTTCTTTCAAAACTTTGTACCATTCCGATTTTGACATACAATTATGTACATAAACTTGTAATATTTAAAATGTTTCTGCGCTGTTTTTTTTAAGTTGCAAACAAAATATTATCGCGTAGCGTTTTTCCACTAATCACTTCAGCGTATTGTATCAAAAAATCGAAAAACACCTTTCATGCGAAGTAAAACCCTGCCTCATCAAATTATCGAAAAAACAAAAAAAAGGGACAAATGGAAAAAGGCTTTCTCTGCATTTTAATACCCTTCCCAAGTCGCTACGACCAATAATCGCAAAATATAAAAAAAAAACTCGATACTTCGGGGACAGACCATGTATATGTATGCGACTAAATGTGTGAGGGCCGTCATGTAATAATAGATCGGAACACGCCCACGTCGCGTTAACTGTTAATACAGGTATTAATATTGCAGATTATTAATGGTAAGTCAATTTTCTAATCTTTTAAGATGTCTAGAGTTGCATTTTATACATATAAGTCTTTAATGAAATTTATATTGTATTTTTCCTCGAACTGACTAATGTCGGGTTTTTCTTTAATATGTTTATAATAATTGTATACTTGAGATTTATTGGTCAAATTTATTTGTAGAAACTACCTATCAGAAAACGGAAAAAATTCGTAAGCCAATCGAATGTCACGTCTTGGTTTGGGAGAGTTAACTCCGTACATATATAAAAAACTGTGCAAATGTTTAGTATCATCTTCTATTTTAATACTCACTCATGTAAATTTATAAATAAATATTAACCCTACCTTTAAACAAGTGTGTTTAATTTTTCCTAAAAATTCAATTATTCGGATCAACATTAGTTTGACGGTCCGAAAACAGTTCAAGTAAATTAATCGCAAAACATTTGAAGATATCAGTATAAAGATAATCACATGTTTACGATGTATGTAAATCAAGTACGAGATAAACAATGTAGTAGAAGGCCAAATAAATTAACTAAATCAGAAATGATTAAAAGAGCTCACAAATTAGTTTTAAAATAATGTTGTAACGTATTTGCTTATAGAAGACTAAAAAAAATAGTGAAAATATTCTGATTATGTATTTGACCATGTTTCATAACATTAAGACTCAATATTTATGTTGTAATTCATATCTATCATTACACGTTTGAGTTGAAAGAGCCTTATAAACTATACAAGGAAAAGCATTTCTAAAGAAACTAAAAAAATGTACAATTAGTATTTTTGAGTTATAGCAATATCACAAGTAATTTAATTATATTTTGCGTTGAATTAAAGACTTCATTAATCGGGGATCAATTTTTTCTCTTGATAACTAGCCTAGGTATAGTATCAAAAACACTCAGGGTGTAAAAAAAATAAAATTTATATTAATTATATAAATTGAAGATATCATATATCATATACGAAGAATAAACCCGTTCCAACATGCTACTACCTACATTTCTTAATTCAGTAAACATGCAAATTCAAAAAATTATGAAATAATATGCAGAATTAACTTTTTAATCCATAAGTATATTTAATCCAAAATTAGCTTATTTAATCTTTCCATATTTCCCAATTTACTGATTGTAAATGTTCGCTATTAACTTTCTAATACATGCTTTAAAACTTACAAATTTTGTTTGGGAATTTTAAAATTATAAAAAAAAAAATCAGTATAGAAGGTTATATATCAAGGTATTTTTAAATCCTTTGCTAATTATGCTTAGAAATCCTGCTTATAAGTGCTAGCTGATAATTCTGATTCAATACATATTTATATTAAAATTACATCTACGAGTTAAACATTCTTTCAGGTCGTTTATTTTAATCAGTTTGGCCACTTTGCGTTTCGAAAAGATTTATATGTAGATATACTCTCAATTAAATTTATAAATGAAACTTTGTTTCATCCGAGAGATATTTTATTTACACAAGGTATAATTACACCAAAAAAAAGTGAGTGATATCAAATGAGATACTTTTCTATAGTAGCTTTTTGTGTAGTATATCCATCCTTCTGTATTATATATGTATATGTACAGTGCTATCTACTAAAACATCTATCATATAATATTTACTTTACATATTCATTAATAAAATTATTCATATTTGTAAATTATATATTATGTTTATAATTTTATATTTATTTCATTATATATTAATTTAATTTTCTTATATTTATATTTCCATTATATATTTGCATAAGATTCTTTGATTTTTTTTTGGAAATAAGAATTTTATCCATTATATAGCCGTTATATTTGATACATTATTATCTATTTAATTTTCTGACAATACTTACAGATTGTTTTGCTCTTTTCTTTGCGGCAGCTTCAAGACCTTTCTCTACAGAAGTCTTTCTTGTGCCTTCTCGTGAAGGTCGATTTGTTTTTGGTAACAATGGGCCAACTCTAGCCTTTGGATTCCATGCTTCATCTTCTTCTCTTTTACCTTTTGATTTAAATATAAATTCGTCCTCATCCGAAACATCCAAGGCTGGGTAAACTGAAAAAAATATTTTTCTAATTATCAAATATTTTTAATATAATTTTATTTATGATAAATATTAAAAAATTTTTTTTTTAATTTATAAAGTAAAAGTAAAATTATATATATATATCTATATATATATATGAAAATAAGAACAATAAATAAACTGACTAGATAGTAAAAATCACATATTTATTTACATAAATTAATTTATAAAGTTAATTAAAGAAAATTATAATGGTAATGATAACGTCTACTTGAGTTTTTCATAATTTTGAAAAAATATCAGAAATTAAATTTACTTACTAAAGTCATCATCTTGATGAACTTTATCAATATTTTCTATTAGAAGATCATCATCATGTTCTTCTATAATTGGCCGAAGTTTTGATGGTTTGATTGAGTTTTGTGATTCAGAATTAGTAGAATAACATTGTGCACTAAATGAAAGCATACCAGCAATGGCATCTCTTGTTGAAGGTGAAGCCCTATTAGAATTAATTGTTTTTAGTTAATAAATAATATAAATAGGATCTGTTTGGTATACTTTAAAATAATATTACAAAAGCATATTCTGCTTAATATATTTTTTGTATAAATGATTTCATTAAAAATATTTAAGCAATACTTTTATGATAATAAATTTTTTGATTTAAATATATAAACATAGTTATAATTACAAAAAAAAAAAAAAATAATTTAATGAATGATCACTTACTCTGTTGAAGCAGCTGCTGGTTGAACAACATTTACTACAGTCGTTGTAGGGCTAAAAAGTATCATTCATAATTTAATTATATATTGAATTTAAAATCAACTCTCGTATAGGTTTAATTTTTTTAAAAATAAGATAAAAAAAAACTTACACATTGTCTAATTTTGGAGTATTTGCACTTAATGTATAAACAGATGCTTTAAGCAATTCCTCAATTCCATTTTTAGGAATTATATTTGGTTCTTTTAATTCGTCAGCATATAATTTAGTTTTCAATTTCTTTAAAACATTGGATGATTTTTGAGTTTTTTTCCTTTTAGGTGCTTCATCAATTGTAAATCCATTGTAATCACTTTCATTGCTACCATCATGGAAATCATATACAGAGGTAGTTTGTTTCCAGGTAAGTTCTTTTTTAGTTTCTATTGCATGATCTAAAGTAAAACTACCATAAATATTATTTCCTTTATCTTTTGTATGTCTTACAACCTCTTTATCACCCAACTTAAACCTAATAATAGTTGGACTTTGTTTCCCAGATTTTAATGTTTTTTTAATTTCAACAGTATTTTTTATATTAGAGATTTTTTTAGTACTTGATACTTTTTTAATATTAGAAACTTTACTAACATTACTATTTTTATTAATATTAAATTTTTTTACATTAGAAGATTTATAACTAAGTGTTTTTACTTTTTTTACTGGAGTAGGAATATTAGAAACAGTTAAATCATTTCCAATCATTTTAACATACGGATATGTTGTTACTTTTGGTAATGTTAATTTTAATGGAGGTTTACTTAAAAGTGAATTTTTGGTTATCAATGATTGTTTTTTTGTTGGTTGCTCTTTTAATGAAGATTTAATTTTTAAGCCATCAGTTCCACGGTCTGTGGGATTAAAATCTATAAAATCTTTATTAATTGGTTTCTTCTTCTTTCTTTTACTTTCACGCTCTGGTTTTGGTGGATTTAGTGAAATTAAAAATCTTTCTGCATGCCTTATTTCTTTACTAAGATCTTTTAGTAATTTTTGGCTACTAATTGTTGTAGGTATCTGTGCTCTGCTTAACATGCTATACTAATATAAAATTACAACATTAATTTTTATAATTATATATTTGTTTTAAACACATATATGTAAAAAATAATACTGGCATTTGATAAAATTAAAAGATGGTTAAAAAATTAGTTCTTAATATATTTTATTACACTAGATATGAATTAAATTTGAATTTTAGAATATAAAAATAATGTTATAATTTTAATTATAATTAATTTTAATATTTATTAGATGTAAAAGTAGTTTAGAAGTTATAATTAAAATAAATTTTTCGAGTGTTATATTTAATTATTTATTATTTGTTGCAAAATTAAAAAAAAAATTATGAAAAAGAGAAACTTTCTCATCATTTAAAATCAAATATTATTTGATTTTTAAAAAATTTAAGAGTAAATCATTTTTTTATATAAAATTAGTCAAAAAAACGATGACGAAGAATTTACTTACATCTTTATCTGTATTCCATTGTTTCAGTATACTCAATAAAGCTTTAACACCTTGTAAAAAGTAGGGAGGACATTTTTTTTCTTCATTATTAAGATCCTTTAATTCTTTTAATAAACGTTTTGCTGCAAACCAGTTAATTGTTTCAAAACCTGGATATTGAAATTTTGCTGGTGTTTTCATTTTTCGTTCTATTTCATAAATTCTGTAGAAAATTTAATCTTTTATAAAATGATTAATTTTGAAAAATGATATGAATTTAAAAGTATAAATGAATACATACTGTATTTGCATTGGAATATTCAAGCTATGTACAAAGTTACCTCCAAATACCAAAGAGTCAACAGGTGTTAACACAGCATGAATCCATCCAGTAGGTATTAACATTGTTTGTCCTTGTTTTAAAATACATTTATAACATGCATCAACTTGATCTCCAAAAAAAGTTTCACTTTGTGAAGAACTACACATCCATTGTTGATACAGGTGTAAATTAGCTACTGTAGGCTTAATAAGATAAAATATTTTTTCTCCCCTTAAGACATGATACCACACAGATGTTCCACCAAAATCAATGTGAAAGTCTGTAAAACTATCTTTAACACCCATAAGACAATATTTTTGTACTTCTGGTTTCTTTAGTTCACTATTTTCAGGCCAATCTCGAGGCCAAACATAATTTATCCAATCAAGCTTACGTGCTATATAAGGTGCTTCAACCAAAGGAGAAAGGCTGTAATTATATTTCTTTAAAGTAATAATGAAATTTTTCAATATAAATATTATGTTAAAAAATAAAGAGTTTTTACCCAGTATTTGTAAATTCTAAACTAATAACATTAAGTATTCTTGATCGATAAGGATCATTAAAATATTCTACAAATTCTCTTAATTTCATTCGAACATTATTCTGTTTCGCAACATCAATAACATCCATTTCACGATCACCTCCTACAAGTAATAATTTTAAATATTTCTGTTCATTTTAATTATATTAAAATTTAATTTTTTTTCACATTACCAATATAGCTTTCAATATCATAAAGACTAAAATTTGGTGATGGTACAATCATATCAAGACCATCTTTACTATCAACTATAATAGGTATATCAAAACCATTAGTTTGTAAATACTGCATTGTTAATTGTTGACCTCGTAAATATTTAACAACATCGTCAGCTCGAGGGAAATGCCTAGATTTTAATTCTCTAATAAAAACAGGTGTACCTGTTTGAACAGGTTTTATATCTGCTTGTATTTCTGAGTAATCATGTCTATGCCAATTAACTTTCATTTTCACTATATATAAACATGGATTTAAATAAGTAAAAGTTTTATTCAGATAAAAAAATTTTTTTTTATTACTTACTTAATGATGGGCCATGATTTTCTTCACATCGGGGACAATGAAATTTATCTATTTCTGTAGCCATGTATTCTTTGACAGTCACGCATCTTGTTATTATGAAATATTTATAATTTTTAATTTGTGTATAATAGATATAAAATAAAAAAATGAAGTATTTCTCACATAATTTATTTGAAGATATGATGTAAATACTCATTACGTTCAAAGAATAATTTAGAAAAAAGTTATCAATTAAGGTTATTTTTGTAATAACAAACACTGTGAAAGTATTTCATTAACGTATAACAATTAGAGTAAAAATAAATAAATAACTGAATTTGAATAATGTACTTTTAATATGAATGCCAGTGTATTGTAATTTTTTGTATTATAAAAATATAAATTTTAACGTATAAATAACTTTAACTATCAATTATAGTTAACCACATACATACCCTCCGTGAAACCACAATCGACAAACATCACATTGAATCATAAATTGATCCGGATCAAATGGACTATCACATACACAATTAGTAAATGTTAAATCCATTGTTAAATATTTAAAACTGTAGAAAAATGCAATGAAAATTCTTTATTTAGGAGTGCAAGTTCGATGTTTGCAACACCTTACATCCAATAAACGTTACCATAGACATAACATGTGTGAGATTTAGTGAATCTACTAGAATTAAAAAACACCCTGAAAAAAAGAATAAATCAGTTTAAACTTGAATAAATTAAACTGATTGTATATTGGAACATTGGCATATATTTTTTATTGTAAATTTAAAAACAATATTTTTTTAGTAAGAGCATGAATATTGAATACAAAAAATTAATTAATATTTTGTATTGATAATATAAAATAATAAGATTCTAATATATAAAAAATGCTGATAGAAATTTTGGAAAATTGACTCGAACTATTAATTAAGATTACAATTTAATTATCGAAATGTTAATAAATACATTATTGTAAATCCTATTTTATTACTATATAAAATACACAATATACGGTTTGCATTTTAATTATTTTCGATGTTTTATAGACCTCAATTTTATTCGCATAATGATATTCCTAGGTTTAGTTCAAAATATGACACAAACATCACATTTCATAGAGTAAATCCGGAGGATTCAACTCTAAATAAGAAAACTGAAAATAAACATGGTGAACTTTCCCAGAATTATTTGACACCAAAAGCTTCAGTTTTATATTCATCCCCAATGTCTCTTTTCACGAGACAGCTCTGGTAATCCGATGCATATATTTATATTATTACTTCTTAAAATAATGGAGCAATATAATAAGTTTCTTAAAGTAGTATTGTTTTAGTTTGGAACAATTTTAATTGGATATATGAGAGAGAGAGAGAGAGAGAGAGAGAGAGAGAGAGAGAGAGATTAAATTAGGTTAAATTAAATAATTTTGTTTATTGTACATTATGTTGTACAAACAAATTACAAATTAAATAAACAATAAAAGAGTTATAAATAAAACTAGAGAGTATTTAATACTACGTGTTTAAACTAATATTTATAAGAAAAATATAATAAATATATAAAATATTAACAATAATATAGCTAGAATATAAGCTATAACAAAAAGTTAACAAAGGAGTAAGTTAATTAATCTATTATACTAACATAGCAAGAATAAATAGTATTTAGATAATGATGTTCTCTAAAGCAAGTGGATGCGTACGTACTCTAAAACTTAAAATTTAAAGGAATTGATACGTTTTTTAAGTTAGGAGCTAGGATGTTCCAGAGGTAAGCAGTAATAATATGAAAAAATTTCTTCGAAATCTGCGTCGAGAAGGAGGGTATATCCAGAGATGTCACATCTTCCGTTACAGGCCGAGTAGTTATCTTGAAATTAAAGAGTGCTAATAAGTAGGTAGGTACACCAAAGATTATAATCTTCGATAGAAGGCACAGTGCGAAATAGTACCTGGGCCCAACGTTTGTGAGCCACTTTAGTTCATACCTGTAACGAGAGATGTGTTTGTCCCTTCTTACACCCTAGATGTAACGTATGCCAGTGTTGATAAAGCGCTGCAGTTTGAGGACAAGTTCATCTATAGTATCGTAGTAGACTAGTGAACAATAATCAACAACAGTGAATAACAGAGATTGAATCTTGCTTGCGCAAAATGAGATCGGTGCTTTTCCCAAAAAAGTAGAACCTATCCATTAGCGTATATGCTTTATTGAATATTGGACAGATATGTTCTCTCTAGTTGAATTTAGAGTCAAGCACGACCCCAAGACTGCCCAGAGATGATTTAAAATCAACGCTAGCGTTACCAATCGTCAAGTAAGTCTTGGCTCTACTGTTTAGGATATTGATAAAACAGGAGGAGCCCATGGTCATGATCTTAGTCTTAGTTAAATTTAGTTTAAGATAGTTTTTTGCAGCCCAATCTATAATCCTGTCAGTATTTTCGGTCATCATGTAAGAGTATGAATCAAGTTTTTCAAGGGAGCAGTGATAATAGATTTCGTATTCATCAACATATATGAATATTGTCTGTAGAATAAGGCATATGCTGATGTCATTGATGTATTTCGAAAATAATAATGGTCCAAGAACCGAGCCTTGGAAAGGCAGAAGAGCGGGAGCTTAACATGGTCAACCATATCAAATGTCTTGCTAAAATCAAATAATACAAAGAGAGTAACCCTTCTCTGGTCGATACCAGGTCTAATATCCGCCGTCGGTTTAAGGAAGATAGTCTGTATAGAGTGACCAGTGCGAAATCCCGTTTGTAGAGGATCCAAGAACATCCAGGATTCAAGGTGGTCTATCAATTGTTTGTGTACTAGCCAGTTTAGGCTTCAGAAAGGAAATAAAGGAGAGAGATTGGGTGATAGTATATTAGGGCGATTAGCTTGCTTACTTTGCTTAGAGCACATACAATAGATCTTTTTCAGAGAGAAGGAAATCGAGAGTCATAGTAATATAGGTTAAAAATTCTCTGCATAATAGGTCTAATTGCAGGCAGTGCTTTTTTTAATTCCTGACTGCGGTATATCGCCAGAACTGCGTGCCTGAATGTGAAAGTGTAAGACTACTTCGATGTCACTTTACTAAAATTAAAGAGCTCGGAATAGTATCTGTTGTCAAGAGTCTGTAGAGTCTCTGCGATAGCAGGGATGTCAGAGTCATGAGAGACACTACTGAAGTGTATATTAAATTCATTGGTTGTAAAGAGTAAGAGAGTGGGAGCAAGGCCTAACTTACTCAGCTCCTTCCATATGGTGAAGGAATTTGTAACAGATAAGAGACGACTAAAATAATACTTCTGCTTCACCTTTTCAATCTTAGAATATGCCAGGTCATGTGCAGATCTATATAACTGTAGACCATTGGGCAGGTGAAAGCGGCGACAGCGTCTATATAATTTATTGCTCTTCTTCATTGATTATTAAAGATTGGTAACCATTATCCGGGAGTGATAACCTTTATCTTATGAGTTGCGTTAGTTATACATGCCGACCACGATAAGGCATAGGTTTCCATTTCAGCCGAGAATAAGGAAAATAAGTCTTAAGCTTGGATAAAGTTACGTAGATTGTTGGTATCAAAAGCGTAATAGTCTCGGTATGTGAATGTACTATGTATATGTGTTGGCATCAGTACGTTCAGTGTGATAGTAATAGGGTCGTGACAATTTATGAAAGGTGTGCCTGTTTTCCAGTCGTGAAGAAAAGTGTCATTAGTATCGATGAGACATAAGTTAAGCCACGTGTCAGCATTGTCTTTATAGTGTGTAACTTTATACGAAACTGATAGAAAAGAATGCTACTCGATAAAAGTCCTGATGAATTTGGTATCTTCGCTATTGAACAATAAGTCCGCATTAAAATTACCTAATATTAATTTGGACAAGTAGTCGTGCATGTAAAGAAGATGATAAATAAAATTCATTCCTAGCAGAAAAATTGATTGCAACAAACGATAGGTGACTGCTATGAAGGCAGGAACCATGTCAGCAACGGAAATTTCATAGAACAGGCATTGAGGTTTGTCTGGCTTCCCATTTCATATACCGTCAGAAGAGTCAATGACGGTTGTATGTAGTGTAATTTTATCGCGTCTACATACTCTATAGTCATTCAGTTATATAATGTCGTCCGTCACCTTTACATCCAGTCAGGTTTTAGTAACAGCTGTCATATGAATGTAAGGACGAGAAGACAAGAAATGCATTACCATCTCAATATGTCACGTGAGAGAGTTCACATTAAATGGCAGGCTCGCAGATTCCTAGAGAGAGATGGCGAGGAAGAAAAGGAGGAGTATTAGAGTATGTAGGCAGCAAAGAAGCAATGATAGAAACGTCAGTAAGATTAGATGATCTAGATGATGTAAAAGGTATTAAGGAGATTTAAGCAGCGGAGACATCAGTATTCAAGGAGTAGTAATCTTTGATAAAAAATTATCCAAGTCCACACGAGTTACGATAGATAGCCTTGTTACCCTTCTTCTCACTAATAAATATGTTATTATTACATACAAAAACTAAAAAATTTGTTTCTTTAGAAGTTTGGCACGCTGCAACGCATAAATTGTGTGTTTCCTTGACAAGGTATTCATTGAAATTTATGAGACAGTGATGATATAAGAGGTCGCTTTGACTTTCTCGAACAGTGTACCATTGAAGGCAGTAGAATGTAGTTTGCTTGTGGTGATTTTAATCTCTATTAGAGAGCACTTCAACACTCTAGAAGATAGCGTTACTAAGAGGGAAGGTGAACACCTACACTGTTCATCATGGCCGTCATCGGGTGTTTTAGACCGCAAAGGTCTAGCCGTAACAATATCTCGACGCAAATGGTAGGGCCGAGAGTAAACTAGGCAACGAAGACAAGCAGTCTAAAATTCTTCTTTTTTTCCTTCGTCATGGTGAGATATAACCAAAGAGTCATCTCTTCCGTTCTGCCGAATTTCGTTTCGTAAGGAGGAAATTTTGTTGGCTGTAGTGGAGGCGGATCAAGCCGATGGCATAAGCTTTTTCCATAAGCTTTTACTCAAGCTTGATAATGGTGGTTTTAAGATTAATGATCTTACTCTTCACACTGGACATGCGCTCAGACATGTTGTAAAATGTAGAGAGTTCGGTCTCTATTGACTTAATTCTTCCCTCTAATCTCTTATACCTTTGCAGCCACTGATTATTAACTGTGATGAGTGTCTGTAGTTGTTCCTCGATCTTAATTTGCGTACTATCAATAGTGTCCAATCTCTTCTCAAGGGTGCTCAGAAACCGTTCCAAATTTGGTTCTAGCAAAGATGACACTTGTGATTGAGTAGGTACACTCCTGCTTTGTGAGCATAGATTCCTAGTAGAAGAGGTGGATAACTATGACGATGAGTTGGAGTTTGATCTCGAAACGGCAGGAATGAACTCAAGGAATTGTGCAAAAACAGCATCATCGCCACTACTGCCCTTAATTTTTAATTTAGGATTTTTATTGCTTTTTTCATTCATATTAGTGTGATACCGTCAGTTGGTAACCGATGCGCTATATATGGTAACTCTATAATAATTTGGCGTATTTATGCACCAGTAGATGTCATTTTGAAAATTAAAAGAAAGGTTACCGACCTCAAAATAAAATGACAGTTGAAGTGATTTATAGATTTGAGCTTAGAAAAATTTGTCATACAAAACACACAGAATGCAGAAAAATAAACATGCAGCCTCCAACATCAATTTCCAACAACCAATAGAGGCTGAAGGTTGCAATCGAAGCAAGCAATTAACCTGTAATAGAAGTACCCGCAGGAAAAAAAATAGTAGAGGCAGAACAAAAAAGCAAAACACGACTAAGGCACAATGCAGCGGTACTCACAGAGAAAGAAAGAGAGAGAGAGAGAGAGAGAGAAAGAGAGACAGAGAGAAAGAGAGACAGAGAGAAAAGCAAATAGAAATTTAAGTATTCAATAGCAGACCTGAACAGAAAAATTGTTGACGAGCTAAGGAACGACTTTACCAAATGTTCATTATCTCTAGTAGTTGAATTTAAAACGTCGAAGTAGAACGATTAAAGGGTATTAAAAATGAAGAGTGAAGCAATATGTGAATTAATAAAATTGTTTTAAATGTTGGAATTCAAATAAAAAAAGCTGGTTTTACGTGGGTTCAGCTTAAATTGGAAAAGTGACAATATATGACCTGGTACAATCCGAACTATAAAAATCAGCGTCCTGCGCCGTCAATATTTAATATTATAATTTTTCATGAATTATACGTAATTTTATTACATATATTACATATATTTGTATTCGATTAAAAAACAGGTTTTGTTTTTAAAATTATGAAAATATAAAGAAATATTAAAAAAACATTAAGAAAATTACCCCTTATATCCTTTTTCATGAGTCAATACTTGTAATTCCGTACACATGTTGTGTTATTGTTCTCCAAACACGTATAACAGTGTAAAAAGTTCTTTCCCAAAGAACTTTCTTTCTCTTTGCCAGCTTATTAGCTTTTTATTTCCAAGATGAACTGGAATTCAGGTATCTATATTAGGGTCACCTTACTGTCTTTTTTAAAGTTTTTAGGAGCTGTTTATATTTCTTTACCTCTTTAGAACAGGTCTCGTAATATTTTATAGCGATAGCGTTACTTGGTTGTCTGAACAGATGGCAATGGATATTATTTTCATTTATTTATTCAGTAACTATCATACGCTTTTAGAGATGACTCCAATCATTACTACAAATACAGTGGAGTGGTGTTTCAGCAAATAATTTAATTATAATTATTGCACTCCTAAGCGATAGCTCTTATTCCATGATCATTTTTAAAGCCATCTGTGAACTAAACTCTATGCTATCTAAATAATTTCTGGGTATTTTCATTTTAGGCAATATATAGCATTACAAATTCATTTAATTTTGTCTAGTTATAGTACCCAGAAATAACTGAAAGCTCTTCTACTTGTCTTGTTTCGATAGTCTTGTGGCACTTCAGTTTAATGTGAGTACTTTCACTCAAAAGTTAATCCAATGTTTTTCTCAAGTACTTGGTTTCACTATCTATATAGATAAACTGTGCATTCAATCGTAGACTTCAAGTAGGTTTAATTTCATACCTATTCGTAAACAGGAGGATGTTGTTCTACCCAGCATTGGTTGACAAATCTGCCTTTTTGACTCATGTAGAAACCCTTTTCAGTCTGCCTTCTATGAGCTCTGTAATCATGCTGTAATCATCTCCTCTTATTAAAATTAATACATCGTCTGCGTACGCTTGTATGTAACGACATCTGATTAAATCCAAGATCATTCCGGCAAAAATATGGGTCATGTCAATTGTGTACACTAACTAAAAAAAATGCAAAAAAAATATTGGTTAAATAGAATAAAACACTACGTAAAATTTATTGCTTAGATGCTTTTTCGTTAAAGAAATGATTGATAAGAAACTCGGCTACTTAAATATTTTCGATAAAACGGAAAAGTCGATGCACACATTCCATTTGTATCTTCTTGGCTCATTTGTTTAAAGTTTTGTAAGAAATGTCTACTTAATTAACGTGTTCATTAAATGTATGTGCACTAAAACGATCTCAACTATAAAAACGCTATTCATCATAATTCCTTTTATGAGATCCTATGCGAATCTAAGTTACCACAACATTTAATCAACGAGGCAGCACACTCAAAGCCTAGTTTCGGGACTTTTACAACGAAACATGAATAAAATATTGAGATGTATTCTTCGCAATAAAAAAAATAACTTGAAATAAAAAGAAATATTTATTTGTATAAAAATGAAATACAAAAATAAATAAATAAATTACGCATATTTCCCGAGTTAGGGCGACAGAGCAACCAAGCCTTTCGAAGCAGTAAGGGCCCTTGAAGACCACAGTATCCCACTTCCTATGACCCTTTATGCGAACGAAGCGCATGAGCAGAAAGAACAAAAAAAACGCTGCAAGGAATAAACATACTCTTTAATAGCTCATTGCCGTTGGCTTACTGGAAAAGATTAGCTAGGTCAAACAGTATAACGAAAAAGACGTCAGCGCTTGCATAATGTAAATTACCACATTTTAGAAAGTTTGATTGAACACAGGATTGAGTGAAATTCGTAAATTAGGTGGACCTTTCGGTCGACCACAAAATGACCTGTAGTTAAATGACGCCTCGTTCCGGGTTAAGAGATGAGGAAATATTGCACGAACCTTTTTTTGAGTAACAACGCGCATTTTTAATAATAAACTTATGAACCGACTTATGAATTATTATTAACTTATAAATTTAATAACATTTAGATTGTTTCATATCCCTTTTTTTACAGTCGACTGATTTTGTGATCTTTAACAGAACAGAATTATATTATTAAATAATATAATAAATACTTGATTAAACATAATAAATAAATTTTTATTTATAGCTGTACAAGTTCTTATATATATTTTTATAAATTAATACAGTATAAATATTTTTATATATACACTCATCCATGTATAATTTAATATTAACACAATGTAGCAAGTTTCCGCATTAATTCTAAATCATGAAGAAGCATTTGTATGGTTTGCTTAGTTTGTATGTGTTGACTAATCCTATACTTTTCATTAATATTTATATTTTCTAAAAAGCATAATTGTACTTCTATAAAACTTAATGTAGAATCTATATAACTTTGAAAATGATCAATGTGTTCTAGTAATCGTAATTTGCATTCAAAAGGATCTATCGGAGCTTCAGGTTGTGGTATAATTGCTTGTGATAATATTGACGGTTTAGCTTCAATTTGCATATGAGATAAGATTTTTGGTTTTTCAGAATGTGTATTTGAATTTTCATTTACAGGTAAATTATAAGTATTATTTTCAATTTTTATTAATGATTTTTTATTTTTTTCATCAAATTCATTTCTTGTTAATGCATCTAATAAAATTTTACCATCATCTATAAGATTAATAGATGCAGAATTTTTTATTAAAGATTTTGATTCCTCAGCCTGTGTACTATCTTCTTCTAAAATTTTCATTAACTCAGTATCAGATGTAATTAATTTTTGCTCACTATCATTTCCTGAAAAAGAAAATTCTAATTTTTTTTTTACATTAGTTTCAACATAATCAGTAAACCTTTCACTTTTTATTATTTCCATGATTGGTATTGGTTCAATTTTTGAAGTACAAATTTTAATTTTGCTCCAATTTTTGGCCCAAAGATAAAGTTTGGGATGATCTTTATTTTGAGTAACATTAACTTTTACTCTTAGACTATGAAGTGAATTTTGAATTTGTAAAAGTCCAGCTATTAACTCATAAGATCGTTTTAACATTGCAGTTCTTTCCTTTGACTTTATTAAATGAGAAGAATAATTATAGATACTAGGTAATTTTCCTTCATGTATCCAATCTTGATCATGGAAATATTTCTTAGATGTTCTTTGTCGATGTGCATGTTGACATATGTAACAAATATATTTTTCTGGAACATCTTTTTCTTTTTCTATAGCATTGCAATGACCATGTTGCCAACATAAACAAAGATCACATTGTATCATCAATCCATCTTCTTCTATAATACCACATGTACAGTTTATTATTTCTTCTTTACGTAGTTTTTCTACTTTAATTAATTCACCATTTATAATAATTTCATCATTTTTATATTGAATATTATTACTGTTTGTTTCAAATTTAAAATTATTTAAATTGTTTTTATAATTTATATCTAAATCATCATCATCTACTAAGATATCATCATAGTGATCATAGGTTTCTTCATTTTCTAATATAATTTGTTGTTTTTTAATTTTATTAAGTGAATCATAACTATGTTGATGTTTCTTTTTAAATATTTTCCCTTTATCATTTAGAATTATTTGTTTGTGTGGTTCATTAACATTATTACAACACTGCATTTGTTCATTGTTATCTGGTCCTCCTGTTGAAGGCTGTCTAACTGGTGGTAAAGTTTTTATACCAGTATGTACTTTTTCTTCTTTAAATCTCATATCAAATAGTCTTCCTGGAGACATTGTACAACTATTGCTTTTTTCTGATGAGTTATCTTCATTGGGACTACTGATATTTTCTGCTACAAGCTTTTTATCAAGTTTGTTGTCTAATGCTGTTTGTACGAATTCTTTATCAACTACATGTGAAATTGATTGTATTGTTCCATAAATAATTGGAGTTGGTTGGGAATTAATAATTCTTGATTTTTTTGGAATAAAATCATCAACGGATTCACCAATTGTTCTTGCATAAGCTAAGTCAGCAACATTTGGAGTTATACCCAAAAATTTTGAATATTCTGGATGATAATGTTTTATATGCATTTGTAATAAGTTTTCATTTCGAAAATTTTTATTACATCCAGTTTTAGGACATTTGTAAGTGCTATCTTCAATTTCAACACGTAAGTTTCCAATAAACGTAGCATAATCTTCTAGTTTATTTGATATATTATCAGAATTTTTATAAAACCATTTAGAAACAATATTTTCAGAATCTATATTATATTTAAAAATTTCTTTTTTAATTTTTTTTATTTTATCAACATGATCATTTTGATAATTGTTGATCCTAATATTATTTTGAGATTTAATCAATCCTCCTGTAGATATATTATTTGATACACATTTAATATTACGCACATCTGTTAAATCTTGTTTTTTATATATTTTTTCATTTTCATTTTTTGGTTTCTTTTTAGAATGAGAATAAAATAATTCTGTTATTGTATGTTTTCGTTTTTTATCTCTCCGTTCTTGTTTACTACCAACATAGTTATTTTTGTCCTCTAATTTACTTCCAGATATTTCTAAAAGCTTCGTTATTTTTGAACTTTTTAATATTTTAGAGTATCCATCATCAAATAAAATATCATATTTATCATTTCCAAGAACAGCATTTACTTTGGCTGGATATTTTTTTCCATCAACCCAAGTAGCTAAAATTTTTTCTCCAGCTTCAAATTCTTTTAGTTTTATTTCTCCAGTATGTGTTTGTAACATTCGCAGTCTAGAACTATCCATTGGAATCCATTCATCATATCTTGAACTCCATTTATCAAAATGAATTAATACTTCTCTTTCAATCCAGTCTGTTTCTACAACACGAGCAGAGTACCATTTTTCATTAAAATCCTTTGCTTCTAATTTTGAACCAGGTAAAAAATTTAATCCTGCTCTACTGAACATTTTGGATGTCAAGTCATTTACTTTTGTCTTTTTTGAATCTTCAATTATACCAATACTTAATTGCTCATGTGTAACACTATTTATTTGCGAAGTATTTCTTATTTCAGAATCAAGAAATGATAAAATTTGTGATGGTGAATTTATCGAAATTTGTTTATTTATACCAACAGTCTCAATTGATTCTAGATTTACTTCTTTATTTCTTAATTGATTACAAGAATTTGAAGAGTCCATAGATGTTTTCGAACTGAAATACCAAACCTTAAAATAGTTATTAAAACTTTTAAATTTGGTTACTATATGTGATTTTGATAATTTTAATTCCTTTACGTACGGTTTAGATGTTGTTATAAATGTTGATAAAGGTTCTCTTTGCATTACCTAGATTATTTTCATAATCATTAAAAATTGTGGAAAATCAACATTTTTTTCAATAACAAATTTTGAATCTTTTCAATTTGATAATCCACGTATTTTTATAACAAAAAATTTAATTGAATTTTGATTTCAAATATTATTTAATATTATTAATTACTGCTCGTCAGTGATTTGGTTTTTAATAATAAATTCTTAAAAAATTTATAACATAGGAAACCCTTTAATTACGTGGTTTTCGCAATTTTTTCTTACACAGAAATCTGTGACATTTGTCAATGTATTTTTCGTAATTATAAAAATTTTTGCGAACGATCTTTACTTATATAAATATGTAATACATACTAACATGAGCTTTAAAATAAAGATTAAGAGAAAGTCAAGTACCCTGTAAAAAGAAGAAACAAACATGGCGGATAAAATATGTTCTTTCTGTTTCACATTTATAGATAACTAGTAGCAAAGATGAATTGGGAGATTGCGCGGTAGCGGGAAGCATGTCCAAAAAATTCGGTGCTGCCTCTTACGGATGCCTATGGATATGCCCATGGAAGCATGGTGGGGATAAGAAAAAGCATAGCGGGGTTCTTCGTATGACCAGAGATGAAAATTAAATACGAATTTGTAGAACAAAAATGAAAGTCGATTGGTCTAGCAGAAGCAGCTTTTTCAACTCAAACGCATACGCAACGTTATGTGCATGTATTTACGAATACAATGAATGCTTATAGCTATGCTAAGTTCACTACGACCAAATTATAACATTATAATTCATTTGTATAATATTGAGAATAATTGTAAATTTACATAAATAAATAAAAATAATCGTAATTGTATCAATTATTAAATTAAAATTTATTTATTTAAATTTACGAATAATTTTTTGAAATACTTTATTAAAACTTATATTTTATTATTTTTCAAATAATAAATTAAATTTAAAAAGTTACTATTTGATAAATTGGTTTTTGCAATATAAATACACATGTATATATATGTATTAGTATCCCTTTACTTCACTATTTATATATTCATTTAATAATAATTTTTTGTAGTACTTTATTTACAATTAATATTCGAACTATA
Source organism: Eupristina koningsbergeri (assembly GCA_018907245.1). NCBI lineage: Eukaryota > Metazoa > Arthropoda > Insecta > Hymenoptera > Agaonidae > Eupristina > Eupristina koningsbergeri. The sequence goes on from JACCHV010002976.1 coordinate 1,130,209, forward strand.
TTTTAATGACATGTCTATCTTTCTCATTCTTACAAGCCTTCGTCTTCTTTCTCACTCTGATGCTGTCAAGCTATCTTGTGTCTGTCTCTCTTATTCTCATGTCCTCTTATTCATTCTCGTACGATTTCTATCTTTCTCTCTCTTTCATATTCACGCATAGAGTTTTTTCTCTCTTTTATTAGTATTACTAAATAATTATTGTTTAGTAAATAATTTTATTAATATAATAATGTATAATTGTAGTATTAGTTTTTATTTTTCGCAATTGTAATTTTTTTTAGCATCTCATGTATAATTTGAAAATGATAATATAGACATTATTGTTATGTTTTATACTAATATAATAATAAGATCTTGTTTGTCAAATTTTAGAATGATGCAAATTATAGCTGTAAATACATGTTTAATTTTTTGTGTAATACTTTATATAATTTATAAAATATCTTATCAATGTAACTATGTATTTACAATTTATGTGCATGTTTTTTTAAGCGAATGCCAAATATAAGAAATATAATGTATACGATGTAAATTATTTTATTTTTTAAATATAATCATCGTTTACAGAGAAATATATACAATATATTAAACAAAAAATATTGTTCATAAAAGTTTTTTAACATAATCAAACCACAATACTTAATATATAAGTGTCACAAATAATACAAAATTTCTTAAATTGATTTTATTCATAATATTTATGATTTTATAAAAATTATTTAGGCACTTTAATGTTTTTTCTTTAATTATTTATCTTGAATAAAATGAAAATAACCTATATAATGTACAGTGAAAAAAATAATTTATGTACATTCATGGACACATTTGTTTATGAATTAATATAAAGTTGTGGTGGGGATTATGCCTATCATTTCATTCATTTTTTACGGGCATTTCCTTTAGTACATTTGAAATCAACCAGGTTTGCAGCGATCGCCTCGTGTACGCATTTTTAACACGTAAGGCTAGATCTCCCTTTTCATCTCTGCTAGTAGTGTCGCTGGTTGGTTTGTAGCAGGAGGGTTCAAGCTTAAATGGGAATAGTGTCAATAAATGGCCTGGCACAATCCGAACTATAAAAATCAGTGTCCTGCACCATCAATATTTGATAATATTTTAATTTTTCATGAATTATACGTAATTTTATTACATATAGTTGTATTCGATTAAAAAACATGTTTTGTTTTTAACATTATGAAAATAAAAAGAAATATAAAAAAAAAACATTAAGAAAATTACCTCTTATGTCCTTTTTTATGAGTCGATACTGGTAATTCCGTACACATGTTGTGTTATTGTTCTCCAAACACGTATAACAGTGTAAAAAGTTCTTTCCCAAAAAATGTGTGAAATGTATTAGTGCAAAAAATAAAATTAAAAGTTAAAATTTTACAGATCAACAATTTCTGGTATGTTAATTAATTTAAAAGTTCATGGAGGATGAAATAATTATTTTTTTTCTGCGTAATTTTGGTAGTTTGAAGCAAATTTATAAAACCTATTAAAAAAGAAAATAATATTTACAAAGATTTGAACTACGGGTATATGAAAAGCTATATTAAAATACTTAGAAATTGTACTTAATTTAGTGAAACTACAAAACATTTTTATTTTTATGTGATTATAATTTATATTTATATAAAAATATTTAATCAAAAAAATATTATAGATTATATTATGATCTGTATTATTATCTATGTTTATATAAAAATATAAATTATAATCTTATGAAAATTGAAAATGTTTTGTATTCTACTAAATTAGCTTCTAAGTATTTTTATTATGGTTTTTATTTAGCCGTAGTCCATATATCTATATATAGAATTTTTTTTAAATAGGTTTTATAGCACTAAAAAAATTTTGTTTTATTAGGGCTGGCACTCATCAGAGGGACTAATTTCATTAAATGTTTGCAAGAGAGAAAGAAAATATTATCCACTATGATTGTTTCTTCATTTTAACACAAGGCTTAGAATTCCGTAATATTCTGTGGCTTTTAGCCATATTAAACATTTTGTATGAATACTTTAAAATATATTAAAAAAGAAAAAAAATGCTAGCTATAAATGCAAAAACTATAACTTAATATTTTTAGGTACTTCGAGCGCTGGATTTAAAATGATACAGTTAAAAAATATGTTTACGATTAAAAATGTATTTTAGCTGTACCATTGTGACGGTCAAGTCATATTTCTTATTCACCTTAGAAATGTATCAGCCTATATTATTGCGACGAATACATGTAAATATTAACCACAGAACAAAGATTAAAAGAAAGTAAAATTCCATATTAAATATCTGGTGACAAAATCTAATCTTTTCTCTCTCTAGCACTTATGGATTTCTACGAACCCTTCTGGTGTTATCGTGGTACATGAAAAAAAATTTTTAGTGCTTTAAAATCTATTTAATAAAATGTTATATTTATATATACGAGATATGAGTGTACGTCGTACAATTTTTAAAATTTTAAGTTACTACTATATATTTTTTGTAAAATTTGTTAATAATAACACGATTAAATATGATTTTTTAAATAAATATAATTATATATTCCACATTTGATGTATTTTAAAATCCTACGATCAGATTCATCACCTTAAGCTACAAAACATATACAATATTTAAAATAAAGTATTTTAATATTATATTAGAAAATTATATTAATTATATTGATATTACATTAATGATATTAATGAATACACAAATTTAAGTAAATTAATTAAAAAAAATTTAATTAACACGTATGTAATATTGTTAACAATATTCATACCGAAAACCATGTACGTGGTGAATCCTGGAAAAGAGAATACTACATGCATCAGCAAAATAAGACGAAGCATGAGAAAGATGATGATGAAGGGACCAACTTAGAGGCGAATAACATAAACCTCTCAAGTAATAAGAACATCTACATTCACTTTCCCATGAAAAGTCCGCACTGTAGTCGAAAATGAAAACGCGAGGGGTAGTAAAAGACAAAAGGGAAAATAGCTGACAGGACGCTCATTAAGTGACTGAAAGGCACCACGAACCCTGGAGAGAGAATCCGCGGATTTGCAATTCTTCATCCGCAGTAGGTGATGAGTAAAATCAAAACGAAACGGACGAACACTTTCATTTAAACATTAACTTCGACTCCGAATTTTGAATGGATTAACATAACGAAAATACTCCGATTTGGACCTTTTTCATAAATAATTGTGAACGACAAACGAACCTTAGATATTTCATTAATATGACTAATCACCTTATTAGCGATCTCGTTTAGAGTCACTGGTTACACAACCGTTTATATTACACTTAAATTGCGCACCCTATCTCATTATTTATTGATCAGAATAAATAATATTCTGCCTCCCCAACCAACATCTTTGCATTTATTTCATCATTGAACCTTATAAACTTAGAAGTGTTTTTACCGCTTCGACTAGGGCAGAATCGAAGTTGATATAAGTTACGTTATCGCGGATTAATACTTGAAAATATAATTATATAAGCATCGCGACAATATAAATACGTAACATAGTTTACAATTATTTGAAAAATAAATTTAAAAAAAAGAAAAAATATAAAGTAAATTAGAAAATAAAACTTATTCATATTGAAAATGAACATACAATACATAAAATAAACTAATTTAATATTATTTAACAATACCGTTAATTTAATTAGGTAAATAAATAAATTCATAGTTTTATTTATTTTCTTTGTATTTATTTATTATTAAAAACTGTATATACGATATAAAATTTATACTAGTCAATCATACAATAAATGATAGAAATATATTAAATGATAGAAAGTTTATACTTATCAATACATTAAAAAAAATTACAATAATTTATGAATATAATTATGTGTACATACATTGAAATATAAATTATTTTATATATTTAGAAAATTTAAAAAATTTCATCTTTATCGGTATTATTAGTTATTTATTATTATTTATTTTTATTATTTGTTTTTGTTGTGTTTCTTTTTTTAACTTTGTAAGATGACTATATTAAGGTTAGTATGTTATTTGGCTGAAACTGTTATTTTTTTATTTTTATTGTTTTGCTATGAGGAGGCATAACAAATAGTAGTCCAAAGTTAAGTTATAAAATAATGATTGAATAGTTATGTATTATAATTTAACATACATAGTTGAGAACGAATGAAATTTATTTGCAACTTGTTATATTTACTAATATCTTAAAGTATTATTTAAAAAGTCGTTTGTTATTACAAGTTATTATAAGTTTATAAATTGTATTAATTCATTATCGAAGCGGGATTATTGTAATTATATATACACAATAATAGTATAATTTAATTAATAATATAATTTAATATTTATAGATATAAACACGTATGATCTGCATATCTGTAAACTAGAATCATATTGAAATTTAATAATAAAATTTTCCCATTCTTGCCTACCTTGTAAACAAAACATATAATCCGTTTATATCCATGCGGGTATAAATTAACTGGTTAAACTAAAAATGAAAAATTTCTACATAACTGTTAATATTATAATTGTAAGGATTATATGCAGTATGTGATTCTTATATTGTCTATGTATTTAGAAAGATTCCGAAAGTTCTGAAGTTTATCAAATTTATTAATACTATTATAAGATTGTAAATAATATGTCCTTATCCCCTCCTTGTAAGAAAGACCTATAAATGTAAATTTTTTGTAAATATATAGCATTTCTTCTTAGCTTATTTTTAAAGAAAATATATATTTTTGTAAATGCTCAAAAACTGATTTTATCATTTACCTATTCGCAAAAATATAATTCAAATAGCCGTACTTCAACTTAATACTTCCATACTGCGTGTGCATACCAGAAAATATACTTTCAAATAAGAAAATATATAAAATAAATATACAATTTGCACACATCTCAACAATATGTTTACATTACATTATATCATAAAAATAGTGTGCATAATTATATAGAATAAATGTGTAAACTTATATGCACATTTTTATAAATAGTTCAATATATACATATTATTATGGAAAAAATATACGTACATTTTATATAATTAATATTAATTTATAAAAATGTTTATTATGTTATATATAAGACTTATTATTAAGAGCAGCAAAACAATATATGAAAAAGAAAATAATTTGTAATTACACAAAGATGATTTTACTTCAATCACTAGAGATTGCAACGATAATTTGGTAAAATCGTTTCTATTCTCATGAGCTCCTATTCATTTCTCATATAGCTATAATCTTTTAAAAATATATTTAAAATAGTCATAAATTTTTTTAACGTAATCACAGGATTATCAGGGACCTTAGTGGAAATCTTATTGAATAAGAAATAAAGAAGTTATGTTTATTTCTTTTGTTCCTACTTAAAAGGATAATTGCCATTTTTCTTAAATTTTGATTTTGTTTGATATGTTTCATGGTTTATTTACATTAAATTATATTGAAGATTTAAGGTAATGAGATTTTGAAACCGAAATTAATCAACATCTAATCATTTTTTTATTGAAGGACTTTAGAAAAACAATATGTAGTGGAATAAGATTTGCCACATATAACTATATTAAATTTTCCAGTTCGTAAAATTTTTTAAAACTATTATATACATACAGTATACTAAAATACATATAGTATGCATAAATATAGGTGTTGATTATTCGGATAGAAAACAATATGTAAATGTCATGAAAACAGTAAAAAAGGATAGAGGGATCTGATGGGTTAAAACATAATATTAATTATCTAGCAAAATTATAATTTACTAGACAATCTATTTTGTTTCTATTGTACAAATTGATATTTCTACTTACTCAAGAAAAACGAAAAGCTGTCCGAACTGTTAGAGAGCTCAAAAAAGAATGAATGCATCTAGCAATCTCTGTCTGAGGGTTCCTTCCTTCTTCTCAATTTTACAAAACAATTCTTTATTGTTACTCCTCGGTTTAATCCTAGTATTAATTATCCGATTGTTTGACGTATCGCTTATCGTTTTCTATACTTAAAATCGAACGCGAGTAATTTAATATTACTTTAAAAAATTACAAATCTTATCTATTCATTCCTAATCGGCATAAAAAACTTTCTTTTGGCAGTAGAAAGAAAAAAGCCTCGTATTACGAAAATCAATGTCGGGTATCCACCTGACTTACAAACTAGCTCTTAAAAATACGACGGCAATAAATAAAAAACGAAAAATAACAAAGAAAATTGATCCGCCTTCCCGGTTTGGATTACTAATTTGTAATATATGTTTCATAAGATTTTTTGATTTCCGAAAGGACGATGTAGATAAAATCTTTCTTAGAAGCAGATTGTGACCATTCCAAATTTCTTCTAAGTTTGAAGAGTCTCAATTAACTTGATTTAATAATATAGTTTAAAATATATGTGTTGAAAGGTGTCTTGGTAAAAGCAAAATTAATCCTTTTGGATTTTAGTCCACTTTTTGTATTATCTTTTATTCTCTCTATGTTTTTTTTATAATTATTAGAATTATTTTGTAGGTCATGAATTTAACAACTGACACTATTCCTTATTCTGAGTTATTTATTCTCTTTATATTACTCCATAATTAGTAGTAAATATTTATTGATATTAGAATGTTTTTTAATGTTACAACACATCTTAGTTCACTGATTTTTGCTAATAATCTATTGATATTATGATATTTTCTAATTGAACTATTTATCTTAATTTGTTATTAATTAGGTGTTTATAGGTTTATTTTCTATTATTTGATCTAATTCCTGCTTATATATTATTGTCAAATTCATTTAAATTCTAAAATTAAAAGAGAACATTGAATATGATTATTCGTATTAGTGAAATAAAATTATCAATTACTATTAATATGGATACATTTGAAAAACTACAGAATTTATCAAATTTTTATTTAATCAAACAAATAAAAATATATAGAAAAGTTGCATTAAAACAAACGCATAAATATTTATTTATATATAATAAATATTCGCACTATTTATTCATTCCAAATGTTTTTTAAATTTTTTTATTACACAATTTTGTTGTAGAATATACGAGTAATATTTTTATTTTTAAAACTTAATTAATTTTTAAATTTTTCATAATTTCATTGTAAGAAAGTATTGCTTGTTGAATTATTAACAAAATTTATTATGTATTAAAATAGAAAGAGTTAAGTAAAATAATATAATTTAACAATTTTAATATTTTTTTAAAATTATTTCTGTCTATAAAAAAAAACTATTTATTATTATAATAATATATAGAATATATATATATATACAAATAAAAGTTATTAATTCATACATACATAGGTTGATTTTTAAAAATTTATTGAAATATAATATAAAATATATACGGATGACAAGGTCGAGTTATCTCCTGTAGCACAAGAAATCACATCAAAGCATTACGGACGTAGTAAATAGAGGTCATCTTGCAAGAGCTGATAAATTTTATTATTTGCTGTTGAAATTCTAAAGTGATTTTAGAATTATTTTTATACTGCTGTATTAAATATTTTTTTATTTATTATTATTATAAAATATCACTTTTGTATTTAATGCAAAAATATAATAAATTTTTAATAATTAAGTGACTGATTCAATCTTAATTAGTAATTTTTTTTTATAAATAACTACTTATATATTTAGTAAAAAAATATTGCAATGTATTAAATGTACAGTAAAATGTAGAATATAGTTTAAGAATGTAGGATGTTATTACTAATTGATTAACTAATTAAATGCTTGTTACTAACTTGTCAAATTTTGTATGAAAATTATGCTTTAGTTTTTTTTTTTAATTAACAGTACATTTATTGATATTATTTTTAAATAATTTAAAATTATTAAAATTAAAATATTAATATAATAGGAAATAATAAAATATTTATTGAAAAACTATTTTTATTATGAAATAATTCTATATAATACTTTCATATTTAAATGTAATTAAAAATTATTTTTATAATTATATATTTTTTCAAATTTATAAATATAGTAGATTAATCTTATTTGCATATCAAAGAAAAATAAGAATTAAATATTTTGTATTTTCTCTCTGCAATTCATTAATTTTCCCAATACATTAAATTTCAAGTTTCAATAAAATATTGATTGAAATATTGTATTAGAAATACGTTTGTAATACTTAATAACAACTGTTTAAAAATAATATATATAATTTTATATATTACATTTTTTATTTAAATTTTTAATTTTTAAATATTAATTTCAAAATAAAGTTTATATTTTATGTTTTATTATGCACAATTTTTATTATTGTGAAATATATAGGCTATATAATATACTGACAAGGTATTTACGAAAAAATAAATTTTAAGCTTTGTATGAGTCATATTATAATTGATTTTTAAACTCTATGTCATGTTAAATTTGTATTTCATAAATAATAATTATTGCGATTCATATAATTTGTATTTTAGTGTTAAATTAAATAAAATTTTATTGTTAATATTATTAAGTTATTCATAAATAATTATACAATAATCTATGTATCATCAATAAGATTTTTAATGTGATAATACTATAGTATAAAGAAATGTTTAATTTTATATATTTTAATAAAAATTAAATGAAAGTATTAATAGCTATGATTTTCATAAATATTTAAAATAATTTAATAAAAAATTTGGAATATGTTTTTAATTAATGAAGCAGAAAATGAATAAATATATTATGTATAATTTTAACATATTTTAATTACATATGTTCGAAAAAAAGTTTTTTTGTTAAATTTATAAAATGACTCTAATATAATAGGAATATTATTTCTATAAATATTTCACTAGTTTTTATTATTATTTGTTAGTTACTAACTATTAATAGTTGTTATATGTATTTAATTATAGAATTTTTCATCAAATATCTATAATTTGTTTAAAATAAAAAAATATTTTGTTATTAATTTTAATATGATTGATTAATTTTATATTATTGTATGATTAAAAATATTTAGTCATTATAGAATAATAAAAACATAATATACTGATAATAAATTTTTCAATTTTTTTCAATATACACATTTTAATAATATTCATTTCTTGTATTTATATAATAAAGCGTTTTATATATTTTTTAACTTATGATAAATTTTAAATAAACATTAATTAAACATCTATAAGAATTATGAATACAGTTTTTCGTAAATTCTATATGATCTTAATAACCACTTAAATTTCTAAATATAAAAATTGAATTTTTTAACAAAAGCATTTGAGAGAATGCAAATCAGACTACAAGCACTATGATTTAAATCCAATATAATGCAAGATTTCATTAAAAAATAAAACATTATGAATGGTATACGTATGTACTATACAAAAGTAAAACAATTAAAAGTAGAATTTTCAATAATAGAAATACAGTTATTAAAATTTTTCAATGTCAAATAAAGGTCAAACCATGCCAAAAATATATTAAGTCAAATTTTGGAAAGACCACGATGGTCGATACCGGGTAAATCATGTGTTATCTACTAACACAGCTTTTACGGAAAAAGTCCACGTTAAAATGTTTCAACTGCAATACTTGTTGCTTTTTATCTCTCCCTCTTTTGTTCACTCTAAACTTTATCTTATCCGGAAGGACCTTTCGACCCCTTGTGGTGCTCGTACTGTTGAGTCAGAAAATTGTCACGTTTTTAGTTGTAAGCTAATGACATACGCACGAATAAAGAAAGCGACTCTTACAATACGGAAATTTACATCACTGGTTACATCCCTGTGTGAACTTTCATTTTCTGTTTACGAAATAAGGGATGCCGCGAAATCGATCGAAGCTTTCAAGATGTCGAACTTAACCTTGAAACTTCCGCTACCATTGCTATTACTCCTCTTATTGGTATTTTCATTCCAACTTTTTGGCCAGCAGGTGACTGGAGGTGAATCTTTTCTTAATTATATTTTTTAAAGATGTAATTTCTACTGCGTATAGAGATACAAATGAACGATTCATTTTATTTGTTTCTTGTATAAGCCTTGTGCTTTAAATTTCTAATTCTTTATATTTTTTTATAGTTGCAGAGTATAATTTTTTCAATATTTTTTATTATTTATTTTTTCATTTTAAGTGTATACATAAGGATTAAAGGATTTCCACAAATCTTAATTAAATTCTTGTCAATGTTCTACATGACTTAATCAATATCAATATTAGTATCAACAATGATATATTTTTTTATTTAAAATATTTTTTCTGTAATTTAATTAAAATTACACATATTAAAAGTTTTTACATGTTTTATATTTTTATTATATTCAATTAATTTTAAAGAATATAAACATAATAAAGGAAAATAGTGCACCACTGAATATCAAAATTATCTAATTTTTCGTTGGAAGGTTTGCAATAATAATTTAATTAAATAATGTATCTATTCAATTCGAGTTAAATAATTGTGATTAAACGAAATTATAACATAGAACAATTTAATTTCATTTTTCTTAAGCAATATTACACAATTACTGTATTAAAAAGCAAAATATTTAATTTATAACATTTTTTATTGTAATATTTTAATAATTAAAATTTATAGAGAAAAATGTACTTATTTTTTAAAAATTGCTAAAACCTGTAGTTTATAATAATAAATATAATAATAGATATATTTAAAATTTGTTTAAGAATGTAAAAGTAATTATATTAACAATTTAAGTAATTAGTATAATTTTTTTGAACATAAGATTGATATTTATATAATTATAAATTGATTTTAATCATAAATTTTAATATAATAAAATTAAATATTTTTTTATATTTTTTAAATAATGTTTATTCATAAAAAAAAAAAAAAAAAAATAAATTTAAATAAAATATGAAAAATCATATTTTCAATGATTAATTTTAGTTTTGAAAAATTATTTAATATTAATGTATTATTAAACATAAAATTATGTAATTTTATAATTTACATTTAATTTCATTTATAAAAACTAATAATAATTTAGTTCGTCAAATATATAATGGTACTTTTATATAAAATATATATTATAAAAATGATAATTTAATCATCATTTTATCCGACGATAATATGAATTTAATGGGAGGAGAGATATCTTAATTATATTTAAAATTACAATTCTTTAATATCTATTATTATTATATCTAAAAAATAATTTTTTTCATGCTTTTTGTTTATTCTTTTTTAATATAACTAGCAAAGTTTAAAATTAGATTTAATTAAAAATTGATAAAAATTGATAAAGATTATAAATTCAATATGTGTCAGTTAATCATACATAATCGTATTACAGAAATTATTAAGGATCCGACTCTATGTGGACGCGTAAAATGTCAAGGTAATTGCAAAAAATATTAAATAGTTCTAATTTAAACAATATTTTGTATTTACAATAATTTAAAAAATGAAAAATAATTTAAGTGTTTATTTTAATTAATCATATATTGTTAATTAATCATAATTTATACTATTTTTTATAAAAAATTGTTTGAATTAATAAAATATTAATTTAATTTTTTCCATTTGGTTACAGTTTCAGCCAATCAGAAATTTAAATACTCTAAAAATGTGTATTACCAATATCGTTATCAAGTGAATGTGAGTGCCGATATTGGCGAACAATCTTTGTACTTTAACAAGTCACAACTTCATATTGACGCAGATGTAACCTTGTACTTCTTCAGCGCTTGTGAAGGTTCCTTGCGTTTTGATAATGTCAGTATTAGTCATGATAGAATTAGTTACCAGCCTGAATTCCCGGATCATCCTGGTTCTGAATTTAAAGATATTTTGGAGCATTACTCACTACGATTCGCCTTCAATGATGGTGAAATACAAGAACTTTGCCCGACATCAGGGGATGAAGTTTGGGCCCTTAACTTGAAGCGGGGCCTACTATCTATGATACAAAATACAATGTTCCGGTTTGATGTTGATCATCGTCAAGATGAGTTAGACGTTAATGGTGTGTGCATATAAATTACAAATGAAGCAGTAATAAATAACAATTATTTTAATATTCTTGGCTGCACTATAAATAATCACAAAAATGTAAATAAAATAATCAAAAAGAATATATTTTTAAATTCATAATATCTTTAATTAGAAATTTATTGTAATGTTTACTCAGAAAAAAGTTAGTTTTTATTATACAATAGTTGATTATATAATTTTTTTTACAAATATTAATTTTTTTTAATAATTTTGATAATTTTTTTGAATTATTTTAATAAATTAAAATATTTATAATTAATTAAATTAGGAATTTGCAAGACATGTTACCGACTTCACGAAGTACGTCGGACTAGTCTTATCGTACTAAAAAATAAGAACTTGGCCAATTGTCAATCTAGTTCTAAACACCTTTCGTTGATACAGTCTCAGTCTTATAGGAGTCCGTTATCAAAGACTCGTGCTATTGGACAATCACTTCTTATGTCTAGTAGTGAGTGTAAAATAACAATAGATCATAATGTATATGAACGTGTAGAGTGTTGTGACAATTACCAACTTAAACCACTCTCAAATGGTGTAAACACAGGTGCAAGGACACAGGTAATGAATTATAATTTTTAACCTGAAAATTTTTTTAAAAATATGTGCTTGATGTAATCAATAAAAAAAATTCACAATAACCATAAAATTTTATTAAAAAATATAGGAATTATGAAATGTTAATAAAATTTGTATTTTTAATTTTCTTTTAAATATTACAAAAATAAAAATTCGCATTAATTAACAATCAATCTTTCATAAAGTATATATATTTTTAAAAAAATAACGTTTATCATATAGAATCCGAAAAATCAAAATTATATATTTTTTCTTTCTGAAATATAAATAGTCATAAGATATAGAAGTATCTATATAAGTATTTAAAATATAATTGATAACAATTTATCAAATCATTGAAATATTTAATAATTAAAATATTAGATTTAATATACTAAAGTACCTAAATTGAATTCATTTTAATTTCAGACTGAATTGACACAATTATTTTTAATAAAAAATAAATGAAAAATTTATTTGCAAATACATAACCGTTATAAATTTGTTTGAAAAAAAAAAAGAAAAACAGAATTTAGTATCAATGTAAAAACATAAATATCTTTCTGGGTTTCCGTGTTATGTGTAAAATAATATATAATTTAAAGACTAATTAGCGTTGTTGGTTAGGTGTTAAATTTTGACTACCGAACTGTGATAGTGATGATGTAACTATTCGAACTATGATTTTCATTTGAATTCTAATCAAATTGTTAGTTGATTGTTCTTTTTTTTATATGTAATTATTTTGTTTCTTTAGTTTTCCTTGTTATATATTTCTTAATATTATTGTAATATCTTATCAATCATTAACAATTTCATAGTATTTTACTTATTTTTATATTGAACTAGAACGACAATTTTAATTTCATGTGAATGACGTTTAATATCATTATTTAATATTTTTTTTTGTCAAGGAGTATTATGCTGTTTAATTATTTCTGTATTTTCGTGTTTCAAGCATTGCGGTAAATATTGAAAATATAAATGCCGTATGATGAAAAGTACCTTAAAGTACAAACAGTTTTTTTAATAATTTATTTAAATTACAGTTTATTTATTTATATTAACAATAGTGTATTAATTTATTTAATTTAACAATAGTTTATTAATTTTTTTTTTTAAATCAGCAATAGTTTATTAAAATATTTAAATTATTAATATAAATATGCATTTTTTCAATGTATAGAAATGTGTATGATCTATTGATGTAGGTTGAAAAAGACATAAAAATAACTTTTTGTTTAGGAAGTATTTTTTTCTTATTAAAGGTTATTGATTAATGTAAACATTAAAATCAATTAATCACTGGAAAGAACGATATCTAACTTTAAAATACATTATATTTTTATTAATTATATTTATGAATAACAAATAATATTTTGATGTGGCAATTTACAATTACTAGATTTAAGCAAAAATTGTATATGGTTTTGTGAACTTTTATGTTAAAATTTTTCTTATTTAAAAGTTATAATTAAAGCGCAATAGGGTGGATATAACAATTGTGTGTAGGTAAAATCGTAATAATTGTAGTATAATAATTGTCCAATTTTTACATCATAAATTTACATTATAAAAAATTGTAGATAATTTCAACTTTAGTATTATCTGGAGAGCTAGATAATAATCCGCATACACGTAATTATGAAGATGAGCAAGAAGAGCAAAGTTTTGTGCATACAAAGAGAACGAACTTACTTTATGATCACACTAAGTCACCTCGAACCATTTATGGTGAACTTCGAACATCAAGAACTTTACTTAAAACTATGTGTATTCTTGGTACCCCGCAAGAATTACGTGAGAACTTTTCTGAAGTCTTTACTAAATTTATTCATTCATCTCGTATGCTTGATTATCAAGGTTTATCACAATTATATAATCGGGCTCAAAGTATTTGTGAAACTGGCAGGTGAGTCAAGTTTTTAAGTTTTTTAATCCATCATCATTAAATATTTTTTTATTGAATATTTATTTTATGCAAAATATAGTTCTTGTAATAATTAAAAAAATTAAAAATATGGCGTAAATTATAACGAATAGAAAATTTTTGTATATGACAGGGCAAATGTATACTTATAAAAAATATACATAAATGCACACCTAATCATAGATGGATTGCATATTGTGACAATTTGGATGATATGATGAAAAAATCCCTTAAACAGTATGAAGATTAGGCATGTTATATGATTACATGATTTATAATTAAAATACAGATAATTAAAAAAAAAAATTGTACAAAAATACCTTGCAGCTGTTTCATCCAGGTTGTCAGCGTGAACTCGTCAAAAATATCTCTGACAGATTTCTTAAACACCTATCGCTAAGTGTAAAAGTAGCTTACTATATAATAACATAATAATATCTTGTCTTTGTTTCTATTTGGGAAAAGAGAAAATAGACTGATTGCCATACATAGGATATTTTAACGCCCAATCTGTAATTTTAAATTATTAAGATATTAAAAATTCGAGAAAAATTGTAATAAATAGAAAGTTATTCTGCATGAAGATGAAAATGCTTCCATATAAAAATAGATACAAATACGTATATCCATTTCTATTGCGATATGTAGCCTCCCTGTATATGGGTTGTGTATGTATTATATGTTTTTATATATCTGCATTTATTTTTTCATGTAAAAAAACTTTTCATCTGTAGTTCTTTAAAATTTTTAATGCGATAAAAAAAAATTGTCAGTAATTTTTATCTCTTGCGCTGTGTTACAAAATTCAAAAACATGCTTCGCATGAAGGCAAATTCTGTTACCCCTTCCAATCGATAAAAAAATAATATACAAAATTTTCTTGTACAGTTTTCTATCTTATTAAAAATGCTGCGATAAATAATCGAGTCGTACAAAATTCAACCTCGATAATTTTATAACAAACCTGCATATTAAACTAAAACCATCCTTATAAAAAAAACCAATATAAAGATTGACATAAATAAAAAATGGATTTTAAATTAATTAGATAATAAAGACAATAATATATGTATAAATGATTATAATCTTAAATGAGATATATGTCAAATTTAAAATGAAAATTAAACATACGATTGTTATGTTTCAGGGATATAAAGGAAATATTAAATTTGTATTATTATAAAAATTTCTTTTAATCGTGATTATTTTAAAATTATTAAAATTTATATACTAAATTAAGCACTTTAATTATTGTTTAACTGAGACAAAAAAGAATAAATAATAAAATTACAATTTAATTTAAAAATGAATTTAAAAGTCGAACGTTAACTTAAAAATATTGATTATAATGGTTATAATTTACTTTAATGAAGATCTTGAGTTGTTTTACCAATCAAATGACCTTTAGATTTCTCGAATGTCCGAAATGTCGATTTGGGTGTAGAATTTCAGTTAGCAGAATGCTGTCACACTCCGAAGTATTTCCGTCTGAAGATCCCGATTATAATTTAAATGAATAATTGCATTGAAAAAATAAGAGTTTATATATGTTTAAATTTTGAGAGTATTTAGTGTACTAATTATTTTAGATGATTTTCAAAAGACCAAAAGCTGGTCTCATCCCTTTTGTATGGCTTTTATAGTATTTTAATTTTACTCCCACCATAGCTTCCTTCATGTTGACTCGGGATAAGGAGATGTCTTTTTTTAATTAATAATCTTTGTTATTGATGTCTAAAGAATTTTATAAATTATCGGGATTACAGAATTACGGAAGCCGAAGTTTCAGATTTCATATTACAATGTGGCCAGGTTTGACTTTTTTTGAATCTATCTATCAATTCATTATTTCTTATTTATTTACATTGAAGAGTGATCGGTCATTTGAACATTATCTTATAAGAGATACGCCGCATGCATTTGTGTTATCGGTGATATTATTGAGATTTTTCTATATTTTTTTATAATCGAATTGTATCAAAAATTTTGAGACATAAAACGATATTTGATCGAAGTTTTTCTTATAGTTAAAGAATAGAGCATTTTTTAGGTCATAAAAAAAGCAGCTAATGATGCATATTAAAATTCGTAAAAAAATTAGATTCTTATTTTCTAAAATGCCACTCATGATATTTACGGTTTTTTTTATTAACAATTTGAATGAAAAATGCATTTATTAATGTTTTTTGTTATAAAATGGAAAGTCTCAATTTTAAAACTATAGTATCAATCAGCGATTTGTAGCTAATAAAATTTTGAATAAAATGAATTCAATCATAAATCGATCAGATAATTAGAAGCTGAGAAATTTATGAAAAAATCGAAAAATTTAAAATTAATTAAAAAATTTGTAGCTTTTTTTTAATATTTAGAACTATAATTTTGGGGAATTAAAATAATTAATAAACACTTTATTTGTACAAAATTTTAGCTTGATTGGATTATTTGTTTATGAGTAATACTAATATTAATTAAATTATGCAACAATTTATGAAGTTAATTCCAGCTTAATGCACCTAACGATTTTAGTTTTTTCGACTGTTTTAAAAAATACAATTGTTGTACAATAAATCCTGTATCTTAGATTTCGTTTAAATATTTTGGATTGTATAAAATACGAGGCTAAATATGACCGAAAACGGCCGAGGGCATGCAATTTGATGAGAACATCTTAAATAAATATCCATTTACGAATTCAGTTGAAAAAACAGTATGTAATTCATTTAATTCTTTCGCTCATTTCTGGTGAAAATTTTTTATATTTAATTGTTATAGTGACGTCAATATCACTAAGATAAATTTGAAAAATAATAATAATTATGTCAATCTAAGAAATATCAAAAATAAAAAGCAAAAAAAAAATAGAAAAAAAATTTAGCATTGGTTAAAGTGATTGAATATATTAATAATATTATAAGGATTGGTAACGAAGAAGAATTAATACAGTAATGTATTGTGATTTTTTTCGATTAATTTCATGTGAGTAGAAAGTTTATTCTGTAGTGATTATTTTCAAAGCTTTTTTTGTATTTTATATAAATATAATATAAATTTATGTGACTAATAAATAATTTAATATATTAATGAAAAAGTAAAAAAATATAAAATTAGATAAAAAATTTTAAAAGAACGTGGTACCGACTTTTTTTTTAAATTATTTTTTTCAAATTACTCTAAAAATATGTTGAATGTAATTTTCATTTATTTTTGAAATTATTATGTATGCGTACAAAATTTATAAATAATCAATAATATATATATATATGTTTTGTACATAAGTTAAATAAATGTTTTATTAATAAAAAATGAATTATATATATTCAATATTATTAATAATTAATAATGTATATAACAATTATATTTACATATATTTTTTATAATATATAATATATAAATATATTATAATTGCTTTAATTAACAGAAAACATATAGTTAATGCACTGCCATTCATTGGAAGTAATGCAGCTATTAATGTAATGAAGGATTTAATAATAAAAAGATATGTAGACAATGACAAAATTAGTTTTTGGGTAACAGCATTTACTTTGATACCACGTCCAGATCTAGACACAATATATGCTCTTGCACCACTTTTACAGTTGGAAAATAAAATTGCAGAATCACAATTAATCCTTAGTTATGCATCCGTTATTCATTCATATTGTATAAATTATGGACAAGATTGTGTTAATGTTGAACCTATTAAGAACTTTTTGAAATTCATTGAAGAAATTATTGAAAAGGGTTGTATACCACGAATTAATAATCGTTCTGAAGTAAAACGAGTAAGTAAATTTATTTTTTTATTCCATTACAAAAGGATTTTTTTATATAGTCTTTTTATCTTTCTCTACTATATTCAGAACATGTTTATTCTTTTAATAAGTTTATTTTATGTAATTTAGAATATTCTTTTCATTCTAGTTGATTAACTAAAAGTACTTTCAATTCAATTCAATAACTCCTTGAATAATTTCAATTAATTATAATTAACTTAATAAAATATATTTAATTCATTTTGTCAGAATATCATTGAAAATTATAATTACGCTAAAAATTTTTTCACTGTAACGATCTTTACTCAAACTCAAATATTGTGATATCAATTTATAATTTCGTATTTTTTTTATTATTTAGACACTAGAAGCATTAAAAGCTATAGGAAATTTAGGTATTGAAACAAAAACTCTTATCGATAACTTGAGAAAATGTATCAAAGATGAGAGTGGTTTTATACCTATTGAGATTAAAATTGCTGCTGTTGATGCACATCGACGACTTCCTTCATGTGAGAAATCACGGGATGAATTTTTTTTAAGTAATTTTAGAAATTTTACATTTGATACAGAATTGCGCATTGCTTCTTATCTACAAATTATGAGGTGTCCAGATTACAATGTTATAAAAATTATAAGACGTACACTTGAAAAAGAAGAAGTGAATCAGGGTAAAAACAAATTTATTTATTAAAAATATTGATTTTTAGTTTTTTTTTAATTTATATATATATATGTGCATATTTAAGTAAAATTTATGTAATAATATTAAAATTTAAGTTGATTAAGAATATTTGATTATTATAAATTTTTAAATAATATTAGCAAGTAAGCAAGTTAGAGAGAGGGTTATCACCTTGCGCGTTCAGGTCATTTCCAGTATACACCGATCTGCTCATTATTTTGCACCGTAGACCACTAGCTCTCTTTCCAGTGCAGCCTTCCATTGGCATCTAAAGTTATCATCCCATACAGAGCAGGGCGAGCTCACTCCGTGATCCTGGTATTGACCATTTTTTGCATGTCATGATACAGTCATACTCTAGTGCATGTATTAATGGAAATCTATTCCATTTCTAGTCCCTCATTGACGATTTGTAGCCTATTATTTACATATGTGTCCTATGGCTTAACTGATGATATGGAGTTTCCGCCATTTTCAACTATCGTTTCAGCGAAATATAGAGAAGCACTATACGCTAATGTAAAGCTTAAAGCTCCATTCCGTTGTACTGGATTCAATTATATTTGATGTACTTTGGTATGGGTAGACCGATGATTATATTTAGGATTAATCCTTACAGATTACTAAGTTTTCATATAACTAACATAATCGAATAATTAGTTTTAGAATGGTGCTAAGTTCGATACTTATGAAAACTGACGATTTTAGAAAAGATATCCTATAACTCCCGCCTTATTTGCGTGAAAATAGAATAATGGTATAGAAGATGCTTTGTGATTTCGGCCACTTCAGCAGGTTTAATCTATTTTGCTACCCATAAAATTTAAATGGTATCCGTCTTTACGATGACCCATAAGCCAATTTATTACCCTTCTTTCACTGCCAATTATTGGGGTAGCTCATTACCAATTAGTTTTTTGGACTGTCCAATAATGCTGTCTCGTCTCGTTTTATATTCTTTGTATAGCCGGAAGGAGATTACTTTTTTAGTTTTTGTTTAAGTATAATTACCATGAGCCTCATTATACTAATGCTCATGGTGCCTCTCTTATCTAGTCTGTTAGCCTTTTCGCTTACTACGTATATGTAATATCCTAAAATTATTATTAAGGTTATGTTGTTATCAATTGTTAATATTTCCAAGTGCTTTCTATAATGTAGGACCTCTTTAGAGAACGTTAATTTTGTTGTCTCCATTATAAATAAACCACCCTATATTGTTGTTCCTGCAAGTATACCCAAGAGACTTCATCCTAGCTTATGTTCTATACTATATATAGATCTGAAGATCTTTATCCTATCATACGTTTCCTTTATGTTATCTTTTATTTGTAAACACTTGTAGCACGCCCACGTAATTTTGGTGTTGTTTTCATAGTCTTTGTGATTTTTCTAAGAATTTGTATCTATGTTTATTTATCAGATTGTAATTTGCCCCGAGTTCAATTCTAGGACTCCAAAATATGGCTCCATGATGAAATCTAGATTTGATAATCGCATCATATATTCATTTCAACTTCTCTGGCTGAAGCCCTATCTTCTTCGAACCTTCCTCCTTCTTTTCTTCTTCTTTCTCTCTGTCTCATTCTGACCTAGAGCATCAAGAGCAAAAACTTTTCCTGGTCATAATGAGAGCCAGAAATACTGTTACTTCCCCGACCCATCTTTTATAACTTCGCTTATATTTGTAAATGTAAAACCCAAAAAAAAACCTATAGAATATCTTTTCAATCTGTTTTTAGGACAGAGAGCGAATTTTTCGTTGTGTACTTGTCTATCATTAATTGTTTTAAAAATGAATGATGCAATTTTGTATAACTGAAGGCTCAAGATATGCGGCAGTCGATGATCAGAAACCAGAAGCAAGAATACAGATTCCGACTAATTCCAGTTATAAGTACCCCGCCCACAGTCGATTTGTATGGCCCAATTCTGTCACCAAGCAGCGTGTGTATAAGTTGGGAGGGAAGGAAGGGGATAGTATGATTGTGTAGTGTACGAGTTTTTCAATGACCATTGCTTTATTCGACACATTGGGAAGTTGCTCTTAAACACAAGACTAAATTGTCCGAGATTTTTTCGTGCAATGCTCACAAAAAAGGGAGCTATCCCGCATGCCTTAACTTGGAAGTCTAGTGCCACACTACCAAGATCATTCACCTTGCTTCTGTACAGCCATGCTAGATTCATGAGAGAACTTTTTTTTTGAGAGATCCTTTCTTTCATAGCGTCTATAGTAAACGTGGCCTGTCCAGTTTAGTGGTTTCCACAATTGTTTATAATCTCATCAAACTAGACTTAAGCATATTACTTCGCAAACTCATTGTGTCAAGCCCCTCCACCATGACAAGATTACAAACTATCGAAGGGATAAAATAATGTTATCTAATTAACAATTAATTTAAATTCATATTTTCTAAATTATTACTAAATAAATAATGTATAAAAACTGAAACAGATTAACTGAACTGAAACTGAAACTAATATTTATTAAAGTACAGATTCATTATTAACTCATTTGTGTTTGAAACTTTAAAATTTAATTAAAAAAAATTATATATTTTAATAATAATTTAAAAATATATATTAAAATCGTTATAGTGGGATCATTTGTTTGGAGCCATTTGAAGAATATGTTGTCATCATCTTCACCAACTCGCATTGAGATTCAAAGTTTACTCACCGATCGTGATCTCAGCGATAAATTCAATGGAGACATCCGCAAATTTTCTCGTAACTATGAAAACTCTTTCTTTTCTGAAGAATATAATTTGGGTGTAAACCAGCAAACGAATATAATATTCTCACAAAAATCTTATATTCCTCGTATGGTTTCCTTTAATTTAACCATGGACTTGTTTGGTGAGTCTGTTAATTTCTTTGAAATTAGTATACGTGTTGAAGGTTTGGAATTCTATGCAGAAAATCTTTTTGGTTCTAATGGACCTTTTAGTAGTATCAAAGTAGCTAACCACTTTCACAAATTTTTACGCCATTTTCGTTCTGTAAGTGATCATGATAATAATAATAATGGCTATTGGAATAGTATAAAAAGCTTACCAAATGTTATTGATAATGATTTTCAAAATCCACGTATTACTATCAGTTACAAAATTTTTGGAAATGAAATGAAATTTATAATGTTGAATAGTGATTCGGAGATACGAACAAAATTAGCCAGTATAAATCCCTGGGAAAAGATTGAACAAATACTATCTGGTAGAGATATTGTCCATTATGAAAATACAGCGATGTTCTTGGATTCATCATATGTTATACCATCAACTACAGGATTACCAATAAAGTTAGATATATCAGGATCAGCTGCTTGTAATATCAAGTTATCAGGAGTTCTAAATAGTCACAAACTTATAAGTGACGCAGAATTTCAGATCAATGGAAACATTATGCCAAGGTAAAAAATAATTGAATAAATTAATATATTTTTATGTGAACCATGTTTGCATTTAACTTTTTTTTATTTTTAAAAAATTATATATTTATTTAATATTTTCAGTTAATAATACGTTACTATATATGCATTGAGTAATTATTTGTTATCTGTAGTATTCAAATATTGTATTTTAAGTAGACTATCGTTGAGTAAATTCCCCTGGGCATAATAAAAAAACGGTACATGTTGTTTTCTTCTACTGCAAGAGATGAAAAAGGAGATTGCGTATCATGAGTTAAAAATGCGGATACGAGATGATTATTACAAACTTGGTGGATTTAGGAAATACCATAAATATACCTAATCTGGAAAATTTGGGAAACGTAAAATAATGAATACAAATTTCAAGCAAATGCGCATTTGCTTTCATTACTACTTATAATTTGGTATCTCTCATGCACTGCTTGGGCACGAATTTAGTTCAACCATTAGAGGAAGCAACACAAATTTAGTACTACTGTTTTTGAGTTGAGGTGCAATCTCCATTTTCATCTCTGCTACTACTTTTACTTTTTTTATTTGAATATTATTAATATTATTCTTCAAAATTTATTAAAGTAAAAAAAGTATAGTAGTAAAGTAAAAAAAGAATAAAAATATTAATAATAATACATTTGTTTTTGCTAAATACATTTTTTTCGTATTGATCAACTAATTATTGATGAAATTGTTATGTCTATTTTTCCTGCAATTAAATATTTCAATTTAATTATACCGACAATACATTAATCTTCTTGATCTTGTTTTTTTTTTAATTTACTAAAGTAATTTAAAAGTTTATTTGATTTTCTTTTTATTAATTATGTTTTATCAAATACATATTTTTTATAAGTAAAACATGTATTTTCTTAAAAGAATAAATTGCAAAACCAACTATTAATGTAAACATAATAAGACTTGCATAAAAGGAAATTGAATAAATAAATAAATACAATAAAGAGAATCATAATAATTGTTTATTACTTTCGTTTTATCATATAATCTATTTAAATTCAACATAAAATCTATAATTTTTTTAATTCAAAGTTTGTAATTTTTATTTATTTTATATTGTCATTTTTCAAATTAAATAGACTATATCTTTTATACAATATATTGTTGGAATATTATTATTAATCTTAATATTATATTTTTTCTTACATTATAAGTGAGTAAGTTAAATAAGAGAGAGAGAGAGAATTGTCATCTTTCGTGTTCGGGCCATGCCCATTGTACACCGATTTTCTCGATTTTTGTATATGTTTATATATATATATATTGTATATAATTATTTATTATATATGTTATTTAATTTTGATCTTTATAATTTTTGAAATATAAACTTTATTAATTACGTATTTTTAAAATTTTTAAATAATTTCTTGCTATAATTGTAAAAATGTATTAATTCTTTTATTTATTTTTTTAATTTTAATTTTATTTATATATTTTTTAATTAATTTTAAAATTTTAAGATCTTTTTTTTTTTTAAAGATCCGCCCATTTGTTTTTTATATTTTAATCATAATTTTTTTTTAAACAATATAGTTTTTCATTATGCACTAACAATTAATTAAATTAAATGATGATTATTATTTTGGAATTATAATTAATTATTGATTAGTGAATTAATACACGTACCTGTAAATGTGGTCATACACGTATATATATGTTTATATTACAGCATAAGTTTAGATATAACTGGAACAATGACAGTAGATGCGTATTATAAGACTGTTGGTGTGAAACTTAAAAGTAGTATGTATTCTATTGGAGCTGTAGAAGCTGATCTTAAAATTAAAGGTCTTAAATTAGCAAGATTAACCTGGAAGATACCAAATCATAAAATGGAAGTATTTTCATTGATGACAGACATTCTTCTTGTAACAAGCAATGGTGCTGATTATAAAGAAAAAACAATTGGTTATTTAAAAAATGCGTTCGAAAATAGAAAAAAAGAAACTTTTTCTATGACAACAAGTATTAAGAATACGACATGTAGTTGGTCAGCTTTGGATCGACTTATTGGTTTGAAATTGTGTGCAGATTATCAATTTCCAAATATTACAAAAGATAATAATGTGTCTTATTTTTTACTTGATGGACCAACAATATTTAAGTTATCACTTATTAAGGCTGATCCAACTGCTGATAGCTATGTATTAGAATATAAATGGAAAAGAACTTCGGTAAGATAATTTTTTTTGGTATGTTAAGGTAACATAAACAATTTCTTAATAATTCATTTCTAGCAGAATAACTTAATAATATAAAAAGATTTAAAAAAGTTATACAAAAATATTGTATTTCTATATTTTAGAATGAAAGCACTATAAGACTTGCGTTTGATACTCCTAGGTCACAAACACAAAGAGAGATTAGTGCTACAGTTTCTTTTGATGCACTTAATAATAATGTAACACTATTACTTAAATCCTTAGGTAACTCATTAATTGCTCAAGGTGAATTCCATTTTTTTTATTTATAAATATTAACATTTATTGAATAAGAGCGTGATTAAGATAATAAATTTTAGGTACATATAAAAGAACAGATGATGAAACCTGTATTGACATTGGATTAGATAGTCATGGAATAAAACATTTAGATGCTAGTATCGGTTATTCAAGAAAAAAAACCAAATACGGTTATATTTATTCTCCAAAATTATTTTTAGCAATCAATACTGAACGAATAGTCAACCTGTCAGGTATAATTTTATGTTTAAAATTGCAATTTGTCAAGCAACTTTTAAGGAACGATTATACTTTATAAGCTTATTTAATCACACGTATTAGTAACATTTGTTTAGATATGTATAAAATAATTTAGATATGTATTTAAATAATGTATTTTTTACACTAAATTTTAGGCAGCATTACAAACCAAGACAAAAACAATGCTTCTGAGTGCCACGTTGGTTTACGATTTGAAACAAAAAATTTATCAAGTCATATATTCGGTTATATTTTAAAAGGCAATGGTAGCATATCAGGAAATATTAAAATTGAATATAGATTTCATGAAAAATCTAAAAATGAAATTTTACAAACAGAATTTTCCTTGATTAATCGATCGACAAAAGCTTTGACATATAAAGCAGCTGATTTGAAATTACACTCTACCGTCTATCCGCAACTTAATATCATAGCAGGTTTACGTTATCAGCACGCTCTTGGACATATTGAATTATATATAGAAATTAATACAACTCCTCATCTTCATAATGCAGATAGGCATAAACTTGCAGCACAGTTTGTTGCTACTTATTCGAAACCTTATTTTCAAACTGACGGTATGTATACTCAGTTTTGAATATAGATGTACTAATTCATGTGTCAATTAAAATATACTGTAATATAATATTAAAGTTTAATTATTAATTATAAAAGATAATATTTTTCTTTTAATGTATTTATGAATTCATTTTTTCATAATTATAATCTGTACCATATTTATAGATTTGTAGGTTTATTACTATTAAAGCAATTTATTATTAATATTTATTTTAATTTTACATGTAACTCTATTTTTATTTACAAAATTTTAATAATATTTTTGTTCATTTACAGTAAAGATCTAAAGAGATTAGTTATTTAGTTGTCAATAATTATTTAAAAAATATTTTTTAAACAATTCAAACTTTCATTTTATATGATAGATAATTGCTCTATTTTTATGTTTATTAACTTTAATTTATCATTGTTTATATCGTAAACATATTGTTTTATCCCGTAAAAAAATAAACGGTTTTTTCTCTCTTAAACTAATAAGGGAGAAATTTTTGAGTAAAAAATAAGACTTTCATTGATTAACTTCAATGTTTAATAATTGTCGTTTCTCGTGTTAGATACATAAAATTGTTCTGTTTTATTTACAAAATCTGCCTATATTTATAATAAAGAGAAAATTGATCTCCCTACTATTGATACGACCTATCTTTCTTTTGATTGGTTAATTTACCTGAATATATCAGGTACTAAGGGAGGGCTCAGATAACCGATTAAGATCTAATATTTCTCGGTATGAACCTTTAAACGATAGTCAATACCTCATATAGTTAAATTGATATATTCATTTGAGGTGAAAATTAAATTATTTTTCATGAATTTTAAAATTAATGTATTTTTAATGCTCTTATTCTAGCAAAAAACATTGGTTTTTCCCATCATTATTTCTGCATAAGCTGAAAATTCTAAATAAATTTCTATTAAATAATTAAATTGTCGCTCAAAGACTAAACACATATAATTTTTATTAATTATATTTTTTCATATTAAAAAAATAATTTATTTGCAAATAGAGTTATTACAGTCGTAGTTAATCGTATCGTGTCCAAATAATTCTCTTTAGCGTTGCTTATCCCATATTTTCCATCACTTACTTATAGAATTTTTCCGTTGATTTATTCTTGTAATAAACAGCACAAATATAAAGCTGATTCCTTCAGTATATTGTTTTAATTATATAAAAATTTTGAATTAGAATAATTTTTGGAATCAAAATAATTATGGTATATAAAAAGTAGAATATTATGAAACAAAATGATAATAAGAGATAAATTTATTTATTATTTCTGTCATATATTAAAATAAGTACAATATTTGTTTTTAAGGTGCCAGTATTAGTGCTTATGTAGCTATCACAAAACCAGTTCAAGAGATTGATATAAAAATTGGTGTTAATTATTATTCAATTGGTCCGGAATCAAAAACGCGTTTTTTGATTCGGTATGCACCTGGAAAAGAAATCACTTTGGCAATTAATATAGTTGTGCCACGTGGTACATTTTTTACCATTGATGGTCGAGCAAACCTTACAATACCAAATTTCAACTCGATGCTTATTAACGCCAAGATCTCAGAACGTGTACGAAATGAATATGATCTAGATTTTTCCGGCACCTGGTTCAGTGGCCATAATATTTCTGCACGTGGTATATATCACGATCGCTCAACTATTGCTGTTACTAATCATAATTTAAAATTTCTTTTGAAATCTCCAAGTTTTGCTAAGAATATTTTGCTCAATTGTAAACTGTACTATGATGTAACAGATCTGAAGATAGGTATAGTTATTTAAAATTCAAATTTAATTTAAAAATATTATTACTAATATTTAAGTAAATTTACTAATTAAGTATTATATATTGTTACATTACAAATATAAAATGACTTTTGAAATAAAAAACAGACAGTTTAATCAACTTTCAAATTATATTGTTAGTTTTAAAAATAAGTCTTAAATATAAAAGACTTATTATATATATTAAAAATAAGAATATCAAAATAATGTTTTTCTAATATTAGAAGTAGAATTAAGATTAATTTTTAAAATAGCCATCATACCATTTTTTTAGTACAAATCTTTTTTGTAAAATATATAAATTTATTATAAAACTAAAACAATGTCTGCAAAATAGTTTTTTGAATTTTAGAAATATTTAAATGTTAGACAATTCAATAAATATAGCTAAGTAAATAACTTGATTGTGTAAAGAAATTCATATCATTTTTGTCAAGAAAATATACATGGTTCATCCACGAAGTATCGAGTTTTTTTTTCATTTTGCGACTATTGGTCCTAGAAATTTGGGGTATTAAAATGTTGACAAACTCTTTCCTCATTTGTCCCTTTTTTTCTTTTTTTTTTTCGATAATTAGATGCGGCAGGATTTTACTTCGCTCGAAGGGTGTTTTTCAAATTTTTGACACGGCGCGTTGAAGCGATTAGCGGAAAACCACTACGCGAGAATGTTTTGTTCAAAGATTATAAAAAAAAATATTCTGACCTTTCTTTTTTGAAAAATGATTTATTGGTAGAGTTATAAACAGTGTGAAATAAAAATTTTAAATTCTCCAAAATAAATTCCTCCTGTATCAACACATTTTTGAAAACGTGTTTCCCAAATTTCAAATGCATCTTCAAACTCTTTAGCTTTATTGTTTTTCAAAAATTTTCACATTTATAAATTTTTTTGCACTATATTGTACACTAAAGATTGCGTTAAATTCAGTTTTTCCTGAATTGTTTTATCTGTTAATCGACAGTCTAAATTTTAAATTTCTAACACGCGCCGGGTATTCCTAACCATTCGAAAGTTTTTTATGCGCTCAAATCGAGGCTCGTCGATGACATCTTTCTCAGCCCTCTTTAAAAGCTCTGTGCCATTTTTCATTTTGCGATTTTGATATACAATTATGTCCATACACTTCTTGCAACATTTTATACGTTTCCACACTGTTTTTTTTTTAATTGCAAACAAAACTGTATCGCATAACGCTGTTCGAGTAGTCGCTTCATCGCATCATGTCAAAAAACTGAAAAACACCTTTCGCGCGAAGTAGTATCCTACCTTTTCAAATTATCGAAAAACAAAAAAAGGGACAAATGAGGAAAGAGTTTGTCAAAATTTTAAGACTCCTCCCAAATGTCTACGACCAATAGTCGTAAAATTAAAAAAACTCGATACTTCGTTGATGAATCATGTAGTTTTAAAAAAAATTTCAGAGCAAAAATATAAATTATCGTGAAAAAATCTAGCTATTCATTCAGATTATTTTGACAAATCGTTTTTAAATAAAATAATCATAAATTTTTATTATAAATAAATGGCTATAGTGAAATAAATTTATAACGCAGTGATATAAACTGGTATAAATTAAATTAATTTTTTATTTGTTTTGATACATTTTTTTGATACTGAACCAAAATTGTATTTTTACTTTTTATAATACATACATATACATATATATATGTGTGTATATATATATATATTTTAATATTTTAATTGTAGAATATCTTTATTTTATAAAACTATATAATCATTCTTAATGTGACCGTAAAATACTTTTAAAAAAAAGTGTTCGTGAAATTATAGAAAAAATTAAAATGATTTTTTTTAAATTCATTTTATTGATTCAAACAATATGTGAATAATATTGCATAATAATAATAATAATAATAATAATAATAATAATAATAATAATAATAATAATAATCTTGATGTTCAATGATAAACACTGAAGCATAGGCAATGCAGTCATTATTTTGAACGCGTTACCTATTTTGTTCAATCAGTTAAAAATAACTCTTTCTGAATAATATATTGTCAAATACATATATATAAGCTTTACCAACATTAAAAATTTCTTAAAATGAAAAAATTTTGTTTTTTGAAAGAAAATTCAATGCAATATTTTTTCTCGTTTAATTTATGTAATAAAAATATTATACAATTAATTTATCTATGAAAATAAATAAGTATATTAATAAATATTATACATATTTCTATAAAATTTGATATATTTTTTATTGCAGGTCTTTAATAATTTTTTGAAAAATTTGAAAAAACTGTTTGTGATTTATTAAAAAAGTTTTGTTTTTTTTTTGTTACATAGTATAAAATTATGCACATAAGTATTTTCAATGATATATATATATATATATACTTATGTTTTTAATGCTTCAGGCTTATTCATCGAGCAAGTTGATTCTGATAAATACGCTATAATATTTAATCATACAATTATATCACCGAGTCATTTTAGCACTTTCTTAGAGAGTAAATATAAAGATAATATATACTCATTATCGTCAAATATAGACACGCAACGCCAAGCAATTTTAAAACTTCATTTTGATAAATGGCGAGATCTACACATTATGGCGACGGCCATTAATGAAGAAGCAAATAAAGAATATGGAATTGAAATCATGTGGGATGTTAGTCGTGATCCATCTCTAAAGTTCAAAACAAATATCCAATTAAATAAGTTTTATTCCTTTAATGATGGCAAGAATATAAGTGTTATGATGCACATTTCTTATCCAGGACGATTAGTCACAGGATCCAGTTTTTTTGCTTTTAAAGTACGTAATAACTATATAATGGATACATGTTTAGAATGGAGCAATGATCGAGCCATAAAATTAACCGTAGATATGGATTATGATGCACAAACCTGGATTAAAGTATTAAAGCTCGAATCCCAATTACTCACACCTTTTGAAAATTGGAAAAAGACTTCTGTAAATGGAAAGTAAGTTTATTATTTAATTATATAAAAAAATTTACTTGAGTAAAATTGTACAAATTATAATAAAAAATATTGATTTGTATATTTACACGACGAAAAAATATGTATATGCATCATTACGTAATTATTTTAATAATTATGGTTCTTCCAAATTTTTTAATATTGAGATTAATTTAGTAATTAATCTGGATACTAAATACAGTTATATTAATGAATCATGTGAAACGTTGGTATTAATTAATTTAATATTTAAATTTTTAAAGGTTTTTGCAAACTGAATTGGATTTTATATCCAGTGGTAGTGTCTATTGGCAAGATTCGCAACATATAATAATTGACGTAAATGGAAACAATAATATACAAGATAGTCGCAACGAATGGAATATTAATTGTGGATTATTAAGCACGGTACACACCATACAATATTTGATAATTAATATGACACATGTTCAAATATTTTCAAAAACTGCAGATTCTCATATTATAATTAAATATCATCCAGATAAGATAATTGATATTAGAAGTATCTGGTTAATAGAAAACGGTATAGATGAATCTTTCAATATAACTGGGAATCTTCAACTGATGTCACCAGTAATTAATTATCGCAAAGGTGAATTCAAATGTTATCTGGGTTCGAAATCAAATTGGAAATTTTATGGTGTAGCAAATCTTGATTTAGATAAACGAAAATATACAAGCCATTTAATTGGAGATTTGGAAAAATTAAAAGAATCAATAGTAAGCAGAATTTTCTAAATATTAAATTAATTTATTTATTTAATTAAAAATTATTTTAATATAAGAATTATATTGACTTTATAATTATTCTAAGAACAAAAAAAAATAAAATATATAAGATAATATTTCAATATTAATATATGATATATATTTTTTAAAGGTTCAGTTTAATGTAACAACACCATTTGAGAAATATGCATTTATTAGAGGAAGATTTGGATTATCTGAAAGAAATCGACATGTTGTTGCAGAAATAGCTACACCTGCAGGCCCACTTGGATTCGAGGGCTTATTTCAGCTATTTATAAATAACTATGATTTTAACATTAAATTACTTCTTGCCACCCCCATTGATATATTTCAACAGGCATTTCTTATTGCAAAACTTAATCAACAGGAAGCAAATTTTCGAATTACTTATAATAATATTACCGCAGGTTTTGAGGTAAAAAACGTGTTCAATATTAATTTATTTTTATAATTTTATAGTATTGAAATTTATTAATCATTATTATAGTTCAAACTTTTTTTGCTTATAAAAGAAACGATATATAAACTATTAAATCTCGTTTTAATAAAAATATGACAATTTAAATAATTTAAATTTTAAAAAAAGTAATACATATTACAACTTTGATAAATTTTTGTCAATACAAATACATATATATAAATACTGTATTATGAAATTTTATAAGACTTCACTATATATTGTTATTGTATAAATTTCAGAAATATCATGCGACTATCCTATATTTTAATAAAATTTATATTTTTTTATAATCTTTTTAATTTTTATAAACTATTTTTTATAATTTAATAAATTTAAAAATGTTTTGAAAAAGTTTACTTTTCTTTTTAAAATATAGAAGATGATATAGATCTAAGAGCAATCTACAACCTAAAAATTATTGTTTACATATAATAATTTGCTAGTGAGACATTTACTTACATTGATCATTTATTAATTTTTATATATTGTCATATTCGTTGCACAACTACAGTTCGTAAACATTCCTTTTTACTTTCAAATAATTTTACAATTGATAAAATTTTAGTTTACAACATAATTAAAAACTAAAATGAATTAATTATTCAAAATTTTAAAAAAATAATCGATTTATTTTTAGGGAGTTTGGTTTTACAATAGTATAAATAATTTCCACTATAGTTATATTCTTTATACTCCTATTCAAGGGTTTCATGAAATTGGAGCTATAACAAAATTAATAGTAAATCAAAAAGATGTCACAGAATTTTTAGATATTGATACAGAGTTTTCGCTTCGTATTGTCAATTTAAAGGCTGGAATTAAAGCTCATATAGGACCAAAACTTCCTCCAGTTGTACTCATTCCTGTAAAATCAGAATTAAAGTTAGCCAGACAAGGTATGACGGAAGAAACTTATGATTCTATGGAAGGCACAGAAAACAACTTATATTGGAAAGCTGAAATTGAGGTATTTATTCATAATAATGTGATTTTTTCTAAGAATTTAATTACTCATTTATTTATAGATTTATTTACTTCTTTATTTATTTATTGTAAAATGCAAACAATTTTATTTTAATACCAATCGTTTTTAATTACAACTTTTTTTTTTAATTATATCTCTCAATATTATATACATTATTTAAAAAAAATTTTTTTTTATAAAAGTTTATCTTTTTTGTATAAACAATGATAATTCTAATTACTCTATCTCCGTAGTTTTATTTTTTACGATCTGTTTCTCCCTTGTAAGCACTATATCTATCTCTAACGCTTCCTCTACTGGCAAATTTTACAAAGCTTCTGTATTTTCCTCTTAGAAAATGATTAAAAATATAATTATCTTTGCAGAAAGTATGTTTTAAAAAATTCTTATCTTTTTTTGATCTAATAGAATATGATTGAGATAATGATTTAGTAGAGCAATTTTCTTTTTGTTTATCATATAGTCTTTCAATTATCACCTGATATTCATTTTTCTTGAAGTTCAATAAGATAACATTCATTCAGAGTATTTTTGATGATGAGCTAATGAATATTAAAATTAATATTATATTTCTGTATTCTATCATAGATTATATTATATAAATATCATGTAGATATATAAATTGTAAGATGTAATTAGTGGGCACAGAAATGAGTATCATTTTTATAATCAGATCATAATGCTCAATTCGAACATCATAAAATTTGTTGGATAAGTAAAATCCTTTATATATTTACACCTATTATTCAGAATTTCTCCAATGAGGGATTTCCCCAATATACATGGTGCATCCACAAAGTATCGAGTTTTTTTAATTTTACGACTATTGGTCGTATACATTTGGGAGGAGTCTTAAAATTTTGACAAACTCTTTCTTCATTTGTCCCTTTTTTTGTTTTTCGATAATTTGAAAAGGTAGGATACTACTTTGCACGAAAGGTGTTTTTCAGTTTTTTGACATGATGCGATGAAGCGACTACTCGAACAGCGTTATACGATACAGTTTTGTTTGAAATTAAAAAAAAAATAGTGTGGAAACGTATAAAATGTTGCAAGAAGCATATGAACATAATTGTATGTCAAAATCGCAATGTGGAAAATGGCACAGAGCTTTAAAGAGGGTCGAGAAAGAATCACCGACGAGCCTCGATTTGAGCACATAAAAAACTTTCGAATGGTTAGGAATACCCAGCGCGTGTTAGAAATTTAAAATTTAGATTGTCGATTAACAGATAAAACAATTCAGGAAAAACTGAATTTAACGCAATCTTTAGTGTACAATATAGTGCAAAAAAATTTATAAATGTGAAAATTTTTGAAAAACAATAAAGCTAAAGAGTTTGAAGATGCATTTAAAATTTGGGAAACACGTTTTCAAAAATGTGTTGATACAGGAGGAATTTATTTTGAAGAATTTAAAATTTTTATTTCACACTGTTTATAACTCTACCAATAAATCATTTTTCAAAAAAGAAAGGTCAGAATATTTTTTTTTATAATCTTTGAACAAAACATTCTCGCGTAGTGGTTTTCCGCTAATCGCTTCAACGCGCCGTGTCAAAAATTTGAAAAACACCCTTCGAGCGAAGTAAAATCCTGCCACGCCTAATTATCGAAAAAAAAAGAAAAAGAAAAAAAGGACAAATGTGGAAAGAGTGGAAGATATTTTAAGACCTCTCCCGAATTATTACGATGAATAGGCGCAAAATAAAAAAAAAACTCGATACTTCGTGGATGCACCATGTATGACCCGTACCTACCTATATACAGGGCTCCTAAATACCTTAAGTTGGGCCATCCTGATATTTAGCCATCCTGATTAAACTCTGACTTGCAATATTTACTAAGTTTAGAATTCATTTAATTTAATTATTGTTTGAATTCCCTATAAGTTGTCTTACATTATATTATTCCCTATTACTATTAGCAAGCAAAAATTTCATTGGGTAGGGAGACACTACACCGTTACATGGTACTCTGTTTATTTGAAATCCGTCTATATCTTCAACTATATACTTGTCTCGATCAAGCACTTTTTCTATTACATTTGAATGAAGATAATGACTTTTTGTTTATGCTCGGTATTGTGTCGAAGTTCTTAATCATAACATAGTCTTCAACGTTATTATTGGTCGTATTTTTATCTTTCTGATTCATAAATTTTTTCATTTTGTAATTGATTATTTATAATATTTGTAATAGCTTCTTTTCTATTGTCTCTTATGTTTTGAGAACTTTGTTTTTCTAACAGAAGCCTGATTTTATGATTTATTTTATCAACTTGGTTAATTTCAAATAATAACTTACTTGGGGTTTTACCCGTTGACCATGTAATTGTATTATTTGATGCATATTTTATTTCCACTAAATTCATATCCCATTTATTTGAAATATTTATAATTTTTGTAAGCATTGGTATAATCATTCTATTAAAGCGTTTGATTTGTCTATTTGCCCATAGTGTTTTTTGTCAACCAATATTCTTTCGATTTTTCTTTTCAGTTATAAATATTTTGAATGCATCTGACGCAAATGCTTTCCTTCGTTCAGCATTATTATCCCATGTTGTGACTCACTGTATGTTCTGAAATATTGAGATAAATATTCGACTACTTCTTTTATGTCAGTTGATTTACACGGATATAATTTTATAAAATTAGTGAATAAATCAATCACTAATAATATATATTTATTCCTTTTTGTCGTTCGCTCATAAGGACCTAAGTAATCTATGTGTACCATCTGAAATGGAAGTTCTTTTGGTATAGAATGAAAAAATCCTTCGTTTTTCAATATAATTTTCTTTTTTCGTTTTTTATAAATGATATAGTGGCTTTGATATGCATGAAAAATTTCTGAAAAGAACTAGAATCTTTGAGCTTCTTCAATATTCCGCAGTACGGGGATATTTTTTACAGTATCAATATTTGCATTATTAAGATGAATTCCATTTTTATTTATACGATAGCCTAAATAATCTATTTCATTTTTTATGAAAAAACATTTGTTTAATTTGAATTTGAATTTATGTTTACCGGCTAATATGAAAACTTCTATAATATTTACATATTCCCCTTTATGTTTGTGGAGGTAATTGAAATATCATTAGAATATAATATTATCTTTTTTTTAATAAACTTATCGAATATTTTTATAATATATCTAATAAAAATTTTAGGTTCATTTTTGAATCCAAATGGGCAAACTAAATATTAAAATTGTCCCACTGGTGTTACAAAAGATTTATATTTTATTGACAACTCGATCATTTTCACATGATTAAACCCATCTTCCAAATTTAATGTTTTAAAATATTTTTTGACTATTAATTGATTAATGGTCGCTTCAATTATTTGATTCAAAAAAATTATGTTTAACCGTTATTTTATTCAATTCACAGTAATCTATGCATAATTGAATATTTTCATTTTTCTGACTAAAATAATCGGACTTGAATGTGGTGATTTACTAGGTCGAATAATTTTCTTTTCTAATAATTCAACTATAATTTTTTGTAATTTTTCTTTGTAGCGAAAGATATTTTAGTTTAAAAAATCGGTTCTTCACTCTTTAATATAATATTCGTTTCAAAATTTTTATCTGATTTAGAACTTTTGCACAGTTTTAAATATTGGCCCTTATATAAAATATTAATTTCATGTATTATATTTTTATCTATTTCTGTATTTATATTTAAAGTATCATTTATATGCATCGGAAGTTCCATGTAATTTATGCTCATTATTTGATTAATAAAGTTAGTATCCTCGGTTGATACTTATTTCCGAAATTTTCCTAGATTGCCTTCAATTTCTGACAATAAAATGAAATTGTGGCCAAGAACCACTGTTTTAGTTATTGTATTTTCTGGTATAACAAAAATGTTTATTCAGTTTCGAATCTATCAACGTTTATATTTGTTTGAAAAAAATAATCGGTTTTTACTTTGGATTTATGTAGGTCAAAAAACTGATCTTTATGTACAGTATTTTTCTTTATTAATTCAAAGAATATGCAATGTATGATTATTAAACTAATTGAAGAATCCAAATAAAGAATCACGTTAATCGTATTTTTATGCAAAGTCCCTCCTTCTTTAACTCAAATATAATAAATTTACTATATATGCTAGAATGATGTTATCAATTTGAGCTACAGTTTTTAATGAGTGATCAATTTTGTTTATTGGGTAGTCCATTTTTTTATGATCAAGCAATCTGCAGTTGAAGCATGATATTTTTCGTGTTTCGGCTTCGTGCATTCAACCGAAAAATGTCTCATTTAATTACAGTTATAACAGTAAACATTTCCTTTTAATGTAACGATTTTGCTTCTCCTCTTATCTCACCCCTTGTTAATTTCCCTTTATTAAAATAATTTTTCTGTGATAATTCTTCAGAAAACAGTTTATATGTGTCTGATTTTTTAATTTATATCTTGAATACCATCGATGATGTAGTCAACTATTTCCTCTTCACTAACTTTTAATATACTTACCAAAATTATTTTATTTTAATAATACTCAATGATTGTTTCTTTTTTGTCCCACATTCTACTTTCCATCTTTTGCATAATTTCAGTGTCGATAAACGATTACTAAACACGCATTCCATTTTTTCTAATAATTCCGTTGTTGATATGATTAAATTATCCTCTAAAGAATGGAACCAGTTATCAACTCTTCATTTTACTTTTTAGCATATTAGAATCTTTACCGCATCATTATGCAATTTATAATTATTTTTAATTAGAGATAGCTGATTTTTTCATATTTTAAAGTGGACTGATTATTTACTAAAGTCATTTACTATTTCCCCGATTTTACGCATATTATTTTGTGGTATTTTAATGGATTTGTCTTCTTCCACCTCTTTATAAACGTTTATTGCCCTATTTACTTGCTGGATTATTTTTAGATTTTATTGAACACTTTCGCTTACAATATTGTCGAACGACTGGACCTTTTCTATGGGCAATTAACGAACTTTTCATCGCAAGTTCCCTCGTTTTACATATCGCTTTTTTTTATTTTTCAGAACGAGCTTTTATTGTTATTCCATCTAATAGCTCGTGTTCTCGGATACAACAAACAATATAAAATAATTTTTAATGCATATACATTACCCTAATTCAATCCTTGGCATAACAAATTTGCGGCTTACTGGCGAAAGAAAAAGCCATTACACTCTATCTAAAATTTCTACATTCGTGAATCTATACAATTAATCAATTATATCGAGTCGTCTTCAACTCTTTAAAATATAAAATTCGCGTGATACTGAGCAATGAAGAGAAAGAGCGAGCGAAAGTGAGAGAGCGAGATAGATAAAGATTAGGTCGTAAAAAAGAGAAAAGAGTTGAAGAACAGACGGTTTCGATGTAACCAAACACACACATTCACTGCATTCACAAACACACAAACGCGCGCGTGCACACGCATACGTACACCCACCCCTTTTATACAATTTCTCAAAAAAACCTATTACTTGTCCCTTAGAGCTTCTGCTCTATATCCCAAGTAAGCGTATAGCAGTTTTTTCGCGTTTTAATGGCCCAAATATAAAATTATGTTGCGGGCACCCCCGCAGAAATCCTGGAAGCACATCTCCGGGATCAATTCCCATTCCATCTCTAGCATGTATAATCTGATGGTTGTTTCCTATTATATTTTTAAGAACAAAGTTTTCTTAATTAATTGTTATGCAAACAGCAAATGAATAATAAAATACACAGCACATAGCATACTTTTATCACCAAAATCAGACAGAACACACCAACAATTCAAAATTCATCTGTACTTTGTCGATAATCAGATAAAAAAAAAATCTCTTTTTTCCGCCAATTTCTTCTCTATTCCACTTTTGAAACTGTAAAATGGAATTAGTAAGCACAAAATGAGTATCACTTTTAAAATTAGACTATAACATTTTATTTTCTCGTCTTCGTCATAAAGGTTCTGCCTGTTTTCATAAACTCTATCTTTAGAATTACCTAGCAAAAACTCAATGCGAATGTCGTAAAATTATTATTAAGCCACTAGGATAAGGGGTTTCCCTTATCCGAGTAGCATAATCCGATCCTTCCACTTATCATTCGGAATTTTCGCAATTGGGTGTTATCCCAAAACATGATCTGTACCTACCCACATGCATGCCCCTTAAATACCTACAAACTATATATTTTAAAATCTTTAATTTATATTCATTCTTTAATATATTGACATAAACTGAAAATAATTAATAAAAACGTTCTATATAACAAATGTTGTACATTAAAACCAATATCATAAAAAAAATTATAATAATATTAATTCATAATATAATATACATAATTTTAATATGGATTATTGATTTCCTTCATAGAACTTTAATATCATAGAATCATTAGAATTTCCAAGCAAAATCTCAAATTTAATATACGTAGTAGTGTATAAATAATAATTCCGAATACATTATAATTATAAATTAATTGTAAAATAAATTTTAAAAAGATTTTTTTATTTAAAAGATATATATTATATAAAATTATTATATTAATATTCAATAAATATTTAGTCTCAAGAAGGATAATAGATAAAATTATCCTAATTTTTTTTAGTTATTAAAATACAATCTTATCTATTACATATATATTTATCGTACTATATTATAATATATTATATTTTTATACGAAATATTTAAATTTTTATTTACAGGTTCATGCAGTTATAATAGAATCAATTGTAGGATCATTGGATTTTGATCGAGAAGGTTACACAGATAAAATTTTTGGAATTTTAAAATTACCTCAAGGGTCCATCATTCTAGAAGATATTTTCTATTTTGAAGATTTTTTTAAAATTAAAAATGATCTTAGTATCGATACTCCTTTTCTAACTGCTTCTGAAATTGTTTCATCATATTCTTTTGATGCCAATATGGAAAATTTCATTTATTTAATGAATTTAAGTCTCAATATTAAAAATCATTTAGAATGGAAAGAGGTAAATCATATATCTTCACTATAAAATGATTAATATATTGAAAAAATACTTATAAAATTTTACATATCTAAAAATTATATCTTAATTCTTTCTATTATAATGTTCACGGGGAAATAAAATTCAGACGCGATGAATAAAAAGAAGAATAAAATAAGATAGAGTGTAATTAAATATGGAAATGTAGATAACGCAATTACATTACGGGAAACGTACAAAAGATAATCTCGGGAAATGCATTTCCTAGACACGCGATATTGGAAGGTAAACATTTCCCTCGTACGCCTACGCAGTTCTAAATTACAGTACATACGCAGATTGCTCAGCGATGACGCTGCAGACGTATGCTGGAGGATGAACGAAGTCCAAAGGAGCCTTCCTCAGAGTAAACTCCTCGGCAGCTCCATCTGATAACGCAGATGCTACCATTATTAACTGTTACCATTACCATTACTACCATTACTACCATACATAACTGTTGATATGGACTTGATAAAGGCGAGTCCGCAGTAGCTTCCAAATAATCCAGGTGAATTCTTGTACCTCAGCTCGCGGCACTCTTGGAGATTCCTGGTAGGCGTTGTTGCACACCCACGCAAACTTCCTTAGATTTTCCAGACAAGAAAAATCAAAAGTTACACAATGAACGCAGCAATTATGAGATCGAAGTTCGCAGAAATCAAAAAGGAAACACAAAAAATCTGGCTCGTGATAGTTCAAGTACACTGGAAAGTGGCTAACTGCGAAGTTCCCAGTTTTTCGAAAACTTTGCGAACTTTTTTAAATATACCCTCATCTTTTCGTAGAGACTACAGGGTCCCATCTTTAACGAGTTACACATCAGTCTATACTAAATATAATTGGAAGATTTACCTTTTTAGTTAATATCAATTATTAAGAGTTTAAAAATAATACATAAAATAAAATATCTAAATAATTTTTATACAGACATGCATGTATATAAATATGCAAACAATTTTTTGCTTTACTGGTGAAAGCCAGAATCGAACGTTCGTCGAAAAACTTAAAAAAATCAATGCCGGGAAAAGCGGCATCCAGTTTGCCAGGGGTTTGGAACGTTGTTCAAAGGAGTAATCAATAACAATATTCAATTTTTAATACATAATTGTTTTATTTAATTTCCAGCTTTCGTTTTGACAATACGAGAAATTAATAAATATTATTAGCGCCGTCAATTCTATTTGCTGTACTTATTTATTATTGAATACATTGGTCAGCTTTGATCGTCATAACAAGAAAATTTCTTATCTATCTATTTGCTATGTGGCCATCGGATAGGTCTACGACAACAACAATAACAATACGCGAGGCGTTAATAATATGGATTGCTAACTGGTTTGAAATTTTCCAAGTAATTATCTCGAAATAATTACTTTACAATATTTTAGTCCCGGATAATATTAAACAAATTGATTTTTCAAACAATTTTCACGAAAGTTAACAATCTTTATGTAACCCGAGATAAAACGACGTATTTAAAAAAATGCAATTTTGGCAGAATGCACTAATGTCTATATACATCTATAAAGCTGTCAAACTCTTAAGGATTGGGCTGTTACGAAAACGTGAACGGTCCGGGTAGTTTGTCACCAAGATAGCGCGACGACTGAAATTCAATTACAGGCTGCTGACACGTAAACGTGAACAGCAAGATACGCGGAAAGGATGATGTGGTCAAGATCGAGGCTAGAGAGATTCTGCTCCCGAGTCTCTGCTCCGAGGTACGACATCACCTAGGTTTCTGGAGGCTTGAGGTGCGCGCACGCTGATGCGCATTCGACCGCGAGCGTTGATTCGACGCGAAATGGTGGTCCACGTGAAATAATGCGAGGGACTTACTCGAGCGGACGTCGCCCCCTTTCCCAGGGGACCTCATATGGCTTGTCGTGTACCGGTACACGAGCCAATATGGTAGACTAAACGCGGATGAAGCTTCGATGGGGGGTAAGGGACCGTTTCGAAGCTTCTAGCAATTAATTTAAATTACATTAAAAAAATTTTAATCTATTATACTATAAATATATAAAAAATATGTATATTTACTCTTTATGATGCATTTATAGCATTAAACCTGGTGATTATAAAATAGGAGGAAAATTTTTTAATAATTTCTTGAAAACAATCACTTAAAAATAATTATTAATTAGATAGCTACCTCCATTTTTTTAATCTTTCTCTAACCACATTTAAATGTGTGTGAAAAAACGCCAGTATATTGCTTTCAAATGCCTGCGTTTTGTTATAACTGCGTTATAAACATTTGGATGTATAATGTTAAAGTAGAGTTTGAAAAATATCAATACGTAAAATTTATTAACACTTATGCTTAAATGTTTGTATGCAAGTATAAATATTTTATATTTATTTTGTAATATATAAAAGTGTTTTTAAATAAAAATTAATTTTTGATATGAGAATTAATTTATATGATATTTTTTTTTAATTTTATATAATAAAATATATATAATTTGTTTTAATTTTCAGAATGGTTTCAATATTAATTATACGTATCAAGGAATTGAAGAAGGCGATCCGCAAATACATCTAATAAAGTTTGACTTAAAAACACCAATAAAATTTTTAAAATTTATGAATTCTAAATCTGCATTAGAAATCGATGAAAATTATTACAAAGTGAATATATCAATTCAATCTGTAAAAATTCTTATAGATTTTATTGGATCTCTTGAAGTAAAAAATTCTTCTTAAAAAGTAATATGTACCGAGTTTTTAAAGAAAAACTATACAATAATTTATTTTTTAAATTACAGCAAGATTCTAATTATTTTGATGTATCTTTAGAAACAAAAATGAACAGTTCACTGCTTATAATACCTAAAACAAAAATTTGTGCTAAAAAAGACTTTACTGACAAAGAGAAACGTATAGAACTAAGTTTTGACATTGAAGATCCTGAATTAAAATTTGTAAGTAGAACTTAAAAATAATTTTAATACAATTAATATATGTTAATTTATCATATCAATATTAAATTTGATGTTATACCAATCAAATTATATTATATATAAATTTAATTGTTATTTTATTTGTTTAATACTTGTTTATAATTAAGTATTTTTAATTGATATTTATAAATTCTAATCTTAAAAAGGAATTGTAAATCATAATTATTAGTAAAAGAAAACAATATTTATACTTATGAAAACAATATTTATAGATAAAATTTCAACTTACTTGGTTAACAGAAAAGTATTTAATAAAAGGATTAGTAACATTAACTACTTGGATAGAGCCAATTATAGATGTTGAAGGAATGATTTTTTACAACAATTCTGTACATTTAGATAATAGTATATTTATAAATTCATATTTTAAACACAACAAAAATAATGAATTTAAAGTTAATGGACAACTTAAAGATGAAAAAGTAAGAGCTGACTTTGATTTACCAATTCTACCGAAACGATTAATTTTGAACGGATATCTTATAAAAATTAACAATAATCTTTATGAATTCATTGGTGATTTGGCAAATATTGAAAAATCTAAAATCTTTGACATAGTAAGCTCCATTAAAATTGAGAATGGTGAATTTTCATCGATCAATATTAATATGAGTTCAATAAAAATATCAAATCTTGAAACTCCAAAATTTATTACATTAAAATTAAAAAAAGAAAAATATGGTTTAATTTTTGAAGGAGAGAGTAAAAAAACTAATGGAAGTCTAAAAATCAATCTTATTAATTCGTTAAATTGGGATGTACAAGCTAAACTATTTCGAAAAAATAATAAACTTTATAGTTTTATTAGTTTTATGAATGTGCAAGTTAACGGTAATACAACATTATATTTTAAAGCTGAAACTCCCTGGAAACAAATAGAAAAACTGATATTTTCTGGTAATTTATTATTGAATAGCGAAACTGGTAATGTTCACATTAAACATCAAATTAATCAAGAATCTGGTCATGTTCTTTTACTGTGGCACTTATTTTATCTTTCG
The DNA here is from genome assembly GCA_018907245.1 of Eupristina koningsbergeri. Classification (NCBI taxonomy): domain Eukaryota; kingdom Metazoa; phylum Arthropoda; class Insecta; order Hymenoptera; family Agaonidae; genus Eupristina; species Eupristina koningsbergeri. The sequence goes on from JACCHV010002976.1 coordinate 1,173,777, forward strand.
GATATGTTTATTAATATTGGTATTGGTTATCAACGAGATACAGTTACCATTAAAGACATAAATGCAATGATATTTTTCATGAATCCAAAAAAAATATTTAAAAATATTGACATGGGTTTCGATGTAAAAATTAATCAGGATGAATGGAGATTTTTAACAAATGCTTCACTTGGTCTTCGTGATCAAAATAATTTTGATGCACTTTTAAAAATTAAACTACCACCACCTAACATAGATACTCATAATTTACTATTAAGTTATCATGCGAGTAGTGATTACAGACATTTATGTTATGTTATTGGTTATAATACGGATATTAGTCAGTCAAATTATGCTTCAGATGGTTCGGTAAGTTTTTTTATGTTATGTATTCTTATTATAATAATATTATTTTGCAATATATAATAGTATTAAAGTAAATTTTATAATAAATATATGGTTCCTTCTATTACGTGTAAATTTAATTAAATTTAAATTTTAAAAATTTTTTAATAATAACAAATTCTATGGAAGGAAAATATAATAGTATAAAAAAATAATAAAACATCGATCATGATTTTATATAATATTCTTAAAAATTGTTTATACCAATAATATTATATTATTATTATTTAAAGTAAAAAAATAATTAAGATAATAGAACACAAAATTATATTATTTTATCAATTGAAAATCAAGTAAGTACACTAAGAAGTTATTATTCACTGACAATTTTACCTTTTTAAGTTCATTTTATTTGATTAATGAAAAATATCTACAATAAGATTAAAAATAAATAAAAGTAATCACTAATTTTATATACTATTTTTATAATTTTTATAATTGATGCGAAGTTTATAATTTGTAAAAATGAACAATATACACTTTCAAATAATTTATAAGTAAAAATATTAATTATTCAGATTTTTCAATGATAAATTAAGTATGTTATTATTATAATTCAGATAAAAATGCGAGACAACGATATAAATGGACACCTTCGACTTACATGGGGTTTAAGATTAGATCAAAGTGTAAATAATCTATATAATATAACCTTTGACAGCAAGGAAATTAATTTTAAATATTCAATATATACTCCAAAATACTTATCAGAAGAAACATTGCTATTATATGCTACATATAATGACAAACAAGAACATTTTACTTTAATTAACACGGATATATATTATCCGTCTAAAAATCACGTGGGATCTGCTAAAATTTTTTATCATAGCCTTATTAATGTAAATGGTACCTTGAACGCATCAACACCTTTTCTAAACTTCTCTAATGTTGGGTGTAAATTTATTATATCAACTAATTTGTAAGTTGTTTTTTTCAATTATATATTCTAAGCATACTACACCGTGCAAAAATATATTTTAATAAATTATTTTAATGCAAAAAAAATATTTTAATACATAAGAATAATATTGGATCTTTGAATTAATTTATAGTCTTAAATAATGTATTTCTAATATTCCATCTTCTAGTATACATTCTCAGTAAAGCTACCGTTATAATTCCTCGTTATTTATATGTGCATAGAATAATAATGCATAAGTAACAACATTTTTACTCCACATTATAGCTAACTTTATCTCGGATAATGTTTTAAGTACTACTTCTTTTTCATAATTTTAACCCAAAAGCAATAAAATATTAAAACAGTTGTAACTAGACGGCTCTGTTCGCCCTTTATTAGTGAAGGGAAGAATCGAGCGTTCGTTGAAAATGAATACAATAGAATACCGGGATAACTCTTTAACAATACAAAAAACAAGGAAATATTATTAGTGCCGGTATTTCAATTCGATTTATATATACTATCATAATACATCGGTCAAATTCGAACACAATAATAAGAACATTTCTTATTCATCTACCCGCTAAATGACCACCGGATGGGTTACCGACAACAATAATAACAACACACGGGAAGTTCATACTGTGGATCACTAACTGTTTGAAATTTCAATTAATTATATCAAAATAATTATTTTATAACATCTTTTGTACCGGATAGTTTCAAACAAATTAGTTTTGGGAAGAATTTCCACGAAAGTTAACAAATTTTTCATAACCCGAGATCTACTAACGTATTAAAAAAATACAATTTCGACGGAATGTACCAGTCTCGAAAGATCAAACATGACGCGTAGAGAAAGGGAAAAGGAGGTGGTGCACTAAAGTTAGCTAGAGAAAAGCCCTTAATGCGAGGGCAGCACGAGCCAAGGTTACAGATAGCGGATGCGAACGATAAATTTGCAGTGGACATAAATTTACATACTCGACGCAGAATATTTCTAGATAGACAGGATGAACAAACCCTTAAGGATTAGGTTGCCACGTAAACGTGAACGGTCTGATTTAAAAAAAAAAAAATGCTTTAAAATAAATTTAAATAAAATTAATAAAATTATTTCCAATAAATAAAATTATTTACAATTAAATATATAACCATAATATTCGAAAGAATAATTTAAGAAATATAAAGGTTAGTTGAGATCCAACGAAATGCAGGTTAAATAAAACACAAAGTTTATTCTAAATTAATATGTCGTCAAATTATCCCTTGTCTTTATCAAGGCTATTTATTGATAAATTAAAAAATGAATGTATTAAATACACATATTATACATTATTAAAAAAAATTTATAAAACTTAAATTATTACCAATTATTTTTGTAATAATATATCATTTGTATATTTAATATATTCATTTTTTAATTTTCAATAAATAGCTTAGAGAAAGGCACGAGATAATTTGTATGTAAATTAATTAAGATTAAAATTAGTGTTTTATTTAATCTGCACCTCGTTGGATCTTAACTATTCTATTTACCAATTAGGCATAGAATATGCTTTATACCGAATTTCATAATAATTGAAGAAATTTATATTTAATTTATGGAAATAAAAAGATATTATTTATTTATCTAGTAATATTTACATTTTTATATTTCAGTATCTTATCAAAGTTAAATTAAATAAAAGTTATTTAATACACAATTTTATTATTAATTAAGGGATTTGTGTGTATATCTAATAGGGTGCAATATAAATAAAAACACAAATATTTATCCATAAAATAATTTTTAACTTTTCAATAATAGATTCCTTTAACAAGACAATAAATATATATAAGATCTACAGAATGTAATCAATACAATATCACATTACAAAATTATTGCCTTAATTTTTTTTGTCTTTTATTTGATGAGAACAAGAGTTTTCTTGTTGAAAAGTTAGCAAATTAATTTAAGATTAAATATGTCTGTTCTTATTCAAAACACATTTCATTGCATCCATACAAACTCATTAATTTACAGCGTGGAAAATGCTCCATGCTCAAGATTTACAAAATAATTTTATTATTTATTAATTAGAAATTTAGATGTTATGTATTGATTTTATAGAGTATCAAAATATTTATGATATATTTTAATATATGGATAAAATACGATAAATTTATTAATTACCATATTTTCATAAATAGTTTAATATAAGAAGAAACCACTATCATACGAATTTTGAAAACTGTAAAGCAAATCTAATACTTCTAATTATTTTAGAACCTTATTAATGTTTTCGCCAAATATATATAATTTATCTTACTTCATCTCTTACCATTAAAGTATACATAAAACATTTATTTTCAGTATGGCTTTTCTAAATATAGTTTTAGTTCAAAATATTATTCAAAATAAAATTGTAGGTCAATTTCATTATATATAGTCTTAAAAATCTTTGATGTATCTTTCTTTGCTGATATTTTACTAATTAAAAAAAAAAATGCTTTTCTCATTTTCAATATATTCTATTTTAAAACCAAATTATAAAATCTTCCCATGGCTCTGAGTACTCATGATATTGGTTTCTCCGCATCTTTCTCAAAGTATGTTTTTAAAATATTTTATTCGACTTTTTCACAAAAATATTAACTATGGTATAATTAACATATACCCATTCTAAATTATAAGCAGTATTCTTTTTTAAATAAAACTTTTTTTTATTACACCAAACTTCATTCTTATAGTAGTTTTTTTTCATCTTCCAAAAAATCTAAATATGATTTTTAGTAAAAAATAAAATTTGAATTATAAAATCTAGGTCATTAAACATAAAATTGTAACTATTTGTATTTTCCTTTAAACATTTTTTAAAAATTATATTTATATTCACATTAATCTTTGACATTTCAGCGCTCATGTACAATATTATTTCTTATAGGATTTTTATTCGATAAATGACACCAAAAAATCTTACTTTTCTACATTACACATATCTTTTATTTTATTCTTAAAATATTATAAGTATTTAAATTTTTTACAAATTTTACTTTGAAATTAAATACTTTTTATATATTTTAATAGTTATTTTTTATTCTCAAATTTTCTTTTCTCCTCTTATCTATTAAATGCATTTTAATTAGATTTAACACAGCTATTTTTGATGTATCATTCTGATTTTTCAAATGAATTTACAAGATCTAAACCTCTTCTTCAAATATAATTATCATTATTTTCTTACTATCTTATTTTATTCGTGATTATTCTTTTCAATTATTCATTATTTTTATTTTTAGTGGATTCAAACCCTAGAAACAGTAATCTTAAAAAATTTATTTACTGTACACGAATGAATCTAGTAATCATTGATTTTTATGCATAACTATAAAAATATTATTTTTAAACGATCTCCTTTGAATGAAAAAAATTAATAAATAAATGAAATTTTTAATTTGTGAGAAGAAATAGAAGTTTAATAAAAAAGTTTAATGTATCAACAGTATTATATATTAGGAGATATTTTACTTAAATTTATATTTATCTTCTCTCTTCATGCACTAAAAATTTTTTTAAAGTAAACTTTAAATTTTTTTTTTTTTTTTTGAAGATTTTATTTAAAGTTAATATAATTTTTTAATGAAAATAACCTATTCATGATATATTTTTTAACATTTCATAGAGGGTTTTAAGAGGGCATTCATTATATTATTAGTGATATTTTGATACTATGTTGAATCAATATAATTATTTATTAGAATATTGATACATTTTCTTTATTCAATAATAATTTATCTTATGATGTATTGTTGAAAACATTTTCAAATACTTTTAAACTTAACTGTCCTAGGAAACAAAATAAACGATTTCTTCAACTATTTTGGCAAAACAATTCAGCGTTACTAGATTCAGATTACACATATAATAGTGAGCATCTAGATTCTAATCTTGATGGTTATATTCGTATTGAATTCCCGTTAAATACACGTCATGTAGGCCTTTTCACATACGGTTATAAGAAGCGCCCATTAATAACCGTTGGTTATTCAAATCTTAAGTACAATGATGATCAAATTATAGAAGGACATTATACTGAAAAAAGTGAATCTCGTGCTGGCTTTGAAAAAGATTATGTAGAGATCACTATAGAAAATTCCTTCAGGCCTATTGGTATAATTTATATCAATGAATATAAATATAGTGCAGGAAATGAAGGCACTAACTATCCGTCAACCGAATACAAAGAAGTAAAATATGTTTAATGTCTTCAGTTTAAACATTATATATTTTTATGTTTAGTTTTTTCAATACAAATAAATTAAAATCACTACTTTGTGAATTATTTTTTATATAATTTTGTTAAAAATTTACTTTATTAGTAATAAATTTTGAATTAAAAAATAATTATATTAAATTCATCAGAAACATAATAATTCTTCATTTGTACATATTATGTTATACGATATTCATAATTTTTTGTAAACTAAAAGTTTAATAAGTAAATAATATTCTAATCATCTTGTGTATAAATCAATAAATTAATAAATAAATCAATCAATAAATAAATTGTATAAATCAATAAAAATCAGAATATTTAAGAAACAAAAAAATATTAAAGTATAACTATCATTGCTATAACATGTAATTCATATTTTTATTTGATAATCAAAATTATAAAATTAAAAATATATATTTATAATTAAAACTATTGTGAGAATTAAAAATTAAAATATTTTTATTTCTAAATCCGTATACATTTTGTAATTTTTTTCACTATAGATTAAAATGTATCAGTTAAATAATTTAACTGCATTTAATATTTCTGGCACTTCCAAGATACGAACAACTCATACTGGTCAAGAAATTCAATTAACTGCCGTACATTCTAATCGAACTATAAAATTTCAAACAGATTATAATGTATTATCTGGAGAATTTGATCAAAATAGTTGGTTCAGTCTGGCCAAAGATGCTTGGATTTCATATCACATTAATATTGTGAATAATACAACCAATGATACGAATAATCAATTTATGACATTGCGTTTCGATTATCCAACTCGAAATTTTACATTTAACGGTTCATACCTTATTAGCGATACTGAACTTAATTCTAAAGCTAATCTTTTGTGGGATACCCACTTAAAAGCTCCGAAAAATTTGGGAGTTTCATTTGATTGGAGAAATATATCTTCAAAAAAAAACATTGCCGAACAAATAATTGTTTTAAGTCTAAAACATCCAAGTTTTAAAAAAGATATCACGTTTCAAGGAATGTTAAAACGTAGAGATATTCGCGATCTATTAAATTTAGGATTAATTGTAGAATACTCATTAAAGAAAAACAAACTTCTAGTTCTTTCATCAATTGTACGAGATGAAAGCAATTTACCAATAGAAACAAAATATAGTTATTCTATTATTGGTGAACATAATAAAACACAATTAAATTTAAATTTAAAAGGCTATTTTAAAGTATATAAGGCAATTTTAGCCGAAACGATAAATAATGCATATTATAAACGTAGTTTTCTTCCTGAAGAAAAGGGTAAGCTCTTGAGCCGTGTGGATTTAAGGAAAACTGAAATTGAATTTAATCGATCAAGTAATGAGCACGTGAAGTATCTACAGATTAGGTATTACCCACACAATCCTGAGTATATTATAAATGGTAGCATAATGAATGGTCAAGAACTGAATGCAACAGGAACTTTTTTCATCAATTTACAAAAAAAGATCACGTGGATGATGGTCAATTATACTCCAGGTATAAATTTGAATTAAAAACACTAATTTTTTAAATTCATTTTTACTTAAATAAATATGATTCATCTCATCAAATAAGAAATTATTACTTATAAAGGAACAAAAATACGATTTTAATTAGTAGAATTCATCTACAAATTTTTCTCATTAAAAATTTACAATCAAATAATTTATAAAAATCTTAAATATCAATAAAAATAAAAACATTTTAAATATATTAAAACGATTGTAATTTTATCTTTATAAAATAATTAAAAATGATTATATACAAACATTTATTAGTTAATATATTTTTATACATTTTTGTTTTTAATCATACCAATAAATATTTTAAATATTACTTAATAAAGAAACGTAAAATATAATTATAAAATATAAATATAAAATATAAATAAACGTAAAATATAAATATGATTATATTTATCAAACTGTTTTCACTTTATAATATTATTATATAATCAAAAAGCTTAATTATAAATTCACTAAATAGTATAAAATTTTAGGCCATATTTTTTTTTATTTAAAATATGCGTTCATTTTAGCAATAAAATATTTACATCTAATAAAATAATTATTATTGTAACAATTATTAGTATCAGGTATTAGATTAATTATTATGTTTGGGTTGTAAACAAAGCTTGAGTTATTATAGGCACTTTTTTACAAAATTCATTCTTCGATATCACAAAATAAATTTTCTATTGTGTTCTGTATACGTTTTCTATAATAAAAATGTTTCAATTATTATAATTAGATAAAAATAACAAAAATTATTATACATAAAATATATGATTTCGTAGATGCTATCGAGAGTTTAAGAATGTATGGTAATGTGCCTGATGCTCGGAATGCTGAGTTTGATATTTGGAGAACTTATGATCAAGATCTTTCTGTCTCGGATATTTCTTTTTATGTACGTTTGAATCATTCCAGGTTAATCACATCAAAATTAAAATGGAGAACTGAACTAAAATCAGATCTTATTGTAAGTTAATATATAATTAACTTTAATTTAAAAAATCAACCTATCGGAGTATATTACTAATAATAATAATGATAAATTTGTACTAAAAAATATATTTAAATACATTTAAAAATTATATTTAAATTATTTTGAAAAATTTAAACTTGATTAAATAAAATTAAAAATTATATTGTTAGTATTCTTGTTAACATAGTTTTAAAAAATCCAAAAGTAAATTTTTATTCCCACCTTTCCTAAAATTGTATTTAAACATATATATAGTTATATAAATTTATTAGCAGTTATAAATATTAAGAGATAAAATTATTAAGAATTTAATTTTAACTACGTACTTTTTAAGTTATGTTCTAAATTAAAAAAAAATATTTACCTACTTTTAATAATTGTATGTGGAATTTTACCATCCTCCATTTAATGTGTTTGTATTTACAGAATCTTTTTAGGGTATATTGGTGTAAAAGCAAACTAACATAAAATTTTTAACTATATTTCCATTCCATAAGTTGGAATTCTTATCATTATCAATCCTATTATAATTGATGAAAAATTATTCCACCCTTTTGAAATGTAGCCAAAAATTTTACATGTTTTACAAAATTTAAATTTTTTATTGCATTGATACTCCTTGAAAGGATCCTGTAAATTAAAATATTTTAATAACTATAATTAAAATTTGATTATACAGAATATTCTTAGAAATAGTTTGACAAATTCTTATGAAAAGCTAAATAAAGACATTGATTATTGGAGACATTATATACGAAGTGAAACAATCAGCGTTATTTATGACATTTGGACTGATGCTCAAGAAGAATTGGAAGAATTTTTAGCCGATTTAAAGTAAGATTAATAAAATTTTTTTATTTTAAATTATTAATAGTATTTAAAATATCATATTAATTATATTCCAAATCTGTATATTATAGTCTATAGAATCACATTTTAGAAATTTTTTATTTTCAAAAGAAATATAATTGTACAATAAATATACATTATTGAAATGCCTGTATTTCTAAGAAGCTTTCGAATCAATAACGTGTACTCAATGTATTGAATGAACCTTTTTTTTCGTGTGTTCTGATTTTTTGTTTTTAATCATATTAATAATTATTTTAAGCATTATTTAATATAGAAAATTAAAATATAATTGCTGATAAAAAATAAGGATTATGATATTGTTAGTAATTGTTTGTAAACTTGAGATGAAGCTCCTCCATTCATCTACTTTTTTTTCTTTTACAAAGCTAACTTGTCAGTCATAATCTACCAGCAATTGTAAAACTTAATCTTATTTCAATAAAGTAATTCTTTGCTCAATTAATGCCAATCTGTTAATGTAAATGTTAGAACTGTATGATATTTTATACTATAATATTTGATTTGAAGAATTTAATATTAAAAAAAAAAAAAATTTCAAAAATTCTCAACGTTCTAAATTTGCGATTAAACCAATTATTTCCTTATTATTTATTTACTATCATTGTACATTATAAATTATTCATCAATTACTAATAGTATTGTTTTAAGTATAATTTTATACATAATGATACGTGAATTAAATAGACTGAATGTTACGTAAATAATACGTAAAAAATCACATTGATCATCATCAAATGAATTCTTCATTTGATCTTTCTTTTTTCTTCATCGAATTGTTATTTTATTATATTACAAAAATTGAAAAATTATACCAAAGGATGTCGCTTGATAACTTTTATGTTCTAACTATCAAAAAGCATAATAAATAATTATAATAATAAAGATATTAATAATAATAAAATAATTTTAATATTAATAATATGAATATTAAAAATTTTTTTATGATATACTCTATTATAATAAGAATTTCATTAGATTTTTAAAATAAAAATTTTTATTTAAAAAAAGTTAACTAGTGTCATTAATTTTAATTAAAAATATTTATATTTAAATATGTATTTATTTATTTATACAGAATATTTTATCATCATATCAACTATATCTTATATTCATTTAATATATATATTGGTCAATTTAGAAAAGATAAACTATACATATTTTCAATATTAATATTATTTAAGAAGAACAAAAAAATGACTATCGATTTTTATATAATATTTAAACTTTAGTACAAAAAAATTTTGCTATTTGCAGTGACTTACGAGTAATTGAGGGTGACTTCGAAAATCTTAAAATTTATCTGAATAATTCCTACAATGCCAATGAATTTTACATTAAAGACATAGTTACTATGGGTATATATGTTATTGATGAGTTATCACTTCGTAGTCATATTCAATCATTACCAAATATTATTAATGAAATTTGGGAAATAATGGGAGAATCCGGTGAAGCGATACGTAATTCACTTCTTTGGATTATTGAGACAATAAAAAATACTTACCAAAAACTCTCTGAGATTATCAGTGCGATTCTTAGGGGTGATTCGATGAATCAAATAGCCAGTATTGTTGAGAAGTTTATTATTAAGTATGATATGTTTGTAAAAGAAATACATGTATCATTTATTAAGTATATAGAATATATATATCACCAGATTTATCAATCAATTTCTCTTCAGGTAAAGTTTAATTTGTAAAATATAATATATGCAGAAGCTAAATTATTTAAAAAAATTTTTTTTTTTTAATTTTTATTGCGTAAAAGATTCTAATTACTTAGATTGATAGGCTTAATGAACATGTTTAAAATTTTGAATGAATTGTGTTTTGTGTACACGAATCAGTGTTACAATCATACTCTATTACAATATACAGTTAGTACGTAACCAATACTTATTATGTAGTTGATTTTCTTGTGTCGTTTGTTATTTTTCCTAAGTTGTGAAAGTAGGTAATGATACGATGTAACGTACATATAAATAATATAATAATAATATGGCCGTCAAGTATTTGTCTAATCGTTATAATTGAATAAAGTATTTCTCTTCCCATAAATTGTGTTATGTTCTCCTTATAGTTCTCGTCGATGGAAATCTGCCCACTGCTGCTAATAGTAACCTACTGTTTTGTTATAAAATTCAGACATACTATAAATTTTTCATTTATTCATAAAAATTAGAAATTTACTAGTGTCCATGAAACTTTAATTTTTTTTTTTACTAACTTGAAAATAATTATTTCCAGAATTATATTAGATTGTAATTAACAATTTGATATTAAAATGTAGTATCACAATAAACTTTCTTTATTTTCAATGTTTTAAAATATTAAATATTAAGAAATAATATATTAATAATAATTATTAAAAATATTTTTTTTATTAGTGGCATCGATTCCTAATGCACATTGAGCCTATTTTTATTCGTATTGCACACTATTTGGAATCTGTAGGATGGAAAGCTATTCAAGAATTTTTTAATTTTCTCTATGATCGTAAAATTGAACTCATTACTTCGCCTTACTATGATCAATTTTCAAACTTTACTCAAGATATAGATAAATTCTATCGAGACATTAAAGCTAACGATATAATTTCGAATATACAGAAATATTCTACTACTGTATTTCAATTTATTAGAGAACGTTATTTTGCATTTGTTCCTTTTGGTAAAGAGTTAAAAGATGTTGCTGATGAAATTATTACAGAGTTGAAAGAATTACAGAAATTACCATCCGTTAATTACACTTTAGAAAAGATCCATCAAATTTATGAGAAAGCTTTTTATCTTTATGAATACTTTGAAGTTAGAGCTAAATTCGAAAGTACTTTAAAGATAATTCACTCAAAGTTAATGGATATTAGTCAAACAGCATTGCAGGCTGAGAGCAGATATAGGGAAGCCAAGACTAAATTTATTTATGATCCAAAACATGGACTTATGTGTTTGGAGCAAAAACTACCAATGTCCTGGCATGCATTTAATCAGACACCAGAATTTCAAGAGATTCCAGAATATAGAGCTATTGTCGATATGAGCGTATATTTTGCTTCTTCCAATACAACCTTTTGGACATTATACTATCAAATAAAACCATTTACTGAACCATCAAATTGGTTACCACCGTTTAAAGGTAATATATTCGAAATAAATTAAAGTAATTTGAATTTTTTAAAGGTTTGATTGAATTTATTTGTTAATCTCTTTTTTTAAATAATGTTTAAACTCTTTCTTAATTTTAATGAATTCAAAAGTACACGCAGGCAGATTATTCATTATTATCATAATATTATTAATATAATATTATTAAATTTAATAAATTCAAGGTTAAATTCATAATTGACATTCTTCTATAAATTATTAATCTTTAGAAGTAAGCGTTATATATATATATATATATCCGATTATTTTTGTTGCAGTTGATTATATTCATTATAATAAATAATAAGGATAATAATAATGTACTGTAGTTAAAGCATCAATCTAACCCTTTAGAGGATTATATTGAATAAGAAAATATTAACGACTATTGAAAAGTTGAATATTGTTATTTATTTATTTATATATACATCCCAGCTCTAGGCTTAGGGACGGGTTCCGTTTTTACATATACTTTACATATTTTACATGGTATATTACATATGTTTTTATATTATATTTACATTGGTCTTTATCGTTATATATATAGTATCACATTTTTGTTTTTCGTTTCACTGTTTTTAATACTATTTTTCCGTTCTTCAGATTCTTCTTTTTATCACTGTTTTTCGTCTACTTTCTCCTTTCTAATCTTTTTTCTAATTCTGTAGTATCCTTAAGTGTCTCTTTTTCCAAAGTTTTCCTTATACACCTTTTCATTATTTCATTTATCCCTTCTCTCTTGCCTCTGTCTCTTTCCTCTCTTATCTTTTTATACAGGTCTTTTGTCTCCTCGCAGTTGTCTATCCAATGTGTCCAGTCACCATCTTCTTTCCCACATAGTTGGCATTTCCTTTCTTCTGGTTTTAACCAGTACTTATTCGCCGTCGTGATGTTTCCACATCTTATTCTGGCCATTTTTTTCATTTCTTTCAGGTTGCCTTCTTTCTGTAGGTATAGTGGTAGTCCGTCCTTATTTATTTCTACATAAGTCCTTTTATATCTTGCCTCTGTCATTTTGCACCTCCTTATCTGTAATTGTATATCTCTGTCTCTTCTTTTTATTTCTGTATAGATGTTCTTTTCTTTCCTCTTCCAATATTCTAATTGTGCTCTGCTAAATCCTATTTTGTTTAGCCATGCTTCTATGTTGTCTTTCTTTTCTTGCCTATTCCTTGCCCATTGTTCCTCGAGGCATTTCTTTATCCATCTATGCCCCTCCATGTTCTTTATCTTTTCCTCATATTTTATAACTCTTATCTTCCGTTCTCCGTCCATCCTGTATTCATCTGTCTCCTCATAAACTATATATCTAGGGGTGCAAAAATCGAGTCTCAAGGTCCACCTGTAATAATCGACCTTGATCCTCTCCATTTCCTCCGCATTTTCCATTCCCCATATCTCCACACCATATTCCATTACACTCTTTACCAGGTATTGCAACATCATTTTCCTGAGTTTAAAGTCTCCCTGACACCTTCTTTCTGCCAAGCCCCATGCTTTCCTTGCCGCGATTCTGCCTTTATTCATTCTCTCTCTTATCTGGTCATCGTATTTTCCATCATCTCTGAAGACGAAGCCAAGGTATCTGAAGCTTTTTACCATTTCTATCTTCTTTCCCTTTCATTTCCATTCTTCAGCTTTCATTTTTCTTTCACTTTTCGCTACCATGACTTTCGTCTTCTCTGTGTTTAGCTCGAGATTTCTCTGTTCCAGAAAAGCTTTTAAGTTTAACATCATGGCTTGTAGAGCTTCTCTGTTTTCACCTAGGATTACCAGATCGTCAGCGTATGCTAGCGACCATATCCTTTTGTCTTTTATTTTTGTTCCTCCTGTTTTTTTCTTTTCCATTTCTTCCTCTAGCTCCGAGATGTAGATATTGAACAGGATCGGGCTAAGGCTGCAGCCTTGTTTCAAGCCTTTATTTACCCAGAACTCCTCTGTTAGTCCGTCTCCCGTTCTCACCCTGCATCTCGTTTCCCTGTATACCTCCTTTATTCTGTAAATTAGTTTCTTGTTAAAACCTTTCCTTTCCATTATCTGCCAGAGCTTCTTTCTACATACAGTATCAAAGGCTGCTTTAATGTCCACAAACATCATATATAATCTTTTTTTTTCTTTTATGTTCCTTCTTATTAAATAGTCTAGAATATATATGTTGTCCATGGTTCCTCTTCCTGCTCTAAACCCTGCTTGTCCTTCCGGGATTACTCCTTTTTCCTCTGTTTCCTTCTCTAGTCTGTTCCTCAGTATACCTGTGTATATCTTATATCCTGATGTAAGCATGGATAGACCTCTGTAGTTTCCTGGGTCTTCTTCGTCTCCTTTTTTGTAGATCGGCACGATAATTGCAGTCCTCCAATCCTGCGGGATTGTTCCATTTTTCCATATTTTCTTTAGGATTTCTCCTATCCTGCTTTTTATCTCTGTGCCTGCGTGGATCCATGCTTCATTAGGTATCTCATCAATTCCTGTAGCTTTTTTCTTTTTGAGTTTTTCCCAGACTCTTGTAATCTCCCAGTCTTCCAATACCTCTGTCTCTTGGCTATCTTTCTTTATTTTTGATTTTGGCTCTCCACCTGTTCTCTTTTCTTTCCCTCCAAGTAGGTCCATAAAGTGTCTTCTCCATGTTTCCTTACTAATTTTATTTTTATTTTCTATTTTTTGTTTTCTCCCTCTGTTCAAGTATTCCCATACCTGTCCTTCATTCTTTAGTTTCCTTAACTCCTCTTTGTCTCTTTCATTTTGTTCTTTCCTTTTCTTTTCACATGTTGTTTTCCACTCCTTTCTTTTCCTTAGGTATTCTTCTTTGTCAGTTCTTCCTTTCTTCCATTTTTTGAGCGCCTTTTTTGCTTCATTCTTTTGCCTCTTACATTGCCTGTCGTACCATTTTCTGTCTCCTATTTTCCATTTTTTCCTTCTTATCTCTCTTTTTTCCATACTGTCTTTTATTTTCTCCTTTATTTCTTTCCATAGTGTTTCTATATCCTTTCCTTCTTTTGCTTTTTCATATCTTCCCTCTGTTTTTTCTTTGTACTTCATTATGCTTTCCGTGTTCCAGTTGTTTATTGTTTTTCTTTCTTCTTCTTCCCTTTCTTCTCTCTCTCTCTCTCCCTTTCCTTTTCTCCTGTTTTCAGTGTCACCACCAGTGGTAGGTGATCTGACTCTACTCTTTTTTCTATTCTCATTAGCTCTATCCTCTCCTTTACTTCCCTGTCCGTTATTGCCAAGTCTATTACTGTATTGCCTCTTGTGCCTATGAATGTGTACTCCCCCTGTTCGTCTCCTGTCGTCGCTCCGTTTAATACACTTAGCCCGTTTCTTGTTATATTGTCAATGAGAATTTTTCCTTCTCTGTCAACTTTTTTGTCCTTGCTTTTCCTTTTACTCTCTTTGCCTTCCCCATAGTCTTGTGTTCTCGCTGCCCACTCTCCTGTCCTCACGTTAAAATCTTCCATAATGAGTTTTTCTTTTTCTCCCCCGTAACTCTCTTCTATTGTTTTCCATTGCTTCTTTGTATCTCTTCCCTGGTTTACATAGATTCCCCATATATCCATCATTTTTCTTCCATCTTCTATTTCTATTCTTGTTTTCACCATCCCTTCTCCCATGTCTATGCCTATCTCTTGTGCTTTTGTTGACCAGCTTTTTTCTATCCCTATCATACCCCCTTTCGCTCTTCCTTTTCGCTTCTCCCTTCTCGCACCATATAGGGTCCATTTCATGTGTCCTGGTAATTTATCTTTCAGTTTTTCTATATCTTTCTGCTCTACCCATGTTTCTACCATACAGACATAATCCATTTTCCCTATATATTCCCAAAATTCTCTGTCTTTTCTCCATATCCCTGCTACGTTTCAAAAAAGGATTTTCCTTGTCTCCTTATCTGTATTTTTGTTTTTCTTTTCTTGTCTATCTTTATCTTGTCTGTTTCTTTTCTTGTTTCTCTTCGTCTTCTGATTTATGTCTATTCTTTCTTTTGTTTTATTGTCGTCTCTGTTCTCGTACTTCTTTGTCTCTTGTCTTCTGTTTGTGTATACTTTTTGTCTGTCAGTTTTTTTGTCTTGGTTCTGTCTTATTTTACCTTTTTTTCTGTCTTTCTTTGTTGTTCCCTTGTCTTTTTCTACTCCTAACTCATTCCTTTCTTTCTTGTATCTCTCTTCTGTCTCCTGATTTTTTCTCAGACTGTCTGTCTTGTCTCGTCTTTCAGTGTCTTTATCTTTTTGTCTTTTCCCTTGATTTTCTTTCTGTCTGTCTGTTTTGTCTCGTCTTTCAGTGCCTTTATCTTTTTGTCTTTCCCTTTTATATTTTTCCCGTCCCTTTCTTACATAAAATTTTCGACCTTATTTTCATTGTTTTTCTTCTCTGTTCCTTCTTCTTTCTTTTTCTCTTTTCCATTTTCTCTATCCTGTATTGTCTCTTGTTTTTTGTTGTCTGCTTCCCCTTTCCTTGTCTCCCCCGTATCTTTATCTTTCTCCTTGTATTTTTCTTCTTTCTCTTTGTTGTTGTTCCTCCTCCTCTACATTGTATCCAACATTCTGTCCATGATTTCTTTCCCTGTCCACCTTTCCCATCTTCCGTCTATAAAAACTTTCTTCAGACCTACCTTCGAGAAGAAGCCCTCTTTTCTCGCTTCTCGCACCCATTTCCTGATCTCTTCTTGGGTGCGTCTTTCCTCGAAGGTGAGGTCGAAGTCCATGAAAATACTCATCCCCACCAGTTTTTTCCTAGCCTCCCACACCCTGTTCCTTGCCTCCCTATTGACCATTTTGATCACTATCATACGTCCGCTCCACCATGCGGTTCTAGCCTCTTCTTCCAGCCCAAGCTTCTTTTGTATCAAGTTTTTTGCTCAGTCTGATACTCCTAACTTTACCACCTCTGCCCTGTCAGCCCCTTTCACCACCACATTTTCTTCCCTGTCTCTCCTTTCTCTTTCCCTTATGATTTTCCTAAATTCCTGAACTTCTTTTTCCGACATCGTGCTGCCAGCCCTGCTGCTTCCTCTTTCGCAGCTGCTCCATCTTGTTCTCGTAGTTCTGCTGCTACTTCTGCTACTTGCTTCCGATGTCGTTTCCCTATCCCTTTCCTCTCCTTCACTTGTCTCCTCTTTTTCCTGTCCTCTTTGGCTGTTAGTCCAATTTTCCATTTCTAACCTCCATTCTGCGTTTTCTTTCCTCTCATCCATAAGCTCCTCCACTTTCTCCTGTAATTCTTTAATTTTCGTCTCTTTTTTTCTGGCCCATTCTCTCGTCTCCATCAGTTCGTTTCTCATTTTTTCCATCTCTCTTGTTTTTTTTCCATTTTCGTTATCCATTCTCTGAGTTCTTTCGTTTCCTTCTCCCATTTTTTCTCCATTCCCTCCATTCTGTCTATGATTTCTTCCATTGTTTTCTCAACTTCTATTTCGTTTTCTTCTTTCCCTCTCCCTTTTTTCCCCTGTCAACTCGCCTCTGTGTATCCTCTTCTTTTGTCTCTTCCCCCCACGTTACTCTTTTCTTGGAGCAAACGAGAGTGAGTTGCCCACTGTCTTTCCTGATGCCACTTCCCCTACCTCTTGTTGTCTTTGTCTTTTCCTGTTTTCCAAGTATATTTCCTCCTGTGTTTGTCTTTGTTTGTTTGTTCGGGTTGTGTGTTTGTATGTGTTTCTATTTGTTTGTGTATATATTTGCTTATTTTGCTTTATTATTCTATTGTACATAGTAAAGAGTGATTTTTCTTTTTTCTGCGCTTTATTTATGTTTAATTAGGTTGTTATTGTATTCTGTTATTATTTATACTATATGGTTCCCTTGTTGTAGTTACTGTCAGATCGTTTGTATTATTTTGTTTAGTTTATTTTTAAATTGATTTTATTGATTATTTTTCAGAAAAAGCAAGCATGAGTTGTTCCACTATTATTGTTGTGTTTTTTATGTATTTTTATACTTATTTGTTATTAATTTTCTATTTCTATTTTGAAAACTTTTATTTTTATTTTTATAATTTTTATAAAAATTTTTTTTTTTTTTTTTTTTCAGAAATTTTCAAAAGATTATGTTATTAAATTGTTGATTTTATTGTTCTATTATTTTTTATGGTGTTTATCCGAAAAAACAGCTTATTTAATTACCCAGAGGTCGGTTTTTTCATCCAGCAGTATGATTTTGATTGAAATGGGTCCCTCCCCTCATTCGCTGCTCGGTTTTCTCTGGTCAGTTCGTATATGTAGTTATCGCCGGTATCCTGACGTCAAAAGACGTCCGCCTTTTTCTATGTGAACCGCCTCGTTCCTTGAGGTCTAACCTCCTCAATTTCTGGCCTTGTTTTTATCCACTTTTTTACACCTTGCTGGACCCTGCTCACTTCACTTTTTATCCTATTTCAATCACTGCACTTATCTTTACTGTTTTTTCTATTTTCTGCTTGCCTCTATGTTGTAATATATAACTTTCCTATGTTTAAACTGAGCCGCCTGCTTACCGCTGTGTTATGTAAGACGACCGTTAACGGCCTTTGAAGTTGAATATTGTTTATTTTCAATTAATCGAAAGAGAGAGAGAGAGAGAGAGAGTTTAATCGTGTGTGCGTGTGTGTGATACAAAAGTGGACCCTGCATTATGACTGTTTTTTCTCAAAATATTTATCAAAGTTAATGTTTTGACCGTGATATTAGTCGTTGACAATTAAAGTTACTTTTCCTGATAATAATTAAACTCTAACTTCAAATCTACTAAAGCTCGAACCAAAATCCCCGAACTAATTCTCTCGATTTTAAATATCACTTATTTTAGACGAAAAACTGCTATGTCCACGTGGTCTCCCACTAGAGCTCTCTCTTACATCCCTGAGCTTGATTACAATCTTGTCCGCTACTCTTATCATTTTTCTCACTATTTCTTACAGTTTTGATTAACAATCATCTCACAGGATGCTGTGCGAAATTTTTATTAAACGACATTTTTCACGAACTCGACTATTAACGGATTTTATGCTTATCTTTATCTTTATCTTAGTTTAATTAAACTATTCTATCATATCTTTTTCATATTAATCTAACCATTTTGGGATGATTAACTAATTCCGTTGAAACGTAAATTACTTTTGTTTACCAGCATATTGAGATTTGTCCCATATGTGATAGCTATCACGTTAAATACGTGATATTTTATATTTTTTTTATACATAATATTTAATTTAAAATTCAATTACGTTATGTTCGTATATCTTAATTAAAAATTTTAAATATACGGCTATAACACAACACTTTTATATAATTATTTTATTGATTTTAACTAAATATTACTTTTAATTGTACAATAAGTAAAATAAAATATTATAATACATTAATATATGATATAAAATATTAATAAACACATTTTTAGCTCAAGCAATGATAGTAGGCTCTCAATATTTTCAAACATTTGATGGTCAGTATTTTGAATTTGCTGGTTCATGTACATATCTTGTTGCTCGAGATTTTGTACAAAATCAGTTTGCCATTCTGATCAAATATGATAGGAATTTCAATAACACCTCACCTACTTATAAAATTATAGCATTAATAGGAAATAATGCCATACAAGTAGATGTATTCCAAGATGTAAGTAATTTTTATAATTATTAACGATTTAATATTTGTAAATAGAATCTAATTTATATCCAACAATGTATATAAATTTTTTTTAAATTAATACCGATCGAAATTTATTATATTAAACTACAAAATTGTATTTTTAGAAAAATAAAAATCTTTTTAGTAACATTCATTATAAAAAAATTTGTTTTTCCTTTTAATAATTAGTGAAATTTTTCAATTTACAATTTTAATAATTGGTTTTATGGTATTAAACTAAAAAATTTATTATAAATTGATAATTATTTAAATATATAAAAAAAAATTAAATTCAATATAAATTAATTTATATGTAATAAATTAAATTAAAATATTTGAAAACATCAAAAAATCATTATAATTTAAATATTTATATAAGATAATTATTCATAAATATTATTAAGATTAATTTTATTAAGATTAATTATTCATAAATAAAATAAAAATATGTGGATATAAAAATAAAATTACAGAATGTCAAACTTTTGGATCAAAATGAGAGCCTTAGATTACCTATGGAGCTTGATAATGGTACGATATTTGTGTATCAAGATGAAAGCATTGTAAGCATCGAACAAAAAATTAATCAACTAAAGCTTGAATGCAATTTAAAATACGACTTATGTACACTAGAGCTCGCAGGATGGTATTATGGTAAAACAGCAGGTCTCCTTGGTACAATGAACAATGAACAAATTGATGATACTCTAGCATCAAATGGTTACATTGAGGATGACATAGGTCGGTTTGCACATAGTTGGTCACTTAAACATGACATTGCTAATTGCACGAACATAGATAATTTAGCCTTGAAGCGCTATAATATCAAAGTTACTTCCAATAAATCAACAACTAGAGGTTTTTGTCGTGAGCTCTTTATTAATAAAAGTTCTGAATTTAGTGCATGTTTTGGTATTATAGAACCGGCAGCTTATCACAATATGTGTATTAATAGCAGAGATGAACACGAAGCTTGCGGAATAGCGATGTCATATCTTCAAACCTGTATGTTTCATGATACATACCTTAGGATACCAAATCAATGTACAGCTTGCGGTATAAATGGATTATATCCATCACAAGTTCCTGAAGGAGACTTTCTAAAACTCGAAGGTAACTTTAATAAGATAAAAAGAAAATTTTTAATTTTCTAAATGATACTGATTTATAATATTAAAATTATTATACTATTCCTTTACATATTTTTCATGTAAAATTAATTTCAATATTTTGTTTAAATGAATTCTTAAATATAATTAATAAAGTTTTATATTTATTATTATATTTAAGATTATTTTAATTTTATAAAATTCATAATTTTTATAAAATTTATGAATATTAGGAAATTGGTTCCACGGGTGTAGGTGAATAAAACACAAATTTTAAACGTTGGCAAAGTTTCAACAGTTTACGTTGTCTTCATCAGGCCTATTTATTAATATAAAGTAAAAAATTGTTACAACTATTACATTACAAATTACAAAACAGATTGAAATACAATAATATTTATTACCTTGGTCTATAACTATGTATAATAATTTCGCACAACATATGTTGTTCAGTCGTCGAATTTATATCTCAACTGTATATCGCGTCATCACTGACGTCAGATGTTTATATTTGAATTTTAACATATTGGTGCCCTCATGCTTATTTACAGTGTGACGGTTTAATTGAATATGGAGCATTTCCGAGATTTGTTTTTTTCTATAATTCTTTACTCTGTCAAAAATTTTTGCATTATCCCAGTCTATCAAATGTTCATTGGTTTGCGAGTGGAATTGTATCATAGAGTAAGAATTGTGTTGTTTCATATGCATGAAAATTCGTTTTTTAAAAGTTCATTTAGTTTCGTCTACATAATTTTGACAATAAATATTTCCCTTTTGATGGTAATATTTATCAACAAATTTTTGATACTCCAATGGGCGTACTAATATCACCTATTTTTGTAGACATGGAAATGGAAGATTTGGAGAGGGAGTGTCTCACACTCTAAAAACTCATTATAATTATTCTCCCGTTTTCTACTGTAGATGATACTGGTTTTGTATAAAAAGCAGTAAAGTCGATCTCATTTTAAATATATTTAATAACTATTCACTCATCTACAATTTACGTATGAAGTAGAAACATCAAAACATTTGAACTTTCTTGACATTACTATACATAATAAAAACAATCATATATTGAAAAATTGGTATCAAAAAACGTTGTGCTCTAATATAGTTATTAATTTTTATTCGCATCATTCGATAAGCCAAAAGAGAAATATTGTGTATAAC
The DNA here is from genome assembly GCA_018907245.1 of Eupristina koningsbergeri. Lineage (NCBI taxonomy): Eukaryota > Metazoa > Arthropoda > Insecta > Hymenoptera > Agaonidae > Eupristina > Eupristina koningsbergeri. The sequence continues at coordinate 1,195,696 of JACCHV010002976.1, forward strand.
CTCTATACAGGGCGATCTTATTATCGGACAAATGTTACCACCATGACAATTTAGGCAAAGTGTGTAATATTCTACATAATAATGATTACCCGTTCTATTTTTATAACAAACACATCAAACATAGACTGAAAAAATTAAATATAAGGATTCTCTAAACAATAAACCGACAAAATTTTTTGACAACATAATTTCGTTACCCTCTCTAAACAAATTTTATAATAAAATCTGTAACAAATTAATAGAATACAATGTCAATATGGTACCCAAGATTAACAGTAAGTTAAATTACATTATAAAATTAGGTAAAGATAGACATGATAAATGGGAAACAACTGGCGTTATGTATAAAATAAACTGTAAGGTTTGCAATGCGACTGACATAGGCGAAACTAAACGAACTTTTAAAAAACGAATTTTCATGCATATGAAACAACACAATTCTTACTCTATGATACAATTCCACTCGCAAACCAATGAACATTTGATAGACTGGGATAATGCAAAAAATTTTGACAGAGAAAAGAATTATAGAAAAAAACAGATCTCGGAAATGCTCCATATTCAATTAAACCGTCACACTGTAAATAAGCATGAGGGCACCAATATGTTAAAATTCAAATATAAACATCTGACGTCAGTGATGACGTGATATATAGTTGAGATATAAATTCGACGTAATTGTACCTAGATATATTTAAATTCGACGACTGAACAACATATGTTGTGTGAAATTATTTTACATAGTTATAGACCAAGGTAATAAATATTATTGTATTTCAATCTGTTTTGTAATTTGTAATGTAATAGTTGTAACAATTTTTTACTTTATATTAATAAATAGACCTGATGAAGACAACGTAAACTGTTGAAACTTTGCCAACGTTTAAAACTTGTGTTTTATTCACCTACACCCGTACAGAACCAATTTTCTAATATTCATATGAATACGGAGAGTGTTTTCTAAAATTCTATAATTTATAAAATTTAAGGTAAAAATTCCGTATATTTAATTTTATTATCATTTTTTAAAATATTTATTTATTAATATTTTTCATATAAAAATAACAATCTTATTAACAGGAAAAGCACTACCAAAGTCAGTAGATGTAATTTTCATAGTTGAAGCAAAGGAGTGCAATCGTGGTATCAGATATAATAGGAATATTGATCAACTTATTATGTCTATTGATAAGGAATTGATTGATAATAAACTTATAAATAATCGTTGGTCACTTGTTATATTTGGTGGTAGCGGAGTTTATAATAAACCAAGAAGTCTTATTCTTGATAATAAAATTTTTATAAATAATTCTGTACATTTTATGAACTATTTCGATCACATAGTTATTGGCGATGGAAGTCAAGATATATTTGAAGCTATTCGGTTTGCCGCACAGTTAATTTTCAGAGCTGGTGTTTCGAAAACATTTATACTCCTGCCATGCTCTCATTGTCAAGCAGAGAAGCAGTCGGTAAAACTTACTTTAATTATGTTTAATTTTTCAATTTTAAGTATTAAAATGTCAGCAAAAAATTGATTTTGATATTACGTGAAGATTATGTAATTAATATACTTTTATTGCAAAACATATTTATCTATTGGATGAATGTAGTCCTCACACAATAAATTAAAACAATTTTTTATGATTGAATATATTTGGTATTTTTTCTTTATAATATTGAGTGTTGATAAAACTTATTTGGTGCTCCTACTTTTTAATATGTTTTAGAAATAAAAATGAAAATTTAATAAATTTTTTATATAAATAATCGTTTATTCACTTATTATAAAACATACAGTTATGAAGTTATAATTTAAAAGTGTACTTAAAGAGCCAATAAAGACAAATATATAAATATAATTATTGCAAAATGAAATTACAGTTATTTTATCGGTGGATATAATTTATATTACTAATGTTACGATTTTTGTAGCGATTTTCATTTCATGAACTTTATTATGTAAAAGGATGATGTGCGTAAATGTTATCATAGCAACAGGTCATCACCATTCCAGATTTATTTTAGGCTTGGAGAGTCCCCAATACTTGATATAATACCTTAGTTTTGTCAAGTATATAATATTATTACATGCATTCTGCACTTGCATACCCTGGGAAATCAGGAGATAACACATGCATTGGACGAATAACCCGCGCCTCGCGAGTAATAAAAACTCTTAGATTCGGATTTTTGTAAATTCACGCGCCTCCGCCAGAAAGGCAGATGCATGGCACAACCGTGGGACAATAGAAGAATTAGCTGACTGAGCACTGTTCAAGCGGGTGAGAAACATCGCGAACCCTGGAAGCAGAATCTACAGATCCTGTAATCCCTCATTGGGCGTAGGTGATAAGTAAAATTAAAATCAAAACGCACTTCACTTCGAATTTCGGGCTTTTGCTTAGCATCTCGAACAGTTAAACGCCGATTCGGATCATTTTCTTTATTTTTTGCAAACGACTAAATGGGACTTAGATTTTTCTTTTATACGACCACTCATTTTTTTTACAGGATTACCTTTACAATCACGGGAAACACAATCATTTATATCACACTTAAATCGCATTCTCTCTCGTTTTTTATTGGCCAGAATCAATAATATTCTACCTTTTTAATTAACTTTGTTATATTTATTTTAATTTCCAAACCTTACAAAGGTCGAAACGCTTTTACCGTTTCGGCTAGGGCAGAATTCATCCTGGCAAAGTCTTGTGGTTCAATAATTAAAAAAAAAGAATATAATCGCGACTACTTAAATTCATAACAGTTTAAAATATTCTTGTAGAAAGATGACAGTAACTGAAATAAAAAACGGCTTTATGTATTTACTCCACCTTTTATATCTTTTTTTGTTCTCCGTTTCGTACTATTTTATAATTATCAATATTATTTTATTGTCATGACCTTAATTAGTCACTTGATCCTTATTCTCATTTCCTTATTATTTTGTAATCATTGGTAATAATTACTTGATCTTACTTTTTCTAATTGAACCTTACCTCTTGCTTCATTATTATTATTCATTAGTTCTTGCTTAATAATTTGCTGATATAATATATTTTTAATTTAACGTACTTTCATACGTTTTATTAAGAAAAATATTGAAATGTTGAATCCACATTTTATAACCTTTATTAATATAAAATTTTATAATGTGTGATATTATTTAATTTATGTCTAATATTTAATTTTTTTTTTAAAACTTAATTTTTATAAAAAATTTATATTTTGTTTATAAAGTATTTGAAATATATGCATTATAATAAAAACTGTGAAATAAATATAAAAATTGTTTTTTTTATTACAGTTGGATTACTCGGTCTTGTATCATGCACTCCAAGAGCGTAGTATAAAATTACACATTTTGATGGATGGTGAGTACAAATTCGAAAAAGGTCGACTTAATAAGATATTCTATGGCCTCGATGCTACACACTCCTATACAAAGAAAGATTCACGGGTACTTATTGGAGATATTGAACTCCGTCGTCAAGTGAAATTATCAAAAAGTGCCTTGGGATATTGTACGCCATTGTCTCTTGAGACAAATGGATCCATTTTTAGTGGAAGTAAATTACGGGCTTCGGAAAAGCTTAATACTATTAAAAAATTTACTAGTGTGTTTGCTAAAAGATTAGCTTTAACTGCTCAGCCAAATTCTTGTCAACTTTGCGAATGTATCGCCAACAATGACGGAATCACAAAGATGGAGTGCGCTCCTTGTGAATACCCTACACCTATAACTGTAGATTTCGTAAGCGTAAGTTGCTTTATATGAATTTGTTATATTTACTGTTTTTAAAATCATTTAAATTTACGATTATTCGTGCTTTTAACAAAGCTAAATAAAAAAAAAGAAACATGTCAAATTTTGGTATTATTTAAGCATAGGTGCATTACAATGAAATTTTTATTTTATTTAATTAATCACCATTAAAATTATATACTATTTAAAATCAATAAAATATGGATTACATTAATTACATAAAAAAATTGTATTACATACATAGCACACATTGAGTTTTTATTTGGCTTTTACAAATCGATACAAATAGTATAACATTGTTTTTTGCGCAGCAGAAAATATCCGCTATCTAAGTTTATGCTACTACTACTACTATTACTATTACTATTATTATTATTATTATTATTATTATTATTATTATTATTATTTTATAATTATGTTTTGTATTTTATACAGATTATTATTGAGTATAGCAAATTTTTATTAAAAGTCTTTAATTTTAAAAAAGTAGTTACCAAATATAAAATTTTTTTTAAAAAAAAAAAATATTAATATGTACATATTAAAACTATTTCTAAAATATTTTTAAATTAAATTTTTTAACATTTGTATACAGGAAACTTTCAATGAAGATGAGTTAACAGGACTACAGCCTATTGATATAGATTATGGTCAAATGGACACAGAGGAAGATTAATTTTACTATCTATTATATTATATCATAAATTTAATACATAAAAATATTGTAGAAATTTATTAAAAAATAAATTTTAATTTGAATATAAAAAGCTCTTAGTGATGTTCTTAAAAAACCATTCTTACAAAAAGATTAAGTTATTTAAAATATTCGTTATTTTAATTATTGAATATTATTATTCATATAAATAGGTGAAGTAGGAGCTTTTCCCTTAGTATTCAATATATGTATAACTTCTCAGGCCTTTTGTAATCGACTGACACGTACACATTAGACATAATTTATCTGAATATTTTATGAAATTAAATACCTCAAAAACGCATTTAATTTATTCAGTAATTAGTTTTAGAATATTTTAAATTGAGTTACACTTTCGACAGTCACTTAGTAACTGAATGAGTTAATACTCAAAAGAATCTAATTAAACTAGGTATGTAATTTAAAATAAGATTTATAATTATAGGCATATTATGTAAAGAAATAGTCATAGTATCAATGGCCTCTACCATCCTAAAGTATAAAAGATTTTTTAAAAATAAGAAAAAATGGTTTTTTGTGCAAAGTTAGTTTATTTTATTAAAAATACTCCTTTTCAATTCGATACACTGATTTTCATGAATGAATAACTTTTCAAATAAGGATTTTTAGTCTTTGACCAAGATAGTTCAGAAAATATTGGTACAAGCTTTTTGAATATCAGGAACATAAACATAATACATGTACTTCATTGATAAATAAATTTTTATAGTTAAATACAGTCAGACCATTATCAATATTGTAAAGGAAATTTTCTTTACTTTTTATCTTTTTAATGATGTCCTTGCAATATTAGATTCTGTAAAAGCTTTTGTCATCAGTCAGATCGTGCGAAACAAAGTACACACATAGGTTTCGATGGCTCAAATGATAAATCAAAATGAGATAGATTAAATTTTCGAAAATTCTCGATTTAATTTTCATAAAATACAACGATAATTTTTTTTTGGAAGAAAATCACGCATTTTTTTTATGCTTTCTAGTGTAATGACGCATTTTTGCTGAACAACATGAGAATTGTTATTGATGTTGTCGCAACTGATTTTAAAGCATGTACCACTTACGAATTCTTTCATAGAAGAAACAACCGTCACCATAAATTTGTTGCATTAATCGAAATGTCTCAGTACACGTTTTGCCGAACTTTCAACACTTAAAACTTTAAAAATCACCTACAATTTTGAAACCCAATATGGGTACATAACGATTTACCTACTAGATAAAATATATAAACATCTCGTGTCCGTTATTTTTTTACTAATTCTTGGATTAATTTTTCTCTTTTGTCTTTGTTTATCCTTCTTTGTTCAAAATTTATTAACTGCTGGATTTTTTTATCAATCTTGCTATATTGCATATATTGTTAGCTTATATTCTCACGTGTCGTGAAAGTATTTTCGCAATAAATAAATAAAAAATTCAAGTATTTTAAAGAGTCTGCGAAAAATTCAAGCTGGTTAAGTCATCGTGTTAGGTCAGTCTAGTAGATTCGGTGGGTCAGCCCACGAGCTAGACCTGAATAAGTACCTATGCTCTCACGCAATAACAAAATCATTAATTTTTGATTTCTTATGACTAGGGAGATTTTTTTGAAATTAGTTTAGATTTGTAAATGTTTTTTTCTGCCTCAAATTAGCAGTCAGTTTTATATGTCGAGAACTTAGGCTTTCTGTGAAAGCTATTTTAAGCTAGATAGAGAATAATAAAAACTAAGTGTGGGAAAAACAATAGAAATTAATGACGATTCAAAAATCGTTGGGCTTAATTTTTAAGAAAATATGAGAACTAGGGGGGGAGGACTTTTCGTATCGATGTAAATCAGACTCAGAGCAAGAACTCAGTCTGAACTTGAACGAGCTGAATGACATTTATATAAGTTTGGAAATTTGTAAAATAAAGTTGTCTTATGCAAATTATTTTACATTCTACGTTTCATTTTATTATCACTCCAACTTGTACCATCTTCTAAACTTTATGTTTTTCAATTTTGAATCATTCTTTATGGATTTATTCACTTTTTTTTAATTTTACAAGAAAAAAGGATTAGCTTGCGAAAAACATTATCGATGAAAAAAAGGTACTGTTTTTGAGACGCTGTAACTTCTGACTACTTCGTAACCAACGAAAAACTTGGGGTATTAGGTGCTTTAGCCATGCTTTAATTAAGGTACAGATCTTCGAGGAATAAGTTAGGTCTCCATTAACCATTCTGAAGTTCCTTTAAAAGTATTCCTAGATCAAAGTTTGATGTCGAGCCTGATTGGTTTTTTTGATAATAGGAAGGTGTTTACTATGGGTTTTTGGACAACTTCTTGAGTTTACAGGCTTAAAAGATAGCTAAGATTCTGGAATCTAAAGAATGTTAAAGTATTGAATGTGATGTTCGTATTCTAGCAGATATTTGAGCAAAGTTTGGAAATCGGTTACTCTGTAGATGCTGTGACAGTAATGGTTGATGATGGCAAGGAAGTTTGAAAGTTGTATATTGTTGACTAATCTTGATTTCTGGATAATGATCTCCACTCTTTTAAGTAGTAACAGAAATCCCTGCTTGAAAATGGTGTCAACCTCCTCTTGACCAAGTTGAGCTTAATCGACAAACCCACCTATCGTGCAAACTTTAACGGAGAACCTTTAAAGGTATCGAATATGTTCTTTTTAACTGCTCTACGCGATTATGATACCATTAAAATAGGAATAAACAAGAGCTGGCTCTTGAAATAGGGAATCTATGAAGCAATGAAACATGTATGTAGTATCCCGAAATCAGAGAGGCATATACAGAAACTTCAATATATCAAACGGTTTAGTGATAGCCGATTTAGAAATGTCCTTCTCTTTCATCGGTTATCGGCATCTGATGAAAGCCGTCTTCAGTTCGTTGGTGGAGAATATATGAGCACTGTCGTATTAGTGCGTGAGATCATTGATGAAAAGGATCGGGCAGTGAACCAGAAGCATAATATGAGAACGATGGTAACCGTGCATGGCGTGTGCATGACAGTAACACCTAAAGTAGGCTAGCTCGCTGGCTGGAGGATGATTGAACTATACTGTGGTCCTACAAATCATTGAAGAAGGCTCATACTACTTGTAATTTTTCATTTTATAGTTAAAAAACTTGCTAAAATATTGGTGATCCTGTGATATTTTTATGGCATGTTTGACTGGAGTGCTGTTGAGTATTGCGTACTGATTTCTGGTTATGCAAATAACCAAAAATTGTATTAAAAGTGCGTCAGTTGCAATTGTGGTATTGTTCAGTAGATTCCTTATCCGCAACGCTGTTCACTAAAGTAGCATACTCGCACGTTGAAAACAGTAATTTGATTCAATCATTGCTAAGATGATTGTTCTCAATAAATTTACAAATAATGATTTGTTTTGCAAGTCTTTATTATAAAATTAATACAAGTTTTCCTTCAAGAGTCGTAAGGGAAAAAAGTACTCCCGAAACTAAGTCACCCTTATTTATAAACTCGAGTTCTCATCCCCACTATTCGAGTTTCCCTTATCTCCTTATGATTCTTATACATTTATTGTTTTCCGTCGACGATCTTAAAAGTAAGGACCGCGTGTTCAATTTCTATAATAAATCAATCGCACCGCTATGTGCAATGTATAATGATCTAAATAATATTAAAACATAGCATCTTATGGCGGTTTAACTTTCTACGAGTTTGCTGCGCGCGTAACCGAATATTCGGCCGCAGTTCGGGTGTCGTAAAGTTATTTATGCGTTTTTCGGCTTTCCACGCTTTCTAGGCTTACGAGTAGGATATTCGTCGATTCGTAACAATGATCGTCTCTTGCACATATCTTATATTAATCCCGTGTAGGCCAAGTGACACTAAAAATAGCAAGGCACACGTTGACCACAACAAATAACCACCAGTAGGTGTGGATAACTCTAAATTTGCGATAGGCCAGCTGCCTTCGGTAGATGAAAGGGTTGAACATCTTTGTATAGTAGTACTGTTACTACTCACACGGAGCTTGAGGCTTGTGGTCAGCCACACGTATTATTTTTTTATATTAAGATTCTATAAATTTTAATAAACATTCCATAAAGACGACAACCATTCATAAAAATATCGTGAACTAGTAAAATTAGAAAAAGTTTTTCTTATTATAATATCCTTTAAAGTTCTTTGTACATGTAAAGAAATATATCATTTTGAATAATCATTCTTTAATATTTAAAATTATATATGTGAAATTTTTGAATAATCCTACTCGGCACTACATCTCTCAGAGGAAACTCACAACAGTTGAAAGAAGCAGAAACTCGAACGGTGTGTACTGTTTTAAACGCCAGCGTTAATGAATCTTTTTAGAGCAATGATGAATGGGGGCAAAATTCTAGGAAAAGAACAATGAGAAATTAGTGCAAAGAAACTCTGTTCGCACTAACCCCTTGCAACACGTACTTCGGGAAGCTAACCAATAAATAGTAACACATATAATGCTTGTAAATTATAGTATCACGAAGTATCACGATTTATTATTCAGTGCATAAGTAGATTTTTATCAACAACATTAACTTGCCAATGAATTGTATCTACGAAGCCATTAATAAATAGATCATAGACGCTGCATTCGTTCGTCAACCACGTGTCAAGAAATAAAGGCGTAAACAGCAGTAGAATATAAATTAAAGTATATCTTAGGTACATCTTCAAGCACAAGTAAATTGTTTTAGTTGAATTAAAAACAATACTTTTACCTTTTGGAAAATACAATAAATTAAAATTTCGTAATTAGACAAATAAAGGAAAATAAATATCAACACCAGTTTTAAATTTGCAAAACAAATTTATTTCAAAATGGTAAAAAGTTTCCGATATTCACTCTTCAACTTACAATTTCTGAGTGAGTCGCATGTGCGCATTTCTTTGTTTCTTTGCTTCGTCGCGATTTTATTTTTTTTCTAATAAATTCTAATAAATAAACGGTTGTCTATTTCTCCGAGTACGGCGTGTCCTACTTTTTTCTTCCTACCTCAGCTTTTCACAGAAAGCTTCGGTCCTCGGCAGGAAAAACCTTCTTTCTGTTAAAGAAGAGAAAAGCCGTTACATGCTAAATAATTAATTTTCGATGCCCATTTTCTTTTCTTTATAATTATTTGTTGAAAATACAGAGTTATGCAATTAACTGGTAGTACATATATCAATACTAGAGACCGATGATAACCAACATGTGATTATCGCAAGATGGTTCTAGTACGTTCTATATGTACTAATACACAGGATAGAGTATCCCTATAATATATATGCAAGATATATATCTGGCTACGAAGGCAATGTTGATTTTTAGAGCCCTGTACTTATAACCTCTAATAGTTTTTTCTCATTAAGATGGTGTACGCCCTCTAGTGGTCAAGATGTGTATCGTTGTCATTATTCAATTTCACAACACCCTTCCTCAACGATGCACATATTGATGATATTATTTATATTAATCTGGACATCTCTGCAAAGTTTCTTAATTTTATTTTTCCCAAAGGCTTGGTCAGCATATCAGCAATCATGTTTGCAGTGGGACAATATTTGAAATCAATAATATTTTTATCTTTTATATTTTTAATAAAATGGAATTTTGTATCAATATGTTTAGTTCTGTGATTAAATTTCTTGTGATCCAAGAGCTTTAGACAACTTTGGTTGTCTTCGTAGATCAATGTTGTTTCTTGTATTTTTCCTTCAAAATCGTGAAGCAAGCGACGAATCCATATACCTTCTTGAGTTGCTTCGGCAAGCGCAATATATTCGGCTTCTGTAGAGGAAAGTGACACACGGGGTTGTTTTCGACAAGTCCAACTAATAGACGATCCAAAATATTGAAAAATAAAACCACTATTAGATTTTCTGTCAATGCAATTTTCAGCCCAATCTGCATCTGCGTAGCCGACGAGTTCAGACATTGCATTTAATTTTCCTAGTCGTAACTCGGAGTTTATTGTTCCGTGTAGGTATCGAACTACTCTTTTTGCTTCATTCCAATCGATTATAGTTGGATTTTTATTGTGTTGACTAAGAATAGTTACACTAGCAGCTATGTCGGGTCGTGTATTCACAGCGATGTATAATAATGTTCCTATCAGCTGCTGATAACGCTCACTTTCAGATATCGGCGACAGATCTTCTCTTGTTTTGAGATATCCTTGATCAAGAGGCATATTTGAAACTTTTGCGTCTTGCAGTCCAAATCTATGCAAAATTTTCTTTATATATTTCGATTATTTAATGTAAAAAATGCCGTTTTCATCTCTTCTTATCTGGATCCCAAGATAATAACTAAGATTTCCGAGATCTTTAAGCTGAAAATTTTTACTTAGGAATTCAGCAACTTCATTGACTTTCTTGGAGTCTTTGGCTGCAATTAGAAAATCATCGACGTAAACAATCAAATAAATTTTATCATTGCCATCGTCTTTTGTATATAGACATAGATCGGTGTTACTTTGTTTAAAGTTGAATTTTAGTAAATATTTATTGAGGCAATCATTCCAAACTTTTGCCGCTTGTTTAAGCCCATATATACCCTTCCGCAAGCGACAAACCATATTATTTTTATCATGCGTATTGTATCCGTCGGGTTGCTTCATATATATGGTCTGCTTGAGTTCGCCGTTAAGAAATGCCGTTTTTACATCAAAATGTCTAATTTCTAATTTCTTTTGACTTGCACTGTCAATAGTGTTCGAAAGGTCGTCTGCTTCACGACGGGTGCGAAAACCTCGTCATAATCTTCTCCGTATTTTTGTGAATAGCCGCAAGCTACAAGTCTTGCCTTATATCTTTCTATTTCACCGTTGGCATTTCTTTTAATTATAAAGATCCATTTGCACTTTGTTACATCCTTTCCATCGGGTTTTTCAACGATCTCCCATGTGCCATTCTCAATGTGTGAATTAATTTCTTCGTCCATGGCATTTTTCCAACAATCTTTATCTTTTCTAGATAAAGCCTCTTTTATTGTTCTTGGTTCAGGTTCTTCTTTTGTTACATGTAAAGCAGCCGTATACCTGTCTGGCGGCACACCCTTGTTGGATCTTTCGGAGCGCCTTATATCTGCATGCTCGCCGACCTCAGGTAGTTGTTCATTTTCAATATTGCATTTTTCGGTATGAAATTCATTTTCATGATCGCTGATTTCAGGGCTCGTGTAAAAGTCAGTTAATGAGGCAATTGAAATAATATCGTCGTCTTGATCGTTATTCTTTAATTTCTGATTGTGCAAAATTATTTCACACTTCTCTGCAGATGAAGATTCCTTTTTATCAACAAATTCTACATCTCGGCTTATTTTTATTTTATTTGTTTGCGTATCTAAGAGACGATAAGCTTTAGATTCACTAGAGTAACCGACAAAGATCATTTTTTTGCCTTTTGGATCCAATTTCCTTCGATTTTCCTTGGGTATATGCATATATACAGGACTGCCAAAAATTTGCAAATCATGCAAATCAGGTTTTTTGGAATACCATAATTCATACGGCGTTTTCAACGTTGCTCTGCTTGGTAGTCTGTTTTGCAGATAATTTGCCGTATGAACAGCTTCTCCCCAGTATTTCTTTTCAAGATCTGCATCGAAAAGCATGCATCTTGACATGTCGAGCAATGATCTATTTTTGCGCTCAGCGACGCCATTTTGTTGCGGCGTATATGGTGCTGTATATTGAACGAGGATACCCCGGTCCTTTAGATATACTTGAAGTTCTTTATTTATATATTCCTTTCCTCTATCTGATCTGATTATTTTTGGAAATTTTCCAAACTGTGTTTTTGCCATTTGTATATATTGTTTTATACATGCGGCGGCTTCATTTTTATGACGCATAATATAGATATATGAATATCTAGAATAATCATCTATTATGGTTATAAAATACCTATTGTTACCTGGAGTTGGGGTTTGCATTGGTCCGCATACATCAGTATGAATTAAATCTAGGATTGCATAAGTTTCAGTTTTTGATTCCTTTGGAAACGGTTTTTGAACCAATTTCCCTTTTATACAATCCTCGCATGTGATGACCCTTTCGCAATCCGTTATCTTAATTCCGATGGCCAATTGTTTTTGTTCTAAATCTTTAATTGCTGTTGTGAGTCGGTGTCCGAATCGTCTATACCACACATGATGGCAGTTTTCAGAACAATTTTTATTTATTACTGTAGTTTTGGCAGCAAACAAATTTTCCGTTTTTAGCTCATAAAGTCCTGAAGAAGAAACCTGAGCTACAGCTAGTACAGTTCCATTCTTGATTATATTACAGGTACCACCTTCGAATGTAGTTTTGTAGCCATCGCTTGCCAATTTACTTACAGATAACAGATTTGCGCCTAATCCTGGTACGTATAGTGTGTCGTGTAGCTTGATGATCACATTATTATTTTTCTTGTTTATTGTATTTATAGTTACAACTCCTATTCCTTCTACTTTGACACGATTTTCATTATTGGCAAGGCGTACGTAACCTGCACCGCTCTTGTCGATTTTTTCAAAAAATATTCGCGCTTGAGCCATATGACTCGTAGCTCCTGAATCCACTATCCAATACTCTTCATGTTTTGCTTCCAGGCAAGCTTCCGTTCGAGCTAAATAGCAACCATAATTTTCTTCTTGATTAGAATTTTCGTTTGTAACTTTATTTGCTTTCTGTGTTTGTTTTGATAACCATTCCTTATATTTTCTGCATTCCCTTTTGACGTGACCATTCTTTTTGCAGAAGAAACATTTCAATTGTGTAGTCTCCATTTTTCTTTTGTCATTGTAAACTGTTTTCATGGCCGTTTCGCTTGATTCGCTATGTTTTGATTCCCATGCATCTTTGCGCCTCATAAATTCATCAGTTAGCTTGCCTTTTACGAAATCCAACGTAAGATCCTTCTCCGGTCTGCCCTCTAAAGCCATGATGAGAGTGCCATAAGATTCCGGGATACTGCATAGAAGAATTCCTACTAGAGTGCTGTCGTCGACATTATACCCCATACCAAAAAGTTTATCTGCATATTCACAGAGTGTAGCGACGTGTTCGACCATGTCACCACCCTCTTGCATCACTGTATGGTACAGACGTCGTTGCAGATGAATCCTACCCGACAGAGTAGATTTCTGATGATAGTCTTTCAGCGTATTCCATTGTTCGCGTGCTGTTTTTGAATTTTTAACAAGCCTAAGTTGACTATAAGTAATTTTCATTATTGAGTTTTTGAACAGCTGCACGTATTTCTGCCATTTTAAAAAACTCACTGTAACTTTATAACACTTTTATATACTAGTGTCTGGGCCATTAACCTGTTGAAAATACAGAGTTATGCAATTAACTGGTAGTACATATATCAATACTAGAGACCGATGATAACCAACATGTGATTATCGCAAGATGGTTATAGTATGTTCTATATGTACTAATACACAGGATAGAGTATCCCTATAATATATATGCAAGATATATATCTGGCTACGAAGGCAATGTTGATTTTTAGAGCCCTGTACTTATAACCTCTAATAGTTTTTTCTCATTAAGATGGTGTACGCCCTCTAGTGGTCAAGATGTGTATCGTTGTCATTATTCAATTTCACAACATTATTGTTCCCGAAGTTGGACTTTGGGATGCTGGGTCGTACGATATCTCATCAGTATCCAGTTTCGTGTATAATTGTACGTCTGCAATTTAACATTGATTCGATGCATTTTTGCATCGAACCGAGCATTCGCCAAACAAACTCCACCAACGCGTCTCGCACATCGTCCCAACGCGTTGATTTTCTTACTGAAACCTATCATCGACCGCAAAGTCCCCCCTTTTTATTTTCATTTTTTTTAATTTTCGTGCAGTTATTATGTTTTTAGCTAATGAGCATCGATTTATTTATCAACTAGATAATTTAATGTACATAATGACAGAGAGAGAGAGAGAGAGAAAACATGTATTATATTGTGTATGAAAGAAAGAGAGAGAGAGAGATAGAAAGAGTATACTTTTTTATATGTATGAGATAGAGAGAGATAAAAAGAATAATACTGATTCATTTACATAAATGCATTATTTTAAATAAAAAAGTTAAATTTCGTATTTTACATGATTACATTACTATTTGATTAGCTTTATTATTTATTAATTTTCTATGTTTGAACAATTGTTAGCATTAGGAATACTTGAAAGGTAGGAAATATACAGAAAATATAACGTCAGACGATCGGTCATATTATATGGCGGCTGTAAGACAAAGAGCGCCGTTATAATAAACAAAGACGGCTAATCGAGGCCCACTTCCAAATTTATAAACACTTCCTCCTTTCCTAGTATCCTAATACTCCTTTTTGGTTTCTGTTTCGCCTTTTCTTAATTTTATTTAAAAACTTTTCGCACGTTATTATCATAAATTTCAAATCAAACCATATCCGGTACCGTACACGTGAAATTTGACACTTGGTGTGATCGTTATACGGATAGCATTATAGTGTACGTAGTAATAAACTCAATAGTGCGCATGGACAATATAAAAATTCATTGTAAAATATTAATGACTGTAATATAAGAAATATTTTAAGCATAGAACAAATACTAAGAAAAGATTAATTTCTGTGTTAAGCGTTAGTAACAAATGTGTCGGGGAAAATATGTTCTTTCTGTCTGGTACACATAGGTATACTAGCGAGTTCTAAAGAATCCCTAGCCCAAGTTAACACTTTTTATAAGTGCTTTAAAATCTATTTAAAAAAGTGCTAATTATAGATTCACGAATAATGAGTGAATATTAATCTGACTTTACTGGTACTTTGACTATTGATATAATGCTAAATTTTCAATTTTAATTTTAAGTTTTCAGATTTCAAAGTACAAAAATGAATCAAATTAGTATTCACTTATCCTTCTTATATCTATAGTTTTTTTTTAATTAGGTTTTAAAGTACTTATAAAAAATATTGACTCAGACCACACACTCTTCATAGGTCAATGGTACACCTAAAAGTGCGAAAGAAAAAGAAAATATTTCTCTTATCATTAAAATACTTCAGTTTAATTTATTTTTTATAAAGTTTTATAAGTAAATTCCAATAAATTAAATTATTTTGATATAAATTAAGTTTGTTAGAACTAAATATTAAATACATTAAATATATTAAAGTACTACCTATACTATTTAATAAAAAATAAATATGCATTCGCAAATTATATTTATTAATAATTAATAATACCAATATGTTTCAATAATATATAAGAAAAAGATAATTTGCTGTATGAATGTATATTTATTTTGTATTCAAAGGTGTAGAATATACGTTAATATATTGCAACTTCCGACACGTGTAGACAGCCATATTGGCACTTACTAAGCCGCGTGATGAGCCAAGAGTAAGGGAAATAGGCCGCTCGAGTTATTTGGACGCGTAGTCCATGCGGACTAATGAATCATGGCCAAACTTTATCTTGTATTTCCTAAATCTGCGAATGCCCTCGAGCGGCAAGGCACACACCAACATCCGCGCATAACGAGCGCCGACATACGGAGACTACTTACCATCCCTTTTGCGTCCATCTCAACCGCACCATTCTTTCCGCTTATCTTACAGGATACGATTTCGTGTCAGTAAAATTTTGACCGCATCCTCTGTTACGCTTCCGTGGCGGCAACCACCCGGACCGTTCACGTTTTCGAGTCGGCCCAATCCTTAAGGATTAAAAATAAAAATACAATTATATTATTTCGCGTTTAAAATAATAATTTATTGATAATAAATCGGAAGAGAGAATGTAAAGTATTTAAATGGCTCGTATTACGAATCTAGCGTCTAGGTATGTGTCCGAATTATAATAATACTTGCGTTATCGTTCGAATGTGCGAGTGTCGTGTTGTATTTTCGAAGAGAGTCACCGACCGGGATTGTATTACTCCGAGTTACTTCGCGCTTGTTTACGTCCGACGGAAATTCACTTCTTTCTCGATCTCTATCTTAATACTTCAATCTACCGAATTTCCCTTTATTACTCATATTTTCTGATTTATAAAGAAAAACTGCTAACTATTTCGGGTCCTGCCACCATGGAGGTGTTCTCATTTTTTTAGTCTTAATTCGCATTACCTTGATCTTTGTTTATATTTCTCAATATATTGATTACTGATCGTGCATCTTAACATCGTATTTTGATATTATAATGTTTATATATACTTTTTTATGCTGCGTCTTGTGCTCCTTCGCTACTTATCATATGTAATGCCTTTTATTTTATTAATTAATTATGTTACTTTCGTTACATCCGTAACAATATTTTTTATCTGCACTATCTATATTTATTGTTTCATTCACTTTTATAAATTTAAATAAAAACCATTTTTTAATTTATACCTACAATCACTTTATAATAAACACTTATTAAATTTATGTAGGCAACAGATTAAAAATACACGCACATTTAAAACATAGATCTAAATGAATTTTTTAGATTCTTCTCCAATTTTTTAAACTGCTACAAACTTAATATCTGTTCTATAATTACAAGTGTTTAGAAAAAAAAAACATAAAAAAAAGGAACATATGGAGTGATATTATTCTACTAAATTTGTCTAAATTTATTTTAAAATCAAAGAAAAATTAGTTTTTCGATTGAATAGAATGATATGATATATAATCATGAGTAATGTTATGTCTTAGGACTAACAAAAAATATTTATTTATATAATTGAGAAAATATATCTTTTATTCAACATTTATCTATAGATTAATTAAATTTTATAATTAGTTTAATTATTGTTTAACTGAGCCGAGTAAGAATAAATAATAAAATTACAATATTTAGTTTTCAAACGTTAACTTAAAAATATTGATTATTATTATGATTTACTTGAGATAAGTTTTTGAAATATTTCATCGATGTGCTGACCTTTAATATTCTCTAATGTCCGAATGGCCGACTTGGGTGTAGAATTTCCATAAACAGCGTGCTGTCATCCCTTCAACAAAAGTGGGGCTGGAGATCCCAGTTGTTGATTTGAATGAAAGTATTAAGAATTGATACTGGTACAAATTTTATGAATATTAAGTGCACTAATTAGTTTCAACTGATTTTTCAAAAACCAAAAAGCAGATCTCCTACCTTTTGCATGGCTTATATAGTCTTTTACTCCTACCATAATTCTCTTCATGCTGACTTAGAATAGGAGGATGCCCTTTTTTTATTAATAATCTTTGCCATTGTTGTCTAGTAAATTTTATCAATTATCAAACTTTGACGAAAGTCGAAGTTTCAGATGTCATACTATAATATGACTAGGTCTTGATTTTCTTTGAATTAATCTCTCGTAGCATTTTTTTTTTATTTGTTTCTATTGAAGAGCGATTGAACTTTTGAAAATTATCTTATAAGAGATGCGTTACATGTATCGAAATTATCGGTGATATTATCGAGAATTTTATATATTTTTTTTTTATAATCAAATGTCACAAAAATTTTTAGACATAACAGTAATTATTATAAAATTTAAAAATTTTGAAATTATTATGACACAAACCTTTTGTGGTTTGTCTACTACGTTTGTTGCCAGTTCTCTCATATAGAATTGACCCCACATGGTTCCACTAAATATAGTTAAATCTAGCTTTGTAAAAATAAATAAAATAAGGTGTATATATGTATTTATTAGAAGACAAATAAAGTAAAGTGATTTCTTTCCCATTTTTCACATGACCCATGAAATCAAGTGAGGAAGAGAATTATATATATAAACATTTTTAAGTAAAGGTTTAGATGTGATAAATGAAATGTTTAAATAGTTTTATTATATCAGCATATACCTTTATAAAAATGTTAATTTTTTGTAAACTCAATTTAAGTGTAATAGAATAATTATACAACTGCAACGATTACAAATAAACAATTTTTAAGTCGATATTTTTGGAAGACACATCATTAAAAATTTAATATGTACATAAAACTTATTCCTTATTATCTTATTTTTTTCGGAACTCACATGTAAACATGATAAAGTTTACACAAATAACAATTAAATAAACGATTAATAGAAATATTAAAATAATTAATAATATATAAAGACATATAAGTAACATACATTGACATAGTTTATAAATATTTTGTTTTTAATTCATACATTTTTACAATAAATTATGTATATTTATTTATTATAATTTATGTAAATTAAAAAAAAATTTTTTTCTTGCATTATTTTTAAAAAGACAATTTTTTTCAATATTATACAAAATTTATTATGTATTAATATAATAATTATTGTTTTGTAATTTAAAATATTTTAATAAATTACATTTTAATATTGTAAATTGATATATTTGAAAAATTAAGAATATTATAATAAAGTTATATAAATTTTTATTAAATATTTTTAAGAATGCAAAACAAATTTCAATTATAAAATTGAATATAAAAACATTATTGCAATGAATTATAAATATCTGTTATTTGATATTGTTATATTTGAATATTATAAATTTTAATAATTTTGAAGTATATATTAAGAGTATACATATTATAATTATTAATATTTAATTATTATGCATATTATTAATAGAATAAAATCTATGTAAAAAATGAATTTTAATGAATATGTTATACCAAGATGAACTTATTATAAAAGAATTACTCAATTTTTTTATTAGTAAAAACTTATTTAATTAAATAATATTTTATTTAAACAAAAAATTAAAAATATAAGAGTATATATATCAATTAACAAGTATGCTTTATGTTTATTCAATTTATACATTAATTTAATGAAATAAAGAACAATTGTAATGTGTTATGTTTATTTGACAATGTATTATTGTTGATTTGGCAATTATTGTATCCATGATTAAACAAAAAGATGGTTAAAAAATTAGTAAATATGGTCACCTAGAGTCATAAGCTTGCAAATGATTTGGTGCATCAGCAAATGTAAATTTTAATTTATATGCTTCGGCTACCAGAACATTGATTTCCGAGTCTGACCAATTTTGAGTTGGTAGGTTTTGTAACATCAGCATAAGTCCCTTTAATAATACATAATAAAACCAAATTCATTACTTATTGAATAAAGAGCTTAAATTTAGTTTAAATCTTTTATAATGTTGTATTTGACATGTTCACAAAAGTATTTTACTTACTTGAAAATCAGGTTGAAGAAGTAAATGTCTTCTCCATCGTAAAAGAAAAGCTGCACAAACGTACAATTGAAAAGATGCAAAATAATCTGATTCTGCTAAATAAGTATCCCAAAGACGAATAGTACAATGTAAAGGTATTTCTCTTGTAAGTAAATTATTCATCCATCGAAAAGAAAATTGAAGATAATCTACTCCATGCTGATGCAAATGTTGATGCAAGGGTCCTAAAAAATATTTTAGAATTTATAAAAATATATAGCATAAATGTAATATTTTTAGATTAAAAAAATTGTACATAATAATGTTTATTTGAAACATTGGAGCATAGTTTTGTCCTATTAATTATTATTCTACTATTCTAAATAATATTTAATAGAATATTTAATAAAATAAAATATAAAATATTAAAAATAAAAAAAAATAAAAATAATTATAGATTAAAAAATATATATTAACAAAATTTCTACATTTCGTTAATATTACTGACAAGGATATGTAGATACACTGCATCAAATTAATATATTCTTGAAGATATTTTATTTTTGATAGATTATTATGGTGGTAAGTTGTATTAATTAGTGAAAATTAAATAAACTATCTAACATAAAATTTTTATAAATAAAATAAAATTATATAACTTTAAAAATTTAAGCAAAGAAAAAGCTTGCTTGTTATTTTATTATTTTTTAGTTGATCCATTATTATATAATTTACTGTAAGTAAATATGGTGCTTACACTTAACTTTATACTGTTGTATTATAAAAACATACCATCAATTCTCTGTATTAATTCTTTTAATTGATTGACTTTGTGCTGAATTCCTAATTGAGCAAAAATATAGTTATCTTGAATACCATCAAGAAATTTTGATAAGCACCAAAAACTGTCTGCTTCTATAATATCACATTTTTCTTTTGGTAAAGATGCAACATCATAATTTTCAATATCATGCCATGCTGAAACAGGAACTGCTTCTTGAAGAAACACCAAAAAGAATGGTGTCACCAAATCATTCATACCCTTAAATCATTGAATTTACAATTATGAAATAGTTAATAACTCATTAAGTTATAACAAATTCCATGAAATTTTTTTTAATTTAATTTTTTTAAATTTTTAAAATTTTAATAAAATTATATAATTTAACTGAAAAAATTAATTTGAAA
Source organism: Eupristina koningsbergeri (assembly GCA_018907245.1). Taxonomy (NCBI): domain Eukaryota; kingdom Metazoa; phylum Arthropoda; class Insecta; order Hymenoptera; family Agaonidae; genus Eupristina; species Eupristina koningsbergeri. The sequence goes on from JACCHV010002976.1 coordinate 1,216,471, forward strand.
TAATTAAATATTATTTAAATTAAAAATATAAAATATTTTTTATAAAATTTTAATAATTTAGTGATTTATTGTAATTAATTATAAATAATTGTAAATTTTAATTTTATCTTTTTTGTTTATATTGTAAATAATAATTGATTGATATTGATACGTTTTTTCCATTTAAAGTTTAATAATTTCAAAATTTGATGTCTATTATACTACAGTCAACTAAAAAATATTTCTCCATTTGCATTTTAAACTTAAATAAATTGTATTTAAACTATTTTTTTATAGACCTATTTGTCAATTTTTAATAGTTTTTATTAAAGTTTATTTTATATATTAAAAAAAAACATTAGAACTTCTAAATTATTTTATATTTAAAATGTATAAAAACTATACAATAGGAATTAAAGAATATTATATGATAAAATGAAAATGTTTATCATATAATATTATAAATTTTTTAGCCAATTTTATTCATATATTGTTAATACTTAAAGTGCATACATATATATATCAAAGCATAATTATAATTTTCTATTAACATGTCAGTTTTAAGTAAATACATAAATTTTAATGTAAATCAAATAACCACATACCTGCACATATCCAGAAGCTGGATGTCGAATTGCCCAAATATATAAAATTCTTTCAAATATGATTTGAACAATTGATTGTTGAAAAAGTGATATAAGTGGAGACATTCTTGGAATATCAATGTGTATCTGCCGATATGTATCTTGAAATCCTTCATCTCTTTCAATATCATAGTACTGTTTTACCAAACTCCAGTAATCTAAGCGTTTTCGTTCTAATACATGTGATCTTCGTTCTACATTAGCTGGAAGATATTCCTATAAAAATAAAAGTATCAGTATGGTTAGAAATTGATAAGCTCATTTTCATGTTAATTAAGAACTTACAGATAATAATCTCCAAGTTATAGAACGTAATTTTGCAGGAACACCAGACCATGACAATTGCCTCAATTCATCTAAATTCAGTAAAGAAGTTTCTAAAAGCACTTTAAATTTATCAATTTTACTTTCACCATCTAAAAATAGAAATAACATTAACTATTAATATTATTTTATTATTATTATTATTATTATTATTAAAGTGTTAGGAAAAAATTTCTGTAAAGAAAATAATATTTAAAATATTTCAATTATTCATAAACAAACTTAATCAAGATTACAATTGACCCAAGAATACAAAATTATTTTAAATTAATTTAAAAACTCTATAGAGTATAAAAATAAAAATAATTTAAACTTACAAATCTTTAGCTATAAAATACCTTTTTCTTTGGATGGTACAAAAAATTTAGCACTGGTATTTGTTTGCCTCAGAGGTTGAGGTCTTCCTGGAAATTGAGTATGTCGATGATAATAATTTGACTTCGTTTCAATTTCATTCCCTAAGTTTAAATATGAATCATTTTTTGAGGCACTCGCATTTAATTTGAAATTTCGTAAATGAAGAGGTTGAACAGCTAATCTTTGAAGAGCTCCTATTTTTTTTTCTTCAGAAATAATTCCATGAGAGTTACTCTCTTTACTGTTAACTTCAGACAATAAATTAGTTGTACTCGATCGATGATGATTAATGACACTTAAAGCTGCTGAATGACTGACTTTTTTAGATATCTTTACATCTGACACTAGGCAGAATTCGTCATCTCCTGAATCCCAAGCATCATCAACACTCTCTTGGAAATCTTGAAAAGATGTTGGTCCTCCACTTCCTGTTCCAGTATTTCCTAATCCTCCAAGAGAATAAGTTATGGAGCCACTTTTTTCTTGTTTGCAATCTTGCTTTAAACTAGGTCTGTAATTTAAAATTTTATAGAACTTTCATTGAATATAATTTTAATTTAACACGTTTTTTTTAATTTTAAATTACAAAATACAGCAGAATATTTCATTCTAATATAATCTCAATTATTCTATTTTTATAATTTAAAAATTTATTTATATTAAAATTGCCAAAGATAACGTACGTTAATAGATTTAAATATATTATAATGTATCACAATTATGTGTAAACTCACCTGCCAGGAATTGCTTTACAATTTTTTTTCCAAAATGATTGATAATTTTGATGTATTTGATTTTCCATATTTTTAAAATAACTATTTTGTATAATAGTTATTCATTTTAAAATATAGTTGTAGGACAGAACATGATAATGAATTCTATTAATCCTGAATTTGACACAACTATATACAAATATTTAGTTCTCTTTAATTTTATAAATTAATTATTTTACAAATTAATTTAATTTAATATATTTTATTTCAAATATAACATATATGTATCTATTATTTACTGATTTTAATTAAAATAAATTTGTAATGGTATAATTTTTTTTTAACACATATGCAATATTTCTAATTTAAACATTAATATTGTTCTTAGATTACATTATCAACAATATAATTATAAAAAATAACATAAAAATTAAATTTTTTTAAAACAGCTTTAACACCATTAAAATTAATCTTTTTCATATTCAGTTCTCTATTAATAAGTTATATTTTTATATTAAATATAATACACTCACATAGATGTTTATGTAAAAATTTATATTTCTAAAAACAGACATACATATAAGTGACTATTGAACAAAAGAAAAATCATTATATGGGTTTATTAGCAATTTCTTTTTTATTTAGAAATTTCTAACTTTATAATTAAATTGAAACTATTGTTAATATTATGAATCATTATTATTCAAACAGGAAAGAGGTTATACAAATAGGTAAATAAGGTAGTAAAATTTGTAAGTAATGATTTTTCAAATATTAAACGACTGCCGATAGGCGAGCGTTTTTGCCACGTTGAAAACGTCATCGAGGAGTTTCTTGTTATTTATGCAAAAACATCGTTTGAACTTAGTATGTTACTTATATAAAAGATAAAATATGAAAGACAATAAAAGGGCGTATTATCGATAAACAGTAAATGTAAGAAGCATTGCTAAAAATACAAATAATTCGCCTTTGTAAAAACATATTTGTGAAATTTTTCAAACAAAATTTATTTGAAAATGAATAAAATCATGATTATTTATCTAATATTGTGAAACAGACTATAATAATTGGCCTAAGCGCAAAATTTAAGTAATTTTATATTTACGAATATATATTTTGCAAATGAAATTTGCCACAAGTATATGTACTGATGTGTATGTATTTTACATCATGTAAAAAACTACTGTACAATATAAATTTATTTAAAATTATATTTCTAAAAAAAATTAAACACTAAAAAACCAATAATAACAATACTAAGGAAAAATATTTTTTGAACAAATATTAATATTAATTAATAACATTAAATGTGATGCTAAAGACTTTTTTAAAGCCGCTATTCATTGTAGCAACTAGGCGGGTCCAAGCTTAAATGGGAAAAGTGTCAACAAACAACCCTGGCACAATTCAAACTATAAAAATTAGCACTATGCACTTTAAATATTTGTTAATACTTTAATTTTTCATTATTTATAGGAAATTTTATTACATATATTTATATCCAATTAAAAAAGTTATTTTTTATTTAAAATTATGAAAATACAAATAAATACATAAGAAAAAAGAAAACAATCCTTCCGTGTGTCCTTTTTCATGAGTCAATACTGGCAATCTTCTACACATGTTTATGTTATTATTCTCTGAACGCGTATAAAAAAATTTCAAACACAATAGTGTACGAGCACAAGTAAAAAATGAAAAGATTAAGTGTCAAGGAATAAAAAATGCTAATATATAATATATTCTTTTATTTTTCATACATATTATATATTTTGAAAAATATAATTTATTTAATGGAATATATTATTTGTATTTATTAAGTTGTATGTTTGAACATAATGAAAATATGAAATTGAATCATACAATTGTATAATATTTCAAAAATAATAATATTAAAAATATATTAAATATTTTATAAGATATATGCTTATAATTCATTATTATTAAGTGTATTAATAAATATATATTATATATTTTAAAAATTCATGTCGGATGGAATAATTCTTTGTTTTTATACATTTTTGGTGGTGGTTTATAAACAAATTTTGGTGCTGTAAAACCTATTTAAATGCTATATACAGATGTATGGACTACGGCTAAATGAAAAGTCAAATTAAAATACTTGAAGTTAATTTACTATATATTAATTTAGTATATATTATATATATATTATTATCTATTTTTATATAAATATAAATTATAATCTTATGAAAATTGAAAATGTTTTGTACTCTACTAACCAGCGGGAGGGGGGGTCAACTCTATACGAGAGAACTGGCAACAATCGCAGCAAACGGGCTATAGAAAGGTTGTGATGTAAAAGAAAGTGTCCGCTCCAATATAATTTGAAATTCCTTAAATTTTATAATTATACATAATTATATACCATATTATTACATTCAATAGGAAAATTAATTTTTCTTCAATTTTAGTGACAATTTAGACAAATGTAATAGAATGAGATCACCCCATTTCATGTGCCGGAACTGGGAAGCCGGTTTATGTGTTTACTTTATTGTTTTTCAAAAAATTGTAGCCAAAGAACAGATTTTAAGCTTATAACAGTTTTAAAAACTCTTTCGAGATGAATGTGAATAATTTATTTATACACGTGTTATATAAATGAATTGCTAAGTAAATTTAAATATTAATTATAATATAATTTTATTATAATATATATAATGTGAATATAATTCTGTGAATAATATAAGTGAATAATGTATTGTTAATTAGGGTTAAAGTGACTGTGAGAATTGAAAAGTAATTTTTATTTTAACTAATAAAAATAAAGAATTGTGCTAATCACAAATATAAGGAGGAGATAAATAATAAAATTTTTATAGGTAAGTTATTAAATTTAATAGTTTTTGGTCTGTGCAATGTAATTTTGAATTTTAAATATATTACAGTGCTATAATATATATATATATATATATATATTATATATATATATATGTATATAAAAGCTTATGCTTACATTATTAGAAACATATTTTTAAAATAACAACACCAGAAATGTCAATGTATTCACAAGCCATAGAAATAAATCTTACAACATATATTTGTAATGATGCAAGCATAAGTAGTAGCACTGTAATATATTAAAAATTGAAAAGTAAATTAAATATAAGTATTTTGATGGTGGGAGAAATATGCTGTTTCGGTCTCGCATTTATAGCTTCTCTGCCGAACTCTCAAGAGTCTGTGGCCCGAGCTAAAATGTTTTAAAGCACTTATATAAAATTTTAGTTTGGGTCATAGATTCTTGAGAAATTGCTAGTGCTTCTATATGTGCGAGAAAAAAAGAGCATATTTCTTTCACCATGTTTGTTTCTAAAATTTAACATGGACCTTAACATTCTCTAAGTATCTCTTCTATGCTACTAACAGAGATGAAAAGGGAGATCGAGTCTCGTATCGAATTCGTACACAAGGCGATCGCTGCAAATCTGGTTGATTTCAAATGTACTAAAAGAAATGCCCCTAAGAAATGAATGAAACGATGGGCGTAATCCCCACCACAACTTTATATTAAGAATAGGGGATGAAGGCAGTTTCAATGTACATTTCTTTATGTACAACTCTAACCTTTTCATTTGTAAACAAATGTGCCCACGAATGTACATAAATGATTTTTTACACTGTATACGTATAGTTTATTTTCATTTTATTTAAAATAAATAATTAAATTAAAAATATTTTAGTATCTAAATAATTATTATAAAATTATAAATATTACGACTAAAATTAATTTAACAAATGTTGTGTTATTTGTAACATTTACATTATTGTGTGATTATGTTTAAAAAATTTTCTGAACAATATTTTTTGTTTAATATGTTGAATTTTATTTACAAAAGTTTTGAAAATATCATAACACTATATATGCTGTAAGTGATGATTATATGTACAAAATAAAATAATTTATTTAATATCAAAGTGACATATGATTTTAGTTTTAACTTATTTTACTGGTATATTCTTATAATACTAATTAATATTTATATACAATAAGTTCTACTACTCTATTTATCACTATTTCATTTAACATATAAGTACAATAGATTTTCTTATTATATTTATTATAAAGCATGTTAATAATATACATATAATCACTTTCAAATTGTAATTGAGATACTAAAAAAAATTACAATTGTGAAAAATACAAAGTAATACTACATTTATACAGTATTAAATAAATAAAATTATTTACAAACTTAACAGCATTACAAAAACATTACAAAGAGAATATCATTTTTATTTTCCACAATATTTAACAAAAAAAAATAATTTACATTAGATACATTATATTTTTTATATTCTGCATAAAAAACATGTATATAAATTTTGATTACATAGTTACATTGATAAGATATTTTATAAATTATATAATATATTACAGAAAAAATTAAATTTGTATTTACAGTTATAACTTATATCATTCTAAAATTTGGCAAAAATTTTCTTTGTTTTGTGACGAGACGGCTCCGTTTGCCCTTCACGGTTAAAGAGAAAGTCGAGCTCTCGTCGAAGAAAGAGATATTTTCGCCGGGATAAACGACAGCTGGTCTGCCAGGGATTTGGAACGGCGGCAGGAGGGAATAGTCAATAAAGAATTTGTTTTAATATTTAAATAATATCCACGGCCACTGGTCCTTTTATCACTCTTCCACCTTTAACAATCAACAGTACAATAATATTTAAGATTAGTCGTTTATTTACAACTTAAAGGCAAGGTTATTATCGATGGTCACCTGGAGGTTACAAACAATAATAAAGGCAAGTGTTGCGGTCAACGCTATTTACCGTTTGACCGAAAGGACAAGCGATTTCTCCCGGTACACACTTTGTATTATGTCCGTGTGTACAAACGAACTTGACTTGACATTGAAGCACAACGGGTCACAACTCGATATTTTGGCTTAATTATCTACGGATTTATTTATTACCTGGACGAGAAATCTAATTCGATTGCTTTACAATATATTTTTATGGATATTTTATTCCGTAAAAACGAGAGTAATATAACGAAGCAACCGATCTATGATCGGTTTATAACAATATATACCTTGCGACAGAGGGAGCAATTTCAAAATATGTAGAAGAGAAGAAACAGACAAACGAGCAATTATTATAATTGTTTAACAATAAACTTTTCGGTATATATTACGGCACCGAGACGAGTAATTCAAATCACGGACGAGCAATTGATTTAAATTGCTGAACTGATAATTTAAACGGGGAGCAATCCCAATGATTTGCTCCTCCGTTGATTCGGTACAATGTTTGAGAAATTCACCACCCGGGAAAACAATTACAAATTAATTGTTTTATAATTTCACGGGTGCGTAGAATTTCTCCGGCAGACGGTGTGGAAAACCAGAATTCGGGATTAAAACAATATTGTGCAATCACAATATTGACTCTAAAGAAAGGGTGCAGAAACTTATCGACTTCGGAGTAGGAAATAAATAAGGAATAGACTACACGATAGCGTGAACGACCAAGGGTGGTTATCGTCAAGATAGCGTGACGATAGGAAGAGAGGTTGCTGACACAATAGCGTGAACAGCAGGAGATTGCTAGGAGAGGAGTGTCTCGGGTAAGAGCCGGAACGGTTCTGCTCTCGAGCCGAGTGCTCCGAGCTACCACATCACCTCGGTTATTCGGCGCTGGAGTTGCGCAGCTGCTGCTGCACCGTAAACCGCGAACGCGGATTCGTCACGGAGCGGTAGTGGGCGGGGCCTTAAATCGTTGAATCTTCGAGAAGGAGTACGGGACCTTCTAGAAGATTCTAGCAACGGCTTTTTCGTTTCTGGAAATTTCCAGACACGAAAAACTCGTTGCAGTTTTATTTATATGATTTACATACATTTTATAATTTACATATACTAAGCATAAATAATTTAGCAATCTATAATATACATTATTTTTTAATATTAAATAACATTATCCTAATAAACTTAACAATTATAATTTTTTTTAATTAAAAAATATTTTATACAATTTTTAATGTAATGTAATTGTTAATGATATTAAAATTTAGTACAAAAACAACAAAATCATATGTGTAAAATATTTTTTAATTTTCTATTATGTGTTGAGTTATTTCTTGAAGCTCTCCTTTTTTTTTTTGTTTTTCGATAATTAGGAGCGGCAGGATTTAACTTCGCGCGAAGGGTGTTTTTCAAATTTTTGACACGGCGCGATGGAGCGACTTATGAATATTGATATACAGATTAGAAAAAGTGTCAGAATACATGTCCGATATAGTTTATTATTAAAATAATCGCGGAGGACTCCGATACCTTTATACATATCCACATTTTTTGAAACTGCCCTTAAAAAATTAAAGGATATTCTTTTTGAAAATGTCTAAATCGTTTTTTAGATTTTACTAATATTTTAAAATTATTGTGTAAGAAATAAAAAGATGTAGAAATCATGTACAACGTTGTTTTTTTAAATAATATCTGCTGGGTTTGTAGTTCTCATATACTTATAAATACACGTTTTTTGAATTTATACTTGAAAATTAAAATGTTTCAGTTGCTGAAAAATGGTTAAAAGTTTTTCTAAAACATACTAGATATAAAAATATTTGTCAACTTACCAATTACATATTTAAAATAGTATTTCTAGACATGTATTATTATATAAGTGGTGATAAATTTAAATGATAACGCCGTGTATATCTCTGAGCATGAGAGAGAGAGAGAGAGAGAGAGAGAGAGAGAGTAAGGTTGCGAGAATTAGTTGATACAGGTGAGAGCTTTTATGAATGAGAGAGAAAAACTCGATGCGTGAATAATTGAGAGAGAGAGAGAGAGAGAGAGAAGGAGAGAGCTTCTGAAAATACCAGAATAAGACAGAGAGAGAGAGAGAGAAAGATCGCACATGAATAAATGAGAGGATTCGGGAATGAGAGCGAGAGAGATAGATATGCCATATCTTGAGGTTGAGGGAGACAGAGAGGGCGCACGCACAAGAATGAGAGGACGTGAAAATGACAGTAATAGGCGCAATATAGTTTGACAGCTCGAGAGTGAGAAAGAAGGCGAGAGCTTGTAAGAGTGAGAAAGAAGGCAATAGCTTGCAAGAGTGAGAAAGATAGTCATGTCATTAAAATATGGTTTGAATATTAATTGTAAACAAAGTACTACAATAAATTGTTATTAAATGAATATATAAATAGTGAAGTAAATGGATGCTAATACATATGTATGCATGTGAATTTATATTGCAAAAAACAATTTATCAAATAATTACTTTTTAAATTTAAATTATTATTTGAAAAATAATAAAATATAATTTTTAATTAAATATTTAAAAAAATTATTCATAAATTTAAATAAATATATTTTACTTTTAAAAAAAAATAAGTATTAAAGACAAGTGTATTATTCTTTAATAAGATAGGATGTGAAAAGAATAAAAGCGGTATAAATAAATAATTTTTAATTTAATAATTGATATAATTACGATTAGTTTTTTGTATTTATATAAATTTACAATTATTTTCAATATTATACATATGAATTATAATGTTATAATTTGGTCGTAGTGAACCTAGCATAGCTATAAACATTCATTGTGTTTGTAAATACGTTTGTACACTACGTTTGTATTGAAAAAGCTGCTTCTGCTCAACCAATCGTCTTTCATTTTTGTTCTACAAATTTAATTTTCATTTCTAGTCATACACAGAACCCCGCTATGCCTTTACTTATCTTCATCATGCTTCCAATGGGCATATCAATGGGCATCCATAAGAGACAGCACCTTGTTGCCACCGAATCTTGTGGAACTGCTTCCTTACGCTACCGCGCAATCTCTCAATTCATCTATGCTACTAAATTAACTTCTAAGTATTTTAATATGGCTTTTCATTTAATCGTAGTCCATATATCTATATATAGCATTTTTTAAAAATAGATTTTATAGCATTAAAAAAATTTATTTTATTGAGCCTGGCACTCATGAGAAGCGCTAATTTATCAAATGTGTGCGAGAAAGAAAGAAAAAATTTCATTCACCATGATTATTTCTTCAATTTAACACAGGACTTAGCATTCTGTAATATTTTGTGGTAGCGACTTTGGAGGGGTCAAAAAACATGCAGAAGAGCTTTTCTATTTGTTCCTTTTTTTTCTTTTTTTCAATTATTAAGAGCAGCAGAATTTTACTTCGTACAAAGCGTGTTTTTTAAATTTATAACACGGCTCTGTGGAATAAATTTATACATTAAAAATTTTTTGTGATTTAATGAAATACTGTAGAGACTTTTAAATATGAAAAAAGTCTTGAAGAAAAAAAGTACATGTAAATCGTAATTAAAAAAATTACATGAGGTTTTAAAAAAGAATCCCGATGAGCCCCGTTCTCAGCATCCAAAAACTGCTCAAATCGATTCTAAAGCTGCATGTGTGCACACTAATAAGAGCTTAAACCATAATTTAATGATCAAGGTAATCACTAACTCGTTGAATTAATCAAAATTTAAATATAAATTCCTGTAAAAACCTCTTTTAACATTTAACCTTTTTTTAAAAATGTCCAGTGTTTTTTTCCAAATTTGATCATAGAACGCTATGTTAAAAAACTGAAAAACACCTTTCGCGCCAAAAAAAATCCTGTCATTCCAAATGATTGGAAAGAAAAAAAAGAAACAAATAGAAAAAAACTCATGCGTACATTTTCTGACCTCTTCCAAGTCGTTACATCAAATAGTGGTTTCAAAAAAAATAAATTGGCATGACTTCCAGATACACCATATATCGTCTATTTCTTATTCCATAGTATGATCTTTAAGTGCACTAATGGTTAAAATTTGTTTTACATCATTAAATACATAACAATACTTTCAAAACAATAAATAGTTTTCAAGGTCTGTACTTTTAAAAATCAAAAAATGATCTTTAAATTATAAACATTCATTTTGCAAATCGAAATCAAAGAAAAAGTTTGAAAATTATCAAATGTTTCAAATTAATTTTCTTAGTATTATCATTATTTGGATTCCACATAACTGAGAGCAGGGAAGTAACAAAAATGGTTTTTCTTCTTTCGGTCTAAAAGTAATTCAATTTTTAATTTCTAAATATTTTATTAACTGTGCATAAAGGTATTGAAATCTTTACAAGTTATACCTGTCAGAAAAATTAAAAATTAATATAAATATTTTTTTGAAATAACGTGAGATACAGTTTAAATACATCAAGTAAATAAAGAATTTAACTAACTTTATAATCGAGACAAGCCATAAAGGGAAAAAAAGGAGCGAGGTAGGTGATGACGTATACTTATAAGGGAAAATTACACAAATCAAATAATCAATTACCCACACATATCCATGTACATGTGTTGAAGTATGTATACACGGCTGCTATAAACATCAAATTGAATTTGGTTTTCATAAAAAAACTAAGAATCACTATAATCAAGCACAGGACGATTAATATCTTTATATATATATATAATATTAAAATTTATATTTATTATTTGTATTTATATTATATTGTTAAATAACAAAAATAAACAAGTAATAAACAAAAATGAAAATATTAAATGTATATATTACTTAAATCAATTATCTTTAAGTATATACATTTCTTAGTGCATTTTTTTTTTAAACTCATTATTTAAAAATAAATGTAATTGACAAATTACCGATCAGCCGATATTAAAATATTTAAATATAATTCACGAAAATTAAAAATGATCGGCGGCACTCGCTATCTCTATAAATTTATAAAAAATGAAAATTTTTAGTGTAAATACATAATTCAGAATAAATGCGCCATACTTTGACAGTTTTTGATTTTGATACATCAAAAAAATAAATAAATTTTGTAACACCGCGAAATTCCACTTTGTGTGAAATCTCCCGAGCGGCTTTACAGTTTTTATAAATATTATTTTCACTAATCCCGCACAACACTACTTAATTAATCCACTAATTTATCTAATGATTGATCACTAAACACTGACTCGATTTTTATTTTATTCTTCGGGACGAATTCCGTTGCTAAAAGTATTTGCCATCGGGCCGACAAATCCGCGTGGTCTACACTACTTAACTTTCCGATTATTTTATTCCGCAACACTACCGGCAAATAATTAACGACGTAATTAAATATTATAATGGAGCGTATACATATACAGATGCAACGAGTTTCTCGTTTCTTGGAAATTTCCAGAAACGAGAGAGCCGTTGCTAGAATCTTCTGGAAGGTTCTTATCTCTTCCATAGGATTCAACGGTTGTTAGGCCCCTCCCACTACCGCGCCGCGACGAATCTGCGTTCGCGTTTCACGGTGTAACAGCGGTTGCGCAGCTCCAGCGCCGAGCGGACCGAGGTGATGTGGCACCTCGGAGCGCTCGACTCGGGAGTAGAACCTTTCCGGCTCTCTTACACCTAACTCCTCTCCTTGCAATTCCTGCTGTACACGCTATCGTGTCAGCAAACCTGTTCCAAAACTTTCCGTCGTCACGTTATCTTGGCGACAAAACATCCGGGTCGTACACGCTATCGTGTATGCCCAATCTTGAATATCCTTTCTACAGCTTGTAAGGTTTCTGCGAAACCCTTTTAGAGCAATATTGCATTTACGCAATATTGCATCGTTTATCGCAATACTTCACTCGTGAAGTATTGCATCCGTTCGAGGCAATATTGCAATTGCGCAATATTGCCCAAGAAAAGGCAATACTTCAATTTTCGAAGTATTGCCACCGTTAAAGACAATACTTCAATTACGAAGTGTTGTCACCGTTAAAGGCAATACTTAAAATCTATAAGTATTGCCTCCGCTGGTACAATATTGCAATTACGCAATATTATACCGAATCGAAGTTGACCTTGACGAGCAAAACTTGTTGACGTTTGCTCGTCCCGCCGAATAACTTCACGGGTCCGCAACCGTGACTTGTGTACTTATTTTCGGGAATTCGCAAGTATAGTGCGAATTCTATTGGTGTCGCAAATCGACGTCACACTGGGAAATATATTTACATAATCGAATTCGATTGCTCATTTTAAATATATTTATTCCCTTCTCCCTCATTAAGGGATCAAGATAAATGAATAAGAAGCATGATATTCGTTATCATGCTCCCAAATTGATTGCACTCTTTATTTTATTTATTGCTCCCTCCCTTGCTTCGATTGCTCCTTGATGGAGAACAATAATTTAATTGACACATCTTATTGTTAAGCAATCACTACGATTGCTCGTTCGTGAATCTCCCTCTTTACCGTTTGCTCTATATGGTGAGTAAAATAATTATTCTGTAATAAATCTTACAGAATTACGTTTGTTTATTTGCGCGTCCTCGAATACCCCGTACTATTAATGTTACGGGTTATTAATTATGAAATGTACGGTGCGAATCGATAATGATTCGATTGCGCGTGATTAATTTCATTTGCTCCCCACCCGAACTAATAATTACCTCCGCGAAAATATATTGTTGAGCAATTATTGCGATTGCTCGTCCGCGGAATTTAATCGAAACTTTGTACAGTGTTTAGTATATTTAAACACTCATATTTTATGGTCAATGGTAAATAACATTGACCTAATTCGCCGTCCCGTTTTGTTATTGTTTACTTCCCTTGCGGTGACATTGCGCCTTATCTTAAATAATGATGTTTGATAACCAAATTGTTTACATATGTATTATTTATTTCTGTTAAAGGTTAATCGACATTAAAGGCCCACTGCTGTGGAGGTTATTATTTTCTTAAATCAGTTGTTATTATTGACTATTCCCGCCTGAAGCCGTTCCAAATCCCTGGCAGACCGGCTGCCGCTTATCCCAACTAATTCTTATTTCGACGAGAGCTCGACTTACTCTTCATCCGTGAAGGGCAAACGGAGCCGTATCGTCACACAGACATATATATTTTAAATTATTATTAATTTAAATCACTTACCCAGATCCATGTTCATATAAATTCATAATTTCGTATAAATGGATAATAAAGACTTATTCAGATAATCGTATAATAAAGAATCGCTACCTGCTTATTATCTCCACGTGGATGCGATGGAAATTAGTATTCCGATTATTGATTATCGATATATATGTTCCCAATATATGTTTTCTTTCTTTTTATCTTATTCTCTCCAATGGTTTACTCGTCACTCCTCCACTTATAATTATTTCTGATAGACAAAATTACTTATTTCGTTGATTACAGAATCGAATTTCAATCCAAAGAAATTTTATATTTTCCACACAATAGTAATGCACGAACGCTACTACACAAAGGCAAGAATATAAATGAAAATGGCTTTCCTTTGTTCTCGAAGGAAAGCCAAAATTTTCTAACACACACTACTAAGAATATTTGAAATTTTGTATAATTACACCTGAGCTTGCGTGTGTAACCCTTTCCCTTATTGGTTACACACCGTCAAGCTCCCCCTGGTCTTGTGCTTTCGAAATCGTGCAATCTCATTGGTCGTTTGAAAAATCGACACAAAGTTGCACGATTTCATACAAAATTTAATATTACTGTAAAATGCCGATAATTCCGGGATTGGCATTATCGGCAACATCGTGGAGGCCCTAATTTAATTCAATTTACACTACTACATTCGAATTTCCATGCAACGAGATATATATGTATTTTACCGCAATACACACGATATATCTTTCTCTCTCACTCTTACTCACACTACGCGATCATTCTCTCTCACTCTAATTATAACTCACACTACAAGAATAGGGAGCGCATCGTTCGCCTCAAATTCCGGTCACATTCAAAATGCCGGCCGGCCTCGTGACAGTTGGTAAACAATGGGACTAATAAAAGAAAAAAACTGCATTTCAAGCTGCTTCTGCCTTCACGGAGGACCAGTATTTATTTATTCATTTCTTTTATTATTTTTATTATTTCCCCCCTTTCACCCATCTCACATCACTAATTATTATATATATTTTTTTCCAGTTTAGTGATTGAAAATAAAATATTTTCCATCACAATTTATCATGCCAATTAAACTTGTTATTTCATTTTATTTCAATATATACAATTTTATAGCCATTTTCTATTAAATTTAATGATTGTATTTTCAATTAATATTATAGTAAATTAAACATTCATTTCACTTTAAAAAACATAAATTTTACATAATGAAAGTAAACGTCATAAATAAAATTATTTTTATTACTTATCAGTAAAATATATCATAATAATAAATTATTTTAAGATCAATTTTAATAATACAGACAATGAAAATGTCACGTATGTAATATTATTACGTGCATTCCTTACTCGCATACGCGATGAACCTTGGGAAATCGGGAGGTAATAAAATTTAAGGTAAAAATTCCGTCTATTTAATTTTATTATCATTTTTTTAGATATTTATTTATTAATATTTTTTCATATAAAAATAACAATCTTATTAACAGGAAAAGCACTACCAAAGTCAGTAGATGTAATTTTCATAGTTGAAGCAAAGGAGTGCAATCGTGGTATCAGATATAATAGGAATATTGATCAACTTATTATGTCTATTGATAAGGAATTGATTGATAATAAACTTATAAATAATCGTTGGTCACTTGTTATATTTGGTGGTAGCGGAGTTTATAATAAACCAAGAAGTCTTATTCTTGATAATAAAATTTTTATAAATAATTCTGTACATTTTATGAACTATTTCGATCACATAGTTATTGGCGATGGAAGTCAAGATATATTTGAAGCTATTCGGTTTGCCGCACAGTTAATTTTCAGAGCTGGTGTTTCGAAAACATTTATACTCCTGCCATGCTCTCATTGTCAAGCAGAGAAGCAGTCGGTAAAACTTACTTTAATTATGTTTAATTTTTCAATTTTAAGTATTAAAATGTCAGCAAAAAATTGATTTTGATATTACGTGAAGATTATGTAATTAATATACTTTTATTGCAAAACATATTTATCTATTGGATGAATGTAGTCCTCACACAATAAATTAAAACAATTTTTTATGATTGAATATATTTGGTATTTTTTCTTTATAATATTGAGTGTTGATAAAACTTATTTGGTGCTCCTACTTTTTAATATGTTTTAGAAATAAAAATGAAAATTTAATAAATTTTTTATATAAATAATCGTTTATTCACTTATTATAAAACATACAGTTATGAAGTTATAATTTAAAAGTGTACTTAAAGAGCCAATAAAGACAAATATATAAATATAATTATTGCAAAATGAAATTACAGTTATTTTATCGGTGGATATAATTTATATTACTAATGTTACGATTTTTGTAGCGATTTTCATTTCATGAACTTTTTTATTATGTAAAAGGATGATGTGCGTAAATGTTATCATAGCAACAGGTCATCACCATTCCAGCCATTAGGCTTGGAGAGTCCCCAATACTTGATATAATACCTTAGTTTTGTCAAGTATATAATATTATTACATGCATTCTGCACTTGTATACCCTGGGAAATCAGGAGATAACACGTTGGACGAGTAACCCGCGCCTCGCGAGTAATAAGAACTCTTATATTCTTGATTATTGTAATTCCACGCGCCTCCGCTAGGAAGGCAGATGCGAGGGACAGTCGTGGGACATTAGAAGAATTAGCTGACCGAGCACTGCTCAAGTGATTGGGAAACATCGCCAATCAGCAGATCTTGCAATCCCTCATCCGGCGGAGGTGATGAGTAAAATCAAAATCAAGATACACGTCACTTCGAATTTCGGACTTCTACTTAGCATCTAAAACAGTTAAACTCCGATTCGAATCATTTTCTTTATTTTCACAAACGACTAAATGGAACTTAGATATTTCTTTGATACGACCACTCATTTTTTTTACAGGATTACCTTTACAATCACGGGAAACACAATCATTTATATCACACTTAAATCGCATTCTCTCTCGTTTTTTATTGGCCAGAATCAATAATATTCTACCTTTTTAATTAACTTTGTTATATTTATTTTAATTTCCAAACCTTACAAAGGTCGAAACGCTTTTACCGTTTCGACTAGGGCAGAATCGAGCCTGACGAAGTTTCCGGTTCAATAATTAAAAAGATTATAATCGTGATTACTTAAATTCGTATAAATAGTTATAGTTTTTCTTAAAATTATTTAAATATCATTCGATGAAAGTAAAAATTACAAATAGGACCAATCTTGTTAGCTATTTTTAAATATATTATTGAAATAAATAATTTTATTAAAATTGGTTATTACTATTATACATTTTCATATGTTAAGTATTTGATTTTATATTTGGTTTTTCTAATCTATTCTAATCTTCTATTCTAATATAATATAAAAATGTATAGTATTAATAAAAAATATTTTTTCCTATTAAAAATATTATATCCAACGCAAACTTCACGCAAAGTAAAATCCTGCCGCTCCTAATGATTGAAAAAAAAGGAACAAGTAGAAAAAACTCGAACACACATTTTAAGACCATTCCCAAACCGCTATGACCAATAGCGAAAAAAAATAATAAATTGGTTTTACTTTCCAGATAGACCATGTATATTATTATGTTTGTTAATCGTTTTGCAATACTCTTAATTTTATAAATTATTTTTACAGATTTCAAATAAAATCATTTAAACCTAACATATTTGTACAATTTAACAACGGAAATTTATATTCACTAACTTTTACATTAATCTATAAATAAATTATAATATCATAGTAAACACATTTGAATTATATATTTATAATTACCTTGGTATATTGAAATATATCATAGATATATCATAAATATATCATATAAATAGTTAACTTTAAATGAATTCTAAGCGTTATAATGTCGGGAAACGATGTGAATATACGCAATTATTAATCAATATATTAAGAAATATTAACAAAGTTTGAGGTACTGCGAATTAAACCTAAAAAGAACAACACCTCCACGGTGGGAGGACCCAAGAGTTAAGATCTTTTCATTATAATAAATATAATAAACTTGGAGACGAAGATCAAGAGCAGAAATTATGAGTAGTGTCAAGAATCGGAGAAAAATTTAATACGAAGTAAGTTGATCCCGCTCGTTAGTCAATAACATGACACTCATACGATCAAGTTAAACTCATGGTAAAGCAATAATTATTATAATTCACGGACACACGTAGAAACTAGAATTGTATCATGAACCATATTTATACACTAAATTCTCTCTTCCGATTTATTGGTAATAAATCGGTATTTAACGCGAATTAATCGATTGTATTTTATTTAAATCTTAAATCCTCATAATGGCTGAAGCGCTTTGACCGATTCAGCTACAACAGAAAAAGAACCGGGTAACGCTAATAAAATAAGAATATAATAAATAAGCGAATAAAGCAAGAAGTGAATAAATAAGTAACAAGTCACTTGATAAATAAACGTGACGGTATAAATAAATAAATAAAGGTCGTAACAATATGTACACATTGCTCCTAAACCATTTAATTTTTTTATTTTATATAAGACATTTTATATATTACTTTATTTTACAATTATTTTACAGAATAAAAATATAAATTAATAATTATAATGAAAGAAATGATGTATTTTACTATTTTACAGCAGTACTAGTAAAATAATTCAAGTTTTTACATATGTATTAATATTATTAGATAATTTATATGCAGATGACGAAATACTAGTGGATCCAGTTTCATTTACAGTATTTGTAAGTGCTGAATCGCTTAATGTTCTTAACTGAAGTCTACTTTCTACAATTTCCTTTGATTTTTTATTAGAAATCTCCATTATAATTGAATGGATTCTAAAATGTAGTTTTGACTCGAGCGAATAAGCCGTGTAATTTTTTCTAGATAATTAATAATAATATTATTAACATTGATATTGTGTAATTATTTTTAAATAAGGTTAATTCGAATAGAAATTTACTTGAGATTTTCTAGAAAACACATAGCAGTTTTATTTTTTCCTTGTTCTAGAGCTAACATAGCTAGTTCAACAAATGCAAATGGAACTAAATATGTATCTTCTTTTATTTCTTTATCTATTTCCAGTACTTGTACTAAATATTCTTCTGCTTGGCGATACAGTTTCATTTGTCTAAGACATGCTCCTTTCAGAAGTAATATCAAAGCTTTGTTATCTGCATAAAACTCATCTTTTCTAAAAATTTGAAAGAATGATTTACTTGATGTACAAAAAAATAATTACATTAGTATTTATTATGACTTACGATTTTTTAATAAAAACTACTTCCTCATCTTCAATTGTCTTAAAGATACTCATAAGCTTATCTCGACGCTTACCTATGATTGTAAACAAATTATAAATATACATAAGTTCAAATATAGGAAGAATTAAATTTTTTTTTTGAGAAAAATAACGTTCGGTCTTTTTTATTAAAAACTTTTCCATAGGTAATGATTTTCCTGCAATTCTTTGTTTATAAGTAGGAGCTTGCATCATCAACTCATCAATATCCATTTGCTCTTTACTATTTCGTAAAGGTTTCATCATCATCATAATAACAGCTTGTTGATATAAATAAATTGTTCGTGACCATTTTGAATATTTGGAAAGTTTTTCAGCATATTTCAAAGCTTTGTTCCAGTCTTTTTGAATGCAATGAGCCCACATCAATTCCCAAAAACAGATATGATGAAAATGAGGCCAAATCGACTGACTTTTCCAAGATTTGGTATACCAATCAATACTTTTTTCAATATTACCTCTGGTGAGTTCAAGTCGAGCTTTTAACATTAAAAACCAAATTCCATCAGGATAAAGAGTAAGTTGCTCATTTAAGACTTTTTCACACCAATCTAGATCACCTTCTTTATTACATAATACAGTTATAATTATTAAATTATATGAAAGTAAAGTCATTGCACATAGTACTTGTCGAAGTCCTTTACGTTCATCGTATCCAGCTTGTAACTGTTTAAGGCCATAGTTCTAAAAAATAAAATATAGATTTTGAACGAATATAACTATACGTTAAATTTTATAATAATTTAATTTATTCATAGGCAGATTTGTCACTATATAATTGAATATATAACATATTATTTTGTAGATTATAAGATATTGTTTCAAATCTTTATTTTATTATGATTTTCAGTATTTTTTTAATATTGAAATTACAATATATTAATGTTTGTATTGATTTAATACCTCCGACCTTTTCATTCTACAATAAAATTAGTTTTGTTTTTTTACAACCTAGATTCGTTACTTCCTTTTCAAATACATTTTTTTATTGCAAAAGCAATTTATTTTTCAAACTTATAAATCTTCCTTTTTTCCCCACTATAATACAACTCCTAATATCTTTTTCCTTTTGCTTACATAATAACCGGAAATTTTTAATATTATGAGTAATCATGCCTTTACAAATTTGCTACAACATTTACTATATATTTATAATTTATAAAAAAAAGTAAAATTAAATGTTGAAAAAATTATTTTGAATTTAAAATTGCGTATGTATTATAACAAGAATTAATACCTTGTCACCAGAAAACCCAATAAATTCTAATAACTTAATAACTCGTTCTGGTAATAATGAGATCAACTGAAAATGAAACATTAATAATTATAATTAAAAAACAAACAACATATAGAAATATTAATAATATTCATAAAATTGTATTCACCAAATTAAAAGTACCAATACCCATTCGAACTCCACTTTCAAAATGCATTTTACTTGTTTCATTTTCCCATTTCCTGGTATTTAAAATTTGTGAGCATTCTCTGAAATCAAGAAGTTAATGACTATTTACTAATATTATTAATTGTATAATGATCATAACTCTTTATATATATTGTGATCTAAATGCACACATATATATATACATATATATGCTCAGGAAATGATTGAATCAATTTTTTAAACGTAACAGAATCTGTCATAAAATAAGTAATTAATAATCATTTTTCAACGCTTATTTTTTTTAAATTACATATTCAAATTTGTAACAATTACTTTTTGATTAGTAGCGTTTTTCTTACTTTTATGAAAATACTTTTATTATGTTAAATGGCTTTTTATTTGCTGTATATTCCATTATTGGCAACATATAAAACCGACAAAATTAGCAAGTTGAGTTCACTGTACATCAACCATTCTACTATGCAATTCTGGCAAATGATGCATACGGTTTTTTTTATATGACATGTACATTATAAGAAAAAAATATGTTTTGTTTACAATAGAGAAATAGTATCATTGATTTTATTTTGAAGTAATGTGATCTTTCAAAAACAGAGCATCTTCCTTTATATATATGCTACGAAGTATTTTAATATTAAAAAAATATCCCAAAGAATATAAAATTTATGGAATTTAAATATTATTTGGAATCGCTGAAACTTGAAAAATAATTAACTTAGATTCCTTAGATGTGTCGAATTAATCGATTTCATATAGTAGTTCTAAATAAAAACTTTCCGTACTGTCATCTTATCGACTTATAATTTTATATATATTCATCTAAAAATGTATAGATTTTTATTATATAGTATCTATAGCATTTTATAAAATGTTATTATACCATATATAGTATATAAGAATGAATTTATAAGTAATACGTATCAATTGTTTATAATAATATATATTCATAGTCTGTCCTCGAAGTATCGAGTTTTTTTTTATTTTGAGGCTATTGGTTGTAGCGATTCGGGAGAGATCTGAAAATGCAGAGAAAGCCTTTTTCCATTTGTCCCTTTTTTTGCTTTTTAGAATAATTTGAATAGGCAGAATTTTATTTCGCTCGAAGGGTGTTTTTCGATTTTTGGATTTTTTCGCTGAAATGATTAGTGGAAAAACACTACGCGAGAATGTTTCGTTTAATTATAAAAAAAAGAAAATACCTTTTTTAATGAATTATTGTCTATTATTGAATTTATAAACAATTTGAAATAAATATTTAAAATTTTTCAAAATAATTTCCTCCTGCATCAACGCGTTTAAGAAGACGAATTTTCTAGCTCTCAAAAGCAATCCGAATTTCCTCAGCTTTGATATTTACGCAAACGTTTCGCATTTTTAAATATTTTTGAACTATATTGTGCATCATAGATCGCATTAAATTCAGTTTTTCCACAATTGCTTTGATTGTTCATCGACGATCTGAATTTAAAATGTTTAGCACGGAGCGAGTGATTGTAGCAATTAAAAAGCTTTTTGAGCGCCCAAATACAGATTAGTCGATTATCTTTCCGCATATAAATAAAATATATATATAAACCTCTTTTAACATTTTTAAAGTTTCCGCACTGTTTTTTTAAGTTGCAAACAAAATTTGATCGCCTAGCGTTTTTCTCCTAATCACTTTAGCGCGCCATGTCAAAAAATCGAAAAACACCCTTCGCGCAAAGTAAAATTCTGCCTCTTCAAATTATCGAAAAAACAAAAAAAAAGAGACAAGCGGAAAAAGGCTTACTCTGGATTTTAAGACCCTTCCCAAGTCTCTACGACCAATAGTCGCAAAATAAAAAAAAAAACTCGATACTTCGGGCACAGACCATGTATTATAATATAGGTTTCAGTGTAGTAATACTTATAAAATTCTCCTGTTATGTATCAATTTGATGCTTATTTTTTATTCTGATTTTTACACATAGTAATTTTATTATTATATTATAAATTTTTATTTAAAATTATTTTATTAATTCACAGTAAAGAAAAAGGAATCTTGAAATATTTTTATTAGTATGAGTAGTATTAAAAATTAATTTAATTTGTCTAGTAAAGATTATAAATGCAATTGATAAAGTATTCTTACTTATAAGAAAGATAACAGGTACGTATTTTCATTGCAGCCTTAACGAAATTTACCAGTGTCTCATCTTCAAGAAACATCAACATCGACTTCAATAGTAGTGATTCCGCATAACATAATTCTGCATGTACTTCCTCTAGAATAATAAAATATTTTTACTATATCATTCACATTCCAAGAGAAATCATTGTAAGACCTATATATAATTAAATAAGTTGCTTTTATTTTCATTTTCAAAAAAAATACAAACAATTTAATGAATTATGTATAGGTTCTTTTATATAACATACATTAATACTAGATAAAAGAAAATAAATAAATAAAATACCAAATGTGTAATTATGAAATCATATTTTGTGTCAATATTTATCTATGAGTATGACTATCGCTAAACTGGGTTTTCAATGTCATTTTCATTTTTCAACAATTAAACAAAAAATTTAATATCTTACAATAATGTACATATAACATTAAAGTTTTTAATAACGTTGAAATTACTAAATTTTGTATTTATATCTTCCATTTTTTAGACGACTATTCTATTATTAATCTTTACAAAATAATAATGTACAAGCATAAATTAATTGTAGTTTATAAATTACACTGCTTTAAATAATTTAAAATATTAAAAATGGTCAAATTATAAATTATTTGAAAGTACTGCCTTCATGTTTGTGATAATGATATTGAATTTTATATTTAGATCCACGTTGCAGATAAAAGCTTAAACTTAACTAACTTCACAGCTGCTCGTAATTTGAAATGAAGTATAACGACATATTTTATTGTATTTGGTAAGGCATATATTTTTTGTTTGAGTCGTAAGAGGGTGGTTCTACTTGATTATACTGAGTCTGTTTATAATTTTTTTATTTTAAAATTTAATGAAAATTATTAAATAAAAGTATTTGTTTCACTATAAATGTATTTTTTATGAAAAAATCTCTATGCAAGTATTATTGCCCTGTTAATACAAATTTTGTTTTTGTTGTATGGTATTGGGATATCGTAGTTATTGTGTATATATGAAAACGTTTATTTATGCATTCTGCAGCTACGTGATGGAGGATGTTAAAAAAGAATGATATGTAGTCGAGGAATACTGTAATATAATCAACTATTATATTCATATTACATATTTTGTTTTTAAATTAAAAATTAAAGTGAATTCTAAAGTTAAATGTAGGATGGCGATATAAATTTAAATTTTGCCTATAATATTTTAGAAGAAAATTTTAGAAAGAAAGAAAGAGATTCACATCGTCGAGATAATATTTTTAATGGGATGTTGACTGTGTGAATTTTAAGGAATCTATATGCTTTAAAATGGCTGATATTCGTTAATTGAATATTGTTGTATTTTCATTATATTATTAATTTAATAATATCAAAAATGATTGAGTTGGCGGAAAAATTAAAGAACATTAAAGATTATTGAAGAGTTTGAAGGTGGTGCATGCATTATTAGATGAAAATAATTTTATTAATTCATCAGTAACTCATTACTCAATTTAAAGATAATATAATTATATTTGTAAAGAGATGAATACCCTCACATATTTCTATTACCGCTACATGCCATATATATTATAAGTTGTCATGGTGATCGCGGCATGTCCAAAACTTGACTGCGTCACCATTTTTTAACTTTATGCTTGATTATTGAACCTTACGATACAATCCCATGATATACATCAAGTGCACATGGGAGGTGTCACGAAAGTTGGCGCATAAGAACCATGCATGGGGCTACTTAAATGATAATTGTGATGTTCAAGAAAAATTCATTGGATTTCTTATCCTTATGAGCATTGTATTACTAGAAACAACATAAGCAGTACTCTCTAAAAAGAAGTTTAGCTCACACCTGAAGTACATTCTGAATTATTGTGTTGGTAAGTCCTCAATCTTATTATCGACCTTATACTTAGTTATCAATGATGGTATTGTCAGATAAGTTTATGAAGATATGCCGACCCATACTAGCTGAAAAATAACCATTTCTGTTGCTGAGTAACACTAATTCGCTATCAACGAACTCTAATTCCGACAAGCAGTTGTTCAAACACGTGGATGAACTAAAGACAATTGAATTATTCTCTTAACTATTCGGACAACTACACCAATAATTCGATGAAAAATGTTAATTATACCTTTATATATTTTAATAGAATGGAAAGTATTATTTAAATTATAAAAATATAATTTACATATTAAAAAAATAAAAAAAACACACAAAATCATTTACGAAATCCCGCGCGTTAGATAGAAAAGAATGTTATTCATTTATAAAATTATAACAAATAATACATACTTAAAATAACTTTAAAAATTCTAAGTATAGAATATTATTGTCAATTTTAGATGAGATCGATGAAAACGTTAGACTCATAGAAAAAAAGCTGTATGTTTGCTAAGGTTTAAACATTTATAATATATTACTACGTAATTTTACTTTGGTGTATTTGAACTTGACAAATCGATAACACAAGTCGTGCGAAAATTTCTACTTCGAATATACTAAGGTAAAAGCAAACTTTGTATTTTTATAAACCAATGTAATATAATAGTTTTTAAATTGTTGTAAATTTTATCAATAAAACAGAGGCCTGAAGAAGACAACGAAAGTTGATCGAAACGTTGCCGAAAAACATCAATTAAAAAGTGTGTTTTATTCACAAGTACACCCACAAGAAACTTTTCACATTCAATAAAAAACATTTGAAAATTGACAATAAGAGGATCGAGCCGAATCGCAAATAACGTGAAACTTGCGAGTAAGAAAAACTTCTGAATTCGTCAAATTGTGAAAATTCAAGATCGTAGGCGACGATGAATACGCAGGGTCAATCGAAAGACAATACCGGAGACAGCTGTCAGAACGATATTCAAGCAGGAACACTCGGAGGGAGAATTTGTGGATCTTGCAATTCTCCTTACAGCGCAGGTAATGAGTCAAATCGAGAGAAACGTATGGGTATTCTTTCTTAATTCGTACTTCGATTCGGAGGTCGACTTCTAATCTGACTACTACTTTCCGGTTCGGGAACTACTATCATTTTCTTATATACAATCGGGACTTAGTTTTTTTACACGAACCATTGTAAAACACGTTATTTCGCTTTCTCACTCTCTCGCTCATTAAGAGAGATAATATTAAAAAAAAGGACAATATTAATTAACTCGCGTTTTCTTTATTGATAATTCCGAACCTTACAAAGATCGAAATGCTTTGACCATTCCAACTAGGGCAGGAAGATCCTGTGTAAATTCGTTATCCAATTATAAGGGAGAATATAATTGTGATAGGTTACATACGTAACACAGTGTATAAAAAAACTTTTGTTACATTTTAATAAATAAATTTCAGTTTTATCATCAGTATATAATTAAACTTGTAATTGATGTAAATTAAAAATACTTATTTATTAAAACAACTTTAGATAATTAAATAATAAATATATTTTTCCATTTAGAAAAAAATCTTTTAAAAAAGGAACTTTGTAAAACAAAATTCGTACAAATTTAACATACATATACATTATAAATAATTTTATATTAATTTTATATTTCAATTTAATTTTTTTTTTTTAAATGATGTATCAAATGCAATTAACAAAAAAGTTCAAATTCATAATAATTTAGTATTGAAAATTTGTTCATATTATTAATATTGATAATTTTATTATATAAATTTTTCTTTATTATAAAGTAGTATTTTTAATTTTTTAAGTTTGCAAGTTATACTTTTATATAATTAAAAATTTTTTTTTTAAACGAATTAAAATCAACTATCAACATCATTACCATTAGTATACGAATCATAATTAGTCTTTTTGACCATTTTTCCAATGTTCTGGATTGTGGATGTCTGCTTTCGATGTTTGGAACACACGGAGATGCATTGCTTCAATGCCTTTGACGCTTTTGTAACGTCTTTCTAGAAGCATAAATTATCAAAGATCTTTTTCAACATTAAACCAAATACAAATTAGTTTATATATGAAAAATTATTTGTGATTACTAGCAATCGTGAATTTAGTAATTTTTTCAGTTGATTGATTGATTATGTATTGTATATGTACATCTTAATGGATTTAAATGATAATTCATGAAATAAATTTGATCATCAGAAAATTATTAATTTTAATTAGTTCTATAAACGCTATTTTACAAATATTGGGTACGTACATTAAGTACATCTTACTAAGCTACCACTAGTTACAGACTAAATTGGCGAATAGATGATAAAAATCTAACGAAATTAATGTACAGTTTTTTTGGTATTTTTAAATCTTTTAATTTCATTTTGAATCAAAAGTTAGGGTTGTAGTATATGAAAACAATTTTTTAAAGTTATAAGTAATATTTTGAAAAAGTTTTAAGAGATTTATGTAGTGCTATTTTGAATTGTTTTTTTCATTTTTCATATATTTATTTTTTTATTTATTTTTATTTATTTATTAAAACCTATTCCACATATGTTAATTACAGAATTTTTTATTTTTTATTTAGGTAATTGGACACAATTGTATAAATCTATATGTTTAGTAAGAACATTTTTTTTAATATTGTATATTTTTTTATTTTTCAAATAGAAGGCTTAATGAAGGAACCAAATATATTACTGAAACATCATCGACAAATTAATATAAAATATCATATCTTATTATATATTTTTTTTTAATTATATTATTATATTTATTGTTGCCGTTAGGGGTTTCTTGCACGTCGGTGTGATGCCTGCACTATCATCCCCTAAAAAGAAATTCAATTTTCTTTATTTTCGGGTCGTACCTCCCACTAACATATGCAATTACTTCATTTGATTCCAATGATAAGTTTTATAAGGATAATGTGATGATTTCGTTATTTTATTATTAACTAATTATTCATTAAAATTTATTTAAAGTTATAAATTGTGATTTGATTAACCTTGTATGGGTCTGCAGCATTTAATATAAATTTATAGAATGTACGTACTATTGCAATGAGCTTGTTGGCTCATTGGTAAGACGCAGTCGGTGATAAACACTCGCGAGCAACGGTCGCATTCCGTTGTCACGTCGCAAATCATATCACTAAAATTTCTCTTGTGCACCGCAATTTAATAATCTTCCATTATTGCTCTTAGTCTTTTATTTTTCTTTATCTCCCACTCTTCCATTCTCTTTTCATTATCAACCCCCTCACCCTCTCCTCTCTTCCCCTCCCCTCCCCTTTCCCCTATAATAATGGGAGTCATTAAAAAATAATCAAAAAATAAAAATACAAAAAGAAAATAACAACAAATAAACAACACATAACAAATAAACTAAACATCATGGATAATACATATCCCTTGAACAACATGGACACGGGCATACTTGAAGTCTTCAAAAGGAAAGTAAGCGAAGCTCTTCTCAACCACAATATACCTCTCCCTTTCCTCTCATGGATATTCTGAATACTGCAACTATTCACAAAAATAAAAAAGGGAAGCTTAACCTGTATCCAAATCTTCGCATAAGTAGGTCAACAGCCTCTTCTTCAACACACACCAACCAGGCAGAGGAATCTGATGCGAACATTCCAATCATAAATAGATATGAAGTACTGCGTCAATTCGAAGAATCTTCAATCAACACTGCCCTGCAAGATACCACCTAGCTTCAAGCCCCGCTCAGTCTACACTCAAATTCCAACCATATCAACTATTTCAGCGCAACTGACAACCATTTTCATTACACTGCCAATCCAAGTAATCGCGTAAGTGATGGAAAAAGTGAAAAAATACTCCCTATAAATATATACTACACAGAATTAAAAAAAATAATTAACATCTTGTTAAGTAAATTCTCGACAAAAAATTTTTTGCTCAAAAGAATAAATAGCAAAAAAGACACCTTACAATTAAATAATATTAAATACTTTATCAAAGCAAAAAACTTACTTCAAACTAACAACTATCCCCCTTCTTTACTTTTACTCCAAAAAATCAAAAAAATATAACCATTTTGCTAAAAGGAGTCAAAGTGGATATTTCCCTCGAGGAAATAATACATGACCTACATTCAAAAAATATTCCCGACGTACAAATGGTGAAAATATGAAAATTTACCACTCGAAAATCAATTGCATCGGGCAAAGATCTCCTCATGATCTTAATTGAAACAATCCCCAATAGCAACATAAACAACATTTTCAAAATTAATTCGGTGCTTTACCAATCCATCACATGGGACAAATTAATGAAAAAAGAAATTACGCAGTGTCATAACTGCCAAGTGCTCGGTCACGTAGCGTCAAGTTGTAACCTAACTTATAAATGTGTAAAATGCGCAAAATCCCACTTACCCGGCAACTGCACCCTCCCCAAAAACAATGTATCCGATCCAGCCGATATCTACTGCGTTAATTGTAAAAACTTCGGGCATCCCGCTTCATACAGAGGTTTCCCAGTCGTCATAACTTACAAAAATAAAATTCATGAAAAAAGAACGTTGTTATCAAACAACAAAAATCTCAGAATTGAAAAAATATACACTAAATACACCCATCAGCTTTCATATGCTAACGCATTACAATCTAACCCTCCCTTATACTCATCTCCTAACACCCCCTCCGACTCACCCCTCCCCAACATCCTCACACCCCATCACTCTCCCCCTCCTCCTTCTAACAAATCTCTTGATAGCAATTCCGTCACCATATCTACTATCCAATCCCTTTTTTCTAATTTCCAAACCAATCCCATCAACTATCTTCAAGCTCAACTCACTTAACTACAAAACTACATAAGCAACAATGAAAAGCGAATAGATATGCTGGCAGACTCCCTAGCTGATCTCATTCACCCATAATGGCCACCATCCCTCCAACCTCAACCTCACATTCTCCTTACCCACCACCATCAATAAAAATCATATCCCTTAACGTTAATTCCATTATCTTAACAAAAAAATGATACGACCTGCTCCTAACCCTCGAACACCTAAACCCTGATATAGTCCTTCTCTCCGAAACTAAATTAAAATCACAACACAAAGTCACCTTCAACAACTACAACATTATTCGCACAGACAAACTAAATTCCACACAAGGCAGAGGAGTAGCTATCCTCATAAAGAAACATCTAAAATTCACCCTCATCAGTTCACCTACATTATCCAACTTCCATTGTCTGGAAACAGCCATCATCAAGATCAATCTCACCAACAACAACCGTTTCATCATATCCTCCTACTTCTCACAAAAACGCAATAGAAACTCTTTTAACTTCGAATTCTCTGAACTTTTCCACTCACTTAAACTCCATAAGCCCCTCAACTATTACATTCTAGCGGGCGATCTAAATGCCAAGCACAGAAACTGGAATAACTCAACCAATAACAATCGTGGTACCTTTCTCAAGAACTGGCTTTTTGCCAACTCCTCTCACTTTCGCACATCACTTACCATTCCTCCTCCCCTTCCTTCCCTGATAGTAATACATACATTCACCTTGTCATAGCCGATCATCGTATAAAAATCATAAATAGCACCCCCCCATAACCAAATCCCCATATTTTCATTCCCCAGCGATCATCTTAGATTAATCTTCATATTAAGCACCCCCAACACCTTACTTCCACCCCACCCTCACCCCCTCACCCCCTCATCCCTTTTCATCAGACAACAAGAACCTATCCAAAACTAACTGGAAACAATTCAAACACATCATTCAATTACATTATGAACTGGATATTGACCTCACTCTCACCTTTCAAACGACGAAATCGACGGTCAAATCACATACCTGGAATCTACCATTCGAGAAGCCATACACAAATCTACACCCCCACCATCACCTCCGCAATTATACCATAAATATTTAAACCCACTCATTAAAAAATGTTAAATGAGCGTAAATTCATCACTCGTATCATTAATAAATCTAAAAAACATGGCGCAAATCAGTCAATCATTCCCTTACATTTCCTCAAACTCACCCTCAACCGCATCAACATAGCGCTAACACACGAATTCAACAAATCAGTTAAATCCTTCTGACAATGAAAAGTCGCATCCCTCCCCCACACATACACCCCTGACCTTCCCCAAACTAAAGAAACATTTTAACCTCAATTCTAAATTCTCTACACCATTTATACAAATACCACAATCCAAACTCCCTCATTTACTCTCAAACAACTTAATTCTCTCCCATTCCCCTCATATCCTCCGATAATCATTACGCCTTCATCAACCCCATAGACATTCTCAACATAAAAGGCGCCTTCCTTCAATCAATCTATAATATCCCGCCACCCACAAACCCTGACTCATTTGAAAACTTAATAGATACAAAAACTTCTGAAATCCTAAACTCTACTCACCCCTCCAACCTCCTCACCCGTTTTTCACTGCATAACTCTGCTCTGAACCCCTCATAACCACCGGATCTCCCAACCTTCTTCGTCAATCACTCTTCTCACATCTCACCCACTCGTCCCATTCGTCATTTTTCTCAACATAGCTTTTTAATTAATCTGTTATTGTGTGATGCATTCTTTCAATACTTCTATTAGATTCCAAGTGATATGCTGTCGAACTGAATTTTTTTATGCCGAATATTTCTACAAATTTATCTAATGTTTTATTTATAAAGTGACTCCGATGATCTATTAGTATTGATAAAGATGGTCCAAAATAGCATATCATATTTTCTGTTAACTTCCTAGCTACGTCTTTAGCCGTTGCCCGTTTTACTGGTACCAATATACAGTATTTATTTAATAGGTCTTGTATTGTTAGTATATATCTATTTCCATTTTTTGTTTTAATTAAAGGCCCATAAAAATCCATTGACATTTTTTCCAATGCATTAAGGGTGTGTCGCTAATTGGTATTGTGGTTTTAACTCTTATTAATTTATTTGTTTAACATTTATGATAACTTTTTACGAACTGCTCTATTTCCGCAAGCATAGTTTTCCAATAATAATCAGTTGCTATATTTTTATAAGTCTTTGTAATTCCTCTATGGCCGCTTATTGTTGATTCATGATATTCTTTTATTATTAAGTATCTATCTTGTATCTTTGGAATGGGTAAGTTGTCTTTTATTAATGCGATAATAATTTCTTCGTTATCAAATACCTCATTACATACTTCGATCAAATCCATTCAGATTCTATTATCATTTGTAAATCTCTAATTATTGCTGTGCTATGTATATTGTTTCTTTGGCACATTATTTTTAAATTTTTCATACTGTTTTTTATATCAGTTTTCATCGCAGAATTTTCTATATGATTTTTAATTGCTATACCCATGATATTAATATTATGTAATTTCTTTAAATTAATTTCCCCTTTTAAATAATTTCTTCCTAACCATGCTTCAGTTTTTATGTATCTTCTTTCTATTAATGCTTCTATTACTTCAGTATTTAGTAATACGTCAATTGTCATTAAGAATACTATGTTTTCGCGATATTTGAAGGGATAATCATCTATTAATTTTACTCTTGTAAATTTTTGTGATACGTCATATGGTCTCCATGGGGGCCTATCTGTTAGGAGGTGTATTCGCCTCACATGATATCGTTCGAGCGCCGGCGGTCCCCCCGCTTTTGGTTCGGACTCGTTGTCACTTGGCCCTGTATCGGATTCATAGATTGTCTCCGCGCTCTTAACATTCTTTCCGTATTTAGTTCCTGGTATAGTAAGTAACATTTCAGTCTTTCTGTCTCTCGTATTACTGTCGTCTTCGTTGTCTTCATTATCGTTAGAGTCGTCCGTTGAAGCACAGCTGATTTGTCTTTGTTTTATTTCTACATATGGGGTACAATGATTGTTTTTTAAATTTAAATATATTATTGGATATCGAATATTATTAATAAAGTGCCAATATATAACTTTTTCTTCAGTTAATTCAAAGTGAATGCATACGTTAATTTTAAACTCTTTTCTAAAAATGTAAACACAGTCGTCCGTTCCCCATTCATTATTTGATTCCAAAATTTTCTTTG
Organism: Eupristina koningsbergeri; assembly: GCA_018907245.1. NCBI lineage: Eukaryota > Metazoa > Arthropoda > Insecta > Hymenoptera > Agaonidae > Eupristina > Eupristina koningsbergeri. Next base: position 1,249,233 of record JACCHV010002976.1, read on the forward strand.
CATCTATGGGTTCATAACAATTATTTAAATAATCAGATTTTGACAATTTTCTTCTTAATTCTAACAATGATAGCGGTATATTTGCGGCTATTTTTAAATTCTGAAATAAATAATTTCTCGGAGGTTCTGATGAATCTAGCTCCTCTCGTACTAACTTTGTATCCGGTTTGACACATTGAGCCACTTGATTATATAATTTTAAGTATTCTATTCCACCTTTGCTACTTGATGAATTAATAAAATTTTTAGTTTTATCTGACAATTGATTCGTTTCGTTACGAGTTCTGCTTATTATATTACTTAAATTAATAATTGATAATAGTGTACTTTCGTTTAGAGCAAATGTAGATAGTTTATCTTCCCAGTAACTGTCCTTACCCCGTATTTCTGATCTATTATTTATTTATTTCTTTTCCCTAATACAGACATCCCAACCTTTTGACTTGACATTAACTCTTTTTGTAATTTCTACTGTATATTGTTTATTTTCTGAAGTATTTGTTTTCTGTAAGAATTTTCCATTTTTATCGGTTTGATCGTCAATTCTTTTTATTACTGTACTATTTCCTTTACTATCATTGTCAATTATTTCAATCGCTTCTAAAGAACTATCATCATCACTCGAGGATAGATTATGAAAACTAAGCCTTTTTTTTATTTTAATTAAATTCCTGTTTTCTTTAGGTGTGCTTGATACTATTCTGTCTGTTATTTTATCTACTTCCCTTTCTTCGGTCTCGCTTTCATAATCGTCATTTGATTTCATGAGATTATTTTTATTTTTGGTTTTTCGAACTTTCTTTTTCTTCTTTCTTTTCCATGGATTATTATTCTTATTTGGTTTCCAATCTTTGCTTTCATTTCCATTCGACTCATCTTCCGATTCAAATTCGCTTTCACTATTAGGTTTTTCCTCTTGTCTTCCTTTTTTTATGGCTCCTATTGTTTTGTTATTAATTTCGTTTGCCATATATTGTTCTTATTTTTCTGCTAATCCATACAATTCTTTGTGAGGTAACTCGGGATTGACTTCATCTTTCTGCAGCGTCGGATTTCTTGATAATGCATCAGCATTCTCGTTCTTTAACCCTGGTCTGTATATTATTTCAAAATTATAACCTTGTAATAATGTCTTAGTTCTGTTAAATCGCGTATCTAAATGCTTTGTCGTGTGGAAATGTTTCGAAGGTTCATGGTCAGTTATTACTGTGAATCTTGTCCCATATAGATAATGCCTAAATTGATCTTTTACAAATACTACTGCCAATAATTCTTTATCATATGTTGAATATCTTAATTCCGGTCCTCTTAAACATCAAGATGCATATGCACAAGGCCTATCATTCCCTAGTTTTCCGTGACTTAGTATAGCTCCCAAAGCGTAATCCGATGCATCAGTGATAACGATAAACGGTTGGTTTAAATCTGGTGCTTGTAAAAATGGTTCACTACATAATATTTCTTTAATTTTGTCGAATGCAATTTGTTGTTTTTGTTCCCAGTAAAATGGTCTTTGGCCCTTAATAACTTCTAATAAGAGAAAAGTAATTTTTGCATAATCTTCTATGAATTTTTGATAATATCCAGAAAATCCCAAAAATTGTTTTATTTTTTTGGCAGATGTTGATGTAGGATAATTTCTTACTGCTTTAACTTTTTCCGAATTCATACGTATTTTGCTTGGGCCAGCAATATGACCCAATACTTTTGCTTCATGTTTTAAAAATTGACATTTCTTTGGTTCCATTGTTAGGATTGATCTTTCCAGCTTTTTTAGCAGCATCTCTAATCGGACTAGATGTTCCTTTAATATTTCTGAAAAGATAATAATATTGTCTAAGTAAACCTCTATTTCCTCTCTAGATAATCCCTCCAATGCTAATTCCATGGCTCTCATAAAGATTGTCGGTGCCTCTTTTAATGCTATGACCATTCGTTCGTACTGAAAACTACCCTGCGGACCCGATGAAGCAGTTAATGCTGCATATTCCGGGTCCATTTTTCTTTGAAAAAATCCCATTCTTAAATCCATGATAGATATATAAGTTGAACCCGATAATTTCTCTATTATTTCGTTAATAAAGCATAATGGCTAGCAGCTTCCCAAGGTTTTCTCGTTTAATTGTCGAAAATCTGTAACTAATCTCCATCTTTTATTTCCCTGTGCATCAGAATATTTTGGTACAATCCATGTCAAAGAAGAATAGGGTGATACTGATGATTTAAGAATATTTTGTTTCCCTAATTTATCTATTTCCTTTTTTTATACTTCCTTTAAGGCAGGAGGATATCTATATTATTTATTTTTTAAAGGTTCTTTAGATGTTAGTTCAATTTTATGAATAATTAAGTGTGTTGCATGCAATGGTTCATTATCTAATCCGAATTCCCTTGCATAAGGTCTTATTGTTTTGCAAATCAAATTTTTCTCTTCTTGGTTACTTCCTTCGTGATCTACAAGGGTCATGATCTTTTCTAACCGTTCTTCCCGAATTTCAGGATTATTTTTTAACCAATTATTAAATTTCATTATATCAGTTATTACTTCATTAATATTTTCTTTATTAATTTCGCCGATGGCTATGTTATTTATGATTATCTCGTTATTCTGTTGTTTACTCTCATTATAAAATGTCTCCAATTTCCGTATCATATCTTTCTTTTGCAACGTTACAAGGTATTAATTCAACTTCGGGGAGTGGTATAATGACTTCCTCGTCGTTAGTGTTACTACAATATGCAAATACAACGCCATTTTGTTTGATTGTTAAAAAATTTTCGAATTTGATCTAGGGGCTAGGTCTTGTGGTGGTACAAATCCTATGCCATAATTCCCTTTTATGCGAGCAAATATGGCTTTTTTGTTCGGCCTGGAATTTCTAATGCATTATCAAGAGCAAACGGAATCCATGCGTTACCCAATTTTAATACTTTCTGCTCAGACATGACAGTGCCATTATATTTCATAATCATGTCCCATCCCAGAATACCGTCGACGTCAATCGGGTGATTATTTTGAGCGAGATGAAACTCACATTCCGAGTCATATATTTTTATCATTATAACTCCTTCTGTTAAATATTTTCCTTCCGTGAATCCATGCATCATGATATGAGGTTCCCTGCATATTTTATCACGTGCTCGTATCTTATTTCTTTTAATAACCGATATTTCGGCCCCCGTATCTATGCAAAATGTTGCTTTTCCTCCTGTAAATTCCTCGGCATATACTAATATTACTGGTAACTCGCTTGTTTTCTTAATTGCGTTTATCTTTGCCGTTCTTATTATTGGAGAGTTTGTGACTATTTTGGAGACGTCTTGTTCAAAACCGAGAGTTTGTGATGAGCATTTTATTACTTTAAATCATTTGCATTATCGAAATTTACTACTGGTTGAAGTGAAGGTTGATCTCTTATTAAATTAACCTTTGCATCCTGAGAATAATTTGACCCTTGATTCAGCCGATTATACGTTTGACCCTGATGATTATTATTATTGTTATTGTTATTATAGTCATTATTCCCATTATTGTAACTATCATATCTTCCTTTATTAGTATAATCATTTCTGTCATTGTTTTTATATCGATTATAACCTGAAGTATGAATAGGCAATCCCGAATTATTTCTTGCATAATTATTACAATTATTTGGGATTAATTGTCCTCTAGTGTTATTATAATTATTAACCCGATTGTTGCCATTATAACAATTGTTACTAATTCTGCCATTATCGATAAATCTGTTAGGTGGACCCTGATAGCCCGGTCTTTGCTGCCCTGGATTTTTACTACTCATTGATATACCCCTTCTCTATTTCATATTCCTATGCAGACTGCGACACTCTTTCCACTCATGGTTTTGTTTATTACAAAACCTACACTATTTTGGTTCTCGTTCATTTCTTATTAATTCACTGTTGACTAGGCTAAGTAAGGACTCTCTTGTCTCCTGTTCATATTCCACCTTAGTTAATAGCTTCCTCCAATGATAAGAGAAATGTCGTGTTTATTCTAAATGTTATTGTATCTGTTAACCCTATAGTGAATTTGCATACAATTTTTCTCTTAGTCTTCGTAATTAATAGAAAAACAGTTTCTCTTTGTTATTGCTTCCAATTTAAGGGCCGAATATAAATCTTCTCTTAATATTCTTATTCTATTTCCGAAATCTAAAACCGATTCACCCTTTCCCTGAATGCATTCCCTTATTTGAACTAATAGTCTTTTAACTAACCCCGGAGTACCGAATCTTTCGCCTATATCAGTAATAAATTGATCTATTGATCTATAACTTTCTAGATTCGATCCGAACAATCGCCTCGCTGTGCCCGTTGTTTTATTAATTAAAGCACACAGAATGTATTTTTCTACTTCGGGTCCCCCGTATTCCATGGTATTTTTTATCCAATTTATTAAATTAACAATTTCACTAATCTCTCCCGAATACGTTGACATTTGTCGTATAATTTCATGCTGAGGAATACTTAACCTGTAATACGGCTCAGAATTTTGATTAAAATATCGGCTTGTATTGATTCTTGGCACCGATTGATATATAGTTTGAAATGGCTCATATCCTAAATTATTTGTATCCCGCTGATATGGACCGTCGATCCTATTCCTAAATGATTTAATTTCGCGTCTTAATTTTAATATTTCGGTCATTAATTCATTTTGAATATTCGACGTTTCTTTTGATTTTTCGCATTCCTCATATAATCCGTTACCTACATTCGGTTTTCGGGTTACATTAATCGAACCCTTCTGTAATCTAGCCACACCGACACTCAACCTTTCCAATAATTTTCGATGCATTTGTTCGTTCATGTCTTTATTATTTATTTCAGCGTCAGATTTAATTCCTCTCGAGCGTGATTGCGCTTTTTCTGTCTTAACGTCGTCCACTTCTGTCAGTAACTCGTATTGTTCTTTCCCATTATCATAACTTAATATCGCGGGATCGGGATTGGAATGTTCTATCATATATTGCTCTATTCTATTTCCAATAGATTCTCTAGTCATTTTATTATTTAGAAAGTCAAATTCCGTCATTAACTTATCGATATTATTCCAGCAAACTCGCATTTGTTCTTGGGATTTTGCTGCGATCGTCAGCATATTGTGAGCGGTTTCAAATATTATATCGGTTTCTTTTTCAAAGTCCCAATCGCCTAACCCGTTTACCGTCGATGTCACTAAGCGCGGCCTTGAACTTCGTTCTTGCGATTTACTTCTGTTAAATAAGTTAATTTTTCTGAATATCACCCACTAATTACTAACAATAATAATGTAATTTATGACAATTTTATATTTGATAATAAAGCAATTAATTAATTCGAAAAGGAAAAAAAAATGTCTAATGTAATTAAAATATTATTTTTCTTAATCTCGGTTCGAGTCTCTCTACTCACGATTCAATTAGCAATTATATATACATATACACATATATGAATTACACAATATTATTTTTCATATAATTGATCTTTACTTACATGAATATGACTACTATAATTATCAGTAACACACAGGTCATCACTGTTTCCTGGTTGTAGTCACTTATTTTTTATTTTTTCACTTTATTTTATCGACGCGAATTTTGATTAATTAATTTTTTTCTTACTTCGACAGAAATCCTAATCACGGCACCAATATTACGTCATATAATTCTACTATATTTATTTATTTATACTCCGTAACTACTTATTTATATATTTATTTATTATCGCGTTTATTTGTCGCGTTACTTATTTATATCTTTATTTACTTGCTTAATTATAATACGATGATTTCGCAGTTCTTTTTCTGTCGTAGATAAATCGGTCGAAGCGATTCAGCCTTCGTGAGGTTTTAGGATTGAAATAAATACAATTTATTAATTCGCGTTAAAATACCGATTTATTAATAATAAATGGGAAGAGAGAATTTAAAGTGTTAAACCAGCCTGTAATTCGAACTAGAGTTTTATTATCGTGTCCGTATTAAATATGATACTTATGTTATCGCGAATCTACTTGGACGTGTGAGTCTGTCGTGGTGTCTTACCAACGAGAGTCCCCAGCCGGGATAATTATAACAATGAACCGAATACCAATGATAAATAAGAATCCCCCTCGATGCTCATGTCCCCCGATTTATAGAGAAAAACTGCTAACTCTTCCTGTCCTCCCACCTGGATCGTTCCCATTGTCGGCCTTAATTCATATTTTTGTCACCTTTAGTTCATTAACCCTGCTATATTTTTCTCAATCTCTTGCCCAATACTATTCTTATTAATTATCAGCAATATTTTAATGTGTGTAGTGGCTTGGTCTTCTGCAATTACTTTGCGTAATCCTTTTTGGGTATGCGGAAAATTTTTTTAGTAAATGAAATTATTGTACTCCGTTACATAAGTAACAATATAAATAATATAGTTTTACATAATTGTATAAGTATTTAATTTTATAAATTCTTTATATTATGTCTACATATGATATATAAAACTTTTAATATTTATGTAATTTAATAAATATATAATATATTATGCAACAAAGAAATAATGAAGCACCCGGTACAGCTATTGGAGTGGCTAAACCTTTATATTACTAACTTCTTTTTCGATAGCTACACCAGAAAATAAGATAAACTTTTATTAAATAAGAACAGACAGAAGACAAGTGTTTTTTCAAGTAAGAGGGTAGTATTTTTCCACACATTGATATACTATTGAATAACTATTATATAATATAATGATTATAGCAACTCTAAAATACATTAAAAAATAAAAACGTTTTTTACCTGATAATTAATTTTTATCATAGTTATATTGAATTATTATTTTATTTAATTTATTATCTACTAGGAGTATGTACCATATAAAACTTTATTTAAAAAATGGTAAATTTTGTTTAAAAAATTTTGTATTAAATTAAATTTAATATATAATAAATTTAAAATTTACCTTTTCGTTGTATTTAATACTTATATTTTGTTCTTTTTCTTTGAGCCCTAGTATTAAATAAATTTTCAAAACTTGCGATAATATCATCAAAAGCTAGACGAACATGCTCAAGAAGAAATAGATAAAACATAATGAATGTCGTAGTGTAAGCATAAAGTAATAAAATAATAAAAATAATAATATTTGTAAATAAGGGTAAAATTCAAGTAAATAATGGTGTAAGTGAGGACCCATTTGTCATCTGTCTGGTTTTGAATTGTAAATCTGTAAACGGACAAATAACTCAGGGCGGGTATTTACAAGGAAGAGAAGGGGAATGAGTGAGAAGAAATTGGAAGGGAAGAACGGTCACTCACTTGTTCTTCCTTTATAGAGAAGTAAAGTTGACATTGCCTAGATAATAAATAACTCGTAGGGAAAATAGCCCACAAACACTAAAACTGAATTGTGAACACTACTATTATTAAATAAAAAAAAATTTCCTATATTTTCATTTTTTCCCTTGATCGCAATTTGAACAATACTATTATAATTAAAATATATTGAAAAATATAAATAGATATACATATAAATAGAACCTGTTCAAAAGTAAGTGTTGCCTCAAGGAATGCAAACAGACTATTGCCTAAGGAATGATACATGCTATTGTCGGACCAGGGCTCGAGTATTTGTTTTGCCTTTTCAAAATCATTATTCAAAAAATAATGTACAGCTTGTTGTGCTTGTAAAATAGCTGTATCAAAATCCATTGATGGTCTAAAAAATTAAGAAAAACAACATACATGTTACGGAACGATTATTGATTAATTAAATCTTTAAAGTTTAATAGAAAGGTGATCGATCATCTAGATTCGCATGTGATTTTGAGAAAAAATAAAAATATGAAATAAATAAATTAATTAAAAAGAAGAAATGAAAATGACAACTGATAAAAAAAAACTTTAAGAAATTATAAATTACATATATATTTAGTGTCAGGCTACAGGATGGAAATTACTTAAGATCTTGGCATTTAGTTTATATATTTATTGACAAATTGTTTAGAGATATAAATTATACTATATATCGTAAAATATACAAAACCAAATAAATTACCGTTTGATGCATTACAGGTATCGGACCTAATAGTCGACTCGTATTACAATTTGTAACGACTGTTAATCTTTTATTAGATTTTGCAGAAGTAGACAAGTATGCTAGTTTGGTATTTTTTTACTCAATAATAGGGAATTTCATCTGCACGCGTCTATTATATATATAATTAAATTTAATTAAATGTAGAGTGCGTGTAGGTCGTTTATAGCTATTTTAAATAAAAATAAATGTAAATTAAGTAATGTTTACATTATAAGGATTTTTTTTAAATGTCTACTGGACAATATTTTATGGCAGATAAATAAATTGTAAAATGCAACCGTATATATTTTGAATAATCGTTTAGCTTAGCTCTAGAAAAGCGACCGTTTCAACATATGAATTTCGCAAGCGATTTTTACAGACACTACGCGGGGTACTGAGGGGTAAAATTTTTAATAAAAAACTTTAAAAATAGAAAAAAAATTTTAACTAGAAATATCATTTGCTCGAACTCGACAAGTTACAGTTTTCTCGTTTCCATCACAATTAAAAAAAGTAAAATAGAATGATAGAAAATTGATGGGAAAGTTTAGAGACAAGATAAAAAACTATGACCTACTGAAAACAATAAAAAAGAAAAGGAGTAAGAAGAAAAAAAGAGGAGAAACAAGAAGGGGCAGTAACAGGAAAGAAGAAATAAAGAAGACGGAATATATTGTGATATCCGTATATAGTATTATATAGATATAAGATAAAAAAGCGATGATTAAAATGTAAATAAGATAATGTAAATAAAGCGAGAGATGTAATGAAATGTATAAACGAAATTCATTGCAAGGCCGAAAGGCTGGAAACGTAACAATATTCATTTTTCAAACGTAAATATATTCATTTTTAAAAAAATAAAAATTTCTGTTAATTATTATTATACGTTAAAAATAAATAACATTTAACCGAGTAATTAAATGAGCCATGATTATACTTACAAAGGTATATATTCTTGTGCATCTTGAAACTAAAACATAAAAAAAGATATTTATTATTTTTAACGAAATAAATATTAAATTTATGAAAATTTTAAATGATAGAAATATACCTCATCTTCCCCTTCCAGATCAGACATTTTTAATTATTATCACCACTACTGAAACATAAATGTATTGACAAATAATTAAGCAATTAAAGATCATCAACAATAATTAAAAAAGAAAATTATATTAAAATTCATTTAAAATAGTAATTTAGAGTAATTATAACATTTATTTTTCCTACGTTATCATATTTTAATATAATAATATAAATTAAAATTTAATTAACAACTATATACCTAAATTAAATTTGATTGTCATGAACATGATATGTAGTCACTTCAATTGATCTATTCAAAACATTTCAAACATTAACAAGTTGTATGAAAATTGTTTTATATTCAAAATATGCATTAATAATTATTAAAATATTGAAATAAAAAAAGTCGTATAAAAATGTGATTTAATTTAAACAAAAACTGAATATATAAATATATTTCAAAATAATATGTAAAAGAAGGTATATTATTTAACTTCTTCATAAAACTCTTTACTAGGCCTCCAAGTCTCGCTACTCTCATCCAACCCCAAAGCTACTATATCCACTGTCCAAAACTCCACGTTACCGCTGAGTATGGAAAACGCACCGTGGAGAGCATTACTACTATTCTTGGTGAAACCTCTCATGCAAAGCCCTTTTATGAGCTTGTATCGATCGAGTCAGGGTAACCGCAGTAGCTAGGATTCAAGGGTCCGAAACATGGTAAAATCGCTCTCTTATATAAAACCTATCTAACCTTTCGACTAAGAAAAATAAGATTTTAATGGGATTATCTCAGAGATCTGAGCCAAGTCATCATTCCTCACAATGGTACACGAAAATTTAGTTCATGAAAAGTGAATTCATGTCTCAATATCAACTATCCTGTCCACTCGACTAGCGAAATTCCGGGGTCGAGCTTTCTACGAAGATACTAATAGTGCAGAAGAATATTCTCGACTCACTACGATGAAGCATGTCACCTTTAATGATCTCCACGGATAAAAGCACAGTTGTCCTCGGTAGCTGCGTGCTAGCACTTATAAGAATAGAAACAATATAGAAACAATAGCATTAATCCTTCTAGGGGTGCTGGATTTGGAATGACTAAAAATAAAGGCACCGCTCGTATTTGCCTGCCGTCTTTCTTAAAGATAGACATATTTACGATGGCATATATGTATAAATGTATTTGTAATTATGTAAATATGGAATGGTTGCGTGATATATAACCGCAAACCTTTTTTTTATGCAAAGTTTTGTAATGACGTATTTATGTACTTCTTACATTGAATTTGTAACCAAGTTCAATAATAATAAATAAAAGCGAACTCTACAGTCGTGAACTAATTCGTAATTTTCCGCAAAAATTATATAACCCACGAGTTCTTTCGCATACCCTGACTGTTTTTTTTTTTTAATAATTATACTACTATGTAGCAGCATGTACGTAGTTTTAAGAAAATATTGTAATCTTAGAGTTAATAAATGGCGAATATGTTGGATTTAATATAAAAATGACAAATCAGAGTTTCTTAACCTTACTAAAAACTTTCTCTATTAATGACATTGGAGATAAATAGTCGATGAATTAAATAAATTATAATAAATCAGGAATAATTTTTAACATCTGTAAACTTAATTTTATAACACCTGTAAGTTTTGCTGATAGGTATTCGAAATAATGTTTAGGTAAAATAAGAAAGCTTTAAGATTGTTTTATTTATTTAGTCCAGATATAGAAGTAATTTTTATGGGATAACAAGTCAGAATTTTGAACAAAGTGAAAATAAAAAGTGAGAAGTAAAAGTTTCTACTGTCCATTTAATTGTTATCGAAACCTTCCCTTAGTTGCTTTGTATTTAAAATATTAATAAAATTATTGATTTTTCCACACATCACGTCTTTATAGTTAAGGCATCGAATATTAGATCTCTCTGGTTTAAACAAATTTCATTGGGCCGTAGAAAAAAAGCCTTCTACAATTTAAAATTTTCCAAAAGAAAATAAAGATTAAATTCACTTAATTGTGGAAAATTTTGATTAATTTGATTTCCATAAACTGTGGAGCCTTTAATTATTTTATTTTAAACGATTTATCCTTGTAAAATTTCGGAATTTGATATTATTTCTCTAGAATTATTTTATAGAACATCCTTTTGTTAATTATTTTCTAATCATTTTTCTGAATGTTAACCATCACTTTTAAGAAAGAGAATACAAAACTAGGCATTATTTTTCAATATACTATCAAACTATTAAATCATATATTTTAGAGATTCCCGCGACACCATTTTAAATACACTCTGATTTTGTGTCAATTAATTACAATATCAATAATTATTTGTATTTATACCCTCAAATTATTTACAATTGAAAATCCTTATTTATAAACCAAAAATTGAGGTATATTTTTAAAATAAAAAAGTTAGTGACTGAAGTCCATTAAATACTCTCAGATATTTATGAATTCATAATGAACGAAAAATTTTGTAAATGCTTTCAATTACTCAAGTTTAAATATCTGTTTTAATAAATTATCTATTATCGATATATTAATAGCTTATTTTTACAGCAGATAGAAATTTTATCACAATGAGATAAGGTATGAAAAAAATTTACTGTTTTATCAACTTTACATCTATCAATACAACATGTTAAAAAGCTTTATTTTTTTCTAAAACTTACATTTATATACATATATTTTTATTAAATTGAGTAAATTTTCATACATATAATTTTAACTCTATAAATTCTCCAGAAATATTGTAAAAAATAATAAAAATTTATGATAAACTTTTATTTAAAAAAGACTTGAAATTGGTATATAGTATAAGCTTTAACATAAAATAATATACACAATTAATAAATAATATATAATTATGTAAGAATGAAAGTTTGTAAGGTAGTGATAAGATTTCTTAAGTTTACTAGCGAATAAAACAAACTTTAATTTACATTAGTAAGTCGCTCTTGCTCTAATCTACGCATCTATAACAATTCTGATTTAAGGTGCTTTGCTCAGCTTTTCCCTAGCTTGCCTGTGGATGGGATTTTCCCTCGATTTTGCTCCCTATAACAGACCGGTGCCCACAAATCACACACCCCACACATTTACTTTGACCATACAACATACCTGTATTCACTCACACATACTTACTCACTCTTTCTCCCTCCTCGGTTAAGTCAGTGATTTTTTTTTTTAAAATACATCAAAATATCAAATTCCTAGAATATATTTTATTACGATAATAATACTTCATAGTATTGTAGTGGGCATGAAAATTTGCCAACAGTAAAGAAAATCATATATGTATTTATACTTCGAATACATTCACTTTCTGTTATTATTTGAGTGAAAAAAATAATAATGGAAAATTCATCCGACGCCAAATTTCTCGGGTACTTAAAGTATCGAAAGTGCCATTAGTTTCGAACAATCTATCGTGTGCGCTTCTCAATAGACACTTAAGTCTTATGTAAAAATATTCGTGAGTTGAATAAAGTGATCAACGTCCTCTTTATCTCTAAATAATTATTATTATTACTTAGTAATCCTCATTCCCAAAGTATAAATAAGTAACAATTTTAAGGAAGTATTCCAGTCCCCTTGATGACAGTATTAAGCAAAATCTTTATTAGCTACGATTATCTGTAAATTTTTCGTTTATATTATTAAAGTCTATTACACACAGAGGATCGCAATTATAGTGATGATATTGCATAAAGCTCCATGAAAACATAATTGTGCTGACTTTTTTTATTGGCTGCATCAGCAATTCATAAGAATCAAATTCATTCAATACCTTGTAGAAATCATTCAATGATTGTATGCAAAATATCAAAAACTAGAGTTTTATATTTATAATATATTTTGAGTAATTAACGTACGGGAATATTTTTTTTCATTCAGCCGGCTTGTGTACTCCCAAAAATTAATGAAAAATAATATTTTTTATTATAGTAATTTATTAATATATTAAATCATAATATTTATCAATATTTTAATGATAATAACAATATTTTTTAATAACAATAAGAAGAAGATAACAATAAAATGTAATAATATAATTTTAAATTAAGAGAAGAAAGCTATAAAATGACAAAATAATGAACTATTAGGTATGAAAGCTGTTCGTGCATTGTCAATCTTTTTCTTTTTAAATAAGAAGTATCATTATATATATATATATATTTATATTGTATTGTTTTCAAAATAAAATTTAATAAAAATACTAATTAAAAATTTATTAATTTAACAAAATATAATAATACTATTTTCATAATTGTGTTTTACTTACCCATTATAATTCCAGCAATATTTTTTATATTTATTTAATAAATAATAATTAATACATACATTATTTAGAGTTATTTACACACATTTATCATTCATGTTAGCTATGTATATATATATATAATTATTAAAATGGATTTCTCTAATGTCGACGAAACTGTGAACCTTGTGAGAGCGTTTAAGTTATATAGTGTTACAGAAATAAAGAAAAATACAGTGCAGAACAAGATAAAAAAGTGATAGAAATGTAGTGAAAAAAATTACAGGAACGAAAGAAATAATAAAAAAAAAAGTAGTGAAAGTTTGGTGTGAAAAGAAAAAAGTTTTTACAGTGAGTTAAGAGGTTAAGTGACAGCAGGAGTAGGAGGAAGCCGGTGAGTGCAAAAATCGTAGGAGCGCGGAACCAAGCAGTACGAGAAAAAAGGCAAAGACGGACAAAGAGAAAATGGTCCCAGAAAGCGCAGACCTCTGAAAGATTAGAACAGAGGAATGTAGAAGTGGGAGCACAAGGACGGAACATGAAAAAAATGAACCAGAGAAAGAGGAAAAACAAAGCAGGAAGGAGAAGACCTCCGAATAACAAAAACGATGGCACACAGATGACGTTAGACATCAAGAAAAAAAATGATATAAGGTGTCAATCATAGAAAGAGACGTGTGGGAAGAAATTGAAAGGATAAGGGTGGAGGAGAAGAAAAAGAGGGAAGAGGAAAGAGAAAAATGGGAAAGGGAATCAAAGGAGAGAATGAAGAAGTTCGGGAAAAAATACGACAGGGAGATTGAAAAGTTGAAGGAGAGCCTGAAGAATACAAGGACATGGGCAAGGAGAATGAAAGGCAGTGTTAAAAGCTTAGAGGAAAAGTGCCGTCAGTTGGAGGAGAGTGAAAAGAAGCAAAAAACAGAGACGGAAAACAACGGAGGAGATAGTAGTGGAAACGGTATATGGGCGAAAGAAGGAAACGAATCAAGGCCGGGGAGCAGGATGAGCGAACGTTCCAACTGGAGCAGAGGGAGTAATGGGAGCCAATGGAGCTTGGCCAGATTGGGGATCTCAGAGAGAGAGAGAGAGAGAGAGAGAGAGAGATATTAAAATTAAAATTAAATAATATTTTTATTGTACATTATATTGTACATTGAATATAAATAGAAAATAAAATATTATATAGCTTATAATAATAATATTAATAAAATAACAGTAACAGAAAGTATAAATGTGGTTAACAATTATAATTGCTATGCAGATATAATTAATTAGATTTTTTTATGCTCAAGGGCAAGTAGGTGTGTATGCAGTTTGATCTTAAAGGCGTGTAAATCACTAATGTCTCGAAGGCTACTGGGTAAGGAATTCCAGAGATATGCGGTGTTGATGCTGTAGGATTTTTGTAGAATCTGTGTTGTGAAATGGGGAATGTCTAAGGGAGTTACATCTCCCCTCACAGAGCGAGTGGCTACTTTTATTTGAAAGAGTGAAACAAGATATGCAAGAGTGTTAGTTTTTAGTATCTTCTACAGTAAGCACAACGCAAAGTATTGCCTACGTCAGAGTTAGTGAGCCACTGTAATTCGCGTCTGTAGGGAGAAATGTGTTCATCCCTTTTCAAACCGTAAATGTAGCGTATACCAGTATTGATCAGTCTTTGGAGTTTTAGGTCAAGTTCTTCCGTAATGTCATAGTATACTAGTGTACAATAATCTATGATAGGATATAGAAGGGTTTATACAAGATGTTTGCGCAGTCTGAGGTTAGTGCTTTTCTTAAAGAAGTATAATCTATACATAATAGTATGTGCTTTATCGCACATATGAGAGACCTGCTTTCTTCAATTGAGTTTGGAATCAAGCACTATCTCCAGGCTACGCAAAGATGTTTATAGTTAATTTTAACGTTATCTATCATAAGGTAGTTTCTAGCTTTTGTATTTAAAGAGTTTATGTAGTAGGGAGAGCCAATTACTATGGCTTTAGTTTTGGAAAGGTTGAGCGAGAGATGATTGTTGGAAGCCCATTGTATGATTCTATCTGCGTTTGCTGTCATCTTGTCGGCGTGTGAGTTGAGTTCATCAAGGGGACAGTGACAGTAAATTTATAGATCATCAGCGTAGATTAGGTGGCTCGTCTGTGTGGAAAGGCACATGCTGATATCATTAATGTACAGCGAAAATAACAGAGGCCCTAGGACAGAGCCTTGTGGTACACCACAGCTAAGATTAATGTAAGATGATAGTGTGCCATCCATGTTAAGTACTGCCTGCTTCCTGCGAGAAAGGTAGGATGCTATCCAAGTGATGACTTTTTATGAGAGCTGGAAATTTGGGAGTTTATATAAGAGTTTTACATGATTTACCTTGTCAAAAGCCTTGCTGAAGTCAAATAGGATTAATAATGTGACTTGCTTGTGTTCTATGCCATATCTGATATTATCTGTAAGTTTAAGAAGTGCTGTCTGTGTAGCATGACTAGTACGAAAGCCTTTTTGGAAAGGATTTAGAAACATGCTTGATTCAAGATAGGATATTAGTTGCTTGTGTACTAGCCATTCAAATGCTTTTGATAGGAAGCAAAGTAAGGAAATGGGGCGATAATCAGATAGAGTAACTGGTTTACTGGTTTTGTCCAGTACGCAGACTATTGAACTTTTCCATAGACTGGGAAAACAAGATTCACATAGAGAGATATTAAAGCTTCTCTGAATAATGGGGCCTATCGCAGGTAGAGCTTGCATTATAACAGACTGTGGGATACCATCGATGCCACGAGCTTGAGAATAAAAATGGAGGACTGCTTCTTTAACATCTTGTAATGTTACTTCAGAGAAATGAAAAAGTTATAGGTATTGGCGGTTATGTATGGACTGGAGACTCTCCGTTACATTGGGTGGCTCAGTATAGTTAGAAATACTGCAAAAATATTCATTCAACCTTTTGGCAGTGAAGAGCAATGTGGTGTTAGATGCAGAAAATGCTAGACCTAAATGACGAAGTTCTTTCCATATATTTTTAGAATCAGTCAAAGATGAGAGACGTTTAAAATAATACTTTTGCCTTGCCTCTTCAATAGCATTATGTATAAAATCACGCGCGAGTATATACTGGTGTAGATCAGTGATTAAGCGAAAACGTTTAAAGTGCCTGTACAGTCTGTTCCGCTCCTTTAATATCTTTAATCCTTTAATAGAGAGAGAGATAAAGGGAATGAGGCGGATAATGGAAAACAGGGAGAGAAAAGACAGGGAGGAGAACTTTGTAATAAGAGAAACGAGCAGGGTCGAAATGGAAAAAGTCGGTGTGCAGAAGTGGGCGAGGATGTTTGTAGAAAATAAATTGGAGATCGAGGACACTATTAAAATCGCACGATAATGTGGTGCTTTGATTGTGGTGAAGATGGCGAGTCAAGAAGCGAGACATAGGGCATGGGAAAATAGGAAGCAGCTCATCAGAACAGAGTTTTTCCTCAATTTCGATCTGACATACGAGAAAAGAGTTATTCAGAGCGAAATAAAGGAATTAGTGCAAAAAGAGAGAAAACAGGGGGTATTTGTAAGGTGTGACTTAAGAAAATCTTTGTTGGTGACAGATGGAGAAGATGGATAAGGGAAACAGAGATGGACAATAAGTTTAAGTTAATAATACGAGATGTGAAACAGAGGGAAAAGGAGAGGGAAAGAAGATAGGCAAGGGAAGAAGCAGAGAAACGCTATAAAGTACAGTGATATAAGTATAAGTGAGAAGAACAGAGAGGACAGAGAGAAGCAGGAGCCAGAAAGAAATAAAAATAAAAACAAGGAAAATAAGGAGATGTCAAATTAGACGAGGTATGGATTGGGAAAGAAAAAAAGAAACAGAAAAACAACAACTATAAGCAAAAAAAATAAGATGAAAAGAAAAAACAAACGACAGAGGGAAGAAAAGAGTGAGAAAAGTAGGAAGCAAAGGGGAAACGTGACAGATAAATGTGTAGATGAGAGTGATATAAGGCAAATAGTAGACAAGGAGAAGAGTGAGAAAGTAAGATACAAGGAGGAGAAAGCTAACAAGATAGGGAAGTACAGGAAAAAGGACAGGGACAAAAAATGACAGGAAATAACAGGGGAAAAAAGAAGGAAAGGGGAGAGAAAGATACTATTCTGACATATTTTAGACATATGAGGAAAAGATGAAGACTTCTGGGAATACTTCACAACCATAGATTATGTATGCCTGGTAGAGACATGGTTAGAGGAGAAGAATATACCAAAATGTATGCAGAGATTATCGGAGCAGATGAGATCGAGAGCGATAGGGTCGTGGGATAAGAAATGTATATGAGAGAAAAACAAGGTGAGAAAACAGCTGAAGAAATGGAGGAAAAGTAAAAAGACAAAGGAGCAGTATATAATCCAGAGGAAGAATTGGAGAAAGATGTGCGAAGAAACAGAGATGGAAGGAAAAAAAGATAAAGGAAATCAAAGGACTGAAAAACGAAAAGAAAATCTGGGCATACATAAACAGAGGTAGAAAAAGAAGACACAACGCAGACCCAGGGATTGAGAAATAAAAATGGGAGACATATTTCAGTAACTTGTTAGGAAGAAATAAAGAAAAAAGGATAAGTGGGAGAGAGCAACGAAGACAGGGTAACAGGGAGTATGACGAGGAGAACCTGACAAATGAGGAAATAATGAAAGTATGGAAGATGTTAAAAAATAAAAAGGCAGCGGGCATAGATAAGATACCCAACGAAGCGCTAATATATGCAGGTGAAGAAATCAATGAGAGAGAGGGCAATAATAGTGAAAGATTGGCAGGAGAATAGAATACCAAAAGAATGGAAGACTGCGGTTATAACACCTGTGTATAAAAAAGGAGATAAAACGAGACCAGAAAATTACAGAGAGCTGTTAATGCTACCCATGGTATAATAATATAAAATGTATACAGGGATATTAAAAAGCAAACTGAATAAGGAGAAAGTGAGAAAAAGCATATTACCAGAGGGGCAGGTGAGATTTAGAAATGGAAGATCAACAATGGACAACATATTCATCCTTAACCATGTAATATTAAAAACAGTAAAAGAAAAGAAAGGGATGTATGTGCTGTCCATTGATCTAACGGCAGCCTTCGCCACAGTGGACAAGGAAATACTATAGAAGATCGTGGAGAAGAAAGGATACAGCAAGGAGCTGACGGACAGAATTGGGAAAATATATGAGGAAATCAAGTGTTATATAAAGACAAGTGAGGAACTGATCGAGGACTTTTTGGTTATGAAAGGACCGAGACAGGTATGTTGTCTCAACCTCAATATATACATTTTTCAATATATACGTAACAGAGCTGGAAGAGGAAACGGAAAGGAAAAATATAGGCGGTACGATAATAGCAGGCAAAAGGATATATGAAGAGACAAATGAATGGGATATGAAATGCGAAAGGAAGACAAGAACCATAAAATACGATGATAAAATCAAACATATGACAGAAGAAAAATGGGTTAGGAAATGTAGAGAAGAAAAACATAAAATGAGAGGATAAAAGGCAAGGACGAGACGGAGAGATGGCTAAACAGCCTAAGATACAACGGGGAACAAACGGAGATATAGGAAAATTATGGCAAAAAAAAATATTATGAAATCAGGAAGAGATACGAAGAAATACAAGGACAGATGAGAGAAAATAAGATGAAGAAGACCAGGTACAATAGTGCATACTAAACAATAATGGAAGCAGAGCTACCTGCATACCTAAGACAGGAGAAGAGAGCAGAAAGAATAAGAATTATAGCTAGGATAAGATGCGGAATCATAATGGAGGACAATAAATACTGGCTAGAAGAACAGGAAAAGAGATGTAAATTGCGTGGTGACGAAAAAGACGATTGGAACCACCGGATAATGAACTGCAGTGAGACGAAGGAAATTTACAGAGATTTTAGAAGCAAAGACAATGTACAGATATCCAATGCAAAGATACAGCAAAAATTACATTGGGAGAATAGGAATATGCAACTTATGAAAACAGTACTAGAAGCAGAGAAAAAAGAACGGAGCAGGAGGTGCCGAGGAAGTGAAAAAGAACAGTGTTATGAGATGTGAATAAAGTGGGAATATATAAAAATGTATATATAAAACTGTGATATATATAAATGTGTAAAGTTATAATATAGAACATATATAAATATATTGTAATATAAACATATAAAAGAAGAGAAACCCATTCCAGGGTCGAAAGGCCGGAATATATGTAAAATAAATTAAAAAAATATAATTATTAAAATAAAATATTATATTACATTTATATAAATTATTGTGATGAGTAATTACATTATGAATAAACATTGAATTGAAATAAGTTTAAAACTATTGGTTTACAATCATTATATTTGGTATGAAAAATCTAATCGTAAATAACCATTTAAATTGTACTTATAAATTAGAAATATTTATTTTAAGACCTACATATAGAAATTAGAAATAAATAAGGTTTGATGAAAATTAAAAAAAGTTTTTTCTCATTTTGAGATATTTATATAACGTAACATAAAAGTGAGTGGATTTTTAGTGAACTTTTAGAGAAAAGAAGTGGAAACAAAAAGAGAAAAGAAGTCGGCGACTCGACTTATATGCATAGCACAAATTAAAGTAAATGAGAATCTTGCACGTTTGCTTGAAAATTATTTAAATCAACCTAAATTAAAAGTTCTTATATTTTTATTAACATTTAATTTTTTTAATTCATTAAAAAAATTTTTATAAAAATTAATATTTCGAATCGCCTTCTATGTTCCTTTCCGTAAGCCGCTTCTAGTACGAATGCTGTTATTGTTCATCAAACCCAAAAATTCAATAAAAAAAGTGTTTTTACATTATAAAATAAAATTTCTTTTACAAAATTATGTAGAAAAAGATTTATGTATTATTGTATTATTGTACGTATATTTGAAAACTATTGTAGAGGTATCTGTTTGTGCTAAGGATAATAGACTATCGAGGTTTTAAAACAATTCAATTTCAAAATGGGTAAAATCATGTGTGTTGTTATCATTTGGTATTATTATTGTGCTGGGAGAACGCCTTTTGTTGAACTTGATTCGCGCGATATTAAGGTCTTGATGTAATAGAGGAGAGGAACCGATTTCAGTGTCCGCACGACTACTCAGTGGTTAACTAACGTATTTTTAAGCAAATTTATACAGATTTTGCCTTTTATGTAAAAATACCGGTAATTCGCATAGTTTTGCAAGGCAGTGTCGGCCTCCATTGTAAATGTACTTTGTGAACGAGTAATAAACATTTATAGTATTACTGGCGATTATTCTTCATTTTTTAAATGTATAATTGGTCAACGCAAAAATAGTATCAGTGCAAAAAAAAATAAAATAAAAATAATAAATTTATTACGGAATGTATATGAATTGAAAAATAATATTTTTAGATATAAAATTATAGACAAAATTTTTTATTTAAATTAAATTTGTTTAGAACCTAATTATAAATCATAAAATCCTACAAAAATTATAAATCTTAAATAAATAACAATTATTTTATAATAGGAATACTTATAATCTACAACGTGATGGCCATAACGTCAGTTTTGAATATAAACAATATGTTCGGCATATCAATTTTTTTTTTTGTAATATATAATATATATAATATAATAATACGCTACATCATGATGTTATTATTCGTCTTTATATAAAGTATCGAATGATATCTACTATTTAAAATTTATGTCTCTTCTTGAAGATTGAGTATATTATTGTACATTTTAATGAGTAGAATTTTAGATACAAATATTTTTTTGCTAGTCTGTCTGTTAAGAATAGCAACTGTAAGCGATGGATTTTCGAGCGCCGTCGCTCGAAAATCCATAAAAACAGCCATAAAGGTGAAAGTGAAACAGCTGTAAGCCGAATGATGGCAGGTCAACAGGTCGCTGGGGAGAAAAGATGTGTCGCAATGCGGGGGAGTGCGACAGTAAAAGTTTAACCTTTGAAGAGAAAGGATTTATATATACAATTTTGAATAAACGCCGTAAACAATCGAATTGATAGCTGTTGTGTTATTGATATAATTATTTTCCCCCACACGCGTGTGATCTAGCTGACGGCCGGATCGACTGTGAAAGATTTTCTTACACAACGATATTCCAATCTATTTTACAGTCATACTCATGGGAGTGTGCAACATCAATAGATGTATTATAATTATTTTTTTGTATTCATTTATTCTTGTTAATAAGTTGCGTTGTGTTTCTTGAATATATACCGATGACAATTTTATTTTATAAACAATATTATTTTCATCCCATTTTTCAATTTTACCCTTGCCTATTTTAATAACTGAGCCTAGTTTATTATTTATTGTGGGAATAAATTTTATTCCATACTTTAAAAATATTTCAAATTCAGAAAAGAATTTTTCCTGTAAATTATAAATAATTTTTTTTTTTGAGATAGTATGTAATAGAATTTAAAATTAAATATTGTGTTAGACTGTGTAGATTTTTTATGCCAATTTGTAATTCTTTTTTATGTTATGATTTATAATTAATAAATCTAAAAAGTTAATTTAATTATTATTTTTATTGCGTATGTGAGTTGAAAATGACTGTTGTATTTATTTAAAATCTTCAAGATAAGATAAAAATAATCTTGACGTATACAACAAATCGTGTCATCTATATTTTGATAAAAAAATAAAGGTGTACAATTGTAATTATTTTTTAAAAAATTGAGGTATTCCGATTCTAAATCACGATGCAGTGAACATATTGTATTCATATATATATATAGTACATGTATTCATATGTATTTATATGTATTCCTGTTATAAAATCATTGATAATTATTTAAGATATATAATTTTTATAATAGATGTAACATATGTGTAATACATTAATTTTATAATTTTATTAATAAACAGTCTTCAAAAGGACAAGGGATTTTTTTCGAAACGTAGGCACTTTGATTAAAAATAAACGTTATATTTTATTCACCCTGTACCTGGTTGAATCACAACTATTCTTTTCATTAAACATAAGTCTAATATTTATATATTAGGCATGCAATCTTATCAATTTTTCTAAGTATAATCAAAATTATCCGTGCCTTGATAAAAATGAATGGTACCAATTTATTACTCCATATTTTTTGTATTTCTATAAGTCGTCCCTAGATCTTAATATGGTAATTCATCACCTTTATTATTTTGTTATTCATTTTGTTTATTATAATTCTATTGTTTCATCTATTTATAATTATATTTTTTCAACTACATCAAATAATTATATTTATTAAAATATTTATTTTTATTTTTATGAGGATTTCAAATTATAAGAATTAAAATTTAAAATAGATTGCAGAACAATTTATATTCACATAAAGAAAAAAAAAGAAATGATAGTGAATAAAAATTAACTATATTAATGAACTTAATCTATTCATTTCATTATATATTTTTTCAAAAATATAATAAATATTTTGTATATAAACAGTAGCAATTTATTACTCCATATTTTTATATTTATTATTTTTTTCATAATTACAATTCTTACCAAATTTTTTGTTTTCATTCTTACAAGCCGAAACATTAGTTAATAGAAAAAATGGACTAGAACACCTGAAAGACGGCTGAAAACAAATTAAATAAATTTGTTTGCTAGTCTCGATTTGCGCATTATGTCACAACTATATATGTTTGATAACATTATTTTCATATATTTAAATAAAAATACATATAATATAATTAAAACTAGTTTTAAATTATACTTAAAACTTTATTTAAATTATACTTAAAATATAAGATTATTTACTGTGTTTGAAATTAATAAAAAATTAATAAAAGGATTGTAACATCATGATTTATATTATAAATAAACATTAAGATCGTTGTGAATGAAGAATTAAATTAAAGATAAATGAATACTTTAATTTATTTTCATAATCTTAATACTTTACGTTTACAATTTTATAAAATGAGAAATAATTATACACTTATTATTTGCACTTTTTTATATTTATTGTTTTGAATCTTAAGACTCTGCCTTATGTCACCAGAATTTGTTACCAAACAATGTAAACATATAAATGCACATGAAACATTATTTATATTCTATTTTTTTAGTTAAATGTTTACTTGATAATAGAGTATAATCTCGTGTTAATTAGAAAAACAGTAATAATTCAAAAAAAAAAATTAAATATTTTGCATTAAAAATTTATTCAAATATAATAAAATAATAATAATAAAATTTATTACTATTTATATTTACTGAATTTAAAAACGGCCAAAAAAATTTCCTATTTTAATTATAATTCAATTCTTAATATGTTTATTAATAAAATAGATAAAATAGTCATTAGTATAATAAATTTTTCATAGATTAATAATACATAAATTTTTTATAAATTAAATTTTTTTTATTTGAAAAAGATGTGTCAGATCATTATATAAGTTTATCTAAAAAATTGTACATTATATTTCGTTATATAATTCGTATAATTTCAAATATAATTTAATAATCTGTCAAAATTTACGTTGAATTTTTAAAAAAATTTATCAAAATTTTTATTTTTATTAATAATGAATAAATATATTTAAAAAATTACAATATTATACACTTCACTTTTATATCTGATAAATAACTGTTGATTTACACAGTCTTATTTAAATGTTTTTAAAATTTTTTAAAGTCAGCATGTTACATTCGAATTTTTTATTTTCAAATTATTTTTTAGGATTTTTAAATTAATAGAAGTTTTTCAACAAAAATATAATTGAAATAAAATTTGATTAATTTGATTTAATAATTTTCTATTAATAATTTTAATATGTTTAAAAATAAAATAAAATAATTTGAAAATTATTATTTTAAATGAATAAAATGTTTGATTTGTATCTTATGCAATAGTACAATGATGTATTACATTTTTTATTACTGACAATTATTATAATAATAAATTTAAAAACATATGTTTTTGGAGATCTAATCAAAATAAAACTTTATTCGTATGTTATGCTATTATCGATTGTAATTCTATTAATTAAAAAATTAAAAAATATATATTTTTAGAAAAAAAAAGTTTACATAATTAGAAAATACCAATGTATTTATTTCAGATAAATATATGAGTACATATTGATTGAAGTTATTAAGAATTTGTAATAAAATAAGTGTTAATAATAATTTTATTTTTAAACATAAATTTTTTTTATGCAAAAATGTTTGTTTTATACAGACATAATTTTTTTATTTTAGTACATATAAATAGTTATGAATATATGTACAATAATATTCAATTTAAATTAATTAGATCAACAACATTTGGTTTTGAAATTACCAACTTAATTATTTAATGTATGTGAATTGTATGTGAATTGTACATAGCGTAATTAGTATTGAATATGTATGAAAATTATGAAAATAAAACTGTACTAACATTGTATCAATTTTATTTGCAATAATCATTAAATTAAAAGTGTTAAAAATAATTTTGATAGTAATAATTTAATTGTATGAAATATGAATGCATACAAATCGTATGTAGTAAAATCGATAGTTAATATGTATCAAAATTATGAAAATGAGATTGTATTATTGTCGTATACAATTATTATGATTTTTTAAATACTATTCTATGTTTGAAAACTTTAAATTTTACAAAATATATAATAACATAGATACCATTGATGCATAAACAATGCAAGAAGTGTAATATAGATTAATACTGACAATCACATGAAATCCTATATAAAATATGAAAAAGTGAATGATTCATCTAATTAGGTGTATATATAAATAGTTGATCATAAAAATATAAGTTGATGAGAAAGTATTCAAAAGTCACATCATAGATATAAACGATTGACACAACGGAACAAGAGAGAGTGAAGAGGTAAGTAGGAAAATGTAGGTCGACTTTCTGACAATATCTCGCATGTGTAAAACTTTCGACTTTTGTTTCTGCTTACTTTTCTTATAATTTCTATAAATTAAATATATATATATATATAATTTGGGCACAGATATAAATGTCGCCACCATAAGATATGAGTTTTTTCACTCTATTTTATGAAATAAATATGAATCTGAAGATAAAAATAAAAATAACACACGTACTGCGCTAAACTCAAATAAAAACAGAATATATCATAATTTCATTAAATAGTATTTAAATAATGTTGGATCAATATTTGTTCAATTAAATTGTAACATTTTACTTTTAAGTTTGAATTTTTTTTAAATATAAAATGCAATTTAAAATAATCATGATCTTATTCATACCTGAATTAAAATAATTTAAATTCTAAATTAAATGTGCGCTTAACATTTTGTTTTTTTTTAGTCTGTTATAATGATGCATTTATGTAAACATATGGTTTCAAAAGAATTAATTCAATTTTTGTGTATTATCATCATAACTTATCATGTAGGCGATTATTATGCATGTATGATCGTGTTAACCTTACCAGTGTTTCGTCTGCTGGAGATGCTAATCTCGTAAATCGGAAACTACTTTTGTTATTTCACTATTTTTAACCTTTAAAATGATTAAGCAGTTGGAGATTTTGAATTGCTGTTTTAGTAGTCTCAATATTCTATTTTTTATAAAATTAAATATGAAATAACATATGGTTTGTGAGCGATTTGGTGACTACAAGTGTCACAACTAGATTATCAGAAATCAAAACTCAGCAGAAAGATAAGACTACTTAAACTTATCGATTAGTCCGCCCCGTATATTTTAAAATCTTTTAGCCGTTCTTTACGATCTTGAAATATTCTACGAACTACATTCAATAATCCGTGAAATCCAAACTCAAGCGTCTCCATATGAATTTAATGCCACACTGTTTTCCCCTTCTACGCTGCGATTTTTTCTCTCCCTACTTTTGCTTAAACAAGTGCGCACGCGTATGCTCAATGATACATAAAATACAAGTATAAATTATAAAATATAAGATATTTAACGTGAAGTGATAATTGTTTGAAAAAATCGTATTATTGGTTTGATATTGAAAAATTTGGCCCAGACTACCATAAATATATAAGGTGTCGAAATCAACCGCTATATAATTGTCAATTACCTAATTACCAATATCTAATTTTTATAAACATAAATCGAAAATCAAAACAAGTGAGAAATAAATTCAGTCTAAAATGTATACAATTAAAATTAGTATGCAAAGGAGGAAGTCTTCATTATTTAATCGAATCACCTGAAATAAGAAAAAGATAACTTCAACAAATAGGAACACGATCTTTTTATTTCCCGTTTACAAAATAGAAACTTTTACTTTCATTATTTACTTTTTTTTAAATTTAAATAATCAAAGTAAAACTAGAAACTAAAAATATTCTATTC
The DNA here is from genome assembly GCA_018907245.1 of Eupristina koningsbergeri. Classification (NCBI taxonomy): domain Eukaryota; kingdom Metazoa; phylum Arthropoda; class Insecta; order Hymenoptera; family Agaonidae; genus Eupristina; species Eupristina koningsbergeri. Next base: position 1,275,969 of record JACCHV010002976.1, read on the forward strand.
ATTTTTAAATATATATTTTTACTTTTTACTTATTTAAATTATCACTTACAATATTAAATTATTGTTTTCTTTATAAATAAACAAAAATGAAAATACTCTTAATTTTAGATTTAAAAAAATTATTTAATTTTAATATAATTATTTTTATTTTACCTTTTGATTCTATAGCAATTACTTTGCAGATTTAATTTAAAACATTTTTATTTTTTGCTCATTCAATTTAATAATTTTTACAAGTATGTTAAAAAAAACAATAAATCTTAAATTTATTATTTTAATTTATTTATAATATATTTATATATTATATTATTTATATAATATTTATATTATTTATATATCATTTATTATAAAAATATTCATAATTTCATGTTTCATTATATTTGTAATATTAAAGATATGAATTATTAAAATAAATCCAATAAATCAAAAAATCATTTTATTTATTCAAAATTTGTTCATTGTGAAACAGGTATAAGCATTTTCAATTTTGTTTGATTAAATAATTAATTCTGAACATAGTGAAATTAATATTAACATTAATATAATAAGTTTTTAAATAATCAAGTAATTCTAATAAATGTAATTATTACATATACACTTTTATTTTCATTTCGAGTAATTATAAAAATTGAGTTTTGTTAAAATTTGTAATTATTTTGTTTTAAAATATTTTTAATGCACTAAAAAAAAATAGGATTAAACAAAAAATTTTCTAATAAAATAAGTGAATACATTATATAAATAAATATATTTAAGGATTAAAACGAATTATAAAATCACTTTTAATAATATTATTAATATACATACATATTTCATTTAATTAAATATGATTTGGGATTATTCTTTACAATAAAATCTAGGGCACAGAACAGTAAATAAGAGAATGATAAGTTCAATGCTTTACATAAGAAACAAACATGGTGGTTAAAATATCTTTTCTCTCTCTCGCACTTCCGAAGCGATTTTAGTGCTCCGGGTGGACACATGGGAAATTAAGAAAAATTTTTTATAAGCACTTCGAAACCTATTTAAAAAAAGGTATATATAGATATATGAACTACGAGTAAAAAAAATGACATCGGAAATATTTCGAGCTTTGAAAATAATTTAGTATAACTGAAAAACATTTTTATTAATAATTTTATGATTATCATTTACATTTCAATAAAAAATTGAAATCATTATAAAATTATTAATAAAAATGTTTTTCAGTTATACTAAATTATTTTCAAAGCTCGAAATATTTCCGATGTCATTTTTTTTACTCGTAGTTCATATATCTATATATACCTTTTTTTAAATAGGTTTCGAAGTGCTTATAAAATTTTTTTTTTTTATACGGCAAGAAGATAATTCATCCGCTGTGAATAAACTTGAAACTTGCAAATGACAAATAATATTAAATAAAAGTAGGAAAAAAATTATAGGAAACTTCTTGAAAAATAAAACGATTCCAACAACTAATACGAAATTTACAGAATATGCGATTATTACCCCAACTAAATTTTAATAACATTATTTAAATTAACAAATTAAACATTATTAACAAATTGTAAACAATTTTTTAAAATGTTAATTTTTAACAATTAAACCAATTTTGATAAATTATTTGATTAAAAAAAGAATTTGAGGAAATTTGTTAATTTAACAAATTAAAAATAATTATAATATATGTAATTAAATGAAATAAATATTAGGCTTTATTTTTTTGCATCATCCTTTTATTATAATTAAGCTACACAAAATGAATGTTCATCCATGTTAAACAAATACAATTATCTTATATATTCTAATAATTTTTATAAGACATAAACAATAATATATGAAAAAATACACTTACAAAATTTAATAATTAAGCAAAACCAATATCTTTCCACACAAAAGATTTGCATAACGATGTCCTATATAATAACTTCTTTGAAAGACTTGAATATTTGTATTAAACGCAATATTTATAATAACAACATAATTTTTAAATTTGCACAAATATATAAAACATATATTTAAAAATAATAATAAGTTTATTCACCGGTAATTTATACTTTATGGAACTAAATATGTTTATTTTCTAACAATCACAAATAAATAAAATATTTTAAACTATAAATTCATTATAATTAATAATAAATGTTATCAATGGCAAGTAAAAATAGTAATAAGTTTATTTGCTGGTAATTTACACTTTTATTAAACTTTTTGTAAATTTATTAAGCGAACGCGCATTATTTTTGAAGGAACTTTTCTCACTGTTATAAAATTTTAAGAAATGAGAAGTAAAAATATATGCCAGATTATCAGTGTCGGCTCATGAAAAAAGCTACACGGGGTTACATAAAGTGTAAGGTACTATTTTTTCGTGATACTTGTACATGGGAATTTGTTTCCAGTCTTCCCATTTACAGTTGAACCCCCCTGGTCTAGGGTATTTATCCTATATTATATAAGAAATTAATAAATAACAATAGAATAACTTTTTATTCAAGATGTATTAATTTTATCAATTTTAAAAGAAATTTGTTAAAAATGTATGCTTCAATATCATTTAAAATATATCAATGCTCACGATATATTCAATTACTGTAAGCTTATGGTAGATCGAATCTAAATTCAACCTGTTCTTTTTTAACATTACTTATCACACTCCTTCATTGATTTATTTTCATTTGTCAATTGTTCTTCCTTTTAAATTAATCTTTTCAATAAAACTGCAATATATTCATGATTTATTTTAATTTTTTAATTTTAAACTTGGATATTGATTTTCATTGTTGAATTTATGTAATTTTATTTAGAATTTAGATTATTAAATTAATTATAGTTACTCAGTGGTTCTCGCAGTTTTGCTTATCTAAAATCGCAAAATAAATATTGAATAATGCGTTATAAAAAAAATATAATAATATTCAATAATAATTATGTTTTTTTAGTCTTTAAAAATATTTTTAAATTTCAAAAAAACCCAATAAACATTTTAAAAACATTTTATAAACATCTACAAAAAGAAAAAATTATCTGTTCTTATTGATATTATACAACTGTATTATTAATTAAGTATATTAAAAAAAACTAAAGTATTTATATATATATATATTTATAATATGTAATCAGAGTTTAATATAAATAATAAATACAATTTTTAACTCAAACAAATACATATACCATCAGTAGTTTATGTGTAAGTAAAGCTATAGCAATAATTATTGGATTTTGGTGAGCTTGTGTTGTTGAAAGGTATTAAATAAAAACACTTGTGTTTTAGATATAACTTGGCCAATCTCTGTTTTTTATTGATGTTTAAACTATCTTACAGAAATTTCTTGATATTAATAAAGATAAACAAAATGCATTTAATTTATTATATAAAAAGGTGAAATATTTATATTAGCGTCAATATTCAAAATATCCTCAGAAGTGCTTGCATCTCTTGTCACATGACTTCTCCTGACCAATCAGGTTATAGTAAGTCCTGACAAGAACGCATAGCTTGAAGCAGAGAGACAAGAGAGAGATAGAGTATCACACATACTTTCAGCATACGCCGAAGCACGTGTAAACTCAACAATAATATAATTAATAAATGGTACATTAAATTTTTTTAATTTAAATTTCAAAATACATCAAATTTTAAATAAAAATATTGAAGTTGCGTTATTAAATTTATATTCTTTATTGGTGAATTATCACAAATCATCGTTGATTGGTTCCTGTATAGTATATCAATATGATAAAATTACTTTAGCAATTCCACCCACCTCATTTTCAAGAAATATCGTATTTTTAGATCGCCTACAAATTTTTTTTTTATTTAATATTGAACACACTAGACTATACAGCCACTCCATTATTTTTAAATAAATATAAATATTTTTTTAATATTTTTAAATTAATTATAATAGGTAAATAAAATTTTAAAAAATAAAATAAAATTTTTTAACACAATTTCTTTGCACTAAAAGAAACTACACAAATAATTACTATAAATAAACTATTCTTCAATACATTTTACAATAAAGAAAACTTGTAAATAACTAACGCAATGCTATTACAAAACATAAATGATCACAGATAATAATTATAATAATTAAAAATTAAAAAACAATGTTCACTTGTTCAAAATTATTTTAAAAATTATTATTTAATAATAATTATAGATTAATAAATTTATAATAATAATTAACAATACTAAAAAAAATTCAGAATTAGTTATAACAAATAAAAATTTACAATATTATTGGCGTAATTTTTTATTTCGATGGAAAAAACAAAACAAACAGATTCTTTGGTTAAAAGATTTAATTATTAAACTAGGAATTTAAATCTTAAATTCTTATTAATAGATAGTGCTAATGCTATAATCTCCAAAAATTATGATAAAGACTTACTAGATATTGAATTATTTAATAAAAATTCAATTATTTATTCATATTTAAAAAACTTAAAACATTGTTCAGAATAACGTCAAAATTATATCATTATTTACGAAATTATTTAATGGTAAAAAAAAAAATTCAATAAAAATTTTGATAAATTACAATCAATTTATTAAAGAAACAAAGAAAACAGGAAATGTAAAAAAATATTGTGTAAAACATAATTGTATTATATAAAACATATATTCAGTTAAAAATATTTTTTTATGCAAAGTACCAAGAACTAGATTTGTAGGATATTACAAAATAAAAGAAAATGGAAGGATTTAAAATATAAATAATAATTAAATAACCAAGGAAAATTTATTTATTTCACAATATATTAAAAATCATCACAAATTATTTGTAAATACAAGAACAAAACTTACCTAAACATATTTTCTTTCGTTTACAGATTTTCATTTCATTAAAAAAACCACAGATTTACACTGGGTAAAATTTGATATATACTATATAATTTTATGAATGTACTGTATATATTAATATTTTTCAGTTTTACAAAAGTCTGAAGTTTGTGAAATATAGATAAACAAGACTGAAAAAAGCTTAGAAATGCATGAATATATTGTTCCATATATTTAACCCGGTTGCATACAAATCAGTACTTACTAACATTGAGGTAAACGTATATATTATTTTAATAGACATAATTACTTAATGAAAATTAAAAATGATATGAAATTTAAATAAAAACAGATAATGAAGAAAAAGAATTTTATGAAAATCAAAAAAATATATTGCAAATTATAATACTGTATACCATTTTAATATAGTCCTTAAAAATTATGTATAACTTATCATATTGTTGTTTTTTAAGTAAGTTTGCCAGTTAATTTAACACTATATTTATATCTTCATTATTTAGTGATTGTTCTTAATCATGTGAACATAAAAATTTTTTTTTATTTGTACTTAGTAATGTTTATGGAATAGAAAAGTCAAATAAAGATTTAAAAGGAATTCGTAAAATTGTAATGTTAAAATGAAGAATCTAAATTGAGACAAAAAGAATCAAGACTGAATACAGATATTTACATTTTTTTAATAAGGAAACTAATATATCATAGCATAGACTACAAAATATGGAATGTGAATTCAATAGACATAAATGTGATATAATAAAGTAACTGTATTCATACGTATATTTAAAATTAATATTAATTTTCACTAAAACTTTAAGTACCAAATCTACAATAATCTTCAAAGTATTGTACTGTACTCAATGCAACGACTATGTAAAATATCAATCCGTAGCTGTATTTTTCCCTGTGATTAAGGTTATAATGAAAATATAAATAATGGTTATGTTTAAATAAAATATAAGTAAATTATTTATACTTCCCAAACAGTTTATTTTTATTTTATACAATTAAATATATATATATATATATATATATGAATATGCTTATGAATTTATAAATTTGCAATAAAGAGTAGCGGAAAACTTTCTTTAGCGCGTGCTCAGAAAGGAATGACATTAAAAAATCCTTAACTTACATTCTCAGCCGAAATTTTCCCCTACTCCTTGTACATTTTGTTTCATTATCCTTGTCTAAAATCTTAAAACGCTCGCTTAATATTGAAATATGATAACTTAATGCTATACGGCATAAAAAACCTTCCTCTGGGTTTCGGAAGGAAAAAGCCTTTTATATATAATATTACAAAAAAAATTTACAATTCAATTACAATTACAATATTCTATTCGCTTAATATTATAACCTTATTCAAATGAGTTTTCTCATAACGTTCATGCCTTAGCGCCGAAACGTTATCCTTTTCCCCGATTTTTTTTCTTTAGACAATTATATGTCTATATTTGTCTATAGACGCGATACCGCCTTGCATCGCACCGAGGTTTCAAATTCGCACGACGCTCCATTGACAACCACACCGACGTATATCGCATGACGCCCCAATACGTCGGTTTTCTACGGAGAAATCACGCGAAACTCATTTTTTTATCGATGATTATTTATTCGAAATTCAACATTCCTAAATATCATTCGACTCGCATAACTTTGTATTTATTTTCGCGTAGCCTGATCTTAAACATCTAAAATTACTTTAAAAATATCCTAAATGCTACATATTATATTTAATCAGTCACAGACTAGATAATTATTTTCTAGGATGAAACGTTCATATAATCACATATTAAAATATAAATTCACTTCAAAGAAAAAATTATAAACTAAATTAATGTCAGTGAAACACTACTATATTATTAAATAAATTTTTAATTAAAAACTTTTTTTCCCGATTAACAAACATTATTTAAATGGGATATTATGATACATGAGACAATCAAGAATGCTAAAATATAAAATACATGTATTTAGATAAGGTACATTATTTATTATAAATTATATAATAATATCTAAAATATTAATTATAAGTCAAAAAAGAAAGTGGCAACCGGTCTACCAGGAAAATCCTGTTAAGCGACGGAAAATTAATTCTATAGCGAATTAAGCGAATGCGGAGAACTGGGAGAGTGAGTGCGGCTAGTCTAGGCAAACGTCTCGCGTGAATTCTCAAATCGGTGTGTAAAGTAGTGACGCTAAAATCTAGAAGTAACCTAATTAAATCGATTAGCTGACAGGGACGTCCGGATCAATATGTTTCAGAAAAGTGCTAGTAAATCGATATCTAAATAAATAAAATCCGTGTTTTGGAATAGGATGAATAACTCGGTAGAAAAAGGAAGCCATATATGAGCGGTTAAGGCAGTATAGCGAAAAGAGATGGGACAGGAGTCTGTCATTTTGGCTTTGCGAATCACCGGCCGGAGTACCGGAAAACGTCATCGAATAATTAATAGACGATCTTAAGGTCAATAACTGGACGTCAATAGTAAAAAGGATAATAAGAATGCGTCCCGAAGTTTCGTACTCAATAGAGAGGACACTGAAGGTTATAACGCATCGTCGCGGGAGAATATGCCGGTGTTCAACAATACGGGGGAGGATGCGGAAGGTACTCAATCCCATAGCGGGACCGGGCTGGGCAGCGTGATGGCGGACAATATAAATCAAGGTGGCACAACGAGCGCGGATGCAAGCAACACCCCCATGCCTCCACGTAATCCGTCGATAAGATTCGGCGAGACCGCGAAGGTCCCTTCGGGATACGGAAAATCAAAGGTTCGAGAGTTACCAAGCGAGGATAGCGACGATAACCGATCCGAATATTACGAATCATCACCGAATCGGAGTAGCCATCGATCGTCGAGGAACGTGAGGCGCTCGCGAGGAGCAAGAAGCGAGTATCCCCGAACGGCGGAGGACGGAGAAGGGGGAAGCGCAGGGAGTATACCCCATCCCCTGAACGAGTTTCGAGCCGGTCGCCAGAATACAGGCCCCACTCCAGGGATTATACCCCGTCCTCCAAGTGAGAGTCGCGTCGATCATCAGGAAGCGGACCCCGCTCCCGAAAACACGATAGTAACGACAGTCGAGACCAACCTGGGGAACGCCCAGAGATTGTCATGCTGCATTCGACCTCTACAAGCACGGGAGTGACGATGCCCAGAGGTGTCAGCGTAGCCTAAATGGTCGCGCAAATCTCCATGTTTGACAAGAGTCCAGAACAGCTAAGATGATTTTGCAGCACCATAAGACAGGTAGTAACGGCATCCCGGATCAGAGCAAAGATTATATATTATTGTCATTGGCGAATAAGCTGACAGGATGGGCAGCCGATGCCTACAAGAATTGCCTCAATGAATACGGGTCGTTTGACGGATTTCTCACTTCAGTAGCCCCAAGTTGGATCTCGAATTAATGGGACAATTAAATAGGGTGAAACAGGGCGATAGTGAGCCCATCACCGAGTACGGCGGGAGGGTTCAGAGACTATCCAATCGCATAATGACACTCACGGCGAGAATCAGTACTAATGCCTTGATTACACAACCGGACACCTTAAACAAGGCAATACAGGAAACCTCTAGGGTCGAGTCTATGTTAGCCACGCGAGAAGATAATGAAACGCCCAAGGCAACGGCCAAACCGACTCCCAAAAAAGATACATAGAAGGAAAAAGAGATTTGTAACTACTGTAGGAAACTGGGTCATTTATCAAGAGTCTGTCGTAAGGTAGAAGGTATGAATCGTTCCCGTGACGCGCGTCCGCCGAAAAATAAGCGAAGGGGCCGATCGACCTCCACCGAGGATAGTGACGCTAACTGAGGGCACCGAAGAGCTCACGTAAGGCAATTGCGACTAGGGCCTGGAGCGAACCGAGACCGACGGAGTACCCTGGACAGAAAGGGACGTCAAAAATCCGCTGAACAAAAGGACCGCGGAGATGACCGACGCTTTAACGGGAAATACTTCGGAAGCTATAAATCCAGGTATAATAATAATAATAATCGTTACGATAGATGTAATCGGGATCGGGATCAATACATAAGGCGGAGTCGCGACAGGTACGATAGGCGTGATCGCGATAGAGATAGTCGACGGGACCGCGGTAGAAACGACCGAAAAAATCGGGACCGGAAATATAGATCTCGAGACAGCAGTCCCGCAAGTAGTCGAGAAAGCTTTCTTGAGCGGGACACTTTGAAAATCCGCGACAATAGCAAAAAAGAACCCAGCAAAGCAGCTGGTGAAGATACTGTAACTAAAGATTTAAACGAGAAATCCGATCGGCGCTAACCTCAGTAGTCGAACGGACCTACGGGGAATAGTTAAGGGAACAGCCAGGATAAATGGGATCGATGGTTGGATCTATGTCAATATGCATATAATACGTCGGTGCACGGCGTCGGGATTCACCCACACCAGCTTCCGATGGGACATCCGGCGAGAACTTCTTCACAGTCCCTCCCCCCGCGAGTCCCTTATGACGTATAACAGCTACGTCACGGGCTTGCGTGACAGACTTTGCCTGCTGCAAACTATGGCAGCTCTTAATCTGAATCAATCAAAATACCGATCAAAGTATTACTACGATCGGAGATTGAACACAAGACATTTCAGAGAGGTAGAGCAATTATATTTGCTTAAGGATGCAACTTCGGGCAAAATAGACCCCCAGTATGTCGGTCCCTATGAAATAATAAAACTAGATTACAGGGCGAATAATGCGATTATAATACGCAATAATAAAACAAGGACGGTCCACATGGACAAGTTGAAGAAGACCGTCGACCTTATGACACCTACTCAAAATAATAGTATATAGTACCGAGACTAACAAGATAGTCACTCATACGCTAAATTTGCACTATTATAATTAATTATATAATCAAAAAAAAATTGATATGTTAGGTTATATTTAGTTATTTGCATGTGGACTCCTAAAAGGCGCGGCCTCCGGACGGGCCACAAATACAAATAACTTTAGGTTAAAAACGTAATAACTACATAAAATATGACGGTGTTACCCTAAAAATAAATTTCAAAAAAAATAATAATAAGAAATTGAAATATTAAATTACAATTTGATGCAAATAAATTAAACATATGCCCAAAAAAATATAGGTAAATACATATATATATATATATTAAAATATTAATATTTATATAAAAACATAAAATTCAATTATTATGTAGGAATTAAGCGTAAAATAATTTTAATGTTTTAATATAATAAATAAAATAATGATGATTATTAAACTATAATAATGCAGTGTGCATAATCATTGGCTTTAATTCATTAATGAATTAATTAATATTAATGAATAAAAGAAAAATAAATTAAAATAAAATACAAGGCGGTAGTTATGTATTCAATTTTAGTTTTAATTTTCTTTTTGCGTAATATTAAAAATAAATCCGTTAATTGTTGACGAAAAGACCAATAATAACAGAAAAAAATTTCAAGGCATCGGGAATCGAACCCGTGCGGCCGGGGCGACGGGCGGTAGACTTGACATGTCATCAAATATTTTTTAATATTTGAGTAACTTTATTTAAGGTTCAATATAAAAATAATATTTCTCATCATATTTTTTATTAAATTAATTTATGATTCTGAAAACACACACAGTCGATGATCGAATAAAATAATGCAAAATACTAATTTTTCATAAAAAATATTAAAATGTCTGTATAATCCATCTGGATTAATTTTCGGTGCATCTATATTAATAACACTTTTATTTCTCTAGAATAAAATAATTAAATAAATAAAATAATTAATCGAATCAATCAATTTTATAAATAAGATATAATTCAATATGAAAAATTAAGATATCAAAAAAATAATAATTAATAATCAAATAATAATTAAATAAATCACAAGTAAAAATTATAAATATTAATCAATAATAATTAAATGAATCATAAATAAAAATGGGAAGGTAAAACAAGGGAATACATAATAATGTATACAATTATATTAAAAAAGAAAATAATAAAAAATACAGTGTTACATATAAGATGCAAAAATTTGACAACAAATTTATAAATGCCGCGCTAAAATGTAAATAACACCATTCATTAAAACATAAGGATACAAATATTCCTTCTTATAATTTATATTACAATTGAAATTAAAGACTTAAGTTTATTGCTTTAATAATTGAAATTAAAAATACTATTCACAAAAACATAAAGTTGCAAATGTTCATTATTACGATATTTATCACGATTGAGATATAACACCACTTACAATTATAAATATTACAGTTTGTATTAAGGTTGGATATAAATGTCATTCACAATTGAAGTATGGATATTCACTATTACACTAAACAATTCACTTTTCATTTTTGAGGCGATTCACGGTTTAAATAAGTATAAAATGCCGACACAATCTAAATCTCCGTCAACCATTCCCGCGCCACCAATCCCTCCGGTGGGGACACCTCTATTCAACGCGTGAGAAAATTCTTGTCGCGCATATCTCCAAATTAATAACCTAACTAATAATTAAATTAATAATTATTCATTAGAGAAAAAAAATATAAATAACTCCCAAAACCCGTAACTATAACCTATCTGATTCACATCGGTGATCTAACAAAATCTTAATTCATAACTAATCTTTTAAGGCATAATAATATTATTTAATAATAATATTACAAGGGTTAGCAGGGCGAGGGCACGAGGCGTTGCCTGAAGAAAGGTTAATTTACCGAGGCAAATAAAACGTAGGAATCGTGACTCCTCGTATTAAAATAATTTTTAATCGAAATTTTAACGATAAAATAAAACAAAAAATTATTGTACTGCCACAAGAAAGACTCACGTAATACACCTAAATTATGCACTAGCGCTGTAAATATGCTTAAAAATAAGATCCACATAATTAACTAATTAATACGACCAAACCCTCCATTACAGGGCTAAGCCACTATCTAAAATCCATGATGCAGGCTCAATCACAACAACGAACAATCCAGGCTTTTATAAACAAAATATCAGAATTTTCAGCACGGTTAAAACACACTGGATCACAATACAACATATTAATCTGGAGGAATTCCTCGAAATGGATACAGATACTTTGCTTATTTTCGAAAAAATTAATAAAACATGCAATACTCTTTTCAAGGAGTACGGTTGCCTAACCAGGGTTAAATATCTAAAGAAGCTAACCGATAGCAACCAAAAGAGTATTCTAAGAAGTCTCCTATCAGAAACCATTTGCAAAAAATACAAACGGTCGCTCTTACCCTTTATAGATAAAATTAGCAAATATTTGTTCAGCACATTGGACGAACTGAATAAAAATAATGAATGCACTCCAAAGAACTAACAATATCACATCAAAAACATCAAATTTGGTCTACGAGAAAACTAGAATAATAAATTCTAAATTATCTAGCCAGGACGATAATATCATTAATCTATATAAAAATATTTCAATTATTACGACTTATAGCGATATGCGAAGAAATTTCGATAAGTTAGACGAGCTTGTTTATATAATGACGGTTAAAAACAATAAATTTGCCTGGGATATACAAATAATAATAGTGGCATTAACATTAGCACCAGCAGGTATTATACATGATGCCTTTATCAAAGATAATCCTTCTTGTGATTTAATTAAAACTATTAGTGAATCAAGTAATAAATTGCAATTACCCCTGCAATCCAATGCCTCTATCATTAATATACTACAGATATCAAATATTAAAATAATGATTGCTCACACTATTTTAATTTACTATATTTCAACGCCATTAATAGGCAACGACATATATAATTTATTTAAAATAATGAAATAAGATAATAATAATAATTTTAAATAAAAATAATAATAATTTTAAATAAGACAATTTACTATGTCTGAGAGTAAGCCAAGAAGAACAAATTGACGAACACAGTCCCTGCGAAATTAGATCGTTTTCTTTCAATTACCCTTTAACAACAAAAAATTGCCACATAATAATCTCCCATAAAAGTAAATCATTTTTTAATCGGCTTAAGAGTCTAAATACCTGGATACTTTCAACAATGTATAATATTGAAATGCAACTATTTTACAATGATATTCTAGTCGGTAACGAAACTATTAGAAGCAGAGGAATTATTAAAGTTTATCAAAATTACAATTGAAAATCACAAAAAACCACTTTATACGCGGAATATAACACACGAAAACATAACTTTAGCATTATTTTGGAAGAACACAAATTAAAATTATTTGAATTATACGACAACGTTGACAAGCTAAATGGCATACGAAATGAAATTTCTACCCTTGCAAACGATTCTCTTAATTATAAAATTAAAGACACGATAACTGACATTAAATTAAAAGACATTGAGGAAAGAGCTAAATTCATAATCGAAATCAATGATACAAATATTTGTACCACATTATCAATAAAACTCATAGGAATAACAATAGGCACGTCTGTTAAAATTATTACAATAATAACGCTTATTATTATATTTAAATTCCGAAAAGCCATTAAAATACAGCATAATTAGTTGACAAATCACGAGTCATGTGTTAATTTTCCTTATAAGTAAGGAAAAGGGGGGTCCCCAATTAACTAATATTAAAAGACTTTTTCAGCTAATTCATCAACTAATAGAATCATAAAATACCACTGAACCACACTATTGGAAATAATTATCAAAACATATCAAGAAAATAAAAATACCACTGAACCGAACAATTAAAAAATAATGCAGATCAAGATAGTATATATTCATCGATTTATTATTCCATCAATAATTGAAAATTATTGTAAATCAAAACAAAAAAAAAAAATTTTTTTTTTCTCTTCAAATATAATAATATTTATAAATTTACTCATATGTTTACTCTTTAAATAATGTAACTTAACTGTAAACAATAATTATTATTGAAATTATAATTACTAAAAATTATAATTAATTTAAATTATAATTAATAAAAAATATTAATCATTGTATTTAAAATTTTTGTAAAAATAACAAATAGTACCTACAAAATTATAAAAAAGAGGTAATGCATTACAAAAACATATTGTTATTAAATCACGTACACATACATTCACACATACATCATATCATATTCCTAAGTGGCGCCAACGAGGTCGTTGACGGAGCGGCCACGGACGTGTTACGTACGCTATACAGCTACATCCGCTGCATGGCAACGTATAACCTTTTATTCTCGGTAAAACACCACGATCACAGAAGAACATCGATAACAGCGTATTCCAGGTGCTCGGCAGTCCTCATGCCGAATTTCGCTAAGTGTGCCCATTCCGCGCACTTGGAGTCAACACGGCTCGCAGGATCGGAGGCCGTCGGACCAATAACGCGCGCCGACGGCGAGAGCCCGAGAAATCCGCGGACTCAGCATCTGGACCGTGGAATCGTAGCACCGCGGTTGCTCTCGCGGATGATTCCAGAATCGGATAGAACTTAGCCTCCACGACTCTCGGGAACTCATTTTAAAATCATTCGTGATGGAGTCGCAGATCGCTCAACACCTACTTCAAAACTTTAAATTAACGCGGAGATAGACTTGTCTTTTTGCAACGCGAATATCGATAATTATTCCAAATATCGGTACTTTAAAAATACAAGCTCCGCGTCTCCTATTTATAATTCTTTTTAAACAATAATACGCAGTGACCTATATATAAAAAGTGTTTTTTTTAATTCTTTCGACCTTCACCTTCCGCTGATGAGTTAGTGATAACTCCGGACAGCTAGACGGGGCTCGGCGTCGGATTTCATATACTGATAATTACCCCATATGTTTGTAACAATAATAAAAATATTAAAATTTAATTATTAAAATTATTTAATAATAAAAGTCTTATTAAATTTTAAATTTCATTGAAGAAAATTGTAAATGATTCTAAGTAAAACTGTAACTTTTATTAATTGTATTATTATAATTCATAATTAAAAAGTTCATCTTAATGGTATTTCTAATGAATGAATTATAAACATTGATTTTATTAGTATTTATAACCTTCATCGAGTAATTTGTTAGTGATTGTCACTAACACTACAACTTTTATTATATGTATTATTAAAATTGATATTCAAATCGTGCATTTTATTGATAAAAATTTAAAAATACTAAATTTATTTGTAGTTTTCAATTTCACAGAGTAATATTGTAAGTGATTTGGAGTAAAACTATAACTATTATTAACTGTATTATTAAAATGTATATTATAATCATTTATCTCAATAATATTTGTCATAAACAGTTACAATCATAGATTTTATTAGTATACGTAACTTTCATCAAGTAATTTATTAGTAATTTTAAGTAAACTTTAAATTTTTATTAACTGTATAAAAAAATTAATATTCTAATCATTTATTAGAATGATATATTGCGCAGATAAGTGATAACAATAATTTTCGTAAATTTTAAGATCATTATATAAAATTAAAGCAAAAATGACTACATTCATACAATTTATAATAAAGCATTGATTTAATAATTATGTTACGGCCCGAGCCGAAACCATTAATACTTATATATATTTTTTATTTACTCTTATTTTCTTTCTCGCTCTTACTTAAAATATAAGACTAAAATGAATTTAGAATGTTCAAAGGGATATACTCTGTAAAAGCGCACTCCCAAGCATGACCTAATTCAAATAGGTAATAAAAGTTTTTCCCAAACCTATTAATGAGCATTTTCCATTACCAATATATAAACCCAAAACCATGTGTATAGGGCAAATATATTCAAAAAAATGTGATCCAGTCTCAAGCTCTGTGAGAACTTACGGAGATAAAAGAAAGGCCTATTTTTTATGCATGTGAAAGCGATAAAAGTGCATTTAGAACCGGAAAGGAAAATCTAATATCTTGCAGATGTGAAGACCGACCATACACAGAACAAAGTAAAAGCCGAAAAGCATAGACTGAGAATTATACAAATCAAAACAACACAGGTCATGAACCCCAAAAATTAAAGAGTACAAAGTCGATTACAAACATTTTTTTAAAATCAATAGATTATCAATTAATGAACTAACCATCACTAACTAACAAATTAAATATTAAATAAAAGATTTACTAACAAAATAACCATTACTAATTAACAATTAATTATTATAAACAAATTAATTGTCATAAACAAATAATCAACTTTCACACTAACCATTATAAATATAATTAACAAATATTATCACTAACAAATTATTAACTAACAAATTATTAATTAAACAATTATGTTACTAAGAAAATTTGCCTTTTACAAATAAATATCAAGAAAAAAAATTAAATTGTTTAAACGAATTGTTAATTTAAGGGAAGATTATTAACGAGTTGGTGATTTGCAATCAATATATTAATAAAAAAAAAAAATTATTATTAACAAATTGTTAATGTATCAAACCAATGAATTGTTCATACCAAATTAATAATCTGAAATTAAAATGATAGGAAATTGTTAATTGACAAAGTAATCGATTTGTTATTTAACACACTAACAAATTAATTAACTATAAATCATTTAATATACCGATCACAGATCATCGAAATATCAAGCTACAAAATTGTTAAACAGCTGGTTTACTAAGAGAAATTATAAATTAGACTATAAAACATATAAGCGTATCGTTACTTCTTTCAGAAAATAAATTCTGTCCAAATCTAAAAGCGACCCTATGATTGAGCAACTCCAAAATAATTAAATTTTAAATCTAGAGAAGGGATTAGGTACGACAAATAAGATTCTTTCTTTATAAAAAACAACCAAGTGTCGAGGGTTATATAAAGGGCCCGAATCCCGATAACAGCAGCATTAAGCTTCGAGAAATTTTCCAATCTTAAAGTTTCCATGCTCAAAAAGCATTTTTTATCGCGAGTTTAGATATTATTTGTAAAAACCCAAAACTTTGTATTTCGAGGATCCAATTTATTAATAAATCTGAGTTTATATTCCAATCCAATTTGCGGATGTGCAACATTGTAATCCTCATTGATAAGTAAGACCATTAAAATGTATTTTATATTAAATTTATTGTTTATTTTTATTTATATATTTTTCCTGAAATATTATTTACTTGCGTTCATTCATTTTCACTTTCACAAAAATAATTTCGTGAGATTTGTATACTCCATCCCAAGAGCTAGTGTGTGCAAGCGTATGATCGAATTGGAGAAATCACCGTCGTTGCGACTAATCGTTGAACGGACTAGAGCGGTAAAATGTAGGCCCAAACGTGTCAATGAAAAAAATAAAGTCGTTAGCGTCGGATATTAAGTTCTTTTCTAGGTCAAGAATTCGGAAGAACTTAATAAATGTTACGGACGTAACAATATGTATTATAAATGATATTATAATTAATTTTATTTTTTATTATACTCACATCTAATAAAGTCTTTATGTATTTTTAACTCAAATGAAAATATTATTTATTATATTTTATTATAATATTAATTTATAATACAATTATTAAATTCAGTAGAAAATATATAGAAAATAAAATGAAATGAAATGAAATAAATAATAAATTTGATTTGTAAGAAAATTTATTTATTTTTTTTTTTATATATAAAAATCAAAATATTTTGTGAATTACATTTTAATATTTCGGCATAGGGTAGTCGGTAAATTGCCGATTAAATTTATTTTTAACATAAGTAAAATCGCATATCACATTTATGTTCCTTACCCTATTATTATCATATATTATATTCCTTACCCGATCGAGTCAGTAATTGACTGTTGAAAGGCTAAGGTAGTGGTTTTATCCCCCGAGCGCTGAGCACGCGTGGGATTGGGCGCACTCCTAGTATGTGCAGCGCATCAGTACGGCTGCGCGGGTGGCAGCTGATGGGGCATTAGTCCGGATGGGGATGTTGAGGTGAAGCGGCTGCTACGCCGGGGTCCTACTGCGGCACACTTTCGGAGCGCCACAGTGAAATCTTCCTGAGGATTTTTCTCCCTCACACATTACGTTAAAGTTGAAGCTAGGAATCTTTATATTTTATCAGGAATATAATTAAGAAATATATCATCTAAAACGATTAAAACTTTATTTTATTATTACAAATTATTGTTAATAACATGTATCTCATTTAACATCATTTTATTTTTATGCTTTAAAGGTAAAGATAAAAGAAAGTCTTTATATTGTTAAATTTTTTTGATTTTTTTTATATTGTAATGTTTTTTACATACACAAATATATAAATAATGAGTTTTTAAAATAAAAATGCACTAAGAAATGTATATATTTAAAGATAATTGATTCAAGTACTATATACTGTCACGTATGTAAAATTGCAAACGCATACGCGACGAATAAGTTATATTCGCATTAGCAAACTTGGGAAAGTGACATTGAGGGAATCGAACGGAGTCACGAGTAACGTGAAACCCGCGAGTAATAAGAACTTCCGAGTTCGCCAAATTGCGAAAATTCAAGATCAGAGGCGACGATGAATACGCAGAGGTCAATCGAAAGACAATACCGGAGAAAATGATACAACGATAATCAAGCAGAGGCACCCGGAGGGAGAATTCGCGGATTTTGCAATTTCTCCATGCAGCGGAGGTAATGAGTGAAGTCGAAAAACACGTAGGGGTACTTCGGAATTAGACTTCAAATTGTAATTCGGTTGGATTCCTTCTAAAGTCGTACTTCGGTTCGGGTTCTTAATATTTTATTACTAATTGTTTTATATAATCGGGACTTAGTTTCTTGACACGAAACATTGTATTACACATTACATTACTCTTTCTCTATTGTTCATTAAGAGAGATATAATAAAAAGTACCATATTAATTCACTCGCGTTTTCTTTATTGACAAACTCCGAACTTCACAAAGGTTAAAATGCTTTGACCGTTTAGGCTAGGCCAGAACGAAACCTGGAGAGAAAATTTCGCGATATAATTATCCAAGAAAAAATATAGTCGTGACCTCTTTGATACGTAACAATTACAATTACAAAGGTAAGTAGTAATAATTATTTTATTTATAATTTTTAATTTCATCGAATATCAGTGTAAAAGGATTTATTGTTTATTTAATATTGTTATTTCTAATATCTGTATTATTAAAATTTGAAATCATTTGAATCAGTTCTTGAAATTCATTTATAATTTTTATTTTTATAAAGTTTTAATTAAAAATCTGAACCTCTCATTTACTGAATTAATATAATTGATATTAAAATGATTAATTTAATAATATGTTTTATAAACAATATTATGATTAATTTAATTTGTAATTTAAAATTAATGTAATAAAATATTTATGTTATTTCAACTGAAATGAAAATTTAATTTACTATAATAATAATTGATAATATAATCATTAAATTGAATAGAAAATGTCTATAAAATAAATTAAAATTTTATATATTAAAATGAAATGAAATAAATAACAAGTTGGATTTGAATGACTAATTTATTTATTTCTTTGTCAAAATAAAAAACTGTTGAAGGTAAAGGGTACTTACTCTGGCTTATATATTTAGACTAAAAATTTATTTTTTTCATAAATTTATAGAGCAAGCAACTAACTCTAACAGCTCTTACTTTTTCGTGAATTACATTTTGAATATTTATTCGAGTTATTCGATAGTTGCCGATCTCATTTATTATTAACATAAAAAAATCGCTGAGTTGCATTGTGTTCTTTACCCTATTTCAGCTTACTTTCTGAGAATAAAAAACCACACAGACGAAGAAAGCCCATACATGCTATCTAAATTCATTTATATTTTTGTGAAGTTATCCCTTTACATTTACTTTTCAGGATTTTGATAATAAATTATATACAATTCATATTTACAATATCTATTTACAATAATAAATGTATTCAATCGAATGCTCACGAGAAACTAACTTTATATTTTCATTTTTTTCAACAGACAAAATCACTCATAGTCAATTAAAATATAAGTTTATATTATGTTTGTAAATACGAAGAAAACGAGCAGCTAACCCTTCTAACGTTTAGAGGCACAATAATATTGACTAAAGTAAATTATATGTCTTCGTTTAAAAGGACAAAAAGATTATGTTATATACTCAAAAGAACAGAAGAAATAAAATTACAAGTATACATGTTGTGTTTCCATTTTTACATAAAGACCACGCGATGATTAAACTATCTAATGGATTACATTAACTCCCGATTTTTCTTAAATATACCAGACCAACGGATTGCAATTTGTTTTAATTCAATTTTTTGAATTGAAACTTTTTTTCAAGCAAATGATACATCCACTTACTCATCTAAACAATAATATATACCAAATTCATCTATGAATCTGAAATTTCAAAAAAACATACGGTAAAGTACAGCATTTACATTAACGTATAAGTCACTTTTGATTAAAAAAAGTAAAATTTGATGATCAAATGTATTTCAAATAATTTAAAACTTTTTTTCAATAACTGATATAGCACTTTATGAATATAAAAAGTTATATAATACAAATTTACATATGAATTGTTACGTATCTAAGATGTCACAACTATATTTATTTTTAAAAAGTTTTTAATTTAATTAAAAAGTTTTTTAATTAAATATAAATTTATGTAATAAAATATCCTATAATTAATGAAAAATTAAAGTATCAAATATTGAAAGTGCAGGACGCTAAGTTTTATACAGAGGGGTTCAACTCTAAATGGGAAGACTGGAAACAAATACCCATGTACAAGTATCAAGAAAATATAGAACCCTACACTTTACATAACCCCATGTATCCTTTTTCGTGAGCCGACACTGATAATCTGGCACATGTGTTTACTTCTCATTTCTTAAAACTTTTTGAACAGTAAGAAAAGTTCTTTCAACAAGCATGCGCGTTCGCTTAATAAATTAAGCAAAAAGTTAAAATAAAAGTGTTAATTAGCAGCAAATAAACTTCTTATTTTTTTAAAAATACATTTATATTTTTGTGTTAGTTAAAAATGGTGTTGTTATTAAAAATATTGTGTTTAATACAAATATTGAAGAAGTTATTATATAGGACATCTTTATGGAAATCTTTTGTGAGGAAAGATATTGGTTTTACTTAATTGTTAAATTTTGTAAGTGTATTTTTTCTTATGTTATTTTTTATGTCTCATAAAAGTTATTAGAATATATAAGATAATTGTATTTCTTTAACATGGATGAACATTCATTTTGTGTAGTATAATGATAATAAAAGGATGATGCAAAGAAATAAAGACTTGTATTTATTTCATTTAATTATATATATTATTCTAATAGTAAAATGATTTCATATTTAATGTAACAATAATTATTAGTTTATAAGTATATTCAATTATTCAATTAAAAATGTTATTTAATAATTGATAAGTTTGATATATTAATTTGCATTTTTAAAACCAATAAGGTATTAAACACAATATACATAATATTAAAAAATACCTATACATTTTATTAAACAATTATGTGTATTATTTAAAAATGATTGTATAATATATAATTCAAAAGTTATTAAGATTATTTATGTCATTAATTTTAGTGTATATTTATAAACATTTTGAAAAATAATGAAACAAATTAATATTTTTTATAAGAAATAATACTTATAATAAATCTAATTAAAAATTATAATAGGGGAAACATTTTTGTATTTATATTTTTGTTAGAAATAAATAGATGTAAAAATTATAGTTTAAGCGGGATCGAACGGATATTAAATGTAAACCTTAACTTAGTTAAATCATAAGAAATTAAAGATGTATCGAAGGTAATGACGTCCGTCGCGGCAAATAAAAGGACTAGAGTAGAAATAACTCTGTAGCAGCGTCCTCAATCATCGGCTTATCCCTTATCCCCTCATAAATATCCAGATAATCTCTCTTTAAGAGCGAGAGAGAAAGAGCGGCTCTTTCTCTCTCTCTCTTTCTCTCTCTCTCTCTCTCTCTCTCTCTCTCTCCTTTTCTATCTCGCCTTTCTTGTCCATCTCCGAAGTGGACGTGGTACGTCGTGGTTGAGGTGACCAGATTATCACTACGTGGGTGATTTAAAACAGCTGGGACGACAAGCAAAGCTGTCCGGACAGGCCTGGTGGGACGACGAGCGATCCAGACCTGGACGGGTCGGATATGCTGGCCGCGCAGACGTACGCGTACTGGCTACCGACGGATAAAAGAAAGCCCGGGGGTCGGCCTGTGATCCGGGCAAGACGACAGACGGAGACGTCGTGATAGAGCAAGCCAATGACACACAACTACCCGACGGACGAAATTACCCCAATTAAGGTAGAAATAAACAGATAAAATGTATGGGCTTTTTCCCTCAATGGCAAGAGGGTTTTTTATGCCCACGTAGGAAATTCGAAAGGTTGTAAACCCTGGCCCGGAAAGTACGAAAGGAACGAGCGGAAGGGAGCGAGAAAAGTGGCCAGGGTAGCGGAAATTTGTAAAACATTCGTTATTTGCCTCTTGACGCGTTCGCACGTTTCTGAATAAAGAGTTGTGGAAAGTATTAAACTTACATTTTACCTTCACCCATTCCCACAATCCTTGAGGAGAATTAACAATTTTATTTGAAAAATATATAAATAAATAGTATGTTTAACAAGTTTTTAAAATGGTTTATTGGTACTTAATTCAAATTTAAATGATTTTTTCAAGAGCATTTTCAAAATTCAAAAGTAATATTTGAAAGTTTGTGATAATATAAATATATATTATTAATAACCTGAAAAGTAAAATAATTAAAGTTAGTTTTATGGTGAATAATTGAATGATTTTTAATTGAATAGATATTAAATACTATTATTAATTTTAAAAAAATGTTTAATGTTGTGTTGTTTACTTACGGATATGATGAATATGAAGTATTATATTTAATTGAATAAAATTTTATTCATTGTTGACAAACTGTCAACATGCGGCCCATATTTTACTTTAATTTAATACAATAGCGGAAGTCTTGCTAGCATAGACGGCGCTTAGGTCGTTAAATTGAAATGAGATAGAGGTATTTTGATATATGTACATATTAAATTGCATAAATAAAGTGATGTGAGTGTGGTAAAAATGATATATGTTGTGCCGCCACAAGATGGCCGATAAGTGTAGTTTCAATACTTATCGGTCAAAAAATACTTTTCTTTTGTATATGAATTGAGAACTCTGATTGGTTGTTTTAATAATAACCAATTAGAATTTAAATCATGACAGGTACAAAGGAAAAGGGACTTGTTGACTGTGATGCGACCAATATTAAATTTTCTGAATTTAAATAAAAATCAGTAAATTTAATTATTGGTTTAATTTTGATTTAAAAATTAAAATTAGTAATGTGAAGGGGCGGAACTTTCTTGCTGAATAAGAAAGAGAGTTAGTTGAAAATTGATAGAGTGATATAACGTCGTTCTGAGTTGTTATCAATTTGAACAGAATATATTTAAAGTATTATTCTTAATAATAATAAAAGTATATGGTAAAATATTATATTGATCATTTTGATTATTTGTTTTATTGTCGTTGATATTAGAGTGAAGTGATAATTTGAACATATAAATAATAATTTGTAATAATTACAAATTATAAAATATTATCATAAATATTAAATTAAATATATCATGGATATATGTTACAAATTATAAATCATAAGGATTTAATATAAATTATTGGGAAATTAATAAATGATATATTGATATTATTTTATATTATTATAAATAACTACTATACAAGGTAAGATTTTAATATATTATATTTAAATATTCATTTTAAATTATTATTATTGTGTTGGAAAGGTTTATTGAGATGACCTGAAAATCTGATATTTTGGCGTTGGATCTCCCCATATTTTTAATTAATTATTTATGGTAGTGTTGGTTATTATTAAATAAATAATTATTAACTAATAATTTTATTTAATAATATTTTGTAAGATTTAAAAGTGAAGTGTAGTGAATAACAGAGAATATTATAATACAGTTCGGGAGAATTTATTTTAAAAAGTTTTACTGTATTACAAGTTAAAGAAATAATTGACTCTAGAAATCATCATATATACATTTCATACACATTAATTAAATTTTCATTCTCGATAAATTAATTTTTATATTTATTAAATATTTTATACAATAATATTATATATTTCTGTGAAAAGTTAATAAAAATATATAGCATTTGATGCTATAAGTTATTGTTGATTATAAAAAATCAATTTAAATTATAATTTTCAGTAAAATATAATTTTAATGATATATTTAAAAATTGTATTTTTATTTAATATCTTGGATTTTAACTTATTATTAATAAATTAAGCTAATAAAAAAATTTTTAATATGATGAAGTTAATAATATAATGTTATTAAATATTCAATTCATAATACAAGTAATAAAAGAATATCAGTGGATTATTTTTTATATTGATTAAAAATAATAGTAATATTAATTATTGTATATGAGTACATAGTATTAATTACATTTAAATAGTTAAACATAATGAATTCATTTAATTTTACAAATTTAATTTGAAAATGAATAACCATAACAAATTCTAAGTTAAAAATAAAGATTTGAATGACATTCAGCATTTTCATATGTACATTGAAATACGTTATGCATGTATTTAAATTTAAATCAAATTCAAATTTTTACAATATTATACTGGATATATTATACTAAAATATATAAATCATAGTTTGAAAATAATCCGTTTAAAATTTATTTATTATTATTGTATTTGTATTCAATTAAAATTTTTAGCAAAACATTCAAGTTAAAATGAAAGATTATCCTAATTTTTAAGTTTTAATTATTTTTTAATCATCAACTGTTAAATATACCAATATTTAAACATTTTTTAGTTATTATTTATAAAATATATTAATGAAATATTAATTTAAAATACAAATATACACATATAAATTTTCTCCACATTTGTGTTTACAATTCAAAAGTATATATATTTGCATAAATATTTATTTCCATGGTACTATTTCAAATTAATATTGTTCTCTACATTTTTAAGTTTAATATTTAATACTTTTTTTAAATAAATAATAGAACAATTAATAATAGAAAGAAATAGATACTATTATTAGAATAATTTGGTTTTCAAATATTATTTATTTATTTAAAATTTATCAATTTTATTTATTAACTCCACCCCCCTTATTGCTGGTATTATAATTAGAACAGCAGATACCCCTACCTCTCTTATTTTTGGTATCATAATCATGGTGTTTTAAGAGATGGTAAAGGTGCATTTAAAGAGATTTTCAAACAAAATATTAGTAACACAAAATTTTTCGCACATGTTTGGTGTTTCTCATAAAAGATTATTGTTTCGTGCAATTAGACACATAGATGTTTGATGAACATTTTCATTTCTACGGGAAACAAATTTTACTGCAATTGCATTTTCGTTTTTCTGAACAAAATTTTTAAAGATTCTTTGAGAATAAAGCTAAAACATTATATTGAATATATTAGAATTATTTAAAAAAATGAATTGAATTTTTTTGTTAAACTTTTGGTAATATATAAATTTTTTTTTTCATCAAATAATTTTTAAAATTGTTCTAATTATTAAAAATTAATATTTTCAAAAATAGTTTATAATTTTTAAAATTAACAAATTTTTTCAAAAATTTTTTTTTCCTCAAATAATTTATTAAAATTGGTAAAATTGTCTACAAAAAACAATTTTTATCTCTGTTTGTAATATTAAAAATAAGAGAAATTCTTCATGCACTAGTAAAAGTAGTAGGTAATAAATTTATTGCTTTACCTGCGCCGATGTTCAAAATCTGCAAACGGCACAGATGGAATAATAAAAGTATTAGTTTATACTCTCACTATTGTATGTAAATCTTTTCGTATACAATTGATAGATCAGGCGAATTTACTGTACTTATACATTGCTTTTAAAAATTCTAAGCACATGAAGATTGATATTATTTCATAATATTTTAAAGACAATATATATATTTATATTGTATTGAAAATAATTTGTTAAAATTGTTTTTCTACTTTTATTTAATATTATTTGTAATTTGTAAGTTGCAAGTTTATTTACGGCGGCTGAATTATCTTCTTGCTCTATAAAAAATTTTTTTATTAGCACTTCTAAACCTATTTAAAAAAAAAAGGTATAAAAATATATATTAACTACGAGTAAAAGAAATAAACATCTGAAATATTTCGAGCTTTGAAAATAATTTAGTATAACTAAAAAACATTTTTATTAATAATTTTATGATCATCATTTACATTTCAATAAGAAAGTTATACTTTTACTCGTAGTTCATATATTTATATATACCTTTTTTTTTAACTTTCCATGTATCCACCCGGAGCTCTAAAATCGCTTCGAAAGTGGGAGAGTGAGAAAAGATATTTTAACCACCATGTTTGTTTCTTATGTAAAGCATTGAACTTAACATTCTCTTATTTACTGTTCTGTGGTAATGTCTTTAATGATCTCTAGTAATAATACCTATATCTGTTTTTTTTTAATTGTTTTAAAACTATTAATTTGGTATTTTTTAGAATTAAATATGATAAGTTCAAATTATTGACTTATTAAATTAATTCGATCTTATTGATGAAAATAAGTTACAAGATTGTTAATGATTTTTTTTATCTAAATTTAAACTTTAAAACTAATTTTGTAAAAATATTCGATTTACTATAAAGCAAGTAAGCGTGTAACAGGAATATAGAATATTGATTATATTTTTAAATATTTAATATTTATATTAAGTAGTAATTTTTTTATTTTTGTGAATTCTACAAAATAATTAAAATTACTTTAACACCTCTCTAACCATGATTTAGTTACATGTTCATATTTATTTATTACTTAAGTAAAATTATACAAGACTATTTTTACCAAAATAAATTTTTTTAGGTACTCATGACTGATTTAATGCATAGTCACTGGTTTCCTTTGGTCTCTCAAGGGAATATTTATTCTTTAACTACATTAAGATCATCAAAAGGAACTAACAAATTATTAGTAGCATCATTGAAACGTAAAATTTATTCTTTTGAATTTGATCATTCAAAATGGCAATTAAAACCAGTTGTTAAAGAACTTGTGTTTACTTATATTCCAAGTAAAGTTATAAATACACAAATGTTTTATTTTATAAAAATTATTAGTTTGATTTAAATTATTTTAGATGGTGCAGAGATCATTGCTATTGATGCATACAACAAGTCAAAAATTAGAAATGAATTTGTAATAGGAATAACTATAACAAAAACAAGTAGTGAAACATCTATTGAAAGGTATCTAAATATATATACTGAAGGTATGGGTGATGGAGAAGATATTAGTTCTTTGGAATCAATTGCACAGAATTGTTTAATGGTTGAACTATCGTATACTCCTTATTTATTATACCATACAATTATTCCTCAATCATCAAGAAATGAAGTAAAATACTTAATTATTTTAATTATATACCATTTCTAATCATTACAAAAATTAAGATTCAATATTATACATAAATACTAAAAGGAAGTTTTTTAGATTATTTGGCTTATATCTGGAAATGATAAGAAAATACACATGATTACAGAGGACAAACATAACCACAGTTATACAGAATCACAATTGGAAAAATATTTTCCAGAATTATATGCACTAGAGGCAATTGCCCTATGGATTGATATTTACTATTTTGAAAATTTTAAAAAGTGAATATAATTAATTAATATTGGTTATTCATTATAATAATTAAATTATCATAATTATAATAATATAAAAAGGATAAAAAAAATTTTTAATGTATTGAAAGAGTTTATAATTTATTTTTTATTTTAGGAGGCTTACAGCTATATCTTGCGAATGTGGACTGCTTAAGTTAGCTAAAGTAAATGTAGAACTATTAGAAATAATTCATATATGGATTTTAAGATACAACAATCCTATTTGTAATGTAAAAATTTTTCCTAGCCAATATGAGATAAAAAAATCTGATTTTCTCAATATTAATTATGGTAAAAATATGGTCTTTAAAAAATGTTAAGTCATTTTATTAGTTTAAATTTAATAATCTCTATTTTAGAAAAGAAAAAAGTTAAACTAAATGTTCTTTTTATTACTGGAAATGTGGCAGTATTATTTCAGTAAGTATAATCAAATAAAAATTATAAATTCAGCAAATATTTTATTTATTGTTTTCAGGGATATTTTAAATCAATCTATGTTTTCTGATCTAATGTTATGCGGAAATGAAATAACCTCGGATTGCATTATGTGTTCTTGTGTCGCAGACATTAATTTGGATGGTAAAAATGAAATTTTATTAGGAACATATAAACATGAAGTTCTTACGTATGCTTCAAAAAATAATACCTGGAAAATGATTGATAAAAAACAATTTGATTCGCCAATTTATTCTATAACTTATGTAGATTTGGTTGGTGATGGAATAAAAGTTTTAGTTATTCTTACACAGCGTAGTGTTCATATTATGCAGGTGAATAAATTAATTTATAAAAATACTTTCATATTAGAACTTATTTGTAGTATATGTTACTGAAATTTTTAGTATAACCCAAAATGGATCATGAAAAAGTGGAAAAAAAAATTTTATGATTTAAAGTTGTTAAGTAAGTAATTTTTAATATAAATGAAAAGCCTTATATGCATTCCTATATGAAGTGTATATTTTTATATTTGTTATAAAATACATTTTATTATATACTTTTATGAATTGTATCTTCAAATGATGCCGATTGTAATTCTAACTTGATAGGACAATGTAAATAATGATTGAGAAGTTCTTCTGAGTAGCCAATCAAGAAGTAATATTTAATTGGATCATAGACATTTCTAATTATCCCTGCTATTCTAATTATATTATTTTGACGTTTAATAATAATATCACTCAAAAACAATGAAGACCATGTCCCATTAAAAAATTTTCTTATAAATAAATCTTCGATAGTAGTTTCCATTGGTCTATTACCACCATCAATATTTGCTACAAAAAAGTTTATGAATTAATTTACAATAATATATATATATATATTTTTTTAATTTTATATTTAAAAATTAATGTATACATGTATTCCATGAATTCCAAGACTTTTTATGACATATTTCATGAGGTGGTTTTGACATTTCATATGTAATACGTCTGTTTTTTTTTATTGTAACTCTGTATCGGCCTGATTGAGATTTATTTACTGATAGACTCGTGTGAATGCTTACACATGACCTTGTTACAATTAATTTTTGAATGTGCAATAACTAGATATTAAAAAAACGAAATGTAATATATAAAAATATAATTTTGTAATTAATGATGAATATTTTTTAAAAATAATTATATAAATAATAATAAATTACAGTGTATAAATTCTTTATAAGCGACATTTGTACAAATATAAAGTTATTATTTTTTATATTTATAACAATCAAGTACAAATCAGATTGAACTTTACCTTAGAATAGATACTAAAAATTTATTATAGATAAAAAATGTGATTGCGCCTTACACATTAAAAATACGTACACGAGGTGATCGCTACAAACCTGGTGGATTGTAGATGTACTAAAAAATATCCCCATCAAAACCGAATTAAATAAATGATATTTCTCCCAACAAACCCTAATACAGGGGGGTTTAACTTTAAATGGGATGACTGAAAACAAACACTCATGTACAAGTATCAAGAAAATATAGAACCCTACACTTTACATAACCTCGTGTATCTTTCTTCGTGAGCTGGCACTGATAATCCGGCACATGTGTGTACACTATGATTTCTTAAAATTATGAAGCAGTGTAACACAAAAAAGAAATTAAGCTGTGTGAAAAAATTTTTTAAATATTTTGGAAATTTATGTGCGAAGTTCTACATTTTCTGAATATGTTATAATTAATAGGTATGTTTTTTTCTTATTACTACAAATACTTAATAAACATTATTCTAATATGTATTATAATAATTGTAATTTCATTAAATTACACAAGTTACTATAATAATAAAATAATTACACATACACAATATTATTATAATATTTAATATAATTTTATACAATTTTATATTTAATAAATTATAAACATAACTTTAGAAACTATATTTTAATGATTAATAATACTATAATACTTAAATAATGTATAAAAAATCATTAAAAAAATGTCCAAATAAACAAACCAATGTATACATATGTATATATGTTTATACGCATATTTATTTATTATATACAAACTCTAGCCTTTCGGCCCTGGAGCTTTATACGGGTATACAAATATAATAAATTTAAAAATAACTAAGTCATAAATATATAAAATAGAATCAACAATGTAATATATAAATAAATATATATTTATATACATATATATATAATACACGCATACACAAACTAAAATAATACATTCATTCATATATAAGTAATGAGTAAAAATTACAAAGAAGAATAGTAATGAATATATGAAATAATACAATATATTTCATATATTATATTTATTATTCTGTTTTGAGATAACATATAGACAAAATAATGTGTTATGATTTAATTACTTTTGATATTAACACAATATTTATTAATGAAATAAAACATTTTAAAAAAATAATTTTTTAAAATGTATTTCTTTAAAAGTTATATTTTATATTTATAAAAAAATATTTCATCATTAAAGTGTAAATTACAATCATATTATGATAAAAAATGTATTCCAGTTGTACTAAGCTATTTTCAACACTCAAAATATCTCAGATGTCAATTTCTTTTACCGGTACTTCATATATCTATATATCCCTTTTTTTAAATAGGTTTTGAAGTGCTAATAAAAATTTTTTTTTAATTTTCCATGTGTTCACTGGGATCGCTAAAAATGCTTCGGAAACGCGAGAGAGAGAAAAGATATTTGAACTACCATGTTTGTTTCTTATGCATAATATTGAACTTAACATTTTCTTTATATCTGTTTTGTGCCCTAATATTAAGTATAGGAAAAGATGGTATTTTCGATATATATTTTTTTATTTACATCTCTATCCATTTCATTTATGAAATAAATCTGCCCTTAATATTATAATTGATATACATAAATACTTTTTTTACAATATACATTGAATAGATTATTATTACTTATTAATACTTTTATCGAAAATAAAAATATTAAATTACTATAAAATGTGTAAGTTATAAATATATTTTTATTAACATATATATTAAAAAATATAGCTATGTATACTTTAAAAATATCGAATTATTAGAATAACTAATATAAAATATTAAATATGTACTTTCACGTATGTAAAATTGCAAACGCATATGCGACGAATTAAATTGTACTCATATCAGTATATTGCATCAGTAAACGAAGACGAAACATTAGGAAAGTGACATTGAGGGAATCGAACGGAGTCACGAGTAACGTGAAACCCGCGAGTAATAAGAACTTCCGAGTTCGCCAAATTGCGAAAATTCAAGATCAGAGGCGACGATGAATACGCAGAGGTCAATCGAAAGACAATACCGGAGAAAATGATACAACGATAATCAAGCAGAGGCACCCGGAGGGAGAATTCGCGGATTTTGCAATTTCTCCATGCAGCGGAGGTAATGAGTGAAGTCGAAAAACACGTAGGGGTACTTCGGAATTAGACTTCAAATTGTAATTCGGTTGGATTCCTTCTAAAGTCGTACTTCGGTTCGGGTTCTTAATATTTTATTACTAATTGTTTTATATAATCGGGACTTAGTTTCTTGACACGAAACATTGTATTACACATTACATTACTCTTTCTCTATTGTTCATTAAGAGAGATATAATAAAAAGTACCATATTAATTCACTCGCGTTTTCTTTATTGACAAACTCCGAACCTCACAAAGGTTAAAACGCTTTGACCGTTTTGGCTAGGGCAGAACAAAACCTGGAGAAAATTTCGCGATTCAGTTATCAAAGAATAAATATAGTCGTGACATCTTAGATACATAACAGTACATACCTAAAAATAATGTAAGAAATTTTATATATTATTTATGTCAATTAGATGTTTCACAAACACTGAATAATTCAGAATTTGATATGAAGCACCTTCGATCTTTTATGTCGAAAAATTGAAATTGGTCCAGTGAGGTGCGGGTGAATAAAACATAGTTATTATAATTGATGCATTGACGTTTCGAGAAGGTATCCTTTCTGCTTGTCTAGACTCTATTTAAATTTAAAATTTTTTTATAATTAATATATATGTTTGACAGCAATTTTTTATTGAAATAAAATTTGCTTTTACATGCATAATTAGCAATTATTAATGCGCAGGAATACACTGATGTTATACAACATGTCGATTGTAACGTCAAAAATCTATTTATAAAAAATATAAGTTTAGTCTCAATATATATGATTTCATGGCATTATATTGTATGACATGATGTTATTCAACATGATATCAAAGAACATATGATCTCTTTCTCTTTCTCTCACTCTATCTCCCTATGACTTGTTTTCTCTCTCACTCACTGCCTGGTATGTTCTCGCATTTACATACTCTCATCCTGTCGATATCGCATTATTACAATCTACTTCTCTAGTACCCGCCCACACAACTATTCGCTTCCGCGGGATTCTTTTCTCTTTCATTCGCTCATACTCTCATATTACATCGCATCTGTCATTCTCATTCTTATATACATGGAAAATATTCACATATTTTACTTAATTATTGCGATACTGATTTTATAATTCAACAATACGAAGGAATAGTTGAAAATTGTTTTAAAGTATAATAATACTCAATTAATAATTATACGTATTAAAAAAAAAAAAAAAAATGTGTGACAATAATAATCTCAAAGCAGAAGATAATTGTATCTAACTGTATTTATTTTTAGCGGTCAGTTATTTAATCAGGATAAAACCAAAATAATTGTAACCTATATGAATCCAATGTTTTTTTTAATTATAAAAAGTGGCAAAATCTATGTAACATAATTTTATTGGAAAATAATTTATTACAGGAGATACTTCCATATGCTTAAAAATATAAGCATTTTTCGAAACTGTGCTTGAAAAATCAAAGAATTTAATATTTGAAAAATGGCTAAAACTTTTTTCACACATTACATATATGTGTAACTAATTATATAACTAATAAATAGGTAGATTAAAGGTACAATTTTGTTTTTTTATACAATAATCTATTGCATATAGAGTTTTAATATGCTTATTTCTTTTTCTAATTTTTACTTGAAAATTCAAATAGTTCAGAATCTGAATATGACTGGAAGTTTTTCTACAAATTCTTAATTTAATGTTTATAATTAGATTTATTTTTTTATTTTGTATCAATTTATAAATTATATTAATATTCTAAAAATATCAATGATATTTATTTTATTCACTTGTTACGTTTCAGTATTCTATTGGCTCCGGAATAAACACATACCGTATAATTTAGTATATAATATTTTTTAAAAGTTGACAAATAATTATTTATATATGTTTTTTTAATTTTTTATGCAAAAAATTAAAGTATTACGTAGTTATGATTATAGACAAGGAATTTTCTCATTCAAACGTTAGCGTAAGTTATATCTTTGAGTTTCAATCATAACTCCACATCTAATAAGGGTAATAAATTTTTGTTTATTAATAAAAATGGAAAATGTTTTTTAATAGTATTTGTTTATTTATAAAATTATAATAAAAAAATCTCTAATTGAAGTTATTTTTAAGCGGTTTATCAAAATAACCTTAATAGGCACACGAAAACTTAAAGGCGCTCGAAACTTATTGAGATTCCGAGCTCCCGCGGTCGGCAGAAAATTTGTGATTCGTGTTTTTGAAAAAAAAGTCCTTCTTTTCAATATATTATATACAAAATTGCAAATAAACATAAAGCATCTTGCGTATGAATAACAACAAGGAACTTCAGAAAGCGGAAAGAATTCCCAGCATCTCATGTGGGCGAAAATGGAACTGACCATAAAGAAAAAAATAGTCCGAAAACCAACCTAAAAGAATCGCAGAGATTCACAAGCAGGAGATTATAGTTTCAGTCGCACCCACTGTAAGAACATAGCTTAAAGTTTCGATGCATATACGACAACTATAGTACCTTGTACGTGCATTAATTAAATAGCTGAAGTCACCAAATATACACGATTACTCGAATATTCGTCCAACTGATAAAATATTAGAACGACCCGTCGTAGTTCCTCCATCATAAAACGGGAAATCTTACGAATCATAGTTGTATTTCCTTGCCATAATACGAGAAATAGACTGTAGTACTACGATTATTACAAGCAAAAGAAAAGTATAATTTCATTTTTTATAGATGCCGAGACGGGTTGATTGAGATTACTTTACTGCTTTAAAATGAAATATTATTCGTCATAATTATATAAAGAAAATAATAAAAGGAAAAAAATAAAATAAAAAATACAAAGATTAGTTTGCTTTCTTCGTCATTCTCAGAGATTATACGAGAGATTGCTAATGACCATATTAAGCGTTTGTTCTCAAAAACCTAGCGGATGTTTAACAAAGTACATCTCTTGTTCGAAGAACAGTTAAAGGGAGTATATAGTGAAGTTATGCACTCTCTTTACTACACGTTTAATATGAAATGTAATGAAGTGAGCTTCTCTATTTGAATTTAAACATATAATGCAACTTTTCGTTTTTATATATTTTTTAAATATTTATTTTATATACTTAAATTTTATGCTCTATAATTAAAAAAAAAATTATCTACTTCCTTTATAAAATTATGCATTCTTTAATTTAAGTTTTGAACACATTTATATGTATAAATACATCTGTTTATATAACATGAACTTAAATTTTTTTTTATGTGTGTCCGTTAAAATTTGTGTCGCATAACCCCCATTATTATTTACATAACTTATTATATTATATATGTGCAAGAAAATTATTAAAATAAGTCATATGTATATTTAAAATATTAAAATAAATAATTTATAAAATAAAATTATACAATAAAATTTCTTTCATTATTTAAAATTCACGATAACAATATAAATCTTGATATTAAATTATCAATTTTAATAAAATCATTTATTTCATGAATATATTTTTAAAAAAATTAAAAATCTTATATTAATAATTAAAATTTAATTATTAAATTTACTTAATAAAAAGAATGTCTTATTTATAATTTTTAATTTAATTGAATTAAATTGTAAATGAATCTAGTAAAACTGTAACTTTTGTTGATTGTACTATTATAATTGATAATAAAATAATTCATCTTAATGGTTTTCTCATGAATAGTTATAAATATTGATTTTATTTGAACATATTACTTCTATCGGATAATTTATTAGTGATTGCGAATAAAACTATTACTTTTATTAAATGTATAGCAAAAATTGAAATTAAAATCATTAATCTCAATGATATTTGTTACAAATAATTATAATCATTGATTTTATTTGTATTTATAACTGTCATCGAGTAATTTATTTCTGATTGTAACTAACACTACAACTTTTATTATATGTATTATTAAAACTTATATTCAAATCATGCATTTTAATTTTAAAAATTTACAAATACCAATTTTGTAGTTTTAAATTGTACAGAGTAATATTTTAAGTAATATTAAGTAAAACTATAAATTTTATTAAGTGTATTATTATAATTGAAATTAAAATCATCTAAACAATAATATATACCAAAATCATGTAAGAGTCTGAAATATCAAATAAACATACGGTAAAGTACAGCATTTGCATTAGCGTATAGGTCGCTTTCGATTAAAAAAGTGTTTAATTTTATGAACTAAAGTATTTCAAATAACTTTAAACTTATTTTTTAAGAAGCTGATACATTCCATTACTCATTTAAACAATAATATTTATTTAAATACAGACTCCAGCCTTTCGGCCCGGGAGTGGACTTTATAGATGTGTTTTATTATACATTTTGATTGCTTTAGTATTTATATTAATCTATTTACAACATATACATTATACACAGCATTATAAGTTCTAATTAACATATTTTATCCTATTTATGCAGCCAGTCTTCTTGTTATTTCTTTTCTTGTTATCATCTTTGGCTTCTTATTTATATCTTCCCTTTTTCTCTTATTATTTATTTTGCTATCTTCCAAATCGCCTGGTTCTCTCTTCCATTTTCGAATTGTCTTATAACCTTTTCGTCGTTCCAACCTTTCTGCATTCCTATCACGTCAATTTTTCCTTTTGTCTTTTTGTATCGCTCCAGTAGGTGCGCCCAGTCACCCTCCTCTTCATTGTATAATTTGCATGTCCTTTCCTTTTCTTTTAACCAATAATTGTTGTTTTCCGTGATGTTACCACACCTTATCCTATTTCTGCCCTTCTATAAAATCTTCTCTTCTTTTAATTTCTCCCCATTTATCTTTCCCTTTCTCGTTCCATATCTTTACTTGTTTGCGGCTGAGTCCAATACTGTTTAGCCATTTTTTGGCCCAATCTGTTGTACTTCTTTCGTTCCATTCCTGTTTTTTTTTCGCGCCACCATCTTATCAATCTATTCTCATCCAATCTCTCTATTTTTCTTGTAGTTTCAAGGCTCTAATTTTCCATCTCACCTGTATTTTCCTTTCTTTTGTCTCTTTGTACATAATATAACCCAGCGTGCAGAAATCCAGGTCTAGTGTCCATCTTAGTTAGCTTATCTTTATTTTTTCCATATCTTCTGTCTCCTCCGTACCCCAGATTTCTGCACCGTAGCTTATTACCTGTCCGACTAGGTATTTG
This sequence comes from Eupristina koningsbergeri, assembly GCA_018907245.1. Taxonomy (NCBI): domain Eukaryota; kingdom Metazoa; phylum Arthropoda; class Insecta; order Hymenoptera; family Agaonidae; genus Eupristina; species Eupristina koningsbergeri. Next base: position 1,312,474 of record JACCHV010002976.1, read on the forward strand.
AATTTTTTCCTTCTGCGGTAGTCACCCGCGCGTCTTTTTTCCCCAGGCTTCATGTTTTCTTTGCAGCGATCATTACTTTCTGTTTCCTTTCTTCTACGTATTCTCTGTAGTTCCCTTTTTAATTGAATAAAAAACCCAGGTATCTGATGCTTTCCACACATTCTATTATTCTTCCTTTCCACTTCCATTCTTGCTCTTTGTCTCTTTTACCTCTCTTGAATATCATTATCTTCGTCTTCTCCGTGTTCATTATCATTTCTCTGCTAACTAGGAACCTTTTCAGAGTAAGCATCATCATTTGCATTACCTCTTTGTTCTCAGCTAGCATCACCACATCGTCTGCATAAGCCAACGACCAAAATCTTCTCTTGCCTCCCTCTACACCTCCTAGTCTGCCTTTCTCTAGCATATCTTCAAGTCCAGCACTGTATATATTGAAGAGGGTGGGGCATAGGCAGCATTCCTGTCTAAGTCCTCTATTCGTATAAAATTCCCCTAAATATTCCTCGTTTACCTTCACTATGCATTTCGTATCTCTGTAAATATCCTTAATTCTGTCTATTATCTGCGGATTTATCTTTTCCTTCTCCATTATACCCCATAGCTTCTCCCTATTCACCATGTCAAATGCCGCCTTTAGGTCTATAAACATTGCATATAGTTTCTTATTCTTTTTCAGTGTTCTTTTAACTATATGGTCTAAGATGTAAATGTTGTCTATTGTAGACCTATTAGCTCTGAACCCAGCCTGTGTTTCCGGTACTATACCTTTCTCTTCTACTTCTTTATCCAGTTTGCTTTTTATATAACCTGAATAAATTTTATATGTAGATGTAAGCATCGAAAGACCTCTATAATTATTCAGTTCCTTCTCATCTCCTTTCTTAAATATTGGTACTATCACCGCAGTTCTCCATTCCTCAGGCATGTCTTTTCCCATCCATATTCTTCTTATTATTTCCGTTATTTCTTTTTTAACACCTTCTCCCCCATATATCCACGCTTCATTTGCGATACCGTCTATTCCTTTTGCCTCTCTTTGTTTAAGGTCCATCCAGATTTTTTCCATCTCTGCCTTATCTAATTCCTTTCTCTCTTCTCTTCTTATGTTTGTTTTCTGTGTCACCTTTCCTGTTGTCCCTTTTGCACTGCCTTTATCATCCCCCAGTAGTTTCTTGAAATACTCTTTCCATCTCTCTATTCCTATCGTTACATCCATTTTTTCTTTACGTTTTTTATCCCTATTTAGGTATCTCCATATCTCTCCTTCGTCCTTTAAATTTCTTAGTATTTCGTGTTCTTTCTTTTCATTCTCTTTCTTTTTCTTTTCACATGTGGCTTTCCATTCTCTTTTCGTTTCTATGTATGCCTCTTTTGTTCTTTTCCCTCTCTTTCATTTCTCCAATTACTTTTTGGCTTTTCTTTTTAATGCTTTGCATTCTCTGCCCCACCATTTTCTATCTCACATTTACCTTTCCTTAACCTTTATTTCTTTCTTTTGTACTGCATCGTTTATTCTATTTTGTAGTGTTTCCCATTTCTTCTCCAGATCATTCTCACCTTCCTTTTCCGACCTATTTGTTCTCCTTCTGTATTTTTCCCTATTCTCTTCGTCTTACAGTTCTATCAATCTGTTTTTAATCACTTTCCCTCTCTTCAGTTTCTCTCTATTACCGAATTGCCACGTGCCCTATGTATGTGAATTCACCTCTCTCGTCCCCCTTCATTGTTCCATTAAATATGATCCATCCATTTCCCTCTATTCTTTTTACCAGTTCTTTCCCTTTCTTGTCTATATTCGATTCCTCACTTTTCCTTTTCTCCATTCTTCCATCACCCTCTCTGCTCATGTACTTTCCTAATTCCCATATTCATGTCTCCCATTATTATGATGTTGGCTTTACTCTCGTCGTTCTCTTGCTCAATTATATCCCATTGTTTTTCAATGTTCCCCGTGTTGTATATATTTCATATCTCTAAGTTCAAATCTTCCTCTTTCGTTTCTACTTTGGTCTTTACAAGCCCTTCTAATTTACTAGTGCCGAACTCTTCTATCTTAATGTCCCAATCTTTGTTGATTCTTATAATGAATCCCCTTCTCGCCCTTCTCTTTTTTTCTCTTTTAGCTTCAATGATTTCCCATGTCATCTCCTTCGGTAGCCTTTTCTTACATTTCTTCTTATCTTTTCCTTCAACCCATGTCTCCGTCAGGCATACAAAATCATTTTTCTTTATGTAGTCCTAAACGCCTTTGTCTTTCTTCCATATGCCAGTCGCGTTCCAAAAAACCAAATTGGTCATTGTGTTTCTCACTTTTCTCTATCTTTTCTATCTGCCTTTTTCTCCGCTTTTCTTCCTTCTCTTTCTTCCCCTTCTGTCGTACCCTTTATCTCTTTCCATGTATTTTTGTCCTTCTTTATCTTTTTCTTTAGTTTGTCCCTTTCTTTTATTCCCTGCATCTCCTTCATCCACTCCCATTCTATGCTAAATTCGACTCTTCATTCTCTCTTTTCTCATTGTCTATCCTTATCTTCGTCTGGGAAAAATCTCCTATTTTCTCATCATGTCTCTCTTCTCGCCTTTTCTTTCCCTTTCCTGTTCTTTTTTGTTTGTCTTATTCTCTACTTCTCTCATTATCCTATCTATCGTTTTAATATCTTCTCATCTAATTCACTGTCCTTCGTATTTAACCTTCCTATAGCCTATCTTCGTTTCTATCCCTTTAGTTCTCACCTTTTTTTCCCATTCTGTTATTTCGTCTTGCGTTTTTCTCTCTTCAAATGTGAGATCGAATTCTATAAAAATATTTGTTCCAGTTAAGTGTCTCCTAGCGTTGTACATTTCCGTTTTATCATCCCTATTCATAAATCTGACAATAATCACCCTCCCACTCCACCAAGTGTCCTTTATTTTCTTTACTTTTTTTAACCCGTCCTTTAAAAAGTCTTCAATCCATATCTTTAGCTCCCTTCCTCCTATCTCTGCTCTATCTATTCCCTTGATCACTATATTGTCCTCTCTTTCTCTCTTCTGTTTCTCCCAAACTATCTGTTTCATCTCCGTTAATTCTTTTTCTGATAGACTTCACCTTAATGAGCTGGCTCTACTTCCCCCGGACTTACTGGACTCTGTCTCGATGTCCTGGTCTTCTATCTCTGTGCCGCCGTATTCGCTTCTTTCGCGGACTGTCATTCTCTAGCCAGCATATTTTGTCCTTCGCTTCCACTTTCCAATCCACCAACTTTTCTACCGTTTCCTCTAGCTCTTTAATTCTGTTTCTTGCTCTCTCTATTTCTCTGCTCATCTTCTCTCTTTTCCTTTCCATATTCTCTAATTTAGCCTCCACCGAATTCATCAAAGCCTCCCTATCTTCTTTTAACTCTTTCCTTACCTTTTGTAAATCTCTATCTTTTTCCATTTCTTTTTCCGCGATTATAATATAATATAATTCTTATTATAATATATTATAAAATAATATAATTATAAATATAATATAATATAATTCGCTACCCTGCCTCTCCTAGTCATTCCAGCAGAATTTCCGCCCCTCTCCGCCTTCTCGTGGGCCGGCTTGGTTGGGGTTAGCAGCCGCGCGGCGGCGCTACCTGTCGGTTCGAATTCCCTATCTTGTTTTTCCATTTTTCTATACTACTCGCACAGAACAGTAAATAAGAGAGCACAGAACAGACACTAAGAGAACGCAAGGTCCCGTGTTAAACTGTGGCGGCAAACATGGCGGCAAAAATATCTTCTCTCTCTTTCGCACATATAGAAACACTAGCGACCTCTGAAGAGTCCGTGGCCCTGACCAAAATTTTTTATAAGTGCTTTAAAATATATTGGAAAAAAACGTTACCACTACATGTACGAAGCACGAGTGTGTTCCCTCGTGCTTCGCATATGCACAGAAGAACGCTTTTTCCAATATATTTTAAAGCACTTATAAAAAATTTTTGTTAGGACCACGGACTATTCAGAAGTCGGCAGAGAAGTCATAAGTGCGAGAGAGACAGAGCATATTTCTCCCACCATGAAAATACAACTATTCAATTTAATATATTAATTTATACAAAATACACACACACACACACACATATTTATATTATACAATATTATATTTAAATTAATTTGTACTGTATTTGTAATTATTATAAATGAATATATAAAATATATTTTTTTTAAAAATAATATTATTTCAATTTTTAAAACAAGATTTTGTACAACTTCTATATATAATAAACTTTAAAAATGAAATATTGTATTATGTTATGTATAATTTTGATTTTAAAATAATTCAAATAATATTTTCTTATAGTTTTATTAAAAAATATATAAATATATAAAATTAACTAGTGCTCGAACAAAAATTATACATAATATTATAGAATATTTCATTTTTAAATTATATTTTATTCAAAAGTATTAAAAAATATTGTTTGAATTATTTTAAAATCAAAATTATACATAACATAATACAATATTTCATTTTTAAAGTTTATATTATATAAAAGTTGTACAAAATCTTGTTTTAAAAATTGAAATAATATTATTTTTAAAAAAACATTTACTATTAAACATAATTACTTACCAATGAAATTTGTGTTATAAATATTGATTAATGAAAAACCTTATTGTACCTCCTCCGCATCACTCCTTATTTTTATTGAATAAAATAAAAATTAATGCTAAATAACACACACAAACTTTGTAATATTGTTGTTGAATCACACCAGTTAATTTTTATTTAATCAAATAAAAATTAATTCTAAATAACACACACAAACTTTATAAAAAACACAAATTAATAATATATTTTTTTATATTAATATTTAATTAGAAATTTATATATATCCACTACACCCGAATAAAAGAATTTTTAATCTTCTTCTATGAAGAAATTTTTAAGAACGAAAAACTTGAAATCTGTTGTCGACTTCAAGCTTTTGAAATACAATACTGTAAACACATGTACCAGGTAACCAGTACCGACACACGAAAAGGGACATATAAATTTTCAAATTATATTGGGGCAGGCACTTTCCTTTACGTCACAACCTGTCTGTGGCCCGTCTGCTACGTTTGCCGCCGCTCTTCCATTTACAGTTGACCCCCCCTTTAACAGAGTGTTAAGTTCAATGCTTTACATAAGAAGCAAACATGGTGGTTAAAATATCTTTTCTTTCTCTCTCACTTCCGAAGCAATTTTAGCGCTCCGGGTGGACACATGGGAAATTAAAAAAAAAATTTTATAAGCACTTCGAAACCTATTTTAAAAAAAAGGTATATACATCTATATGAACTACGAGTAAAAAAAAAAGAGATATCTGAAATATTTCGAGCTTTGAAAATAATTTAGTATAACTGAAAAACATTTTTATTAATAATTTTATAATGATTTCAATTTTTTATTGAAATGTAAATGATAATCATAAAATTATTAATAAAAATGTTTTTCAGTTATACTAAATTATTTTCAAAGCTCGAAATATTTCCGATGTCATTTTTTTTACTCGTAGTTCATATAGATGTATATACCTTTTTTTTAAAATAGGTTTCTAAGTGCTTATAAAAAATTTATTTTTTTATAGAGCAAGAAGATAATTCAGCCGCCGTGAATAAACTTGAAATTTATGAATTAAAAATAATATTAAATAAAAGTAGAAAAAAAATTTTAACAAATTATTTTCAATACAATATAAATATATATATTGTCTTTAAAATATTATGAAATAATATAAATCTTCATGTGCTTAGAATTTATAAAAGTGATGTATAAGTACAGTGTCACGTATGTAAAACTTATATGCATACGCGACGAATTAAATTGTACTCGCATCATTGTACATTGTGGGAATCAAAGGAAGTCGCGTGTAATGGGAAACCCGCGTGTGATAAGAACCTCTCAGCTCACCAACGTGAGAAAATTCAAGATCAGAGGCGACAAGGAATGTACATAGGTGAGTCAGAAGACAATACCGGGGAAAGTTGACAAAACGATAATCAAGCACAGGCACCCGGAGGGAGAATTCGCGGATCCTGCAATCTCCCCCATACAGAGGAGGTAACGAGATAAATAGAAAAACACGTAGGGGCACTTCGGATTCGACTTCTACGTGGACTCGCACTTGAACCTTGACTTCTACTTCGGTTCGGGTTCTTTAATAATTATTCATTCTATACAATCGGGACTTAACTTCGTGACGCGAAAAAGTTGTATTACACATTGCGATACTTCTCTCTCGTTCATTAAGAGAAATACAATAAAACAAAAGTATTATATTAATTATCTTGCGCTTCATTAATTGACGATTTCCGAACCTCACAAAGGCCAGAGCACTTTGACCGATTTGGCTAGGGCAGAACGAAACCTGGAGAGAAAATATTATCGCGATTTAATTATCAAAGAATAAACATAGTCGTGACCTCTTAGATACGTAACAACAGTAAATTCGCCTGATCTATCAATTGTATACGAAAAGATTTACATACAATAGTGATAGTATAAACTAGTACTTTTATTATTCCATTTGTACCGTTTGCAGATTTTGAACTTCGGCGCAAGTAAAGCAATAAATGTATTACCTACTACTTTTATTAGTGCATGAAGAATTTCTCTTATTCTTAATATTAAAAACAGAGATAAAAAAATTTTTGAAAAAATTTGTTAATTTTAAAAATTATAAACTATTTTTGAAAATATTAATTTTTAATAATTAGAACAATTTTAAAAATTATTTGATGAAAAAAAAAAATTTTTGAAAAATTTTGTTAATTTTGAAAATTATAAAAAATTGTTGAAAATATTAATTTTTAACAATTAGAACAATTTTAAAAATTATTTGATGAAAAAAAAAATTTATATATTAAAAGTTTAACAAAAAAATTCGATTCATTTTTTTAAATAATTCTAATACAGTCAATATAATGTTTTAGCTTTATTCTCAAAGTATCGTTAAAAATTTTATTCAGAAAAACGAAAATGTAATTGCAGTAAAATTTGTTTCCCGTAGAAATGAAAATGTTCGTAAAACATCTGTGTGACCAATTGCACGAAACACCAAACACGTGCGAAAAGTTTTGTGTTACTAAGATTTTGTTTGAAAATTTCTTTAAATGCACCTTTTCCATTTCTTAAAATACCATGATTATGATACCAGCAAAACGGGAGGTAGGGGGTACCTGCTGTACCTGCTGTACTAATTATGATACCAGCAGGGGGGGTACCTGCTGTGCTAATTATGATACCAGCAAAATGGGAGGTGGGGAGTACCTGCTGTACTAATTATGATACCAGCAATAAGGGATAAATAACATTGATAAATTTTAAATAAATAAGTAATATTTTAAAACCAAATTATTCTAATAATTATATCTATTTCTTTCTATTATTTATTTAAACAAAGTATTAAATATTAAACTTACAAATGAAGAGAACAATATTAATTTGAAATAGTACCATGGAAATAAATATTTATGCAAATATACATACTTTTGAATTGTAAACACAAATGTCGAGAAAATTTATATATGTATATTTTTTATTTTAAATTAATATTTCATTAATATATTTTATAAATAATAACTAAAAAATGTTTAATTATTGGTATATTTAACAGTTGATTAAAAAATAATTAAAACTTAAAAATTAGGATAATCTTTCATTTTAACTTGAATGTTTTGCTAAAAATTTTAATTGAATACAAATACAATAATAATAAATAAATTTTAAACGGATTATTTTCAAACTATGATTTATATATTTTAGTATAATATATCCAATATAATATTGTAAAAATTTCAATTTGATTTAAATTTAAATACATGCATAACGTATTTCAATGTACATATGAAAATGCTGAATGTCATTCAAATCTTTATTTTTAACTTAGAATTTGTTATGGTTATTCATTTTCAAATTAAATTTGTAAAATTAAATGAATTCATTATGTTTAACTATTTAAATGTAATTAATACTATGTACTCATATACAATAATTAATATTACTATTATTTTTAATCAATATAAAAAATAATCCACTGATATGCTTTGATTACTTGTACTTCAATTTATACTTGTATTATAAATTGAATATTTAAAAACATTATATTATTTACTTTATGATCTTAAACATTTTTTTATTAGCTTAATGTATTATTAATAAGCTAAAATCCACGATTGTTCCTTTAATTTAAAAAGGCCGCGATTGAATGTTCGCGACAATTCTCTTCATTGAATGGCACAAGGGAAAGGTTCATATGGATTTTCGAAATTAACAATCACCATCATCTATTGATATTTAATAACAAAAATTTATTTAAACAATCGTATAACAATATAGTTTAATATAATGAGAAGCGAAATAATCACAGCGAAAATCGCACGCAACGTTCACGATAGAACCGGCGGATATTACGCGTGTTGATCGTACGACAGACAAAAGGCTTCTGCCGTCGAAAGAATTTTCAAGAATTTAAGGTACACAGGAATGTCCAAAAAGTACGAAAGAGAGAGAGAAAAAATAACAAATTCACCTTTCAATGCATTATATTGCAAGAAAATTTCTCGAGTTCGCGCGGAGATCGCGAATGTAAACATAAAGGTGGTGATCTCTCTCTTCGTAGTCAGACATTCCAGAGAGCTCATCGAATATATTGAACAACGATATTAAATAAAAATACAATTTTCTAATATATCATGCATTATTAATGGCTTGAAATAAAAATTATATTTTACTGAAAATTATAATTTAAATTCATTTTTTATAATCAATAATAACTTCTAGCATGAAATGCTATATATTTTTATTAAGTTTTCACAGAAATATATAATATTATTGTATACAATATTTAATGAATATAAAAATTAATTTATCGAGAATGAAAATTTAATCAATGTGTATGAAATATATATATATGAGGCTTTCTAGAGTCAATTGTTTCTTTAACTTCCAAATATTACTTTTGAATTTTGAAAATGCTCTTGAAAAAATCATTACAATTTAAATTAAGTACCAATAAACGATTTTAAAAACTTGTTCAACATACTCTTTATTTGTATATTTTTCAAAGAAAATATAAATATAAAAGTAGATGATTTTTCATTTTCTTTACATATTTTTTTTGATAAAATATAATTTACTAATATTATATTAATAGTTACAATTATAAAAAATAAAATTATTAAAATTATTTTCAATTATAATCTTATTTAATAAAAAGTTTTTTTTATAAGAAATAGATACTACTAACTTATTAAGATTATTTATATCAGTTATTGTATTATATATGTACAAATATTTTGGAAAGTTACAAATCAGTCTTTGAATTTTGAAGAAGGTGAATATAATTTCATAGACAAGAAAAGGGCAAGATAATAAATTTCTTACTGTACTTGTGACCAAGTTCAAAATTTCAATCATATTTATATACAATTGCAAGTAAATGCATAAGAATATTATATTTTTTATTTACACGTTGATCATTATTGTGCTGATTCAAATAGTAACTGATAATATATTTAACTTATAGTACATGATACTTAAAATGTAAGACTTTTTATATCAAATATTGCATTGAAAGAGCAATATTGAAAAAATAATTTATTATTAAAGTAATAATTGTAAAATTGCACAGTTATTAAGAATAATAATATGTATTAATAATTGATATTTGTTTAAAAACTTTAAATAGCCAAAGATTAATGTATTACTGTCATTATAATTATTATTAAATATGAAATTATTTTACTATTAGAATAATATATATAATTAAATGAAATAAATACAAGTCTTTATTTCTTTGCATCATCCTTTTATTATCATTATACTATCCAAAATGAATGTTCATCCATGTTAAAGAAATACAATTATCCTATATATTCTAATAACTTTTATGAGACATAAAAAATAACATAAGAAAAAATACACTTACAAAATTTAACAATTAAGCAAAACCAATATCTTTCGACACAAAAGATTTCCATAAAGATGTCCTATATAATAACTTCATTGAAAGACTTGAATATTTGTATTGAACACAATATTTTTAATAACAACACATTTTTAAAATGTTCACAAATATATAAAACATATCTTTAAAAATAATAATAAGTTTATTCACAGGTAATTTATACTTTATTGAACTAAATATGTTTTTTGTAAACCACCACAAATAAATAAAACATTTTAAAATATAACTGTTCGTTTAATTTAAAAACTGCGATTGAATGTTCGCGTTAATTCTCTTTATTGAATGGCACAAGGGAAAGGTTCACACATGGATTTTCGAAATTAACAATCACCACCGTATTGAGATTTAATAACAAAAATATATTTAAACAGTAGTATAACAATATAGTTGAATATAATGAGAAGCGAAATAATCACAGCGAAAATCGCATGCAACGTTCACGATAGAACCGGTGGATATTACGCGTGTTGATTGTACGACAGACAAAAGGCTTCTGGCGTCGAAAGAATTTTCAACAAATTAAGGCACACACTGGAATGTCCAAAAAGTACGAAAGAGAGAGAAAAAAACAACAAATTCAGCTTTTAAAGCATTATATTGAAAGAAAATTTCTCGAGTTCGCGCGGAGTTCGCGAATGTAAACATAAAGGTTGTGATCTCTCTCTTCGTAGTCAGACATTCCAGAGAGCTCATCGAATACATTGAACAATAACATCATTTTAATAATAATAAATGTTAATAATAATAAACTAACACAAAAATATAAATGTATTTTTAAAAAAAATAATAAGTTTATTTGCTGCTAATTAACACTTTTATTAAACTTTTTGGTATATTATTAACCGAACGTGCATTCTTGTTTAAAGAACTTTTCTTACTGTTCAAAAATTTAAAGAAATGGGAAGTAAACACATGTGCCAGATTATCAGTGCCAGCTCACGAAAAAGGACATATGGGGTTATAGAAAGTGTAGGATTCTGTATTTTCTTGATACTTGTACATGGGAATTTGTTTCCAGTCTTCCAATTTACAGTTGGACCCCCCTGGCTACTCGATTCCTGCGCGCAGCTTTCCGAATTCTTGGAAATTACCTTCTAACCTTCTCTTTCCACTTTTCACTTTTCCAACGCTTTCCTATCACCTTCAGTTTTAATCACTTTTCTTTATGTCTTATCTTGTTCCTTTCTTCAAAACCTTTCTTTTAATATAACTTTTTCTTCACTTCTATCAAAACTAACCCAGCACTTTTGTATATTTCGCGCAGCTCGTAACGAAGTGTCACTCGCTTACGAATCATGATACAAAGTCCTCATCTAAACAATAATATATACATAATAATATAATCAAATTTTACTTTTCTTTAATCAAAAGCGACTTATATGTTAATGCAAATGCTGTACTTTACCGTATGTTTTTTTTGATATTTCAGATTCATAGATGAATTTGGTATATATTATTGTTTAGATGAGTAAAGGGATATAACATTTGCTTGAGAAAAAATTTTAATTCAATTTTTTAAGTTGAATCAAATTGTCATTTGTTGGTGTCATTTGTTTAAGAAAAATCGGGAGTTAATGTTATTCATCTGTCGGACCATTCATAGGAAGAATTTTACAAGTAAACGAAAACAAACCCGTAATGATATTCAAATTCATTTAAAAAGATATGACAATATTGCTTTTTAATATAAATGTTGCAACATTGTGTGCGACGAAAAATAAAAATATAAGAAAATAGTATCAATTGTAAATAAAGATTCATTTACAAATGAACCTTTATCATGAAAATTAAATATAACTGAAACCACATTCACTGGAAATTAAGTTAGAAAAGGTAAAGATTGAATTCATTGTGTTTATCTACCACTGATAAAATAATAATTCCTAAACAGATTATTGTAATATTATCAATTCGAAGAAAATCACCCCTTTTTTCAATCTCATCTAAATAAATTAATCTCTAAAGGTGTTATGGTGACGAAAGATTTAAAAGGCTATAAAAACTATATCCAGCAAAATTATGCAGTTTTTGTCAATTCGTCAGTCATTCGATCTATAGTAATTAAAACTTAAATTTGTGATCTTTGTACTCAACATTCAAAAATCTAAACTATTATCATATTTAGGAACTCCGAACCCAAAAAAAAACAACGGAGTGGTGATGGCAAGCTGCGCAAGAAGAAATACAACACCCACAACGGCCTTTCAGACTATTCACGCTACTCTCAAGGACGTTTAAATAGTCAATCGAGATCCACATCCCAAAATAAGTAACGTTATACGTTAAGCGAGCGACAATTTTATACTTTAATATACGCGGTGTCCGAATTTTTGCTATTATATTATTTTAAAGTTTATTCTTACAAAATGTGTTTTTATATTATATATTTTATTTTGTAAAATCAAGAATAAAATTGTATCAATCTAGTGAACTGAATAAATGTTAATTTAAATTTAACAAATTAATAATATTTTATTTAAAAAATAAAGTAATAATAATCCCAGACATTACAGTAGTGTAATGTAATAATAAAATTATGATTTTATTCATACAAAATTAATTAATACGTATTAAAGTATAAACGAAGAATCTTTATATTTCATTAGGAATATAATTAACAAATATATCATCTAAAATGATTAAAACTTTATTTTATGATTACAAATCGTTTTTAAGAACATGTATCTAATTTAGTATCATTTTATTTTTATGCTTTAAAGATAAATATAAAAAAGTCTTTTTATTCAAAATTAAATTTTTTTTTTATTTTTATAAAATATATAAAAAATATATTTATACAATAAATATGCAGTAATAATTGTATGTATTTAAAGGTAATTTTTTTCAGTAATATGTACATTTGATATTTTAATTTTTTTTTTATTTAATAATATAATATAAATACAAATGATAAATATAAATTTTAATATTATATATATATATATAAAGATACGAATGGTCTTGTGATTAATTATAGCGATTCTTAGTATTTCACCAAAACCAAATTGATTTTGATGTTTATAGCAGCCGTGTACATATACTTTAACACATGAACATGGATATGTGTGGTGTAGTTGATCATATGGTTTTAGAATTTACCCGTACTAGTATACGTCATCATCTACCTTCACTCCTTTATTTATCCTTATGTTCCGTCTCGAATATTAAGTTAGTTGAATCTGGTCCGCTAGAGGCAGTACTATTTTTCCAGAATAATTCGTAGCTTACCCCACTCCTTATTTTTGTTACCCCTAATTTCCTCCTCGAACAAGAAGATATTTGAACTGTTATAGGCAGTAGCAAACATTTTTTGGAATAAAAGCCCTATTAGTAATTAGCTATCTCTCTTATAATTTCTGGCCATTCCTTGAAGTCCGATTAAGTTGTCCCGGTCTCGACTTCTAAAATTCGATTTTAATACAATTTCCTCCTTTTTATCCTTGATTTGTGTAATGGGTATGATTTCAAACCTTTCTGATTATTACTTACAACTTTTTAACTCATTCTAAAACTTAAAATTGTAATGATCTTTCAAAATGAAATGAAGTGAATATTTCGTGTATTGAAACTTTGTTTTGTTAGACTAACTTTTACCTCTTTAAATAATTTGCTTACACTTACACCTTTATATCATTTATTTATAAATTTGTCTTTCTAATTTTTGAAATTTGTATTTGATTAACAATAATATTAAAGCAATATAATAAGTACAACCGTTATTTTTCTCTTTTTTAAATATTTAAATTTAAATTTTTAATTTTTAAATATTTCGCAATCCTCAGCACTGAATCTCGCGTACCTGACTTTGTTTATTAGGCTGCCATTTTATAAATATTTATAGTAATACTATAAAATTTTTGAAAAATGTTTTTAAAATAATCTACTATTAAAATATGTAATTACGAACTTAGATAAGCCCCTTAGGAAATGAATTGTAAATATAATTAATATTTTATACTAAAAATTTTAAATGTTTTTGTTAAATTTGTAAACCTCAATATGGAATATTAATATTAAATATTAATATTGGAGTTAATCGTTGATAACAAATGATCAGATTTGTTATCAAAACATTTGTTATCAAAACATGAGAAAAAAGAATTTATTATATTTACAGTACATATTTTCCATCATAAAATTTTTAAAGATATAAATCATTTTTTCAAAAATCCACCAGGTTTCGGTAGTATATAACATTTGTATATAATTGTATTCATAATTTTTCTTTCATCTGTTATACAAAGATTAAAATTTCTTTAAATTAAAAAATAATAATACAAATTTATTAATTTATGTATACGTTATATTAAAAAAATTAAATTAACTTAATTGATTGTACAATACACTCATATGTTTATTGTAAAATTTTGCTTTAGAAGGTTTTTTCGTATCTGTAAAAATAGTTCATAGAATTTATTAAGTTTTCAAAGATCGATTCATTTAGAATTTTAATTGGATTACCAATTTCTCTATTCAAATACAATCTTTATTTCGTTTACATTTTTCAACATGACATGTATGCTTTGTTATATTCAAAATATATATAACTTTTCAAATAAATTATTTTGATTCTATTATAAATATTATTCGTTATATTAGAATATGGTTTTGATAATTTTATAAAAAAAATAGTATAAAAAATTAAATTTTAATGTTTTTGATGTCAATATGATTTATGATGATATGATGATGTCAATATATAATTACATAATTATATTCATATTTTTTAAAAGGTATGTATTAAATTTAAAATTAATTTTTTAAAGGTTGTAATTCATATTATGAGATATTCATTCAATAAATGTTAATTATTTTGATAATTCAATTTCATGCATGAATAGCTTTTAACTAAGTGATAATGAATAATTGGCTTATTAACAATCATCACATATAATTGTTATAATTATATTTTTTTAGAATATAATATATTATATTGTGTTAATATATAAATATATTTATTTCCAATTCTACTATAATGTAGCCTTGAATTGTTTAAAAAAAAAAATTTGTTTGAATTCATATAAGTACATATTTATATTACAGGAAACTTATGAACTAAGAAAAAAGGGGTTTACTTAGTGAAAAAAATATTATAATTTTTAAATTTTATTTGTTTTTTTTCTTGTATTATATAAAAACAATTGTATAATTTACTAATATCAAAATTTATTTTTTATTTTTTAATAATTTGTAACATTAATTATCAACCTTTATGATTAAATATTTATACAATTTTTAATTATATAATTTTATTTTCAGACATTTATAATTTAAAAAAAAAAACAAATAGAAGTTAAATTATTAATTATGGCTCCAGTACCATTAGAAGGACATCAGACACCTGTAACAAATGTTCCACAAGAGGGTAACCGTGGAGGTTCCATTTCTCTTGGTTTACTCATAGATTTTATTATTCAAAGGACATATCATGAACTTACAATACTTGCGGAATTATTACCTCGAAAAACTGACATGGAGCGCAAAATTGAAATATATAATTTTTCTGCAAGAACACGGCATTTATTTGTAAGGTTATTAGCTTTAGTTAAATGGGCTAATAGTGCTACAAAAGTAGAAAAATCTGCACATATCATGGCGTTTTTAGATAAACAATCGTTGTTATTTGTTGATACAGCTGACATTTTAGCAAGAATGGCTCGTGAAACATTAGTTCATGCTAGATTACCAAATTTTCATTTACCAGCTGCTGTTGAAGTATTAACTACTGGATCTTATAATCGTTTGCCAACTTGTATTCGAGAAAAAATTGTTCCACCAAATCCAATAACAATGTTAGAAAAACGCAGTACTTTACAAAGATTAAATCAAGTTATTCAGCATAGACTTGTTATTGGAAATCTTTTACCTCAAATGAAAAATCTAGAAATTAATGCTGGACGAGTAACATTTCATGTTGAGCAAGAATTTTCTGTTTCCTTAACTGTAATGGGTGATGGTCCTAATTTACCTTGGAGGTTATTAGATCTTGAAATTTTAGTGTCTGATAGAGAAACTGGTGATGGTAAGTCATTAGTTCACCATTTGCAAACACAGTATGTACATCAAGTTGTGCAAGGACGTCTTTCAGAGAGTACTAATCCTCTTTCTGAAGTTTATCATATTTTGCATTATTTTTGTCAATCTCTACAGCTAGAAGTGCTGTATTCTCAAACATTACGGTTAATACGAGATAGATTAGATGATCACATTCGTATAGATAAATATATGTCTGGACAATGTTTAACTATTTCTTATTGGAAAGAATTAACTAACAAAGATTCTGGATCAGAATTAGGATACAAGTTAAGTATTTTTGTAGATCAACATGATCCGGTCAAACCTTTGTCTATTAGTCATACACCATCATTAGCCAATAAGGAATGTGAAATTTCAGATTTAGCAATAAGATCAAATCAACTATCAATGGAATACTTATTGGTGCACACTATCTATATAAGAACAAGAAATCGATTGACAGATTTGAAGCAAGAGTTACAAAATACTTTTAAGGGTATTGAGTGTACAATAGCAGGTTCACCAGCAATTTTATCTGTTCCAGTTTTACAACCATGTCTTAGAGCAGAATTACTTTTAATTGCAGTTGATACTCATACTGGTATGTTACAGTGTCACATACCACAGTACAATGCTCCTCTTGTTCCAGAATTGACAACTGCTTTAAATGAAGATCGTTCAAAATTTTCATCATTAATATCAGAGTTAAGATTTTGGATTATGCAAAAACGTTGTGAAAAAACGTTGCAACATCTACCTGCAACGTCTTATGAAAAGCTACCATTATTATATCCAATAGATCATCCAATTACATTAATTAACAAACATAAAATATTTGTGCAATTTCACAGACATCCAACAGTAATATTAATTGTATCATTTAAAGAAAATGAATTATTAACATATGAAATTCAATGCAATTTCTATTTATGTGCAGTTAAATTAAGTTCGACTGAACAAGATGCAAATGATGATAGCATTGAAACGAAAACTCATAATATATATTTAAAATTAGAAAGTATTATAGAGTTTGATACATTTGTTGTTACACATGGATCTTTTACAAGCATTGATTGTGAAAATAATGAATTAGAAAACAATAGTACAATTGAATCAATTGATAAAAGTGGTAAAAAACGTAAAAATATGGGTATAAGTATAAAAACTGATGTAAATGGTGCTTCACAATGTAAAAGACCAAAATCTCCAGCTTATTTTATTTCAGAATTAGCTCATGTAGTTGCACTTTGTGACGAACAAATACCTTTTGTTATACTTGCTCAAGAATTAACAAAACGAGAAATTGCTCATCAAGGCTTACAAATAGAAGCAAATGCCACAGCATTAGTTTTAAAACTAGTTCAACTTCCAGCTCCATCTATAAATGCTACTTCAAATAATGCATGGTATGCTCTTCTAAAAAGGTTGCTAAGTATAGCTATTAGAGTTCAGGGTAAAGGAACAGGAAAGATCTGGTTAGCAGAATATGTATTTTATGGTAGCCCTTTGATAAGCAGTCATCCTAAAGAACAAGGTTTACGAAGACCTATTTATTTTCAATATGAAATGGGAACCATAGATATTCCTCAAATGGTAAACTTAATGCTTAACGATTGGGCTCAAATTGTAAACCTTTATTCATTAGTTTATGATCTTTCAGAGTATTATAAAGTGGAAAAAACAAACATACGCAATATTGCAACTATTAAATCATATAACTATAGTAAACTGATAATGTCTTATGGTCCATATAGACGAGCAAATGTAACAGTACAATGGGATTCAAACACTAAAAATTTTAAACTTTATTTTGGTAAAAGTGCAATGAGCACAATTGAAAACTCACACTCTTTACTCAAAGAACAACTCGAGGCTTTTCTTAATCGAGATAAAAATTTAGTGCAAATTATTCACATTTTAAACGAAACTCTACAACCCCTAACGTCAATAAGTAAATTGCCTATAATACCACAATTGGGGTTATATGAAAAACGAATGCAAATACCTATGCAAACTTTTATTATAATGCCACAATGTATAAACCTGGTGCGGATTGCATATCAGAATTTGTATTGCTTAGAATTAGGTTTTCGAGGTGATGGATTTGTGAGTCTACGTGACGGTGCTTATAGCCGTTTTGACCATAGTAATGTTGTTGATGGTTTTACACCTATCCAGGGGTTGAGCACTTTTTTATCTCAATATGTTGACAAAAATGCTCTTTATCGACGACGATCACAATCCGAAGATGACAATCCACCTTCGCCTGTAACTATAGACAATGAAGCTAATGGAAGCAGCAATATTACATTTTTATCACATCATAGAAGTGGACCGCAATCACCAGCACAACAGCGCGAGACTCTTCGTTTCCATCCTCCACTGACGCCACCCTCTGGTAGTAACCCCAATACACCGGCAAGTCCACATACAGGGGGAATACCTCAGAGTAATCAACATCAGACATATGGAAATAGTCCAGGCATGTCACTCAATTTAGCTTCCCCACCATCCCTTACACCTAATACACCGAATGTTCTATCGCATGCTTCACCTGGTTCAGGTCTTGTAGCGAGTCCTTTGAATCAAATGCATGCTCCTAGTCCAGCAAGCCTTATGCCTACCTCTTCTCCAGGTACATGTGGCAATGTTCAGGTTGGACATTCTCCCGTTAGTTCATTCATGCAGACAAACCACGGACTCGATAGCAGTCCTTTTCCTTCTTCACAGAGTATGGCTTCACCTGCAGCTTCAAATTGGGTTGGTTCACCAAGTATACCACGACCATCACCAGCGCGTCCTGGTCAAAGTCCAGGTCACGTTCCATTACACAGTCCTCAGCAATCGGCATCTGAACATCGAACCCCCAACCATGTTTCACGAGTTTTACCCCAACGATCTTGGGCAGGTGCCATCCCCACATTACTTAGTTATGAAACTCTTGACTTACTGTGCTCTGGTTCTCGACACCAATCTGGACAATCAATCAATTCTGGATTAGATACGTCACCACTTGAGAGATTTTTAGGCTGTGTTTATATGCGGCGTCAATTACAACGGTTCATTCAAACAAATGAAAATTTAGCAATAGTTAACAGTACTGAACCAGGAGTTATACATTTCAAAGTTGAAAGTTTACAATTTCGAGTTTCCCTTAATTCACAGAATATGCAGTCCTTACATGTTAAAATACAACCACTACCAGAACATAATAAACAATGGAGTTTGGATGACCTACAAACGCTCGAAAAGTTCTTTGATACTAGGGCCGTAGCAGCACCTTATAAACCTAATACTTTATTGGGCTTTCTTAATATGTTAAATTTACCCTTTAATGTTCTGAAAGATTTTATTCAAATAATGAAATTCGAGTTAATACCCGGATTAGTACAACAACAGCAGATGAAGTGGACTGCACAATGGTGTCTCCGAGTTCCACCCTCAGCTATGCCCATCGTCCCATGCGGCATGCCAGCTATTATCCAACATAAGATGAAAATTTTATTCTTTTTACATATTACGCGATTAGGGATACAATGTCGGGAAGATGAAGAACCTCTGTCCCTTATTTTACCATTAGTCTATGATGTCAGGACAAATTTAACTCAACTAGCCAATGAGAGAGATTCTGCTCCAGCATCAGCAATGACTGCCGTTTCGATGCAGCTTAAGCGATTTGCAGATTATGGTAGTAATTCACAAGAATGCTCAATTTTTCCTGCAATCCGGAATCTATTGATGAACTTAATATTGCCTTCGGAAACATTGATGTCGCAGCAAATAACTCCCACGTTACCTGGTGGACAGATAACGACTGGACAACAAATACCAAATACAAACATACAAATGATGACTGGAGCTCAAGGATCACCACAGGGTCCTTATAGATCTCAAGGAATTGTATCTATCAACATGATGGGTGGACCTTAGTTATATTGAAAGTAACCGTATTGTGGGTAAGAAACTCATAAATTTTTTTTATAAATAATTTTTATTTATTATATTTCAATTTTATAAACCCTAAAAATATATTCTAAAATTAAATTCGAAAGCTTAATACTTCAACAAAATAAGGTTATATTAATTTATTAATGTTATCAATTAATAATTATATTGATATAAAAAATCTATACAAAAAAAAATATAACACGCATGCAAATTCAATTACAAAATTTATTTCTGTATTTAAAAAACTAAACACACTTAAAATACTTTCATTTTTAGTTTTATTCATTTGTTGAGCTCTAAGATCACATAACATGAATAGGTTTATATTATTTTCAAATTTATAGTTTTTAATATATAGAAAAACTAAAATTAAATTAGAATATAATTACTACATACAATAAATAAAATAAATAAATACAATACGCATAATAATGAAACTGTAAAGTACACGGTACAGTTAAAGTTACGTTAATGTTTGATTTTTAACATGACAAATATAGTGAAAAAAAGATATACATAATATCAGATATTGCTGAAGTTTCTGTATTCTCAAAGAGAACATCTTTCTAAGATATCTGTAAGAATTTTTTATTACGACTACATGCAGTGCGTTTTTAAGTCACCCAAAAAGATATCTACTAACTAAAACTTCCATGCTCTACTTAATTTTATCTAGTCTTAAAGAAGCATTCATACGATATATTAGTTTTATTGGTAAGTTTTTATTAGTATTTCATTCACTGTCATCTTGTTCATGACTTTTAGAATATATTTTAATGGCATTTAGAAATGAACATCATTAAGCCATCGTTTATTAATAATCTTGAATGAATATATCATTGTATATTGCTTCATATATTGTCCTACTTCTAGTTGTCTGATATATAAAAGAAAAATATTTTACAAACTTTTATATTTTTTAAAAATCTTATTATTTAAATAATTATTAGTTTAAATCAATAATAACTTCGTTATTATGTTTGTAATATTCTCTTTTGTGTCTACTCAACAGATATGGGAACATTTTAAATAAATGATCTCTTTATAAAATTTACGTGTTCCGAGAGATTAGTTACAATACGCAAGGCTTTGGTACTAACACTTACACATTTTCTTGTCGGAGAACATTTAATATCTGCCTCCTCTGAACCATTAATAGAACAACCTAACTTTTCCACCCTTCAGATAGGAGATCATAAATAATATAGATCGTAGCTTTATTTTGAAAACGTTAACGTCTGGAATTCGTGGAATTCTGACAGCAGATAAAATAGCTTAAACTTATTTACTCATCAATTATAGAAGACCTGGTTATTTTAAAGGATGAGTTGTTACCCGCTATCAAATAGCCACTGGCTAGAATTATTCAAGTTCAACCAGGTCTTCATATTTGTGTTGTTAAAATCAAAACTGCCACAGCTGAGTTGATAAGTCCAACATTGAAACTTATTCTTCTTCCTATCAATCAGACAGCATGTTCCTTTTAATTTAATGCCAAATTTATAACCTCTGTAGAAATAATGAAAATTAACATAATCAATAAAGTACCTTGTTACGAACTAATTATTCAATTGATTCAAGACGGCCGGTATATTTGGGCCATTCACGTAATTCAAATTTAGCACTGGAAAAGGTTATTCTTTCAACCGATAGTTCGTGAAAAACTATCCTTCCAAACAAATTGAAATTCAATAGCCTTCATCAGTTGAGTATCAATTTCCATATAATCTGATAAAGGATATTAAATTTTTGTTTCTATCGACGACAATAGTCGGTGCAAGTATTCCCAAATAAGCTGTCTGTCTATTGCAAATACAGAATGGTAACAAAGTAAGTGCTCCGAACTTTCTAAATCAATCTGGTGCCATTTGCAGTTGATTTAAGTGTAAAACGTATGATATTATTCCACCGACTCGTAAGTCATTCAATCACCAATCTCATACCTCATTTATTCGGTTTTTATTTTTTATAAGTAATTTATAATTCCTTGCAGCTTTTAGTACTGATCGATCTTTTAGACCGTCCAAGTCCTTCAATTGTGTTCTAATCTTTACTCGAATTTTACGATAGTCAGTCCTAAACAATATTGTTTATTTCAAATTGGAGTATAGGTTTTTAAGCCTATGAATACCCTCAACCTCTTTTTTTTATCAGTTTGTCGATCTTTTTGTTACCTACAGAACGTTTTTGAAACATGCTTTAAATTTATTAATAATAAGTAATGCTATTTAACTTTCAAGTAGAAAACGATAAGTTTGAGCTTAATCAATCGGTTTAGGAGCCAATTTACACCCTTAAATATGGTGTTAGTTTTTAATTGGAATACAGTGAAATTGTGACTAAGAGAATGGATAATTTATTAGACATTAGAAGTTTTCAGAACCATGCTCCAACTCCTACTCCATTCCCAATTTTAAAGCCTTCTGTTAATCAAGTTTGTATAAAGCTTAATAATTTTTGGGTCCCTACTCTCTATTTATTTCTACTTGATAACTATTTACATACGAAGGGCACGATTATAAAGCATAAAATGAAAAGAAGAAAGAGAAAAAAAAATTCAAAAGATATTGTAAGAATACCAACACTTATAGGTGTATCCCTTAATCTTCAATACTTTTACTGCTTTTCTTCCGTGGAGAGGCTTCTAATGAATTCTAAATTTCGTCAGTAGACGTTGAATAGACTGATAGTAGTTCTTACTGATTTTTGAAGGTTGTTGACTCTCTTGATTATTTATTAATAAGTAAATATTGTTCAGTGAAGAAATTTCTGTAAAATTTTTTTGAAAAAAGTACTGACTCATGGTAGTCTTTTTGTTTCTCTTCACGGACACTATTGGTCTTCGTTTGTCCAATAATCTCAACTTATTATATCATTATATTTTGTACGGTTGAATTTATTCAATCCATATTACTAAATTATATAAAATTCTATTATTCTTTTAAATATATATGTAAGCGACAATGAGAACAAATAATAGTGTGATGAATTATATGATGAAGTAGACGTCGTGATATATGTATACAAATTCAATACACATGTAGTTTGAAGGACTTTGGGATTGGGTGATGTGGGTCCAAAAGAATACTTCTGGTTCACTGGCAAGCTGAATTATTTATTTTTTCACAATAACAATTTCACTCGCTCATTGTTCAGATGCATCTGAGCCGCCGTACAAGATTTCATACGCACTGGGCCGCAAGCCCCGCCCTCCGTCGTCCGATTTTCCCTTGTTTTTCCCGGAACAAGGGCCGCCGCGCTTATCGTCTTTAACGGCTCGAATTTTCGCCTTCCGAAATCGCGTAACTCTCACATGATTTACGTACATTTTCTCATTTTCTCGGCATAAAAAACTTCGTTTGCCGGGAGAGAAAAAGCCTGTACAAATTACTCATTCACACTCGTTCTTTTTTACAATTCAACAATATTGAATACGCAGCGAGACGGGCCAGGTTACCCTGAGAAAGGGAGAGAGGGAAAGCTAGAGAGTGTAAGCATACGCGTGAGCAAGAGCGAGAGAGAGAAGCGAGATAGAGAGTGAAAGAGAGAGAGAGTGCGAGCAAGCAGATCGGCCGAAATCATGCAGCATAGGTGATAAAAAAGGGCAACCGACGGCACCGTCGCATCCGACACACATTCTTGTTCTTCCCGCATGCACCCACCCCGTTCACTCAAAACGGCGAGGCTACACGTGCGTCCCTTCGAGCTTTTTTGCTCTATTTAACCAAGCGCACGCCAACAAATTTGCGCATTTTATAGGTCCCAAATAACTGCGGGCGTCCCAGCATCTTGGACGCACGTCTACTAGGAGTAGTCTCCCAGCTCCGTCCCTAACAACACAATTTATTAAATATTTATTTATGGGACTTTAACTTATATTAAAATTAAAATTAAAAATTAAATTAAAATTAATGCTGTAATGAAATTTTATTAAATTACATCTATGATAAATGAATATGAATAAATAAAAATTTGTTAATCCTTTTAGTTTTTAATGTGACTACGAGAATACTGGTAATCTATTGGATACCAGCTTAAACTTGGTACTGAGACGCAGCCTAAATATAAAACTATCGTACTGGATGAACATTGAAATTATAAAATTGCAGATATTCGCCAGAAACTAGGAGAAAATCTTCGAAAAAAGGCTAAATTGTAAAAGTCAATATGTTTTAATGCTTTGTCTGAAGAAGTTTAAAATAGATTATTTTTTACACTTTGCAATTTCTTTGCTTTTTCATTCGTTAAACCTTTCTTCATTTATAAATTTATCATTTATAAGCTTAAGTAGTTTTAAATTTAATGTTAATTAACAGTCATTGTTTCAAACGTTAATTCTTTTTAATCGTATAAATATTGATATTTTAAAAGCTATGTACAAATTAAATACTATTAATAATATTTATATAAACAATGATCTTTTCAAAATTTATTTACAGAAATTTTGTTGTATTAAATTTTAAATTTAATTACTTGCATAAATACGTATAATTAATAAAATTTCATTTAAACAAGGTTTTTTACAATTTAATCCATGTATTTAATAATAAATTAAAAAGTGGTCGGTATTTTTTGTAAAAACAAATAAATAATTGAAGTATCTAATTTATTAAAGTATCTTTTTTTAAATTTTATTTTTAAAAGTAAATTTTAATACACGAAAGTTTTATTGAATTTAACTATTATCTGTATTAATTTTAACTGTAATCACAGAGATACTTAATAAAATTGATTTAATTATAATTAACAATGTGTAGTGATTGTAAATAAAATACACAACAAAATTAAATATTTTTCGATAAATATCAATTTGTTTTTATATTATTTGTGTTGTACGCCCTTTAAAAAGTAATATGAAATAAATGACTTTTTAAAAATGTTTAAGATTATTTAAAGTATTTTTAATAATGTATTTAAAATTTATCTTTAATACTATATTATAACCAATAGTTGTGTATATATATTGTACAAATAACTCTATTTTATATTTTTCTAACTTTTCTGCAATAGAATAGTTATAATAATAATAATTCGTTTTTGGAGGTGACTAATTGTTCTTCTAATTGTACGCATTGGTAAAATGGAGAATTTACATTTTGATGATGTGAATGACTTTTTATTCGGAATAGTGCTGGTTAAAAATTTCAATTTTGCGTAACTGATAAAACATCGGTGAAGGGATATTAGAAAATTTTACAGGGACGTTACAAGTATCTTTTCTATCTTATAATTAAGTATGTATCTATTATTAAATTATTCAAAATTATGGTTTAAGTTCATTAAAAGCAGAAAAATATCATTTGTGTCTATAAATTATCAATGCGTGGCTGTATTTTTCCTTGTTATTAAATATTTTAATAAAAATATAAATAATGGTTATGTTTGAATAAAATATAAGTAAGTTATTTATACTTCCCAGACAGTTTATTGTTTTATTTTATATAATCGAATATATATGAATACGTTTATAAATTATAGATTTGCAATAAAAAGTAGAGGAAAACTTCCTTTAGAGCGTGCTCAAAAAAAATGACACTGAAAATTTTTAACTTACATTCTCGGCCGAAATTTTCTCCTACTCCTTGTACATTTTATTCTATTATCCTTGTCTTAAATTTAAAACACTCGCTTAATATTGTATACATGATAAACTTAATACTACACGGCATAAAAAATCTTCCTCTGGGTTTCGAAAGGAAAAAGCTTTTTATATATAATATTACAAAACAAATTACAATACAATTACAATTTTCTATTCGCTAAATATTAAATAACCTTATTCAAATGAGTTTTCTCATAACGTTCATGCCTTATCACCGAAACGTCTATAATTGCCTATAGACGCGATACCGCCTTGCATCGCCGAGGTTTCAAACTCGCACGACGCCCCATTGAATCCTCACCGACGTATATCGTATGACGTCCCAATACTTCGGTTTTCTACGGGGAAATTACCCGAAGCTCTTTTTTATCGCTATTATTTATTTGAAATTTAATATAAATATTACTTTACATAATCGTATATTTACTCACGCGTAGCCTAATATTAAATCTAAAATTACGTAAAAAATATCTTAAATGCTACGTATTATATTTCATCAATCACAGTGTCATTCTTTAAATAAAAAAAATAGCATATCTATTTAAAAAATCTATTCAAAATTTACTTGAAACATCTACTTTGATAATTGGAATAAAGTGACTACATGTATTTGTTTTTTACTTTTTAACAAAAAAAGATAAGAATTTTTTTTATAATCCTTGAACAAAACATTCTCGCGTAGTGGTTTTCCGCTAATCGCTTCAGCGCGCCGTGTCAAAAATTTGAAAAACACCCTTCGCGCGAAGTTAAATCCTGTCGCGCCTAATTATCAAAAAACAAAAAAAAAGGGACAAATGCGGAAAGAGTTTGTCGACATTTTAAGGCCCCTCCCAAATTTCTACGACGATAAGGCGCAAAATGAAGAAAAAAAACTCGATACTTCGTGGATGAACCATGTATATATATACATGAATGATGAAAGCATAATTATAAAATAAGGAATGATTACGTGAATGGTATGTGACATTTCAAAAACTAAGAATGCTCCATTTTTTATAAAAAAATGTATTTAAAAAAAATTATGGGATTATGTTATTACAAGTGTTAATTATTTCTGTGTGTATTCCTATATATACTTTAATTAGATTATGATCTGTGATAAAATTCTTTTATTGCTCTTAAAGAATTCTACCATAATCTTATTCAATTTATTAATTACTTCGTTCATATCCTCTTTAGTGAATGTATTTACACATATGTAAATTTTAAATGTGGAAAAAAGATTAAAACTTGATCTCACCATATTAGAGAAATATGCAAAATGGTTCAAATTTTCTGAATGAATAAATCCTAAGCCTATTTAATAGTATTACGGTGGTTAAATATTGTTATTTAACTATATTTCGAAAGTAATAACGTGATCAATATTTTCTTAAATTATTTTTATTATTTCTATTTTCATAAATATGAAATTTACGAATCTTTTTGATATTTATAAATTTATAATTTAATTTTTTTTTTATAACAAATTTTAAAATTATTTATGAAAAAATAACTTGCTATTTTATAAAATTTTTAAATTATATTCGCCATATCTTATCGAATAAATCAAACTAGAAGAAACAAAATTTATTTTACATTTATATATTGTATTAGTAGATATTGTATATTTTTTTTCAAATGGTAATTTCTATTATAAATACTTATTGCTTAACTTAAAGCAGGGGGGTTAACTGTAAATGGGAGAGCAGCGACAGACGTAGCAGACGGGCCACAGACAGGTTGTGACGTAATAAAATGTGCCTGCTCCAATATAATTTGAAAATTTTTTGATTTTGTAATATATTTTTATATATATTTTTAGTTAAAATTATTATATTTAATTGAAAAACTAATTTTTCTTTCTTATTTTTAGTATTAGTAACAATTTCGACAAATTAAACAAAATAAAATCCATATATCCCTTTTCGTGTGTCGGTATTGGTAACCCGGTACATGTGTTTACATTCTAGTATTTCAAATGCTTGCAGTCGAGAACAGATTTCAAGTTTTTAGTTCTTACAAAATTTCTTCATAGAAGATGCTTAAAAATTCATTTATTCACGTGCAATTGATATAAATGAATGTCTAAGTAAATATATATATAAATGAATATATAATTAATTAGTGTTTGTTATAAAGTTAGTGTGAGTGAATTTACATTTCATTTTTATTTTATGAAATGAAAATAAACTGATGCGAATCAACAACTATGTTATTAAAAATTAGTGTGAGTGAATTTTGAATAGATTTTTATATTATCAAATAAACATAAGGAGTGATGCGGATGAGATTCAATGAGGTATTTCATAAATCAATAATAATGACACAAATGTTATTGGTAAATAAATAAGTTTAATAGTAAATGTTTTTGTAAAAATAATATTATTTAAAATTTCTCATATATATACAAATAAATATAAATTTCATATAAATAAGAAATATTGTAAAATATTTGATATTTAAATTATATTTTAATCAAAAGTAATAGAAATTATTGTTCTAACTATATTTAAAACAAAAATTATAGATAATATTACCAATATTTGATATTTAAATTTTATTTTAATCAAAAGTAAATAGTGGTATTTTTATGGTGGGAGAAATATGCTCTTTCTTTCTTGCACTTATGACTTCTCTGCCGACCTTTCAAAAGTCTGTGGCCCGAGTTAAATTTTCTTATACGTGCTTTAAAATCTATTGGAAAAAGCGCTTCTGTACATATGCAAAGCAGGAGGGAATATATTCGTACTTCGTACATGCAGTGGTAACATTTTTTTCTAATAGATTTTAAAGCACTTATAAAAAATTTTAGTTTGGGCCACGGACTCTTCAGAGGTCGCTAGTGTTTCTATATGCGCGAAAGAGAAAAAAGATATTTCTGCCGCCATGTTTGTCGCTAAAGTTTAACACGGGGCTTAGCATTCTCTTAGTGTCTGTTCTGTGACTTAAAGTATGAAAAAAAGTAACATTTACTAACCAATTCAAATGAGTTTAATTTAACTAATATTATTTTTCAGATACGAAAACATGATTATTAAAAAATCCGTTTAATCAATAATAATTAAAACTGCCTATGATCAAAAAGTTTGCAATCTTCATTATAATTTTTTATTTCATCCTAAAATAATCATATGAGTTTTAGCATAAACAATCGTATTCTTATTTAAAATTATACACAGGAATTTTAATTTCAAGAAAATGTCAGGTTATTCCCAAACAGAAAAAAATTGGATACCTCTACAAAAAAATAAATATAATTTAGAAAATGATTGTTTTGATCAACCCAACACACAATTTGAGTTCAAAAATTATAATAATCAACAATCTAATAATTATGGATCTTATTCACAAGGATACTTAAATACTAATCAAAATGCTTGCGTAGGGGATCTTTATGCTTCAAATTATTATAATCAAGGTTTGAAAAAAGTGTATTATTTCCTTGGAAATTATAATTAAATTTCTTTTAAAATATAAATTCAATTAAACAATCATTATAGTACAAATAACTTGCCTTATAGATGAAGATGAGCCACCATTGATGGAAGAGCTTGGAATAAATCCTGATAGAATTCTACAAAAAACATTAGCTGTTCTTAACCCATTTCATAGGCAGGGACAAACAGATGATGCAAATTATCTTTTACAGGATTCTGATTTGGCAGGACCTTTAGTATTTTGTTTGTTATTGGCAGCGTTTTTACTTTTGACTGGTTCAAAAGCACACTTTGGTTATGTATATGGATTAGCTGTTACATCTTGCTTACTGATGTATATTCTACTACGTTTAATGAGCAGTACTGAAAATATAACCATAATCTCAGTAACCTCTGTTTTGGGATATTGCATTCTTCCTGTTGTTGGATTAGCTGGATTTGGTATTTTTACTAGTCTTCGTGGATCAGGTGGCCTAATTTTTTCTATATTAGCTGTTGCATGGGCCACTTTATCATCTTCTAGATTATTTTGTGCTATGACTGGTGAAGAAAAGCAGCGTTTTTTAATCGCTTATCCTTGTCTACTATTATATGGAGTTTTTACATTAATTGTAATATTTTAAATAAAATTAATAACATGTAATTACAAATTTTTAAATGTGTAATTAAACTTGCAAACAATTGAACTTTTTCTTCTATTACAGTAAGTTTAAAAAAATGTATTTCATAAAAAGGTACATATTACTTTGTAATATTTGTTATAAATAAATTCTAAATATATATAATCAGAATGATTTTAATTATTATATATATTATTTAATTAATAAATTGTAGTTAGAATTTTTTTATATTAGATGTTATAATTTAATACACCAATTATATAAATTTTTTGGATTCAAGAACTTATGTTGTATGATTTTTGAGGTACTTAATATTGTTTATAAAATAGTAAGAAAATTATAAGTAAAAACAATAATTTTAAATATAAACTACATAATATACTAGAAAAACAAATAAAATAAAAATTAAAAATATATTTATATATTTAATATTATACACATAATAATAAATAATATATTAACATAAAAATTTATATTACATTTTGAAATTCATTGATGTAAAATAGGAATTCAAAATTTTGTTTTATATACATTTTATATGTATTCATTTACATTATAACCGAGAAATTTTTTTCATAATTAAATCTTAATTAAATTGAATAACAATACATAGAAAGTAGTATTGCTTAAATAGACTGATAAAATTATATTATAGTTTACATCAATTTTTAATTGAAATTTTTTTTTTTTATAATAAAATTGATTTTTATGTAACTTCATTGTATTAAAAAATAATTTATATTATTTAAAAATAAGAAAATAATTATAATTTAATAATATTAGTCTTTAGTCATAAAAGCTATTGAATGAGAAATAAAACTAAATTAAATTTTATGGAATATTTGTAGAATTTAAGAGAACAACCTCCATATTAATATAAATATTGGAGAATTGGTTTCTTTATGGTGTAAATGAATGAAACAATAGTTTTAAACGTCGGCGACGTTTCAATAAATTTCTTTGTTTTCTTCAGGCCTATCTTTATTATATAAATTAATACATTAATTATAACAGTTAAAATACAATAATATATATTACCTTGGTATAATCGTTTATAAAATTTATTTTGTACAACTTGTGATGTCACTTCGTCAAATTTAAATGTACCAAGGTATGCTTGCATAGAATTTACATATCAGTTGTATGTCGCGTCATCACTGTCGTCAGATGTTTATATTGATAGTTTAATATATTGGTGTCCTTTTGTGTGTTTATAGTGTGGCGATTTAATTTATTATGTAGCATTTCCGAAATTTGTCTTTCTATAATTTTGTTCTCTATCTAAAATTTTTACATTGTCGCAGTCTATCGTGTGTTCGTTTGTTTGCAAGTGAATTTGAACCATCGAGTTCGTATTTTGTTGTTTTATATGCTCAAAAATTCGTTTTTTTAAATTTCCTTTAGTTTCGCCTATATATGTCGCATTGTAATCTTTACAGTCTATTTTGTTTACGACGCTGGCAGTTTTCCATTTATCGTTTGTGTGATACCCAATTTTATGATATTATTTAGCTTATTATTAATGTTGGGAATAGTATTGATATTGTACGCTTTTAATTTATTGCTAATTTTTTCACAAAATTTATTTATATATAGCAAAGAAATTATGTTGTCAAAAGATTTTGTCAGGTTATTTTCTAGAGAATCCTTATATTTAATTTTTCTCAGTCTGTATTTCATATGTTTATTATTGAAGTAAACCGAGTAATTATTATTATGTAAAATATTACACACTTTGTTTAAATTGTCATTATGGTAACATTTATCAGATAATAAAATCGTCCTGTCTATAAAGTTATAAACGATATTTCTCTTTTGGCTTATCAAGTGATGCGAAGAAAATTGATAATTCTGTTAGAGCACATCGTTTTTTGGCACCAATTCGTAAATATATGATTGTTTTTTTGTACATAGTAATGTCAAGGAACGATTTTGACGTTTCTGATTCATAGGTAAATTGTAGATGAATATTGTAGTTGTTGAATATATTTAAAGTAAGATCAACTTTACTGTTTTCTATATAAAAAACAGTATCATTTACATATCTATAGTAGAAAACGGAAGAGTAATTATAACGCTTTTGAGAGTTTTGAGACACTGTCTCTCCAAATATTCCATTACCATGTCAGCGAAAATGGTCTATATCGGTGCGCCAATTGGAGTACCAAAAATTTGTTGGTAAATATTACCATCAAAAGAGAAATATGTATTGTCAAAAAGAAAATTAATTATAGCTATAATTTTATTCATTGTATAACGTAAAAATATAATTTTATCACTAAATATTATTTTAAATGCAGTGAATAATATTGTCCTTATTTTGTGCCAATATTTTAGCATTTATAAGTCAACTTAGTTTTATCCTAAACATCTTTGAAATTTGCAATTCTACGTTATTATTTTCAAACACATTAATAATTGTACATGGACTAATGTATTGGAGTACAAAAATTTTTTATTTCCCTCTCTTAATAACTTTAAAAAAATATATAATATATATATATATATATATATAAACTTAAATATCGAATCTCTAACTTGAATTATATTATTTTTTATCGTATATTCAAATTATAATTTATTGTATTCTCTTCTGTTTCATCGCCCGAGGTCATTGAATTTTCAATCTCTGTATCATCACTCCGGTGTCTTCTGCGTATGTGTAAGTTAATATATCAGCATTGATATTGTCGCGATCAGAATTACGCTCAGGAGTTTTGTATTGCATTCCACTGATTTATTACGTTCGATTTGCTTCGACCTTGTCACGAGAGTTACTTGAAAAGAAGGGGGGTTGCACGATAAGGCTTCAGCTACGTAGTTCGTCTTTCCTTCTTTATATATCACTTTATATTCGAATTCGCGTAGCTTTAAATAAAACTTTTGTAATTTAGATGTGGGATCTTTGAAATTATGAGTCCACATTAATGGTTTATGGTTAGTATAAAAAGTGAATTTTCTCCCGTAAAGAAAATATCTAAATTGATAAGCACAACTTACCATGGCTAATAATTCTTTTTCAATTGTAGAATAATTTATTTCAGCATTTTTTAAATTTCTAGAATAGTATACAATTGGTTTGTCATGATTATCATGTTCTTAACTAAGAAAAGCTCCTATTGCAAAATTTAAGGCATCTGTCGTTACTATGAAAGGTTTATTTAAATCTGGATAACATAATACTGGTTCAGACGTTAAACAATTTTTTAAATATAAAAAGGTATTTTCTTCGGCTGTCGTTCATTCAAATTTTGTCTTTTTACGTAAGAGTTTAGTTACGGGTTTTGCTATTTTTGAAAAATCTGGTATGAATTTTCTGTAATATCTTAATAATTGTTTGATATTTTTTTGATTTGTTGTATAGGAAAATTTTGCATTGCTGAAATTTTGGTTTTATCAGGTCGAACTTCATCGACGCTAATTTCATGTCCGAGATGTATGAAAGATGTTTTATAAAATTCACATTTTTTGGGGGAAAACATCATGTTCGCATTTTTCAAACATCGAGCAACTTTTTTAAATTTGATATTGTGTTCTTATATTGTTTTAGTAAAAATTATACAATCATCTACGAAAATGAAAAGTTCTTTCCCTTGTAAACTTCGAAAAACATTATCCATTTGCCTTTGAAAAGTAGCAGGTGAATTTTTTAGACCAAAGCATATCTGTAAAATCGTAATCACCGTATGACGTTGAAAAAGCTGTTTTTTGTTTATCTTCGATTTTGATAGGAATTTTATGAAAACCTGAAGCAAGGTCTAGTATTGTAAAATATTTTGATCCTTCAGATTGATCAATAGTTTCAGTTATATTTGGTACAGGATAAGCGTCATTAATTGTCTTGTTATTAATTTTTCGATAATCTATTACGAGACGCCATTTATTTTTACCTTCTTCATCTAAACTTTTCTTTTTTACTATCCACAATAGACTATTATAACTGGAAACATTATTTTAAATAATTCCTTGTTCTAATTGACTCTTCACCTGATTTTCTATTTCAGTTTTCAAAATCGTTGTATATGTATATTGTTTGATATTTACAGGTACGTCGTCTTTTAAACAAATTTTATGTTCAGTCATATTAATTGCGTTATGTTTATCTGTCGGTATTTTTAAAATATCCGAATAAGTTTCACATAAATCTTTTACTTTATCTTTTATTAATCCTTCGTATTTATCAATATAAATCCATTCTTGAATTATTTTAATTCGGGCTGCAGACTTATAAATTATTTTATCCTTATCATTAGAGATATTTATTTTCATTATACACCTTCATTTATTATCACATGATTTGTGAAATCTGAACCGTCTTGTTTACTAATGACCTTTTTATTATTTATTTCCGGATTTTTATCGACTGGTTGGTTTCCTTTAATAACCGATATCATATTTAATGTCCGGTTTTGGGCAATAGGTGACATTAATGAAGTCTGTACTGTAGCAGATTTTATCCCTCTCATTTGTCTTTCGTACGTAAGGAATTGATTTCGATGTTCAAAGAATTTTTCTTATTTGTTTCAAGATGATTTTGTGATTCTTTTTCAAAAATTATTTTTATATTATTAATTTCAATATTACCGTCGCCGAAATTCATTTTGGCTTTATTTTCAGAACAAAATTCAGCTCCAATTAGTGCTTTGGTAATTATAAGAAAATCACCATTTACAATTAAAAATTTAGTTTTAATGTATTCATTTTTAAATTATATTTGTACAGAACCAATGAATTTATAAATTGTTTCTTTAATACCAAATATTCGAGGTTTATCATTATGATAAAATTTAATGTTATTTTTAATATGTGAAATTTTGATCAAGTTAGATTAAGTACCAGTATCTAACATAAAATCACAATGTTCGTTAATAATTTATTCAGAAAAAAGAAATATTACTGAGACTTTTCCTAGAATATCTGTAAGTTTTAATCGATTTCTATTTATTAAGGTAATTCTTCAGCAGCCCCCAAATTTACTTCTGTCTGTATTATTGTATGAAAATTGTTGGAGACTTTCGCGTTCTGAAAATTTGATGTTTTTGATTGTCTAAATTTTTTCATATAACAATTGTTATCAGTGTGATTTCTTTTATCACAATATTCAGAAATTAAATTAGAGTTATATTGAGGGTGCTTCTGTTTATTGTTATTTTGTTTATTCTGGGAATTTCTTTTGTTCTAATTATTAGATTTATCGTTTATATTTTTATTAGTATTATGTTTATTAAGTCATTTTATTTGGAAAATTCCATTGTGTAATATCATTGTTGAATTTTTACACTTTATTAAATCTTTCTTGATCTAATAGAATACCTTTTTCTATATTATTTGCAATAATGATTAATTCAGTTTCAATATTAAAATATATTCAATTTTCAATATTAAAATATGGACCATATTTTGGTAGTATGGAGAACTTGAAATATTTGACAGCTATTTTATCAATTTTTTTTACTTCTTCATCAGATAATTGTTATACTCCCATTTATATACATAAAAAGTCTTTAATAGTGTTGTATAGGTCCATAAATTTTTAAGTATATGGTGACAGATTCTTAATATTTGATTTAAAAGTTGACCTCAGTTTGCTCCGGTGTTCTTCTGAACTATGGTCAGTTATGAAAATATTTCTCAATTTGATGATTAACGCATCAATTATATTACATTCCGATATTCCGACTGACGTAAGTGTATAATTATATTTTTATATTTACTTAATATGATGTTTTCCAATTGCTTTTCTGTAGGAATATATTCTGTAATGGCTTTTAAAGCGCGTAAAAATGGGAATATGTTAGTGCTATCGAACACAGGAATCGTCGCGATACATTCTTGTATTATAGTACGAGAAATAGGTATCTTATTAATAGTTCTAGTAGGTGAAAAAGAATTACGAGCAAATTTATTAGATGTCCCGTTTACGTATTGTACGCCTTCAAGATGGATCAAAGCATTTTTATCTCTAGTTTCATTTACTGTTTCTGTTTCAATGAAATATTTGTTTTAATTATTCTTCTAGACTGTTTATTTTAAGATTTAAAGATTCATTCATTTGTTGGTTTTCGCAAATGGATGTTTCAAGTTAATTCTCACTAAGTCTATCTTGTTATTTCATGAGTTCATCCATTTTCATCTAAAATCCCTTAGGATTTAATCACTCCATTATTTATATTTTATTTAAGGAAATAATTTTCTCTTAAATTTTTTGAAATGTTTTATTTTTATTTTTTTCAAAAGAATTTATTAAATCGTAAGTTAACATTTGGTTTGATAAGTTTTATTCTTACTGTTATGTCTCAGGATTAAAAAAAATATTTTATTTGTATAATTAAAAAAATTTGCTTTTATTTAGTGATTATTTATAAATTACAAAATTTTACAATATAAATTGAAAGCTTTAATTATTGTTTAACTAAGATAAGTAAGAATAAATAATAAAATTACAATTATTTAAAGTTCGAACGCTAACTTAAAAATAACGATTATAATGATTACGATTTACTTGAGCGAAGATTTCGAGTTGTTTTACTGATGAGATGATCTTTAGAGTTCTCTAATTTCCGAAAAAAGAGTGTAGAATTTCAGTAAGCAATCTGCTGTCACCACTCCAAAGTATGCGGGTCTGGAGATCCCGGTTGTTGTTTTAAATGAATGTATGTGTTGAAAAAGTAAGATTTGATACTGGTATAAATTTTGCGAGTATTTAGTGCACTAATTATTTCAGCTGAATTTTCAAAAGACCAAAAGCTGATCTTGTCCCTTTTGCATGGTTTTTATAGTCTTTTAATTTTACTTCCATCACAGCTCCCTTCCTGCAAACTTGGGATAGGATACTATAAAGTGGCTTGGTCTTGATTTTCTTCGAATTAATCTCTCGAAACCGATAAGTTGCTCGCGTTTCTCTATCGCTACCGATAAGTCGTGCGCGCCTTCGAAAATGTCGTCTACATAAGTATGCGTCAACAAGCTATTAGCCCCGAGAGGGAAGCGCGACTTCTCGTCATTCGCAAGCTGAATCAGCATTCTTATCGCGAGAAATGGGGCGCAGGTAGTAGCGTAAGTTACGGTAGTCAGTCGGTAGTCGACTGCTTTTTCGTGTGAACTCGGTGCCCACAACACTCGCAGCAAGTCCTGCTGTACTTGCCGAACTCCGATTCGTTGAAACATTTTTACCAGATCCGCGGTAAAAATATATTTATAAAGCCGCCAATTTAAAAAAATTAATGGGAGATCGTTTTGTAATATGGGGCCTCATCTCAAATGCTGATTAAGGGAGTGTCCGTCGCGGGTTTGCCGCGATGCATCAAATACGACACGTATTTTACGTTGAACAGCCGTTCCAGAATATACAGAATGATGTGGGAGATACTAGGCTTGCGGATTCTCGCGCTTTGAAGACGGAACCCGTTTCATATGACCGAGCGTTTCATATGCCCGCATAAATTTAATATACTCCTCAGCCATCGCGGGATCTCAATTAACTCTCTTGTATAGATGCCTTAAGGAGGCCTGAGCGATTTTCTTGGTGTCTATCATTACCGGAGATAGCGAGTCATGAACCGGTAGCTGAACCGTAAACCGACCATGCGCGTCTCGTTCATGCGTCGTTTAAAATTGCTTTTCACAATACTCATCGTCAGGACTTAACACGTGCGTAGACCTTAGGATTTCTTCTATTTCCCAAAAACGCTGTAGCATCTGCACTAAATCTGTCTCGACTGCGCAGTGCAGTGCGTTGGCTGCTGTAGGTATTACACAATCCGCCCGCCGTGACACACTAGTACTCCCGAACACAATCCATCCAAGATTCGTGTCTTGAGCTATTAATCGCGTATTGGGAATTTGCACTATTCCCGATTTTAAAAGGGTTCCATACACATCCGTGCCAAGAATGTTGTCGACTGAAGCACTTTTGTAAAAAAAGGGGTCGGCAAGCTCAAGTCCAGCAAAAGAATTAAGCTCAATCTCGACTTTATTCGCCGACGGAATACGTCCGGTGACACAAGGCAGTATGAGAGCTTCGAACTCCAAGATGAATTTATCGTTTACGGTAGATCGAATCGCGAAGCGCGATGCTTTTCGCGCCGTATCGGCCACGCTTTCGCCAAGTCCCATCAACACAACATTAACTCTCCATTTGGGCAAGTTTAATCGCTGTACTAGGGATTCGGAGATAAATGAGATTTCCGAGCCTTGGTCCAATAGAGCCCGCACCCTTACCCGTGCGCCCTTCGTCGAACAGACGTCGACACGCACGGTTGCAAGGATCGCACACGCTCGCGAATTTTCTGATCGCACAGTATGCACCATTACCTTCGACTCCGAGTCTGCTGTTATCCCTGTATTCAGCGTTCGGAGGTTTCGGTATTCGTTGCTTTGAAACTCTTTTGATCATGCAAATAAGTATGATGTAGCCGCTTACATTTGTTGCATCGATTCTGGGATTGACATGTTCGCGAATGATACCTTTCGAAACAATTATAGCACAAGCAAAAATGCGATATCAGTCCTTCTCTCCTTTGGACTTTTAGCTTTAAAGTTTGCGCAAGAGTTGATCGTATGCGCTTCGGAGCACAAGAGACATGCGTTTCCCTTTGCCAAATGTAGCGCATGTCGAGCTCCTGGATTATTTTTAGCTGACCAGTTTCTTTTGCGGTACGAGCTCGTAGGGTGGATTTGACCGAGTCCTTTTTCTCCGATCGGCTGAGGGCTTGCGCCTGTCCTTCAAGAAATTGGATGAATTTGGTCAGAGAAGGGATGCAGTCGCGCGGTTCTACCGGCTTCTTGGTGGCGTCAAATTCTGAGAAGATACGCCGATCCCTCTGCGCGAGCTTATTGTCCCATTCCCGTTGTGAATTGGTATCAAGACCGCTTTTGGCCTTATGGATTATAAACGGGCCTACCTGATCAATATCGTATCCTAATCGATCAAATGCGCGTGCCATCTTTCCGCATTAATTCGTTAAGCCGAGTATACTCTCCGCTTGTTTTACCTGTTGCTTTAACTCCAATGTGTCTATAGTTATCGCAAGAGTTAGACGCGGGTTCCTGTACCGTCTTTCTAACGCTGTCCACGTGGGTTCGTACGTCTCGTCGCTAATTTCAATATTAGCCACCATATCCACCGCGCTTCCCTTTAGGCAAGATGACAGATACTGCAGCTTCTCCACTCCATCAGCATTGGGAATTTTCTTTAACAACGTCTTAAAAAGATTTCGAAAAGTTTCTCCCTCATCATAATTTCCAGAAAATGATGGTCACTCAAACCTCGGTACCTTCACAGGACGCGGAGCCGAGGGATAGGAAGTCCTACGAGATGCTACCTGCATTACCGGCACAAAGGAGCTGGTCCCATTTTTCTCTAATATATATTCGCGCCTGTCATCGTAAGCCGCCTGGAGTTTATCGTGTAACTTATCGGCGATATATGGCTCATTAGCGTCCGGGTCCCGGGCTCTGATCTCCCCATCCCGATCTATGGAAGCCTCCCGCATTCGCTCTAATTTTCGCAATCAGTCATTCAAAGTTTCGACTGGGATCGAGTTACGGACCTGCTCCAATAATCGATCTTTGGTAAGAATTAGGCTACGCAAACAAGATTTTTGCGCGGCTATTAGTTTTTTCAATGCTGTCGGGGCCATCGTAAATTAATATACCGAAGTTGATAAATATTTATCGAAATTGCGAAAATTACGATTCACACCAGCCGAAAGGAAAAGAAATGAAAAACTCGATAATATTGCTTGTTTTTAATGTGAAAATAAAACGATGAGCACCGCCCGGCCCGGCTGTAGAAAGTACCCGAAGGGAAGGGGGTACCTGATCGTTAGCGATGTATAGTATCAGCAACAAACAGGGGGTGTGACGTGAAGGAGGGATCCTTGAGCGACAAGAGGGTCTATAGTGGGGGGGGACACTATGTTGCCAAATTCTACGATGTACCTGCGTACGGTGGATGAACTTCTTCGGCTACGCTCACAATTCCGCGCGTCATGTACATATCGACACCATTTTTGCGTACAAGAAATATTATTTTCTACGTTGTCTCCTCTACCAGTCTGCCCTTCAGGACAGCGCTTTATTTATGAGATTATGCAATATCTGATTTTATAGCAACACCAAAAAAAAGGAACAGGTTTTGTTTCGGCAAAAAACAATAAAGAAAAAGACAACTCAGAAATAATATACCGAATTTAAACAATATTACTATTACAGTTATTAATTGGTCGTGCGCTGAATTGACGATATTCAATCCTAATATATGTATATATATTTTTCATTAAATTACATTCATTTCCATATCAAACTAAACTGAATAAGCCAATAAGATACTCTTTTATAAGATTAAGAATCGTCACCTCAGCACTCTAACTTACAGCATACAGCGGTAAATAAATTTCTGAATTTCTCTCACCACAATTAACAACACCATGAAGAAAAAGTCAATCCTCCTTAATCCTCATCCGGCTCGAAGGACCAAGAAATGTTTGTGTAATACTTACACGTACAGAGTTTATTTAGGGATGAGGAAAGGGGACGGAGATTGGCTCCTGGTGCAAATGAGAAAAATTTAATATAAATAAAGTTGTCAAAAATGACCTTCCTTTACTTGCTCTTGCCACGCCTGCATAAAAAATCCCCTTTGGGGGAAAAAAGCCGCACAGTACATTCGCGTCCTAGAATCGACGCCGGGGGTCAGTAGATGTGCGCCGGACCAAGTCCTCGATACGTCGTCGTCTAAGATGGCTGTAGATGACGCAAACGCCGGTGATCTGCAGATCACCTCGCAATCTCCTGCACAAGGTTGCCCCAACACGACTCGGCCACGTACGCTATACAAACCAAAACGCAATGTCGCACAACAACAATATACGCAAGATTACAGAGTTCTGAATCGTACAGATGCTCGACGCTCATTGAATTCTTTTTGCCCCGGTAACCGCCCGCTCAGGTACGGAAGTAACTCCGCATGTCGCCGTTTGGGATTTCCCGGGAAATCCCAACTTCAGCTACGGTCTCCCAGATGTGCACCTGGGGAATCACCGACCTACTTGGGCATCACAAAATGCCCGAACAGACATTATGTCCAAAAACATTAATGTTGTTACTCAAATAAATAACTAATTTACTTTTAGAGAAACTTTGCTTTCTAATTATAATAAAATATTTAAAAAAATATGAAAAGATGGTATTAATACTACAATTAACTATTAATAAATAAATTAATATGACAACAATATAAAAAGTACATTGTAAAGGCCAAATTGAATAGTGGTATTTTGATGGTGGGAGAAATATGCTCTTTCTGTCTCGCACTTATGACTTCTCTGCCGATCTCTCAAGAGTCTGTGGCCCGAGTTAAATTTTTTTATAAGTCCTTTAAAATCTATTGAAAAAATCGCTTCTATGCATATGCGAAGCATGAGGGAATATACTCGTGCTTCGGACATTCAATGGATATGTGTGGTGTAGTTGATATATGGTTTGTAAAATTTCCCCTTACGAGTATATGTCATCATCTACCCTCACTCCATTATTTCTCCTTAAGTTCCGTCTCGAATATGAAGTTAGTTAAATCTGGTCCGCTAGAGGCAGCACTATTTTTCCAGAATAATTCGTAGCTTACCCCACTCCTCATTTTTGGTACCCCTAATCTCCTCCTCGAACAAGAAGATAGTTCAATCGCTAGAGGCAGTAGCGTACAGCTTTTCAAATTTGGAACAAACGCCCAATTTGTCATCAGCAATATTTCTAATAATCTCTGACTTAGACTTTTTAGTTAGTTTCTGTATTTAACTTTTATCTCTTACTGTCTTTTCCTCTCAGCATCTCTTCGCCAATCTTCCTTCCTCCATATTTCTTAGTCTTTCCTCAAACTTTAATGCTCTCACTCCTATGCTGTAAACACCCCCCCCTCACTGACTTTTTACTTATAAACTGTATGTATTATATAAAATCTAATCGTAACACCCATCTATAATAGTCTACTTTCACTTTCGAGTAACCAATAATATAGGTTATATATTAGTAATATAGTAATATATAATAATATACGTTTAAAAATAAATACAGTATTTTAGACTATATTATTTATTATTAGAAATAGTTATTTATTACTAAACTGCAAATAAAAGTGTACTGATTAGTTATGGAAACATCAAATATTTTATAAAATATATTTTGGTAGATGTACAAAGTAATTTTTTGATGTATCAATTAGGAATTATAAAATAATTAAAATTACTTTGTCTTAATCAACCTATCTAAAGCTAATTTTTTTAGGAGTTAATATTTATTGTATGTTTGATATAAATTATTTTGTATTGGACTTATTTTATCTGAATGTTTACATAAATAAATGTTTTTATTGGTATATAATTTTTTAGAATTAATTTATTTAATTTTTTTTTAATTTAATACATGGACAAAATCTATTTTTAGTATTTCCAGGAAATAATTACTCTTA
The DNA here is from genome assembly GCA_018907245.1 of Eupristina koningsbergeri. Lineage (NCBI taxonomy): Eukaryota > Metazoa > Arthropoda > Insecta > Hymenoptera > Agaonidae > Eupristina > Eupristina koningsbergeri. Next base: position 1,354,512 of record JACCHV010002976.1, read on the forward strand.
AAATATATTAAGATTTTCAAAAGGGACCAATAAATTATCAGAAACTTCAGTAAAACTTAAAATTTATTGAATATCATTATTCAAAATTATAAAAACACTTGTTACAAAACTTGTATTTATTTATATATAATTATATAAATACTAATATTATTATTTTATAAAAATAATATCTTTTAATAATCTTTCTATTTTCAATTTTTGTATTTAATTAATATATAAATCATAAAATAAAATATATTCATTTAAAAAAAAATAAATAAAGCATAATATTTTAGTCCATATCTTATTTGAATTTCAAGAAAATCCATAATAAGAAAAAAATTCCAATTGAAAATAAGAAAAGATATATAATATAATAACTATGATTCCCTTTTCTCAATTGTATTATGCGAGCAACTGATCCAGAAAGTAGTCCACGAGTTCGTTCAAAATCTTCATCCTAAAAAAATTAGTTATTTATAATATATATTTTCAGTAGATTTCATGAATCATTGAATCAATATTTGTTATTAAATTAATTACATTAAAAAAGCAATAGTAAAAAATTTTTAAAAATAAATTCTAATTCAATGCAATAAAAATGTTTTTTAAAAAAATTTAATTTGTTTTTGCAATTTGTTTAAATCTATATATTATATTTTTCATTAAATTAATCCATCAGTTAAATAATTTATTTAGATTAATTCATTTTGATAGGTACAACAAATTTATCATATTTTCATGTATTAGTAGCAGTACTAAAATATTACTTATAAGTATACCATATCATAAAGCATTTTATCTTGATATTTAACTTCTGTTCCAATATCAATTGATAGAGACTTCAATGCATGAATTTTATCTTTTAATTCATCAGTAATTTGATCATTTTCTTCTTCAAGAGAATTAGAAATTGTATTTGATAGTGGTTCATAACTATAACCTATGAGCAAATATTTTTAAGCTAAATAATTATAAAATCTAAAATATTAAAATTAAATCATAATCATTATAACAAAATAGAATGTAATATTATGTTACCTGAATTGGCTCTTCTCATTTTTAAATAATTAGGCTCCACAATTAAAAAGTTTATTATTCAACAAAATCTATTTTTAATGGTATATTTAATAAATTTGTAAATAAAAAATATAATTATAATGTACCTATAATTATAGAAGATAATGATATCGAATGTAAGATATTTAAAATAACAATTATAAATTTATCACATTTTATGACAAAAGAATTAATATATTGTGTATAAAACATAAATGTATAATTTTAAGGATTTTCAACCATTATTATTAATATAGAAACCTACTCGTTATAATTATATGAACATAATTAAAAATATTAATAATATTTTAAATATTTAATGTTTTTAATATTAAGTCATAATGGTTAACTCATTAATTCTACTTGTGAACAATTCATAACCTTCAATTTAAAGTAATTCCACGCTGCGTATACGCTAGTTTATTGACTATTACTTTCTTATAAAGTACTTTAATAAAATGCATTCATGTTGCGCAATATTCTTTGAAAAATAATCTTTTATCAATTAAAATGCTCGTACTTTAAAATTTTTATACATTATTATTTTTATAATATATAATTGAAAATAATATAAAAAACGTTGATTCCTAAACCGATAATCATTACAGATTTTGTTAAAATAATTAAATTAATATCAATTGTTAAAATATATTATATATTTGTAAAATAGTGAGTAAAATAATATCAAATGTAAATAATGATCACTCGTAATTACTTTGGATTTCATTTTTACATATTATTTTTAAAAAATAATATCATCAATATCAAATTTTTATTAATAATTCTATTCGAAATAATGAATAATATCTAAATACTAATATATCATATAAAGCATAATAATTATCATTACACAAAAAATAAAAATTGAATACGTTTTGAAAGTTATATTTATATATTTTTAACTGAAATGTTTAATATTACTTATTATTCCATAATTAAATATAAATTTAGAGAAAAAGTTTAAAAATATTTGTTCAAATAATTTCAATGGTTATGTTAATTCATAAGACTATATAAAACGATAATTTATGCGTGTAACGGACAAAGGAATTATATAAGCAGAGATGAATTGGAAAATTGCGCGGTAGCATAGGGAAGCGTTTACACCAGAGATTATTAGAGAGATTGCTGATGACAAATGGGACGTTTGTTCCAAATTTCAAAAGCTGTACACTACTGCCTCTAGCGGTTGAACTATCTTCTTGTTCGAGCAGGAGATTAGGGGTACCAAAAATGAGTGGGGTAAACTATGGGTTATGCTGGAAAAATAGTGCTGCCTCTAGCGGACCAGATTCAACTAACTTCATATTTGAGACGGAACTTAAGGGGAAATAATGGAGTGAGGGTAGATGATGACGTATACTCGTAAGGGGAAACTCTACAAACCATATGTTCAACTACACCACATATATACATATCCCATGTGTTGAAGTACATGTGCACGGCTGCTATAAACATCAAATTGAATTCAGTTTTGATGAAAAATTAAAAATCGCTATTATCAATTACAAGATCATTAGTATGATTATATATATATAATGTTAATATTTATATTTATATTATATTGTTAAATAAAGAAAATTAAAATATCAAATGTATATATTATTAAAATAAATTAACTTTAAATAAATACATTTGCTAGTGCACATTTTCATAAATTCATTATTTATATATTTTTGAGGGTATAAACATTACAATGTAAAAAAAATCAAAAAATTTTAACTTTAAATGAATAAAAAAACTTTATTTAATCTTTACCATGAAATCATGAAAATAAAATGATGTTAAATTAGATACATGCTATTAACAAAGATTTGTAATGATATAACAAAGTTTTAATCATTTTAGATGATATATTTCTTAATTATATTCCCGATGAAATATAAAGATTCTTCGCTTTAACTTTAATACGTATTATTTAATTTTCTATTGATAAAATCATAATTTCATAATTACATCCAAATATTTATTATTATTTTATTAATTTTATTATAATGATATATATGTAGTTTCATAAAATATTATTTAGTCAATTTGATATATATTTTCTGATATCACTCCTGACTTACACTAATAATATTAATAACAATAAATTTGATTGTATTACAATATTATTATTTTACTGAACGCGATTTATGTAGTCGTTTTAATCTTTGTAGATTTTAGATTTATTATTCTTAAAGTTATAAATATATAAATTACACATTTTCATATTAATTAATATTTTTTAAAGTAATTAAAATTTGTGTAAAAGAAACAGAGGGAGAGAGAGCGGCTATCGTAAAAAAGATGCACAGAGTAAGTACGAGCAAGAGAGAGAAAGCATAAAGCAAGAAAGACTTCGTCTACTATAGCACAGATGCACCGAATACATCATATGGTATGACATTGAGAGAGAGAGAGAGAGAGAGACAGAGAGAGAGACAGACAGAGTAAAACAAATTAATGGACGAAGCCATAACATAGTTAGAAGCGTAAGAGAAACAAAATATGAGATGTGAGATAGAGAGAGACAGAGATGAAAGGTACACTTGTTTCTTATTACATCAAAACATCAGCATATTCTGCGCGAGCCAAAATCAAAGCTTCGCAATTTGTCTATTTTCTTATATTTTTGTTTTTCGCCGCACACAATGTTGCAACATCTACATTCAAAAGCAATATTGCCATATCCTTTTAAATGAATTTGAATGCCTTTATGGGTTTGATTTCGTTTGCTTCTACAATTTTTCTATGAATGGTCCGACCGACGGATAACATTAACTCCCGATTTTACTTAAATATATGATACCAACAAATTACAATTTGTTATAATTGATTTTTTCAATTGAAATTTGTTTTTTCAAGTGACAGATACATCCCCTTACTCATCTAAACAATAATATATACAAAATTCATCTATGAATCTGAAATATGAAAAAAACATACGACAAAGTACACTATCGCATTAGCGTATCAGCCGTTTTGGATAAAAAAAAGTTAAATTTTATGATCTAAGGTATTTCGCTTAAAACTTGTCATAGATGATTTCGGTAAATATTATTGTTTAAATGAGTAGAGGAATGTATCAGTTACTTGAAAAATAAGTTTGAAGCTATTAGAAATACTTTTGATCATAAAATTTAACAATTATTTATCCAAAACGGCTAATACGCTAATGCGGAAGCTGTAGTTTGTCGTATGTTTTTTTCATATTTCAGATTCATAAATGAATTTTTTATATATCATTGTTTAGATAACATAATAATGTAATCTGTTGGTATCGATCCATTATCAAGTGATTTTTATATGAATATCGAAATACAGCATGTATGCTTGTGATTTTATTCCTTCTATTCCTTTAAGCATATAGGTTTTTTCCCTTAAACGACGACATGTGATTTGTTTTAGTCAATATTATTGGATCTTTAAACGTTAGAGTATGATGTTGGTCGTTTTCTTCGTATTTACAAACACAATATATTTAGCTATTTAAATTTATGTTTAAATTCAATTAAAATAAATTAAAATAATTTAATAAATATATCGAAATTTTGTTTATAAGTAGTCACTTATTAAAGTAGTAACTATCATCAGTAATTAATTTATCTAATATATAGGCAATACTTGTATTAAATTTTGTTTAAATAATATTTTTATTCAAAAGAATTTATGTACAAAAAATGATCATAACTGTCTTTATTACATATTTTTATAAAATAATAATGCAATATTATTGTTATATAAGCCTGATTATAATAGAATTAAGTTTTCAACATTTGATATTCCAAGCGCGATATTTTTAATTTTATTAAAAATTATGTAATGGAACATATATTATGTTAAGTAACTTATTATAAGTAAATAATTTTAAATTCAAGCCAAATTTAATTAATTTTATTTAAAATTTCTATGATATGGTGAGGTAAACTCGCCAAATAACTCTAACACAAATTATCCGATTAAAAGAAGATATTTATTTCTAATATTCTTTATATACACCCGTCGTCTTCGAGCTCTAGGTAAAATATGTCTTGCTCACCCGCGTTGCGGCGCATCCTTTTCCGCCCGTCGGGGTTGTTTTGCCATCATTGAAAGTTAAAAACACTATTAGAATCAATGTTTGTAACAATTTTTAACAAACATCATTAACATGCATGAATTTAATTTCAATTTTGATAATATACTTAATAATACTTACTGTTTTAATATATATAATTTACAATTTTATTCAATAGAACTAACAATTATTCATAAAAGTGGTAATTTAAAATTTTTATCATTCATATGTAAGATTTGAATATCAATGTTAATGATACATTGAATAAAATGTGTAGTTTTTGCTAAAGTCAATAATACCTTACTCGATGAAAGTTAAAAACACTAATAGAATCAAAGATTTTAATTATTTCTAACAAATATCATTGAGATTAATGATTTTAATTTAATTTTTCAATACATTTAATAAAAGTAATAGTTTTATTTGCAATCACTTACAATTTACTCGATAGAAGTAATTTGTTCAAATAAAATCAATATTTATAACTATTCATGAAAAATAGCACTAAGATGAATTATTTTATTATCAATTATAATACTACAATTAACAAAAGTTATAGTGTTACTGGAGTCATTTACAATTTTATTGAATGAAATTTCAAATTTAAATAACTTTTTTATTATTGAATAAATTTAATAATTTAATTTTAATATTTTTGTTATTAATGTAAGCTTTTTAGTTATTGTTTCAGTATATTCTTGAAATAAGTGATTTTATTAAAATTGATAATTAAATATCAAGATTTATATTGTTATTATTCATTTTATATAATGAAAGAAATGTTATTGTATTCATTTTATTTTATAAATTATTTATTTTAATATTTTAAATGTACATATGATTTCTTTTAATAATTTTCTTACACATATATAATATAGTAAATTATGTAAATAATAATGGAGGTTATGTGACACAAATTGGATAGGACATACATAAAAAGAAAAATTTTAAGTCCATGTTATACAAACAGATTTTTCTTACATATATAAATACTTTCAAAAACTTAAATTAAAAAATGCCTAACTATATGAAGGTGGTAGATATATTTTTTAAATTATAAAAGATAAAATTTTAATATATAAAATAAAGAAAGATTTTTGAAATATCCAAAAAGAGAACTTGTATTATATTTTTGAATTCAAATATTAAGGCTAACTTCATTGCATTTCACATTGAATGCAGTAGGGAGAGTGCTTAACTTCACTCTGTACTCCCCTTAACTGCTGCTCGAACAAGAAATGGACTTTGTTAAGCAGCCGCTAGGTTTTTGGGAACTAATGTTTAATACGATCATCAGCAATCTCTCTAATAATCTCTGGTTTACACAGAATTCGGTGGCAAGAAGGTGCTGCCTCTTATGGATGCCCATTGATATGCTCATTGGAAGCATGGCGGGGATAAGAAAAGGGATACCGGGGTTCTTTGTATAATTAAAGAAGAAAATTTATATAAATACAAATACATTATCGTAATTGTATAAATTATTACATTAAAATTTATTTACTTATACCGTGTTCTTTTCATATCCAATCTTATTAAAAAATAATACAATTGTCTTTAACACTTATGTTTTTAAGAAGCAAAATTTATTTATTTAAATTTATGAATATTTTTTAAAATATTTTATTAAAAATTATATTTTATTATTTTTTCAATAATAAATTAAATTTAAAAAGTTATTATTTGATAAATTATTTTTTTCAATATAAATACACATGCATAAATATGTATTGGCATCCATTTACTTTACCATTTATATATTCATTTAATAACAATTTTTTGTAGTACTTTGTTTACAATTAATATTAAAACTATATTTATTTTTATTTATTAACATTACGTCCCGGCTATTGCCAAGGAATGGATTCCGCTATTATATTGCTATGTATATTGCATTTACATATTATTTACAGTTATTATAATTGATTATAATTTACATTTTGTTTTTGTACATATTTTAGAGTTATCTTAATTTACACTTTATACACCATTTCTTCGTATATTTTCTTCTCTCATACACCCTCTACCATGTTTCTGTTGTAAATCCCCTTTTTCTTTCTATCCTTCCTGTCGCCATTTTTCTAGCCTTTTTCAATCTCTGTTATTCTTTTGAGTATGTCTGTGCTCCCCACCTTGTTTTTAAAAAACATTATCGTTTCTCTATTTGTCCAGATCCTGTCATTTTTCTTTCTTAGCTCTTCGCATATATCCTCTGTCTTCTTGCATTTTCAGAACTAGTGCTCCTATCACCTTCTTTGCAGTGCTTGCATTTTTTCCCCCAGCCTTCAACCAATATTTGTTATACGTGGTTATGTTTCCACACCTTATACGTGCAACCGTCTTCATATCTTTAGCATTGGTTGTCGATCTTAAATACTCTGGTAAACCTACTTCTTGGATTTCTCTGTATACCTTGTTGTATTATGCTTCTGTCATCTTGCTCATTCTATGCTGTCTCTGTATGTCTTCGTCTCTTTGTCTTATATCCTTATATATATTTCTTCCTTCTATCTGCCAGTATTCAATCTGTCTCCTGCTCAATCCTATTTTATTTAACCATTTTTCTGTCTCATCTGTTCTGCTCTCTGTTGTCTCTTTTCTGTATTCCTCATAGCATTTTTTAACAACATTCGTCATTGATTAGCTTGATTTTGTCCTCGTATCTTAGAGTTCTGATTTTCCATTATATCTTATTTTGTCGTTCTTCTGTTTCCTCGTAGACAAGATATCTCGAGGTACAGAAGTCTTAATTTTTTCCATTTCTTCTATTGCCTGATTACCCCAGATTTCGACTCCGTACTTAATGTAAATCTCCGTATCTAATATAAATTATTTTTTTTTTGTTAAATATTATGTAAACAAATGATATTCTCTTTGTAATGTTTTTTTAATATTGTTAAGTTAGTAAATAATTTTATTTATTTAATACTGTAAAAATGTAGTATTACTTTGTATTTTTCACAATTGTTATTTTCTTTAATATCTTATGTATAATTTGAATGTGATTATATATACATTATTAATATGTTTTATAATAAATGTAATAAGAAAATTTATTGTACATATATGTTAAATGATATTGTGATAAATAGCGTAATAAAACTTTTTATATACAAATATTAATTAGTATTGTAAGGATGTACCAGTAAAATAAGTTTGAACTAAAATCATATGTCACTTTGCTATTAAGTAAATTATTTTATTTCTTAAATATAATCATCGCTTACAGCATATATAGTGTTATAATATGTTAAAAACTTTTGTAAAAAAATACTATATATTAAAAATTAAAAATTTTGTTCATAAAAATTTTTAAACATAATCACACCACAATACTTAATATATAAATGTCACAAATAACACATTTCTTAAATTAATTTTAGTCATAATATTTATAATTTGATAATAATTATTTATATATATTCGTTTATGAATGAAAAAATTAGACACGTACATAAAGAAATATACATTGAAACTGCCTTCTTCCTCTATTATTAACATAAAGTTGTTGTGGGAATTATGCCCATTGTTTCATTCATTTAGGGGCCTCTCTTTTAGTACATTTGAAATCAACCAGGGTTGCAGCGATCGCTTCATGTACGTATTTTTAACACGTAAGGCTCGATCTCCCTTTTTATCTCTGGTGTTGACCGCAACATATCTTACCAACTGCCATCTGGTCATTTTTTTTCGAGTTTCGAATTAAAAATAATATAAAATGATTATTTTTCAACAACTAAGATTGTCAATTCAAAAGCACTTTAATGTAAATAATTCTAATATAGGATTGTAAATATGCAATGTATGTCGATGATTGCTTTTTGTAAATTATGGTCCCCATTTTTTGCATATAGATAGCGCAGCTTTTATTACCCTATATTCTTAGTACCATGGGGATCTAAGCTTAAATGAAAAAGGTGGCAACAAACGGACCTGGCACAATCCAAAAAAGAAAAAAATAGCGCCTTGCACTATTAAAATTTGTTAATATTTTAATTTTTCATTAAATATACGTAATTTTATTACTTATATTTATATTTATTTAGAAAACTTATTTTTCCTTTAAAATTATAAAAATATAATGAAATATAAAAGAAAACAAAAAATCTTCCTCTACGTCCTTTTTAATGAGTCATACTGATAATCCAGTACACGTGTTCATGTTATTGTTCTCCAAACGTGTATAACAGCGTAAAAAGTTCTTTTCTAAAAAAGTATAAAATGTATTAGTTCACATGTAAAAAATATAATTAAAAGTTTAAGTGTTACGAAACATTTCAGGTATGTTAATTAATTTAAAAATTCATGGCAGATGAAAGAATTCATTTTCTTTCATTGTATTTTTGGTGGTTTCAAACATAAAAGAAAATTTTTTAGTGTTATAAAATCCATTTTAAAAGATATTAAATATAAATACATGGGCTACATTTAAACGAAAAGCCATATTAAAATACTTAGAAATTGTAGCTCATTGAATAAACTGAAAAACATTTTTCATTTTCATTTGATTATAAATTATATTTTTATACAAATATAGCCTTTGTTACGTATCTAAGATGTCACAATTATATTTATTCTTTAATAATTAAGACGCGAGTTAATTGATATGATATTTTCTTTATTATATATCTTAATGAACGAAAGAGAAAGAGTAAAATAATGTGTAATACAATGTTTCATGTTTGCAAACAAAAAAACTAAGTCCCGATTGTATAAAATGGAATGTAATAAATATTAAGAACCCAAACCGAAGTACGACTTAAGAAGGAAGCGAACTGAATCCCGGATCATGACCGAATCGAATGCCCTTACGTGTTTTTCGATTTGACTCATTATCTGCGCTGTATGGAGAAATTGCCAAATCCGCGAATTCTCTCTCCAGGTGCCTCTGCTTGATTATCGTTCTGTCAGCTTTCTCCGGTATTGTCTTTGGATTGACCTCTGCCTATTCATCGTCGCCTCTGATCTTGAATTTTCGCAATTCGGCGAACTCGGAAGTTCTTATTACTCGCGGGTTTCATGTTACTCGCGAATCAATTCGATTCTCTCAATGTCACTTTACTAATGTTTTGTCTTCGTTTACTGACGCGAGTACAATTTATTCATCGCGTATGCGTTTGCAATATTACATACGTAACACCTTAAATACTTATAACATTAAAAGTTCGTAAGAGTTCTTGATTGCAGTCCAATTTTCCTTAGTTTAATTGATTGATTTATTTAAATAAAATTAAAGATCCAGATGAAGTGCAATAAGAATAAAACAAGTTATTTCATTTAGTTTGCCGGCGTTAATTGAATTATATTACTTTTATGATTTTTTTAATTTCAGGTCTTTTCAAAATTAAATTAAATGAAACTTGACTGAATAGGGATAAATTGCCTTTATTATTAATTGGTTATTAGTTGTTAATTGTTTATAAAGCTTCTCAGCAAGGTTAGCCCTAATTGATAATATCGAATTTGATATGTATTTGCTTAAGTTCGTTCAAATAATTGTTATTATTTGTTTTTGAAAATGGGGCTCCTTATTAGTTGTAAAAGAAACGCTATATTCTTTTATCACGTGTGTTATTTAGCTTAGCTTTTCAGTTCACTTTTAAACATGCAAATGTAAAATACCAATATCTTAATATACGTTAATGATTAAAGTAACATGTGTGTGGTAATCTTTTATTTCAATTGATTTAATTAGATGTAGCATTTCAACATTTTTAAATTTAGAATAAATGTAAGGAAATGAGAAGCTATTGATTGTAACTATGCTGTGACAAGTGTACAGTATTAGAATAAAAAGATGTATTTCTTATAACTTATATTAACTATATCATGGGAAAAATCATATAACATAATCAATATCATCTATCAAAATAAATTCATCAGCTATATATGTGTGAAATTAAAAAATTGTGTTAATTCAAATAGATTTAAACTAATATATACATGTAAGTTCTTTAATTCAATACTAGTCACTATAAAAGGTGATCTTAAATTGTCAAACTGCGAATTTTCTGAACGATTGGGTATTTAATGATCATTTATAAATATTGTTATTTATATTTTCTTGTCCGAATAAGACACTGTATTAAATTATAATGACTTCATATAGTAATAATTTAATTGCTGTTACTATTATAGTTATAGAAATAAGAAGAAATATAGTTATAGTTTTTAATCCCCGCGTTTCGGCTTGGAGATGACTCCGATGTCTTCCTTCACTGGATTGTTATTGCCCCTCACTTACACACTTTCACTTTTCCTTACACTTTTATTCGCCCTTCCTTTGTTCCATCATCTGCTCTTTACTTCCTTTTTCAGCTCTTCTTTCTTATCTTCTTATCTGTCTCTTTCGCTGCCCTTATTAATCCGTAATCTTTTATTTCACAATTCACTCCTTCGCATAACAATCTTTCTAAGTCGGCTCCATTCCTCCTCATCGTAATCAGCATGTTCCTTCTTATTTTTTACATACCTTGCATAACCTTTCTTCCTTTTCCTGCCAGCTCTTTTCCCTTCAAAAATTTCCTCAGTGTTCCCATCATATCTAAAATAGCTTCCTTTCCCTCACTGATCAGTACCATATCATCGGCGTACGCCAAAGACTATATTCTTTCCCTTTCTATCCTTGTGCCACCAACCCTTCTTTTTTCCAATTCCTTCTCTAGCTCTGGCATATATACGTTAACAAAGATTGGGAATAGCCCACATCCTTATTTCAGTCCTTTCATTACCCCTCCATTTTCTGTATTCACCACCTTTCCTTCTTGTCTTATCTCCGTCCTCGACAATTATAGTTGGTATATGTCTTTCTTGTTCCTCTTATTCTTTCCCACATTTCTTCTATCTTTTTCTTATTATTATACCAGGCCCATATTGTCACGCTTTCTTCCTTTCTTTTTTTCTATCATTATTTTTGTTAAACCTTCTTTTACTTGTACTACGACCCTTCTTCTATTCCTTTCTTACCCATATCATAAAGCCTCCTTTTGCTTTTCCTTTTTTTTTGCCCTATGCATTTTCATTCCTAATTGTCTGGCATTCTGTTCAGACTCGTCTTCTTATTCTTTTCTTCGATCCATACCTCTGCCAAACAAATATAGTCTGTGTCCTCACAGCCTTCCCAGAAACACTTATACTTATTCCATAGTCCTGCCACATTCTAACACTTGATTTTCCTGCCCTTTTTTCACTCTTTGCCTTTCACTGTTCGCTTTTTTTAACCTTTCTTCTTTCCTTAGACACCTTTCCCCCTTACTTTATTGACTTCTTTCCAATCTCTTTACTTCTTTGCTACCTTTTCCTCCTTTCTTTTTCCTTTATTATTTTTTCTATTCTCTCTTCACTGTTCTATTGTATTCACATCCCTTTATGCCAAACCTTCGTCTCCCTAGTCTCTTCTGAATCCCGTTTTCTTTCATTTTCCTTATCTATGTCTGTATACAGTACTGAGTCCTTTCCTCATAATTCAGATCATTTTCTATAAATATCTGTGTTTCTCCTAACCTACATTTCGCCTTCATCACCTCCTTATTGTTTTTTCTATTTTCCATCTTGGCAGACAGTGTCTTTCCGCTCCACCATATCTCTTTGAACTCCACCTTCACCTTCAGCCTCACCTTCAACAAAGTTCTCATTCATTCCTTTGCTCGTTTCTTCTCCATTTTCCATCTTTCCACTCCTTTAGTTACAATATTTCTGTCTCTTTCCTCTTTATCTAGCTTTTGTAGTAGACGCCTCGTATTCGCTATTTCTCTCTCCAATAGCCCTGTCTCCTCGAATCCCCATGCATTTGACGTGCTGCTCCTTCCCTTACTCGATTTTCTACTCTTCACTGATCTCCCGCTATCACTATCTTCCTTTTCTTCATCACTTCCCCTTTCCTCTTTCAATTCTTCCAACTCTTTCTCCTATTCTCCCAATTCTTGTTCTGTTCAGAACTTTCCTCTTCCAGTCTCTTTCATCATTCCTCCCACACTATTTTTCTCCATTTCTCTTATTGTTTTTTCAATTCCTCTCATATGCTCTCCCACTTTCCTTTTTTCTTCCCTATCCACTATTATATATTTTTTCTCACTCTCTCCATTTCCTATATATTCTTTTTTTAGCTTTTCTTGCATCTTCTTCATCTCCCTTTTCCAGCCTTCTCCTTCCTCTTCGTCCTTCCTTGTCTCTCCTTCATTTCCTTTTTCATCAAGTTCGTGATTTTTCCCTATTTTTCCTGCTACTCTTCCTTCTCTCCCTTTAAAATTCACTGCTTTTTTCCACTCATATCTTCAATCCTCTTTCTTATCTTTTTTTTTAAAAAATTTAAATTAAAATTTTATTCTTTCGCCAACTTTTGTCTCTCCTCCTTTGATGAGTATCCGTCGTCTTGCTTCACTCTTTTCTCAGACTGATGTAGCTATCGGTCAACTGCCGTTGAGTTTCCACTCTTCCGCTCCGCCTTCACGCTTCTACTCTTCTGTATCCACACTCTATTCCTCTTTCCTTTTTTTTTGTTTTTCTCACAAATTTTTCACTTCGATTATTCTATACTGATCGTCTACCTTATTTCTTTTGCTTTCCCTTTTCTTTACTTTTCCTTTTTATTGCCTAAGATTTTTTAAAGCCCTTTCTCCACGTGCTTACTATACTAAACCAGAAATTGGAATCAATAAGAAGAAATATTAAATATTATAATGTCTCACAATTTCAGGTTATAGCGGAAATTTCCTCGACCGTACCTCGTCGAGGTTCATATGAGGTTATAATAAAGATGAGTAATTGAATAATACGATATAATTATAATAATCATTTATAAACATCTAACATATTATAAAATAAATATGATAATAGTCATGTATAAATATGGAATGGATTATATAATAATTGTTCTAATACGAGTCGCGTTAACAGATGTATGAGTTATATTGATACAAGGATCGATATTGTGGAGGAAACATGCCTTTTCATATAGTTCCACACATCTACTCGTTTACTATAGTTTACCTATCGGTAGGCGTTGTATACATTCATATATTCTTTCGTACTTAGTACTATTGTTCGAGCAAGGGATAGAGATGCTTCCGAGTGTCAAATCGGAATTCACGTATCTGACATTTAGGTTGAGAGTGACAGAAGAGCTATTTGCAAGCACAAAAGCGAGAAACAACATGTCTTTGGTCTAAAAATGCTAAGGATACTTAGACATGTGTTTTGAACCGAAAACGGCGTCTCCAAAATTATGTATAGAGCTTTGGGTGCCCTGTCTTATGCACTAGATTGGAAGTCACGTATCTAATATAGAAGGAAAAGGAGCGAGGGAGAGATAAATGAGTTGTTCAATTAATAAACATTCAATAACCGAGTCTTACAATAATTTTTATTCGGTTTCTCAATTACAGAGGCATAAAAAACCCCTCTTGTACGTAAAAAAAAGCCCACGTACCTTTTGCGTATTAAAATTTGGAACAGTGGAAGCGAAGCGCACTGGAGCCTCACTTAGCCGGCGTTATCCACATGGTTTGTAGCAACAAATCAAAAAAATATATATATAATATAAATATAAGTAACAATAGCAAAACTTTTCTTTTGAAACAATAACTTGAGTTACTAATAACTTCTACGCTGAAAAATTTATAACATATTATTAAATTTGTTGTTACAAATGTTTATTTACGTTGATATGAATAAAATTATATGAATATAATAAATGAACCACTAAATACAATGAATTTTCATAATAAATATTCTAATCAAAAGTTATTGGTTACAATGTTTGTAGAATATTATTAAGTTCACCTACAATAAATTGGCAATGACTTTTGATACTTTTTTTAAATATTTCATATAAATAGTATTACTTCCTTAATCTTTTATTAATGGTATTTTTATTGCAGTATTAATTTACGTCTGAAAATACAGCAAATATAATTATTTATTAATTTTAATAAAATTAACTCAATGGAATCAAGGGTATTCATATATTTATATTAAATGTATATATGATACAAATTTATACGAAGAAAATACATTTTTCAAGCAATGAAAAAATAACTGTAGTTATGAATACAAAATACAAGAATGTAACTAAAAACTTATAACACAATATAACCTAAAATTAAATTATAAATACATTTATATGACAAAAGTTTTATATATGAATATATATGTTAAAATGTTTATACGTAGTTTAATAACTTTTACAATTATTACTTTTCTTTTCATACAATTATCTGCAAAAATCTTTATTAATATGTTCAAAATCATTTCACAAATCACGCTTAATATACACAATTATATAAAGAAAAATTAATTTCACGTCGCAAGACTGTTTTAAGAACTAAAAACAATAGAATAAACATGTGTGCCGATTCATTAGGACTAGCTAATGAAAAGGGACATACAAGAGATACGGGACTGTCAAATAAAATAAGTGCAGGGTTCCTATATTATATGAGTCGTAGGTATGCGATTTTTGTCCCCACTTCTCTTATTGAAAGCTTCACCCCCTGCTCTGTAGTATCATTAAGGTACAATAAATCAGTTCAGCTCAAAATAATGAAATGGCGTCAAAATACAGATTTTACAATTTTATCGTTGAAAACTAAATTAAGCTTCAAAAGCAAAGGATGT
Source organism: Eupristina koningsbergeri (assembly GCA_018907245.1). Lineage (NCBI taxonomy): Eukaryota > Metazoa > Arthropoda > Insecta > Hymenoptera > Agaonidae > Eupristina > Eupristina koningsbergeri. The sequence continues at coordinate 1,370,203 of JACCHV010002976.1, forward strand.
GAAATGACTTTGCATGTGTTGTGTCGGTGTACACGCGAGCTAATGCCGAAAATTCGTCGGATACGCAAGCTGTCATAAATATAACCTTCAAATACTTAAAATATTAAAAACGAAAAAATAATATTAGTTATTTTAATTACTCTGCTGGCGTTACTTGATTTATATTATTTTTATGATTTATCAATTTCAAGTCTTTTTAAAATCAAATAAAATTAAACTTTAATGGAAAAGGTACTACTATCTTTATTATTGATTGATTATTAGTTGTTCTGTATCTGTGTAACTTGTCAGAAAGATTAGCCCTAATTGATAATATTGAATATAAGATGTAGTTGATTGTGCTTGTTTATATTATTATCGTATCTTTTTTTAATTGAAAAGGAATTGCTACATTATTTTATTGCAAGTGTTAGCTTAAATTTCTGTTGATATTTGAAGATGATTATGTAGTTTGTTGCAAATGTAAAATAAAAATACCTTATTGCATGTCAGCAAATATTAATGTATGATGTGTGTATCAATCTTTTATATTGAGGTGTCTAGTCGAAGATACAATTTCAACAATTTTAAATGTAAAGTAGATATAAGAAAATCATATGCTAGAGAATGTAATTATGTGAGAAGTAAACAATAATTTAATATAAAGATGTATTATAATTTGTACGAACAAAATAATTTATAATATAATTATATATTTATATATATTGTATATATAATGTAATACATATTATATATTATGTTATATATTACATATTATGTTATATATTATATTATATATATAATATAATATAAAACGTATACTGTTGCAACGAGACTTGCTCATTGATAAGAGGTTCGAGGTGGCCCCTTTGCCGCTCGAAGCTCCCGCATTCGGGTATCGTGCTAGCGAATGTACCAACATGCACTCAGCTTCCCCTCGCGATCTCGAACAGCCAATCAAGCGGCCAATTCTATGTTCGCACCGATCTCATTCCGCAAAACCGAGGCTTTTTAGCAACCCACGTGTGTTAGTGTCGGGGTAGACTCTTTCTGATCTCGCTATTTATCTGAACCTTCCCTTCCACTTTACCCGTTGTTAACGATTCCGTGGAAACACTAAATTTATCCGCATCCGTTATACACGGTTCCATGTCAACAAAACAATCCAAAACTGTCATGATTTCGTGCTGTTTCAACACCTTGAAAAAAATTGAAAATCGCTTGCAATTTTAGTTTCTCCCTATCTGATTCAGAGAATCTGCGGTTTCTGGTAATTGCGTCCGCTCTGATTACCCGGAAACACCAAGTTCCGAACCTTAGTTCCGCGGGAGCTTCCTCATGTATCAAAGCCATTTTCTCTAATCCGCCCTTGATACACCATCTGTTTTCTCGTCTATTTTTCATTCCCTTCTTATCATTTCTGTCACGATTTCGTTAATGACTGACAAAAATAAATAACATCTGTCTGATTCGCTTATTCGCGTCTTCCGCGTCGCGTTAAGAACCGTTCGCTATTTTCTGAAATATTTCTAAATATAAATCGCGCAAAAATCTCTTTGGTGGTGTACAAATTGTATGATTTTAAATTAGCGAAATATAAGCGTTAGAACATATTGTAAAGTAATTATTTTAAATAATTACTTGAAAAGTCGAACAACGATAGCGTGTGTTTACGTTCGACGTCTATGTTATTGTCAGCGACCTCTTAGTAGTCACACACCGGCTAGACGTTTCGACGAAGTAAATATTGTCGGGGAATAATTATTTGTATTGAAGTTCGTCCTCAGAGACCAAACTTATAAATAAGATTTTCGAATATATTCAGTGGCATTTATTTTCGCAATACTTTAAGTCAACCGATCCGTATAATAACAAATATTTTGTTTTATATTTTTCTTGTTTAGAAAAACTAAAATAAAAAGAACTCGCCGCCCTGGTGATAAATTATCTACTAAATTTTTCTGAGTTTTTTTTTGACTATTCCCGCCTACCACCGATCCAAATCCTGGGCAGACCGGCTGCCGCTTATTCCTGGCGGACTTTTTACTATCTTTTCCCACGAGAGCTCGACTCTGTCCTCTGACACCCGTGAGGAGCAAACGGAGCCGTCTCGTCACAAAATAATCGGCCCTCTTGAGCGTCCCATTTTTTTTAAAACAAGGAATGATTATTCGATTCCATAAACATAATTTGCATGTAATATAATATTATTAAATAAGTTACTTTTCATGCATATGAATGATATCCATATTTATATGTATATATAATAAAAAATAAATCTATAATCTAAAATAAATTAAAAAGTACTTAATGACTATGACCATAGATAATTTATGAATAAAAAAATAAAAAATAAATGATTGATAAAATATAAATAAAAAAAAATCTATAGACATATAGCTAATATAAAAAAGTGGTATAATAAAGAACTTAACTACAGATAAATTAAATAATAATCACAATATTAAGTAAATTTAAATTTGAAAAACATATCCAGTAATTTATATTAGTTTACTAATATGAAATGCTAAAAGTAGCTCAAAATAACAAATACAGCTATTTTTTTGATAAAAATATTTTTGATCTTTTAATTAGAAACAAAAATATTTTCATTGCGTTTTTGCAAAATAAATGATGTACTTCAAATATACTAGGCATATAATTTCAAAAGCATACTGGAATAATTAATATTAATAATTTTGTACATAAATATCAATTTAGTAAAAAAAATTAGTATTTCCTATTTAGTAAAAATATGACTTAAATATATTCATAAACAGATTGTGATATTTAAATTTAATTAAATTCATATCATTAATAATATTGTTGACAAAATTTCGAATTAAATGATATTAATAGTATAAATAAACCACTAAATACAATGAATTTTCATAATAAATATTCTAATAAAAAATTATTGGTTACAATGTTTGTAGAATATTACTATGTTCACTTACAATAAATTGACGATGACTTTGGCACTTTTTTTAAAATAATTGACATAAATAATATTACTTCTTTTATATTTTATTATTGGAAATTTTATAGCAGTATTAATTATATCTGAAAATACAACAACCATTATATTATAAATTAAAAAACATATTGTACAAATTTACAATAAAACGTTAATTTTATGAATATGTTATATTTTATTAATATATTCTTTTAAATTAAAAACTGCTGTTATTTTTGTATTGAATTGATGATGGAAATAAAACTCCTATTGTAGGCAACCCGCAATCATCAAACATTTTATTCACCACAAACCATTTTACAATCGCACTGTTCTGAGGTGTCAGAGCATCTGACCTCACAATAATTTCTCGCGCGTAATTAGGCCGCTGAAGTTGGCTCCGCCTCTCGCAACTCGATTTTCATTTGTTTTCATCGAATGAAGGGATGGTTGGTCTTGTTGTTTCAACCGGTATGGCATCTCGAACTTTCCGATTACGTGCATTTTCCGACCCTCGCGTCCTCGTATATACACACTTCCAGCATTACCCCTGGCATAAAAAACTTCCGGCTTACTGGCGGAAGAAAAAGCCAAACAATCTAAACGCAACACCCTCATGAATTTATACAATATTACAATGTAAAAATGACGGTACGTCTTCGTCTCCAGAACTTTTAGAAAGAGAGAGAAAAGATAACGTGTCATAATAATAAGATAATGCGTCTTCCCGAATATACACACATTCCTACGCATTTGCACACATACTCAAGCGCAGCCCTTCCCATTTCACACAAACGGCGAAACTATACGTACGTCCAATATGAGCAACTTCGCTTCACACACGGCCAAGCGCACAGCACAAAACTGCGCCTTTTAATGGCCCTTTTTCACATCGTGGGCGTGCCCGCATCCTGGACGTACGTCTTCTGGGACCATGCCCAGTTTCCGTCCCTAACAACTGCTATAGAATATTCGCAATAATTCTCTTTATTGCGCGGCACAAGGGAGAGGTTCTTTGAAAATTAATAATCGCCACTTTTTTCTTTGACGATAAAACAAATATATTAAATAATAATATTATAAAAGAATAAAATACAAGGAGAAGCGACATATTCACTGCGAAAATCGTACGCAACGTTCACAAGAGGACTAGTCGATAATACTAACGTGGATTCAACAATGAACGAAAAGCTTCTGCCATCGCAAGCTTTTTCGAGAAAAATAAGGATGATTCTTACTTATTTTTAATGAATGAACCAAGTATCAAATTAATATTTTTGTGGATTAAATTCGAGCAACAAAAAATACATCGTATTTCATAATTTTTAACATAGGACTGTAAAAAAAAAGTTAACTTGGGCTGGATGGTAGGTAGTTGAAATATTTAACATGGGATTCAGTAATATATATATATACATATATTATTTATTAAATCTTGTATAGAACAAAGCACTGACTTTACTTTTTTTTCATATTAATTTCAATGACATATAATCAAGTATTTTAAGAAGTATGTATACTAGAAGGAACTCTTACAATCATAATGATTTTTATTTATTCCTAAGCAATGGTTAACTATCCAAGTATTTCAATCTAGTTCAAATTTAAACAGTGACTAATGCATAGTTTTATATTATTTTTAATTGGGTATTAAGAAAAAAAAATTAGGCTTAAATAATAAGTGGAATTTTTTCTACTAGATTAGGTAATATATTCAAAATTTTATGCATAAAATCCAATAAATATGCCACGAATATTATCATATTTTTAAATAAAAATTAAAATATTAAATTATTCTTTTGGCTTTATTGGTCTTATTCAGAATTAAAAAGAACAGGTTTATTCTTACACCGTATACAATTATAATTTTTTAATTCGTTTGTCAAATTTACAATTATCTATTAATAATATTATTTTTATTTTGATTGCAAATAATTAAGAAATATTCAAATTAATGAATAATTTAAATACTTTCTATGAACTTATGATATAAGAAATAAAAAATTTTTATAGTAATGCATAATTTTCTAAAGTATAATGAAAAATGTTTAGATGTCTTTTAATTATTAATACAAATATTTTCTTTCAACATTTAATCACTGAATTGTTTATTTAAGTAATTTCTTCTAATATTAAATTAAATATCATTAAGATTAATCATATTTACTTTTAATTCATTATTTTCAATACATAATTCTTGAGATTTGTTTCTTGTAGTTTCATTTGTTGTGTCTAATGATTTCCAAGAACCAGGCTCATTCTTTTTTAATTTGATTTCTACTTTCACAGGCGACATAGTTACGCAACTAGCTTCTGCATTTATAACCTATAAAATACTACATATATAAAATATTTATAATTCAATTGAAATCCATTAAATACATACCCCATTCAATTCAATATCTAAATCATATGCAGAATTATCTTCTGGAAAATATATATAAACCGTCAGATGTATTGAATTTAATTTTATGTATGATAAATTTGGATTATATTTTTTAGCAAAAATTGACACAATTACATGGTTTTCAGTTTGATACCAATCCATTCTGTAATTTGTTTTTTTTTTGTTATCCTAAAAAAACATAATATAAATATTCAATAAATAATAATTGATAGATTAAATGACTCTTTTTTACCTTCTCAATCCAAACATGAAGACCTTCTGAACAACCAGGTTGTTCTAAAAAAACATTAAAATCTGTAGTTTTTTTTTTACAACAAGACCAATATTTCATGCCTTCATGAAAAACTGGAGAACCAGAATGATAAACACATTTTTCTTTGTTTGATGATTGATCTTTATAAGTACTTGTGCAGGTATTGTGCTTACAAATTTCACCTACAATTATTTTATCTTGTTTTTTATTTTCTACATTTGTTAATTTTTCTATTTGTTCTAATAATAGTGGAGTAATTATTGGTTTTAATAATATTTGTGGAAAATTAAAAGGTGGTCGCTGTACTGTATGATTACAATTTAAAGGCTGATAGATTTGTATATCTTTAGTTACTATAGGCTTTGGTGTTGTTGGAGGTTTTTGATTAGAGTGATGTGACTTTGTACAACCTTTAATATTAAGAAACTCGCTAAAATTTATACATTTCTTTTTACAACAAGACCAGCTTTTGTAAGCATCATGAAATACTGGATAACCTGAATGATACTGGCAACTATCTGAATTAAAAATACATATTATAAAATAACAAATAATTTATATTTTATAAATAATATTACATAGCACATATAGCAATAATTTTTTTTTTTAATCAAAACTAATAATTTAATAAAATTGATTATATTTTAAATAAATTTTGTTTAATTAAAATAAAACTAAGAATTTACCTTCTGCATTATCACTAGGATTAAATTTTTTCCCACAACCGCGATTATAGCAAGTAAACAATATTTCGTTTTCTGACATTATTTTAAATATTATATGTTAAGATTGTAATTATTTCTTATGTGATTTTTTTAATATTTTTTAGGATATTTTTTGGAAAAGTCTATGTTTTCTTTGATATCAAATTAAAAGTCTCCTTGGTATTACCCACAGAACATCAGTAAAAGAAGTGTAAGCCCCATGTTAAATAGGGGAGACAAACAAGTCTTCTTTCTCTCTCGCACTTACACATTGCCACTAGCGCCTCTGGCGAGTGCATGTGAACTATAAAAGAATTTTTTAGCATGCCAAAAAAATATAAAATTTTTATGCTAAATTATGAATATAAATTTAAAAAAAACACATCCTGTAATGTGTTTAATGTATATTAAATTATAATTAAAAAATCATAATTTTTTTTTAATAAAACAATAATTATAATTAAAAACTTGTACGCATAAAATTAACAACTATTTATTTATTTATTTATTTATTTATTTATATATTTATTTATGATTTAAATAGTTGTTAATTTTATGCGTACAAGTTTTTAATTATAATTATTGTTTTATTAAAAAAAAATTATGATTTTTTAATTATAATTTAATATACATTAAACACATTACAGGATGTGTTTTTTTAAAATAAAGTATAAAAACAAAATATAAATAAAATGTATACATTTTTATATGTAAAGATAATTGTAAAATATATTTTTATCTTTTAATTACAAAATATATTATACACTATTTACACTTGTTGTTTCCTCCTTTATATTGTATATGAAATTTTGGTTTCCATCTGAAAATAAAAAATATATTATAAAAATTTAAAATGAAACATTATATTTATAAATATTTAATTAAATTAAAATGTTTATACTTACCTTAATCACTTCGAAAACTATTTTTTTTCATCTTATAGAATATTCAGCAAGAATCTTTATCAAAAAGATTCTCAATTCATTTAAAAAATCACGCCTTGTATTTATAATTTCACAACACATAACTTTTCTAAGAACTGTGAAAATAATAGAATGAACATATGTGCTAGTCATCAGGACCGGCTTATAAAAAGGGATGTATGAGGGATACAGTACTGTATAACAAAATAAGTGCAGGGCTCTTATATTATATGAGTCGCATGCATGTAAGTTTGTCGCCACTTCTCCCATTTAAGGCTTCACCCCCCTGGTATTACCGTTAATGAACAAATGCTGACGAGTGCAGCAATGATTATACCAAAATTTTATCTCTTTCAATCAGAGATCAGAAATGAATTAAGAGATTGTGACGTTGCATCGGAAAGTGTTTACACAGGATTTGGTAGGACGAAGGCGCTGTCTCTTATCTACCGGAAGCATGAAGAATTAAATACAGTGTTTTTATATAATTAGCCGTTTTTTCGAGTTTAATATAAATAAAAAACCATGATCAAAACGAAAGATTTTTATAAATTTTTTTTTTTTTTTTAACTATATGTATATATTAAGTAAAGTATAAAAAATAATTTAGTGTAATCACTGTAAAACACCTATGTTTATTATAAAAAAACGATTGTACGCATTTTACCGAATAAAGCAATAAAGTTTTTGTTTGCGAATTTAAACAAATTTCCGCTATTAGTTCGATTCTACACATCGATAATCATTTTCTAAGTATCAAAATTGAAAATTGATCGATTGCATAAAAAATCTCACACAAAACTTTGATGCAATTACTGATTTTCGGCTAAAATGATTGGATTATCTCTGTCATGTACTTGATACCGCACTATTTTAATCTACTTCTCTTGTTCTTACGGGTACTTGACTTATTCGGCTTCCACTTAATTAATCTTTCTCATGTACTCATACACCCGTATTATTATTTAATATTTAATATAAATTATTTCATAAAATATTTAAAAAATAAAATTAGTTACCTAAGTTTTCAATTCATACTGGTTGACCCTCAACTGATACTGGAAATCTAAATAATTTAACATTAGCTTTTGTGTTGACACCTATCATAATCACTAATTTCTTTATATTAAAATTTTTCAAAAAATATATAATAAAATATAAAAACATTAACATTATACGAATTATTATGAATCTACGAAGTTTATGCAGCTTTAAATTTTTAACTCTAAAACCACCAGTACTCAACGAAATACAATTGAAAATGACGAGTTTGTTGTTTTAATCATAAAAAGCTATAAACTAGATGTTTATATGTATATACAATTTAAAAATACTCAGAATGAACCGTGGCTACTCTAGACAATATAAAATTTAAATTCATATAGAACAAAATACAATTGAAAATATACGATGTATGATAGTATTGGTCATATTAAATATAATTTGAGTAGCCGCGATATTGAAAACGAAATCATAGCTTTACATACACATAAATTAAATATAATAATTGAACAAATTTAAGGGGATAATTATATATGATGAATAAACAAGTATTTTTCTAAAGAAAATATATGACAATATTAATTTCAAAACATAAAATAAATATACCTCATTATTTTTTATTTATTAACGGTCAATTACATAGTAAGAATGAATCCGAAATAATTGTGATTTACATGAAATATACGTGATATATACAATATTATATAGATAAAAGAACCTTATTGATATTCTAGATAGAATGTGTCAGAATCCATATCTAACATAGTTCAGTATTAAAGTAATCACGCAGGATATACATCACGCTTATACATATCAGCTTTTTTCGAAACAGCACTTAAAAAATCAAAGGATATAATGTCTGAAAATGGTAAAATTTGTATTTTGAATATTCATATAATGTTGTTTTCAATTTTAATTTTTAGTTTTCAGAGTTCAAAATGCAAAAAGAAATCAAATTAATATTCACTCATCATTCATATATCTATAGTTAGCATTTTTTCAAATAGGTTTTAAATAGAGATTATTAGAGAGATTGCTGATGACCAATGGGACGATTATTTCAAATTTTAAAAACTATTCGCTGCGGCCTGTAGAGGTTCAACTATCTTCATGTTCGAGGAGAAGATTAGAGGTAATAAAAATGAGGGGTGGGGTAAGCTACGAGTTATGCTGGAAAAATAGTGCTACTTCTAGTGGACCATATTCAACTAAATTGGTATTGGAGATAGGACACAAGGGAAAATAAAGGACTGAGGGTATACTTGTAAGAGGAAATTCTACGAACCAAATTATTACCTATCCCACACATATCCATGTCCATGTGTTGAAGTATAAGTACATGCCTGATATAAATATCAAATTGAATTCGATTTTGGTGAAAAAATGAGAATAGCTATAATCCATTATACGATGATTAGTAAATGTATATATACATAATATTATAATATTAACATTTATATTTATTTTTTGTATTTATATTATATTGTAAAAATAATATAAAAATGAAAATATCAAATGTATATATAACATAAATAAATTACCTTTAAATACATATATTTCTTAGCGTATATTTATTTTATAAAATGATTATTTATATATATGTATGTATATAAACATTACAATATAAAATAAAAGTCAGAAAAATTTAATTTTGTATGAGCAAAAAAACTTTCCTTAATCTTTACCTTTAAAGCATAAATAATAGCAGCGAAGGTTACATGGGGACTAGGGGAGAGAAAATGTGTGGGAGATTTCAGGGTGAGGAAGAAACTGTTTAATTATTTGGTAAGGGGAGTCATTGAATACTGATTTAAGATCTGGAAAAATGAAAATATACGATAGATTGAGAAAATTAACCTTGATTACCTGAGGTAGACGTTAAGACTAGATTACTGTACACCTAGATATATCATATATAAGGAAATTGATGAAATGGAAATGCGAGGGGAATGAAAGCTGAGAGTCACGAAATTTAAAGATAAAATCAGGAAGCTTCCAGAGGAAAGATGGAGCAGGAAATGCCAAATGAAAAGAGAAAACAGGTATAAAGGCAGAGAAAAGGATTACACAGAGAAATGGTTGAATAGTATTGGTTTGAGCAGAGCAAAAGCCGAGTACTGGGGAAAAGCTGGCAGAAATAAGTACGAAAACATAAGGCAGAGAGATAGAGAAATGCAGACGCAGATAAGAAGAAATAGAATCAAATAGGCAAAATATAATAAAGTTTATAGCAGAATCATGGAAAATGGGACACCAAAATATCTGAGGGAAATAAGGAACGCAAAGAAAATTAGAACTGTAGCAAGAATTGGGTGTGGAAACATGGTAGAGGGCAACAAATATTGAACTCACATGAATGACAGGAAATGCAAACTGTGTAACAAAAACAATGAAAGTTAGAACCATTGGATAATGGAGTGCGAAGAGACGGGAGAAATTTTCAGAAAAAAAAGGGGGAATTGGTAGAAGATATAAATCAACGAAAAAGTCTTACAGAAATTCAAGGGCGGAATCAGAGACCACAAACTTCTGAATAGCATAAGACAGGTGAGTAAAGAAAAGAAGGACAATGCTATAGGAAAGCAAGGAACAGTGAAAGTGTCATTAAGTAGAGAAAATGTATATACAGAACATGTAAATAAATGTAAATTATTTATGAAGAAAATGTGGAACCCGTTTCTTAGGCTGAAAAGCCGGAGATGTAATTTGTAAATAAATAAATAAATATATATGTAGCTTGATAAAAAATTATGCAAACAATTTGACATATATTTTTCTGATTTCACTCCTGAATTACACTAATAATGTTAATAACAATACATTTGCTTATATTAAAATAGAATTATTTTTCTGAACAACGACTTATGAAGTTGTTTTTGTTTTTATAGATTTCAGAATTATCATTCTAAAAATTATAAATCTATAAATTAAACACATTTTGACATAAATTAATATTTTTTATTTTAAATACATATTGTGTAAAAGAAAGAAAGAGAGAGAACGATAGAAAGCGGCTAGTGTAGAAAAGATATACATAGTAAGTAAAAGCAACAGAAAGAAAGCATAAAGTAAGCGAGAGATATCGACTAGCACATATTGTATGAGATGAAGAGAGATTAAAGAGAGCACAAGAGAGAGAGAGAAAGAATGAGAAAGAGTGAGACAAACAGATAGACAGAGTAAGAGAATTGAATGAACGAAGCCATAAGTTAATAAGAGGCGTGAAAGAAACAAAAAGTCTGAGATATAAGATAGAGAGAGAGGTATAGAGATAGATAAAAAGTGCACTTGTTTCTTGTTACATCAAAATATCGGCATATGATGCCCGAGCCAGAAATCAAAGCTTCCCAATTGTACTATTTTATTATATTTTTGTTTTTCATCGCATACATTGTTGCAACATCTACATTCAAAAGAAATATTGCCATATCTTTTATGATGAATTTGAATATTTTTACTAATTTGTTCTCGTTTACTCGTAAAATTCAATCAATAAATAGTTGGACCGATGTATAATATAAACTGCAAATTTTTCTTAAATATACCAGACAGGTGGACTACAATTTGTTTTAATTCAATTTTTTAAATTGACACGTTTTTCCAAGCAACTGATATATCTCCTTACACATCTAAACAATAATATATGCCGAATTCATGTATGAGTTCAATTGTTAAATAAATATACGATAAACTTTTTTATAAGTAACTGATATAGCGCTTTATGAATATAAAAAGTGATATATTACAAATATACATATGAATCTAATACATTAAAAATATTTACGATAAAATACAATGGTCTCATAAGTATTTTTTTAGTTCAATTCTATTAATTATTAATTTCTATATCAAAAGATGCAGTTTAAACAATAACTTAGACAACTTTTAAATTATTATCAATTTCATATTTATAATCGTTATTAAGTTGAAGCAAATTATAGTTCGTAGGTCTTATATGTTGTTTTAATTATTTTTAAAACAAAAATTATACATAATATTTTACAATATTTCTTATTTAAATTATATTTTAATCAAATGTAATAGAAATTATTCTTTTAACTTTTTTTAAAACAGAAATTATACATAATGTTTTACAATATTTCTTATTTATATGAAATTCTTATTAATTTGTATATATATGAAAAATTTTAAATAATATTATTTTTATAAAAACATTTACTATTAAACTTATTTACTTACCAATAAAATTTGTGTCATTAATATTGATTTATGAATTACCTCATTGAATTTCTGCCGCATCACTCCTTATGTTTATTTGATAATATAAAAATCTATTCAAAATTCACTCACACTAATTTTTAATAACATAGTTATTAATAATAATGATTATTCGCATCAGTTTATTTTTATTTCATAAAATAAAAATCAATTCAAAATTAACTCACACTAACTTTATAACAAACATTAAGTAAATATATATTCATTTATATTTATATTTACTTAGACATTCATTTATATCAATTGCACGTGAATAATGAATTTTTAAGCATCTTCTATGAAGAAATTTTGTAAGAACTAAAAACTTGAAATCTGTTCTCGACTGCAAGCATTTGAAATACAATAATGTAAACACATGTACCGGGTTACCAGTACCGACACACGAAAAGGGACATATGGGGCGATTTTATTTTATTTAATTTGTCAAAATTGTTACTAATATTAAAAATAAGAAAGAAAAATTAGTTTTTCAATTGAATCTCCCGTTTACAGTTGACCCCCCTTGGTACTCCCCTTAACTGCTCTTCGAATAGGAAATGTAGTTTGTTGAACATCCGAGATTTTTCGGAATAAACGTTTAACACCAGGGGGGTCCAACTGTAAATGGGAAGACTGGAAACAAATACCCATGTACAAGTATCAAGAAAATACAGAACCTTACACATTCTATAACCCCATGTGTCCTTTTCCGTGAGCCGGCACTGATAATCTGGTGCATGTGTTTACTTCAAATTTCTTAAAGTTTTTGAACAGTAAAAAAAGTTCTTTCAACAAGAATGCGCGTTCGCTTAATAATATACCAAAAACTTTAATAAAAGTATTAATTAGCAGCAAATAAACTTATTATTTTTTTTAAAAATACATTTATATTTTTGTGTTAAAAAAAATATTTTTTTTAATACAATTTTAACTTACTAGTGATAAAATTTATTATTATTAAAATGATTTAATATTTTAAAATGTTTTATTTATTTGTGGTGGTTTAAAAAAAACATATTTAGTTCAATAAAGTGTTAATTACCTGTGAATAAACTTATTATTATTTTTAAAGATATGTTTTATATATTAGTGAATATTTAAAAAATGTGTTATTAAAATATTGTGTTCAATACAAATGTTCAAGTCTTTCAATGAAATTATTGTATAGGACAACTTTATGGAAATCTTTTGTGTCGAAAGATAATGGGTTTGCTTAATTGTTAGATTTTGTAAGTGTATTTTTTATGTTATTTTTTATGTCAAATAAAAGTTATTAGAATGTATAAGATAATTGTATTTATTTAACATTGATGAAAATCCTTTTTTTGTAGTTTAATGATAATAAAAGGATGATGCAGGAATTAAAGCCTTGTATTTATTTCATTTAATTATATATATTTTAATAGTAAAATAATTTCATATTTAATAACAATTATAATGACAGTAAAACATTAATCTTTGGCTATTTAAACTTTTTAAGCAAATATCATTTATTAATACATATTATTTTTAATAACTATGCAATTTTACAATTATTACATTAACAATAAATTATTTTTTCAATATTGCTCTTTCAATGCAATATTTGATATAAAAAGTTTTACATTTTAAGTATCATGTACTATAAGTTTAATATAATACTAATTAATTTTGATTTTGATTGATACAGCACAATAATGATCAACGTGTAAATAAAAAATATAATATTCTTATGCATTTAATTGCAACAGTATATAAATATAATAAATGCAATAGTACATATAAAAAAACACAAATACAATGTACAAGTAAATAAATAAATATATAAATAAATAAATAAATAAGTAAATAAATATATAAATAATTAAATAAATAAAAATTTAAATACATAAATAAATATATATATATATATATACATATAATAAATATAACAATACATACAAAACATAGATAAATATTAAATAAAAAATTACAAAAAAGAATAATAAATGCAATACATTTCATATATTGTATTTATTATTCTGTTTTGGGATTACGTGTGTGATGATATAAATATGTATTATTACTAACCTGTAAAATAAAATAAATAAATTAATTTGTGTAAGTAATTAGATGAATTTTGAATGAATGAATGATAAATGATATTATTTAATTAAAAATATTTTATGTTGTGATGTACTTACGGATATGATGAATATGAAATTTTATTTATATATTATTAAATGATATTTTATTCATTGTTGACAAACTGTCAACATGCGGCCCATGTTTTGCTTTGATTTAATACAATATCGGAAGTCTTGCTAGCATAGACGGCGCTTAAGTAGTTGAATTAGAGTGAGATAAAGATAGGCGCGAATATGTATTTTGATATATGTATATATTGAATTGCATAAATGAAGTGATGTGAGTGTAGTAAAAATAATTTATGTTGTGCCGCCACAAGATGGCCCATAAGTGTAGTTTCTATACTTATCGGTCAAATAATACTTTTCTTTTGTATATGAATTGAGAATTCTGATTGGCTATTTTAATGATAACCAATTAGAATTTAAATCATGACAAATATAAAGGAAAAGGGACTTGTTGGCTGTGATGCGACCAATATTAAATTTTCTGAATTTAAATAAAAATCAGTAAATTTAATTATTGGTTTAATTTTGATTTAAAAATTAAAATTAATAATGTGAGGGGGCGGAACTTTCTTGATGTAAACGAAAATAAAGTCAGTTATAAACTGTTATTCAATCATATAACATATAGTTATAATTATTAAAAAAAAAATATTATTATTAAAATAATAAAACAAAATATATATTATATTGATTTATCATCATATTTATAAAATTTGTTATTTTTATTATTGTTATAAAATTAATTAAATTAATAGTTAAGTGGTGTAAAATTTAATAATTGAGTTGAAGATTTATAAGAAAAATTTATATAATTGATAATCAAGGATATATATATATATATATTTACTTATTATAATTTCCAAGGATATTATTGATATTTATATATATTATTTAAAAAGATTTTATTATTAATAAATAAATTTTATTAATAGAGTTTCTAATTAATTATAATTATAAAAATAATAAACTACGAATAAAGGTAAGATTTTAATATATATGATATTAATATTGTTACGTAATTAAAAGGTCACGACTATGTTTATTCCTTAATAATTGAATCGCGTCAAAAATTCTCTCTCCAGGTATCGTTCTACCCTAGCCAAATCGGTCGAAGCGTTTTGGCCTTTGTGAGGTTCGGAAATCGTAATTTAATAAAACGCGAGATAATTAATATAATACTTTTGTTTTTATTATATTTCTCTTTATAAACGAGAGAGATAAGTATCGCAATGTGTAATACAACTTTCCTTTGTATCACGAAGCTAAGTCCCGATTGTGTAAAACAAATAAGTATTAAAGAACCCGAACCGAAGTACGACCGAATCTAATAGTCCTAATTTGAAGTCCAATTCAGAAGTGCCCCTATGTGTTTTTCGATTTGACTTATTACCTCCGTTGTATGGAGAAATTGCAAAATCCGCGGTTTCTCCCACTGGGTGCCTCTGCTTGATAATTGTTCTGTCAGCTTTCTCCTTTAACGTCTTTCAATTGACCTTTGTACATTTATTGTCACCTCTGATCTTGACTTTCCGTAATTTGTCGAGTTTGGAAGTTCGTATTACTCGCGGGTTTCGCGTTACTCGCGACTCCGGTCGATTGTCTTGATGTCAATTTCCCAATGTTTCGTCTTTGCTTTCGCTGATATATATAAATAAGTCGTCGCGTATGGATATGCAATTTTACATACGTGACAATATATTCAAAATTGATAATAATTATATAAATATTTATTTAAAATTTGTATTGTGATAGATATTAAAGGGTTATTGAGATTCGCCCGAAAATCTAAATTTTTGGCGCTGGATTTCCCCTGTGATTTTATTAATTATTTATAATATTGTTGATTATTATTAGGTGAAGTATTATTAACTAATAGTATTTTATTTAGTAATATTTAAAGGTGAAGTGTTGGAAAAATCAATTAAAAATAATACAGTTCGGGAGAGTTTATTTTTGTTGAATTAAAAAAAATTTAATTTAATTTAATTTAATTTTAATAGATTCACTGTATTACACGTGTAAACAAAATAATATGTGATAATAAATTCATTTTGTCATAAACACAATATTTATTCATATAATAAAAATAGGTTGAATTAAAACTTCTTTATTTATAAATTTTTTTATATTTCGAAAATGACCTAAAGTTTTTTTATTTTTATTAATACTTCTATTCCTGTCTTTACAATATTTATATATTATAAATCTTACTGCGAATTGCAAAATCTCATCAAAAACATTATGTTTTTGACAAAATGAATATTTACATTTAAAGTCCTTGTAAAATGTAGCTTTAAAATAATCTTCAAAATTAAATGCATGTGCATTCGTTGAAGCAAATTTATCAAATTATAAATCTATTTGTATTATCTATACAAATAAAGAGTATGTTAAACAAGTTTTTAAAATCGTTTTTTGGTACTTAATTTAAATTAATAAAAAAATCATAATATATACTTAATATTATAAACAGAAGAATTAAAATTAAAATTATTTAAATTATATACTGTATAAAAGCTAAAAAGTTTGCATAAAATAATTATAATTAAAATAAAATATAACTAAAAAAATTAAACGAAATGTTCTGAAGTTATTACTACACATTTTTTAATATAAATTCAATATTACATTGTAAAAAAGAAAAATAAAAAATAGTAAAATGAAATTAATCTATGTAATAACGTATGTAATAGAATATAAAATATAATAATGAATATTATACTTTTGGCTTTCAGTGTTCAATAATACATTAAAAAACACTGTAACATAGTAGATGTATAAACATAATATATATAATAGTTTTATTAGAAAAGATTTGCATCGAATAATTTAAATTAATAATAGAAAGAAATAGATAGAATTATTAGAATAATTTGGTTTTAAAATATTACTTATTTATTTAAAATTTATCAATGTTATTTATCCTTTATTGCTGGTATCATAATTAGTACAGCAGGTACAGCAGGTACCCCCCACCTCCCCCTTTTGCTGGTATCATAATTAGCACAACAGGTCCCCCCCCCCTTTTGCTGGTATCATAATTAGTACAGCAGGTACAGCGGGTACCCCCCACCTCCGTTTTTGCTGGTATCATAATCATGGTATTTTAAGAAATGGAAAAGGTGCATTTAAAGAAATTTTGAAACAAAATTTTAGTAAGACAGAACTTTTCGCACGTGTTTGGTGTTTCGTGCAATTGGTCACACAGATGTTTGACGAATATTTTCATTTCTACGGGAAACAAATTTTACTGCAATTGCATTTTCGTTTTCCTGAACAAAATTTTTAAAGATTCTTTGAGAATAAAGCTAAAACATTATATTGAATGTATTAGAATTATTTCAAATAATGAATCGAATTTTTTAGTAAAACTTTTAGTAATATATAAATTTTTTTTTTCATCAAATAATTTTTAAAATTGTTCTAATTGTTAAAAATTAATATTTTCAACAAATTTTTATAATTTTCAAAATTAACAAATTTTTTCAAAAATTTTTTTTCATCAAATAATTTTTAAAATTGGTAAAAGTGTCTACAAAAACCATTTTCATCTCTGTTTTTAATATTAAGAATAAAAGAAATTCTTCATGCACTAGTAAAAGTAGTAGGTAATAAATTTATTGCTTTACCTGCGCCGAAGTTCAAAATCTGCAAACGGCACAGATGAAATAATAAAAGTATTAGTTTATACTCTCACTATTGTATGTAAATCTTTTCGTATACAATTGATAGAGCAGGCGAATTTACTGTACTTATACATCGCTTTTAAAAATTCTAAGCACATAAAGATTTATATTATTTCATAATATTTTAAAGACAATATATATTTTTATATTGTATTGAAAATAATTTGTTAAAATTTTTTTTCTACTTTTATTTAATATTATTTTTAATTTGTAAGTTTCAAGTTTATTTACGGCGGCTGAATTACCTTCTTGCTCTATAAAACAAAAATTTTTTATAAGCACTTCGAAACCTATTTAAAAAAAAAGGTATATACAGCTATATGAACTCCGAGTAAAAAAAAGAGACATCTGAAATATTTCGAGCTTTGAAAATAATTTAATGTAACTGAAAACATTTTTATTAATAATTTTATGATTATCATTTACATTTCAATAAGAAATTGAAATAATATAAATATAAATAATATATAATAATTATAAAATATAATATAATATAGAAATATATAATATAATATATAATAATATATATATATAATATAAATAATATAAAACTATATAAATTATAAGTTTAATATAATAATACTAGACAAAACAGTTTCTAAACCCTGAAACATTTATACTATACACATATCTTTAATTGAAATTTTTTTTTTTGCAGAATATCAAGAGCTAGATTAATGGGATATTAGAATCCAAAGGAACATAAAATGAACTAAAATGTTAATAACAATTAAATAGGTAAAGATATTTTATTCATTGTACAATCTATTACAAAACATTAAAAATTGTGTTTTAATACAACAAAACTTATATTAACACATTCGGTTTAAATTACAGGTATCAATTTTTTAAAAAAACAGTATTTGTACTTTTTCCAATGGCTGAAACTTTGGTGCAGATGTTACATATGCAGATGTTTTACATATAAAAATTATCAAGTATCCTACCTGTATTTGCTATGATGTCGTGGAATAAAATTGTTGTTGTTTCATTCAATTGTTTTTAATTGTTAGTTAATAAATAAAAAAAAAATATAAGTATTTGCTTTTCTCTTTAAAAGCATTACTAGTTTCATTTTGACCTCTAGTAGCGCTGATAATTCTTTTATTACAGTACAAATGCATTCTGCAATAATTTTGCATTATTTAATTGAATATCTGAGCGATATTCTTGAAAAAATTAAATTGTATAGTACTAAAAAGGTGCATTTGTTTAAAAAAAAAATGACGTGGCTAGCTGGTCTAGTTTTTTAGATATTAAATAAAAAAAAATTTTTTTGATGATATAAAATTTCGATTTATCTCGAAAATCAGGAGGGTGCATTTGATGAAAGTTATTTCATCGTGTAGGTAAAGTATCGAAGAGCCAGCCTACGAAGATTTACCTTGATGCATTAATTGGTTCATATTTTATTAAAAAAACAGTATTTTTAATATTTTAATGTTATTTGTCCATCTTTTGCTTGTGTATCGACAATTTGATATTCTTTGTACCATTATAATTTTTTTTTCCTTGTTTGTGGATTATTAATTAATAATTTGCACAATTTTTAGTTGATTGATTGGTTTAGTTTATTTGTTTAAATTCAAATTTCCTTGTCATCGTGTCGGGCTTGTTCACGCATGCGCTTTGGCTTTAGTTCATGGCCTAAGAGTTTTTATAGTTTTTTATTATAAATATTATTTAAATTAAAAATTTAGAGATGGTGCAATTAATTTGGGCGAGGGTGCATTTGTTTAAAAAAAAAATTGATCGAAATTATTGAGTATTGATCGAGTTATCGCGAGTACAAAATTTTTGTTGTTCAAAATCATTATGAATTTTTTTCTCAAAATCTAAGAAGGGTGCAGTTAAAAAAAATAGTTTTTTCGGAGGGTGCAATTGAAGATCTACCCGTCCATATTTTTTTTTTTGGAAATTCGAAAGTTCGTTGGCTGGCGTGGGAGTGGTGTCATCAGTAATCTCTCTAATAATTTCTGATATAACTGTATTAATTTGAATGACTATCAAAAGAAATTTTACTCGAATATTAATAAATTGATGCATCTTTACTAAAATATTATAGTATCGAAATTGTTTTGTATGTTTTAGTTTCAACAAATTGAAAACGAATAAAAGTAATACTTTACATAACCTTATTATAAATTTATTAGTTAATTATGAATTACAAAAATGAGTTTTTAAATACATTTTTTACTCACATAATTCAACTTTGCTTTGACAAAGCCAAAGAATACGTAGTATGTAATGAATATTATATTTTATATGAAGTTATGTTTAAAAAATATATATGTTTCTGTATGTATATAATTGATATGTAGGAAAAAGAACGCGATTCCTATCGATCATCACAAATGGGATCTTGGGGAATGCTACTTATGCATCTTCCACCAATTGTCGTTGCTGAACGTTCTTATGCTGATTTAGGATTTATACATACTAAAAATAAAGGATTTCTACGAAAAGAAGTATAATTTTGTTTTCTTTAGTTAAATTATTAAATTTATATTAAAAATTTTTTAGAATTCATTAAAATCCATGTATGAATCTTTAAAGTTTGATTTCAAAAAAGTAGAAGAAATAACAAGAGGTTCAAGTTCAGTTGATGTTATAATAGCTGAAATTTCTAACCAATTGTGTTACTATATTACAGCAAGAATTCAATTAATAGATTTGTATATTTTTAAAAACCATTACAAAATTTAAATTTTTAGGTATTCATAATTTTTTAACAAAATTATTCTATTTTAGCTATGAAAAAATCTATAATATGAGTATAAATAGTAAAATAATAAGAGACCAAGAATTAATATTATCTATGAAACAAATTATTGACTCTAATTTAATACTTTGTTCACATTTAGCTTTAAGTAGTATTAAATCAGCTGTAATGTAAGATTTGTTTGTTTTAATATTTTTTATATTATAACTATAAACGTTACAATATTTTTAATTTATACATGTGATATACTTTTAGATTAGAATGTGAAATATTATTACAATTGATAAAATCTTATGCAGATATAAAAAATTGGAAATTTCTACCATCTCTTATGTCTTTATATGGAGCACAAGCAAAAATATTAGGATGGGAAAAAACATTACATAATAAAGAAGTAATTCTGATAAAATATTAAAAATAATCAATTTTTTAATTATTCATTAATGAAATCTGTATTAGACTTGGAAACTTGGTTTTGGATCAACATTTTTAAAAGCAAATCAACAATCTGCACTGTATCAATGGTTATTGAAACTAAGAGGTGCTATATTGGCTAAATTTTCATTGTATTTCCATACAACATTAAGTCAACAAACAAATTCTAGTGAAATGAGAAGTATCATGAGCAAACAAGCTGTAGATTATTATCATAAGTAAAATATTTATTCAATAAAATACATTAACTCAATACTTAATTTTATAAAAATTATTTTTCAGATTGCAAAATTTTCAAAGAAAACATGATATTACAGCAATAACTTTTATTTTTGATTTAAGAGGTATTCAAGATTGTGGACCAAGTTATCAACATCCTAAAAGAGAAAATAATAAAAAAGAAAATTTTATAATGATTATGAGTATTCCACAAGTAATTCATTTATTAATTAAGTTTAATATTTAGATATATAATTTTAATAATACGTTCAATTTTTTTCATTTTGAAAGATTTTTAGTCAAAAATATATTATTCATTTTGATAATATTATAACTATTATAAAAGAACATTATACAGACCTTGTAGTAATGGATAAAATTCTATTTAATAGAGATGAAAGTGTAAGTACAAAAAATTTATTTATTTTTATTTTTTACACTAATAAATATTTATAAATTTATTTCTAGGATATGTGGATATATGCCATGTGCAATATAGATCCTAGAGTAACATTTGTTGTAGTTTATGAAAAATGTAGTAAACAAAAAGATAAAGATACTCATATAACAATGTTTATATCTGATTTATGTTTCCAAATGCGGTGCAATAAAGTTTTTGAAAGCCTAAAATTAGTTAAATAGAATAAAAAATATATAGTTATGTAAATTAATTAAAATAAAAAAATGTTTTTATAATAATTTCATAAAAACAGAATATAAATTTGATCATGATTTTAATTTATACAATTTTTAAAAAGAATAAAATTTAAAAAAATATGATTATTATAAATAATTAAATTAAATATTTAAAGTATGTACAATACAAAACATTTACAGAATGTCAAGCCCTATATTAAATAGAAGAAACAATCATGGCGGTTGAAATACCTTCTTTTTCCTTGCACTTCTAGACAAATGATTTCTGATTGATCCATGGTTGTATTTTAATTTTCTTATAAGTGCTTTAAAACCTATTTACAAAACGCTAACTATAGATATAATATATGTATAAAAAATATTCAAAATAAAAGAAGAGCAAACAATAAATCCAATTGATATCAACATAAAAGCATTATCCAGATACATTCCTAAAGAAATTCGAAAACACTCGAAATATCACAGCAGCATAAAACATACAAGTCGATAATATAAGATACTACTTTACTTTACCTACATTAAACTATATTGGTAAAATTCAAATACAAATTTTTATTCTTACAACATAAACTAAACTCATGCGTAAAATTTAATATAATTTAATAAAACACTGTTTAGTTATGTAATTGATTTGATAAGAAAGTTAAAGTTCAATGAAAAATTCATATAAATTTTATTAATATCAATTTTCTACTTTAAGGGATGGGGTGTTATGTTTCAATAATTTATTATTTATTTATAAAAATAGCCAAAATGCATTGAACTTAAAAAAAGAAACCTCTATAATCAACGAAAATTATTAATTATAAGGGAATTACCATTTTACTCTATATCATTACAAAGAATGTCATAGCAAAAGAAAAAACCAAAAAGTTATAAAAGAAACAAAGAGGTTCCTTTTACCATATTACAGTTTATGGGAGTATAATTAATTAACAATTTTTCAATTTCCACAGAAATGAAAAAGGAAAACGGTTGAATCTATTTTAATATTAACAGAACTACCTTATTGGCGTAATGCTTCATATACAACTACGATCTCTAGACCTATAAGAACTTCTAAAGTTATGTCATCGTACATATATATAAAAGAATATATTAAACCCATAGAGCCGTTTTAGATTAACCCGAGTATTACCGAGCATCTAATCATTAAGAAATCGTACCAAATTCAAGAGTTAAATAACGTCAAATTATAATATTCGATATTTTGTAAAAATTATTGTAATTTATTTTACGATAATTACAATTTGACTATTTATTCTTACTGATTTCTGAGAAAAGTCATTTAAAATCAATCTAATTATTAATTTTCAAGATTATTAATTGTAAATCTTTATTTATAATTTCTTTTGCATACTAACAACTAGTAATGTAACATAAAAAAAATTATACACCGTGGCATTAATAAATTTCTGTTTAATTATAATTTTAAAGCAAAGTGTTTTTATATTGTGTTTATATATATATAAAATTAATAATTTTTATAATTTTTAATAATTTTATATATAACATTACACTGCAGTCGAGATTCGTCTGCAGCTCTCATACACTACATAAATAACTAGTAAAAAGGCTAGATTTATGATAAAAACAGGCTATATAACTCTAAGTATTCACCTAGGGAGGTGACTGCCCTTTTCGAAAACTACTATCGAAAACAATAAACCAAAAAAAATTGAATTTTTTGAATTTTTCATACTCTTTAATTTTATTTTTTTATTAAATATTACAGAAAATTACAGAAATTTATGTTTTATGAACTTCTATTCACAAATAAAGAAAGAAGAAAGAGAAGAAAGCAGGCAAAACCAACATTATGAAAAAAAAAACATGAATATTATAAGTCCTATCACATCTTGACACGAATACTTCAATGCTTGTTTTTTTAATTTTCATTTAAAGTAAAAGAATTTGGAAAGGAACAAGCATAGGCAGTCCAAATACATTAAATATTATTTTCATAAAAAACATTGTATACATAGACTTTGAAGTGTTCATATACTTTATACACTATGTAACATCTTCAAGCAGCTGTAGTGAGAAAAATTTTGTAAAAAAAAATATAAGTTTTTCCTAAAGATTTAATAATTAGTGGTTTTCAGATAACCATATAATTTATTTATTCAGATTGTTAACGTTGATGTTTTTTCTCAAAAATCTAAGAGGTTAAATTTTTTCGACGATGATATTATTTAAATAGCGATTTCAATAGACGGCTTTTTAGAAAAATGATTCTTAAAGTGAACATTTACTCGAACTCTCATTTTTCTCATACAAGGTAGCCCCTTTTTACATAAATTATTTGATATAGTGTAAGAAAAAAGGGAGGATTTTTATTAATTTTATATATTTATGAGAATTTACAATAGATATTTAGTTTAAGTTAATATGAATAATTTGTTAAAAATAAGCATAGTGTAACATAATGCAATATATTTATCAATGCATATTTGACATAAATTATTAGCATAAAAATTAATTTATTAAACATTACATGTATTATTTACATAAAAAATATAGTCGGTATACATAGATTTATAATTCTGTAAACAATCCAACAAATTCTTTATTTATTATTTTATCAATTACAATATTTTGTTGACGTAATCAAATTAATATTTCTTAAAATGAAATAAAATATAAATTGTCATTATTAATAATTTATATTAATTGCAAATATATTGTTAATTTACTATTTTTCTGTTAAATAATTACAAATGATTATTTGTATTTGATTATTTAACCAATTTATTGATAATTATCACTATAATAGCTTCATAATATTAAAATAATTATTTAATAATAATAATAATAATAATAATAATAATCTTTATTATTTACAAATTTACCTACATGTTTCGAATGAGAGTTTATGTACATGTGTCGTTATGCAAGGCTAATCAGTATAAGCGTACGCAATGAGGTCCGAAAAAAAATTTGATAATCTTAATATCATTAGTTAAGTTATTGATATAAAAATATATATTAAACATAATTAAATTAATGAATCAGATTCCTTAAATTTAGTTACCCCGTAATAAAAATAAATCATTGCAAAAGTTCCTCAAAATAATCATTATAAGAATTTTCAAATTAAATAAAATTCATTTCTAGAAAGTATTTTGAATTTTGATCGAAGTATTATTAAATTTGCAATAATTTAGTTAAATTCTAAAATTCCTTGGAAACAAACAATTTTTATTTGTCTTAATTTATTACAAATTTTTATATTAAAATAATGCATGTTCATAAAAAAACTTTACTTAAAAATTATTTTTTTTTTAAACTTTTCAGTTCTATTTGTTTAAATTTATGTAGTAATTATTTGTTAAAAACTCTTAGACAGCTGGTATTGCCAAACCCATAAAACGTGTTTTATGAAATAATTATATTTTAGTTAATAAAAAATAAAACATTCATGGAATATTTTAGTAATATAAGATAGAAAATTCCATGTACATTTACGTACTTATATATGCAAAGGTTATTTCGCGATCATTTTGATAATGTGATTATAGAAACCCCTTGGACAAGTAGACGTTCTTTTACTATTAAATTTATGTATATTCATAATTCGAAATTACATGAATAAAAAAATTCGAATAATATGAATAAAAAATGGTTATATTTATATTAATTGAGAGCATTATAATATAATATAGTGATTAATATTGATTGATCGAGTGGTTAATATAATAGTGAGTTAGGATTAATGAATGTCATGTCATGGTTCCGAGATAATTTACCGACACAACATAATTTGACTTAAATCTTAAATCGATAAAAAAGAGCCTGTTTGGATACTTAACAAAATTATAGCAAAATTTGATTAATATGTTGGTTGAATTTCGTGAATTTTCTACATATTGATTATGATTCTTTTCTGATATAACAGTATTTTTATTGCATAATAATATTTATACTAAAATTTTTATAATTATTAATATCTATACATCTATGATCATCAATATAATAAAATACTAATTTAATCTTTTTATAATATTCACTTATATATTGGTATCTTTATTGTTATATTTTAATTTATTATGCTATTAAAATTGTTGAACAAAATATGTAAGTATATAAAACAAGATTTTTAGATTGGTGAATTAAACATTTTTTAAATAAAAATATATATGCTTTTCATTTATAGTAACATTACAAATCAAAAATCAAATATTAATATAATATGTACACAATGCTGTAATGTGAAACCGTTAATTATTATCAAAAAATATAAAAGAATAGTGTTTGTTCTCATTTTATGTTTAAATATACAATTTGGTTGATGATATTTATATGTATTCACGACATTTTAGAGTTTATTATATATAGTATTATCAATTAGTACTGAGAACTAATTTTTTAAATATCAAATTATTAGCGCACATATACAGATATGGTATAATTATTCTAGTACTAATCATTAATTAAATAGAAGTATAAATTATTTTCTGTTTATGTTTTACTTTAAAAAATCATAAATATTGTTATTAAACAGAAATTAAATAAAAAATTAATAATTTATTTGCTTTAATAGTTTTTTCATTAATTTCAAAATATTTGTTATTTGTATAATATTTAATATGGTAATCTACTATTTATCAAATTATTGAACTTTTTACTTTTCGTAAAGTAGGTTAAAATAATAAAAATGAAGAAGATAAATGTTTAAAAAATTAAGTACACCTATTTTTAAATGAAATATATCAAACAAAAATATTAAAAATTTATTTTATTGTATGTAGTTTAAAAACTTGAGTATTTTTGGTTTTAATAAATACAGTATCTTAACTATATGAAATTTTGAAACTTAGTTTTTCGTTTTAAAAATCTGACTTCAACATTTATCAGCTGTTTATAAAATTTTTTTTTAAAACAAATATGTGTTTTTAATGTTTTCTGTGATAAAATAAAAAGTAAAAAATTTAACTCAATTATATCAATGGAGGGGGGGAAATCCAAGTAATAAAATTGTAAATAAAATTTATTTTTAACTAATTTCATTAGAACATTGGAAATGAAGAAAACCAAGCATAGTATTAAATTATTAGTATTAATTAAAAAGTTGTATCTCCTATATTTTTTATCTTTATAAGATCTAGTTGCGAAGTTAATGTAAACTGTGTGCACTGCATTTACGCAAATTTTAAATAATTAGATTATTATTTTTAACAAAATTAAATTACTGATTAATTATTTGTAAATTTTCTAATATTCTTCTTGTTCGATTCATAATCCAATCTTAAATTTTCAAACAGTTAAAATCAAAATAATGAAAGTTTAACCAAATATCTGTTTTTGTGAAAATGTTTTAGTTTAGATTAAAAATGCTGATAAATATTACAGAAAACGGTTGTGTGTGCAAAAGTAAACAATAATAAGAACAATAGCTGGAATTCTTTGTTTCATAATAAATACGAATTATTATATTTTGTTATAATTTTGTATCATAATAAAAATAAAATAATAGATCAAATATTAGAGCACTTTTAAAACTGGAATAATGCATCGAGCGGAAATAAACTTCGAAGATTTTCATGTAATTTAGTTAACATAAAATTATAATAAAACTAATAATCAGATGGCACTGAAATTTCGCACAACTAAAGTTCAGATAAATTATATTCATTTTCCAAAACTAAAGTGTAAAAGATTACAAATAACGAAGTTATTTTGATTTATATCTAAATTTTCAACTTTTTTGAAAATTTCTTCACTTCTAATTTACCCGTACAATTATATAAAAATAGATTTTCTTTGTAATTTTAGTAAACACAATTTATTTCTTGATACTATAATATTTAAATTACAACTTTTTATTTTATAATAAACAAAGTAAAAACTAAATGTTTTCAGTAATTTTTTATACAACAGTAGTCGGTAAATATTTGAAACATTCAATTTTTATATTTCGCTAATGTCCTAAAAAGTCTTTTATGCTGTAGTTATTGTAATTATTTTTTTATTTTTTTTATTTTGAAATAACTAAATCCGGAGACTTCAATTTTAAAGTTTGTTAAGTAATAATATGTATGTACATTAGTGGTTGTATAAGGTAAATTAATACAAATATATGCAATAAGATCAAAAGAAAAAATTAGAAAAAATTAGTAATGCAAATTATTTGTAGAGACAATTTACAGTATCAACAAATTTAAGATAATCTTAATATCATAATTTACCACATAATAAAACGAAATCATTGAAATATTTGCTCAAGTTAATTATTATAAGGCTTTGCAAGTTAAATATAATTCATTTCTAAAACAGATTTTGAGTTTTGATCAAAGATTTATTGAATTAAATTTTTTTTGTTTTTTAATCGTTTAAAATTAAAATCGGACAACACACTGATAGACCAAGCAATAAAACAGGTTTGTGACTATGAAAAAAGCAGCTAATGATACATATCATAATTCGTAAAAAAATTAGTAGATTCTTATTTTATAAAATGTAGCTTATGATATTCAGGATTTTTTATTGACAATTTTAACAAAAAAATACATTTTCTTTTTACTTTTTTAGTTATAAAATGAAAAGTCGTAAGTTTAACACTATAGTGTCAATAGACGAAGTTTAACTATTAAAATTATAAAGAAAATTTATTTTTATATAAACCGATAGAAAATTAGAAACAAAGAAATTTTCCAAAAACCGGAAAATTTTGAATTAATTAAAAAATTTGTAACTTTATCATTTTTTATTATTTAAAACTCTTGTTTTGAGGAATTAAAGTGATTAACATGCACTCTAGTTGTACAAAATCTTAGATGGATCGGATTATTGGTATTATTAGTCTTAGCAAAAGATTATTTTTCATTAAATTATGTGAAAATTTACAAAGTTTTTCCAGCTCATTTTACCAAACAATTTTAGTTTTTTTAACGGTTTTAAATATATAATTATAGCACAACAAATCATGTATCTTATATATTGTAAAAATCGTTTAGATTATCTAAAAATTACTGATAAAGATGATCCAAAACGAGCAAGCGCGGTAGGAGTGAGGAGTGTAAAAACCATTGCAATAATTAACTTGTAACATATTAAATGTCACATGTGCTTGATTTTTTAAGTCTTAATTATAAAATATGAAAATTTTAAAATTTGTTATTAAAATACAACTTAAACTAATTGATAATGTAAAAAATTGTGTGCTTGTTACTATTTATTACGAGTGATACTTATACATAAATTTATTTTCTTAAAATTTTGTATAATTTAAAATATAAATATATACTTTACTAAAAATTTGTGTATAATTTAAAATTTTTCATAATACTAAAAAATTAATCTTAAATATTTTATGGAAAAAAAAATTTGAACGACATTAATAAAGTGATTTTTTATAATTAAATACAGAATTTACAATTTTTTATTTATTAATTAGTTTATGTTTTAGTAGAAACAATTTAAAAATGAAAATTTACTACATATAGACAAAGTATGTTACTTTACAATTTCTTTGGCAGACGTATTTATTATTTTTATTTATTTTTTTTGCTATTTTCTATTTTAATGAAATATAAAGATCAAATATAATCGAAAATTGTTTTTATTAACTAAAATAATAAACATGCATAACGAGGTAGTGTGTAATGGACATTCACGAAATCGTAAAACAAATTCAAACTATCGGTTTACATTTTTACTTGTAAGTATAAAAACCAGATATATGTATATAACACCCAATGATACTTTATTTTTAATTCTTCGTAATTTTATGAAATAGTTTTTCTTGATGCTTAGAAAAAGATTCAAGTTATTATTAATTTATTTAAAATTTATTAAAATTATAAATTTTTATAATTGTTAATTAATATAAGAGTCAATGAATTTATTATTGATAATTATGTAAATAAAAATATAATTAAATTTTGATTTTATAAATTTTATATATTTTTTAAACAAGTTACTTTCATAAATAGTTAAAAGTATAAATCTTAATATTATGAAACATTATGAATGTTTAATTTATTAATAAAATTTTTTTGTACATCATTTTTTTATGCATTTATAAAAGTACATGACGAGAAAAATATTTACTCAATAGTTTTTTATAATAAATGTTAATTGTATGCAATATGATATATTAATAATTTAAATTATAAAAAAATAAAATTAGAATAAATAAATATTGGGAAACTAAAAAAAAAAAATGTAATTTTAAATTGGAAATTATTAAGTATTTAAATTTTGCAATACAAAATTTTATAACACTGAAAGCATTATGTATATAATTTTTACAATACATATAAATTAGAATTAACATAAAAATTTATACATAATAAAAATTTTTTATAATTATATTAAACTTCCATTAATTTATAACAGATAATTTTAATTCAAAGTTATTTTTAAGTACAAGGTAAAATTGAGACGCAACTGTTTGATTATTCATTTTCATTTAATAATATTGATATTATTTTAATTATCTCCATAAATTAAAGTACGATTATTCTTATTTTTACTTTTACCGCCTTTATGTAGACTATTTTTCTTTTAAATTTGATAGTTTGAATTTAAAATATAATTAAGATGACTTGGAAAAGCTTTTTAATCAATTTAATAATTCTTATGAATAAGTCAAGATAATATAAATAAAAAGTTAATCTTCTAAATTTAATTTTATATAATTGTAACAAAACAAATATCGTAAATTAAGTTTAGTATAATAACCTTTTATTTAAATAAATTAAAAACTCAAGTAATTTAATTCTATTAATAATTGACAAAGAAAAATCCTTCACCTATTTCTTCAATTGAAGTGTCATGTCTATAATTGTTATAACAAATTTCTTATAATAATGATTGCGTTTTATACAACTTTGAATTTTTACAGAAAACTTAGCAATTCTAACAATTATTAAATCAATCATGAATAATTATAAATAATTTCAAAAATTAAAAGTATAAGAATAAATTTCTAAATTTTCCTAAGAATTTGTAGGAAATATATAAAAAAAACACTCATCTTTCTAATCATAGACAAGTGTTTCATTTTCTATAATATATTTTTCAAACTGTTTCACATCCTGTAATAAGTCCTGTAATAAATTAAAAAGTTATAGTTATTTTTAAAAAATGGTTATAAGTAAAATATATTAATAAAAATTTAAATCAAACAATTACAAAATAAACTAGTAAAGAAAATTCGTTGCTGAAAATTTAGAAGGCTAAAAATTTTATTTATGCTTATCATTTTAATATTTTACTTACCTTTGGCAATGTTTTTCTATCATAAATTTGACTATATTGACCAATACGTCGGCTCAATTGTAGATATGCATCACATAGTAATTCGATAGGGAAGTTATTAGTAGCTTTAATTGTATATGAGAATGCATTTTCTAATTCAGTTTTATCAATTAATACTTTCTCAAATTCTTCGAAATCATTTATAAGACTAGAATCACTATCAAAAGTAAAAGAAATATCATCGACACTAAAATTTTCACATCTCAAAGATGTATGTATTCCAGTATGGTCAAGTACTCTATTATTATCTCTAGGTGATACATTTAGATTTTCATGTTGGTCGGGGTGGCTTTTATCAAATGTACATTTGTTGATGCTGATATTAGATTGATTAAGATTTATGTTTCTTACTGATTCGTTTTGTGATTCGTTTTCAGTATCTGAATTATCAAATACAGGCAGATGACCATTGAGTACATTCTGAGCCTCTGATTCAAATTCTTGAAATTTTTCTAGATCAATACCTTGACCAGAAGTTTCAGAGATAATATTTTTATTTTTATTGATTTCATCATTTATAGCAATTTCAAAAGAAATTTTCTTTTTCTTGTGGACTTTTTTAACATAGCCACGTGCCCAAGCTGGAATCTTACGTTTCCTTGAACTAGGAAATTTTTTTTCATTTATCGTTATAGTGTTACCTATACTAGCATCTCTTTTATCTCCTTTTTCTCCGGTATGTCCAGAATCAGTTTTAAGACACTCTTTTTTCTTATTTACAACATTAAGCTGCATTTTTCTGTTTTTTGATATTTCTCTGCATTTATCTTCAAAGTCTGAATCTAATTCAGCTTTAATCAAAGCATATGCATTGTCCCGAAGTGAACAAGCTCGATGTCTTATTAATTTATCTGCTAAATCTCTGTAAAAATAAAATTCTCTTAAATTTAAAAAATGTAAAATAACATACTATCAATAAGCAGTTGATACTAATGAAAGTGGTTTTCAATCGAAATTGATCAAAACCAATTTTTTAATTAATTTATTTATAATTTTAAAAAAATATAAATAATAACATTAATGAAATACAGTAATTGAAAACCACTACATGTCTACTGAGCAACAATAATAACGGATAAACAGGAGACTCAACTACCTCTTCATTAATCCAAAGGAGGGCCTATCACGTAAGCTGACATGAAAATACAATATGAACGTCAGTACGAGCATATTATGACGTGACTTGTTTAAATAAAATATTTTAACTTTTCCGTAAATATATTTTATTAATAAATATATATAAGCGAATAAATAATTAAAAACAAGTGAAAAATAACTAAAAATATAATGTCAGGCCTTGTATGTAATAATAAAAACGTAGAAATAGAGTATTTTTTTATAAATTTAATATGTATTGAAAAAACGGCAATTAAATTATTGCAAATACAGTGGTTTTACTTTAAGTAAAAGAAATAAAAAAAAAATAAATAAAAATAATGTTTTTAAAAATTTTAAACGAGTAAACATATTAAATTAAATAAAAACAAATCAATAATAGATTGAGACTATTAATTATTATTATGAACTAATATTAATATGTATGTCTATATATATATAGATATATTTAGAGTTTAAATCTATTAAAATATATTGAGTTTAATCAATATATTAAGTGAAATATTTCAAAATATATGTATGAATTTAACTATTTCTTAATTTCATTATACTTACCTATCTGGATTATATTCTAAAGCATTTCGACAAATGAGATCAATATCATCGAGAAAATCTCGTGCACATAAATAACAATGCATATCTATTTTTGTCATCATTGTTTCAAGATCCATTGGTTGCTCAATAATTTCATTGTAATCTGGTACTTCATCTGTATCTACAGGTTTGGTAAACATGAAAAATCTATAATGAGAAAAATAAATTAGTATTTATTCATTTTTCAAATACAAAATATTTTTGTTTATTTAACTAAATATATTATTATTTACTGTCTATTTCTTGCAAGCTTAGCACAAATTTCTCTCAAAAATATTCTAAGCTCTCTTAATGATATTTCTTCCTTTTCATATAATATTTTTTTTTCTTCAGGTGTAAGTTTCTTTGGTTCAGGATTTGGAGCCAATGGTAATACCTCTAATATTTCAACATTTTTTTTCTTCAATTGAGGTGGACGCAAACTTTGTACTGTAAAAATTGGTTTGAAAAACTTAATTCTCTGTTCTTCTGTTGTACTAGTAATTGAATGAACTTCTCCACGAAGTGTACTAAATAAATTTTTTAGTTGAACTGGTAATTCTTCATATGTAACCTCACTGGTAGCCAGGATTAAAATAGGTGTTGTTGGATCAAGTGATGTAATACGACAAAGAAAAACAGCTTTAACTGTTTCTGGTACTAAGGGCCACCATTGATCAACTGCTGCTACATAAATAATGGATGGTATATTCCTAATTGCTTCATTGAATACCTATATATAATAATTAAAGTAAATGTAAATAAAGATATATGTAATAAAATTCTGTGTTAAATATTATTTAAAAAATAGTTTA
Source organism: Eupristina koningsbergeri (assembly GCA_018907245.1). NCBI lineage: Eukaryota > Metazoa > Arthropoda > Insecta > Hymenoptera > Agaonidae > Eupristina > Eupristina koningsbergeri. The sequence goes on from JACCHV010002976.1 coordinate 1,404,246, forward strand.
TGAAATATTATATTTTTCTTATTAATTATAAATATCGTATAATATCAAATTTATGAATAAATAATTTTTTTACATATTTAAAATTTATTATAATAATTTATTAACCTGTACACATGTTTCTTCTGGAGAACTTGCACTTTCTGCAAAAAGTGTGCTAACATTTAAAGTATGAACTGGTAGATGTTCCATATGATAAATAACAGCTTTGGCTAATTGAAGTCCTTGATTTCGAGCCATACTTCCACCAGTAATTAAAATTCGTGGACGATGAACACCTTTAGTTACTTTTGATCTATGAAAAAAAAAATTGAATTGAAAAATTAATTATCTAAAATATAATTTTTAAAGTAAAATAATAAAAACAGCAACAAAAACAATAATATAATTAAAATTTGTGTTACATACTTTGCAAGTGCGTGATCAGTACCCTGTGGAAATATTTTTTTTATTGAATTAAGTATTTCTTGCAATGAAGATTCTAAAAGAGGTTCAATAAAAGATGCTAGTTTTCTGCCCACACATGGAGTTATTCTGTGGGACGAAGGAACTAGAAGTGAATTAGCTCGTGCAAAATCAATTCTTTTTACTTCAACACGTGCAGGATTTAATAGTAAACGATTACTGGTTAAATAAATTTGTGGATATGTCCGTCTTAATCCCTGAATTACAGCTTCAGTACATAGAGCTTTCAAATCTGAACCACAGTAACCGATAGCTTTGTCAGCCAATGATCGTAATACATGTTCAGAGGGTGGATTATTCCATTTTTTGACATGAATTTTTAAAATTTCTAATCTTTCCTTCATCGCAGGTAGTGGAAAAAATAGTTCACGATCAAATCGTCCAGGCCTTCTTAATGCAGGATCTACAGCATCTATTCGATTTGTTGCTCCAATTATAATTATCTTAAAGATTATTAATATATATATATATATATTAATTTTATAATATATAAAAAAATAAACTAATATTTAATGAAATAATTACCTCTCCCCTGTCACTTAAACCGTCCATTAATGCTAAAAGAGTTGATACAATACTAGCGTGAATTTGATCTTGTTTTGTACTGCGAACAGGTGCTAAACCATCAATTTCATCAAAAAATATTATTGAAGGTTTCATTTGTTGAGCTTGTTCAAATAATAATCTTAACTGTCGTTCAGATTCACCAACCCATTTAGATAAACAATCTGCTCCTTTTCGCATAAAAAATGCAACCTTCCTACTATCTTTACTGCATTCATTAGCTAATGCTCTAGCAATTAAAGTTTTCCCAGTACCTGAATTAATAATTATTTTCATAATAAAATAAAACTTATAAATAAAATTTAATTCACATTTTAGTTGATCAAACCTGGTGGTCCATGAAATAAAACACCTTTTGGAGGGGTTATGTGAAATCGATCAAAAACATCCGGATACATCATTGGAAAAACAACCATTTCTTTAAGACAATGTATATGTGATTCTAATCCACCAACATCACTAAATGTTATATTTGTATCTACTGAAATAGGACTAATATCTGCTTTACGATCAGTTGGGCCTCCTTGAGGTATCGCAGATTGTCTAAATATTGAATTAATTTTTATAATTATGTAATTAATTTTATACTATGTAATTATTTATACTATTTGAAATAAAAATTATTACCTGGATTTTTTACATTTTTTTTTATCGTATCGCTTTGGTTCAGAATCAGTTGAATCACTGCTAGTTGAACTTTTACTTCTATGTTTTCGTCTTTTCATAGAATTACTAAGAACACTTCTAAAGGCTCTAATAGATCTACGTACTGGTTCTACATTTGCTTGAAATCTGTCTACAGTAGGTTTCTTTTGGCGCAAACTATATTTACGTGGACCAGGTATATCAGATGATTCGCTCATATCGCTATCTTCTAATGTACAAAAACATACAAGAAAAAAAATTAATGATTCAAATTTTTTAATTACAATTTTATATATTTGTATATAACATAATATATATATATATCCATCAATTTTTAAATTAAATTTATAACAATATAAAATGATTATATGCAATAATATTAATAAAGTGTGAATGGTTAGTCTCAAAAAAGCGATATAATGAGAAATATATTATAAAAAATTTATGAAGTTGACAAAACACACGTATAGAATGAAGTACAAGTTATACCAAATTAGTAATATTCCTTTTAATGGTGTATACTCTAATATTATACAGCCCTACACTATTACCTTTCGAATGTAATGATACCGCATTTTTATACTATTGATTATTCTAAATCCCTCCTGCTTCTTTAATTCTATACAGCGCCTTATTTATAAAGTATATTTTATTCTCACTAGTTAACTCAATCAACATCTTTTTAGCTTTTAGAGTAGTAACTTTCTTCAATTCATAATTGTGAATTATACGAATGATACAATTTCAAGTGTTGGTATCTCCATCTATACCTTTTTGCTCAATAATTCATCATGGTATGCTATTTTCATGATATACTATCTAATATGTATTATTCATTCAAGTAGTTTTTATTATATTTATTTATTATCGAGCAATAGAAATATAGATTTTATGATAATTTCTTACATAAACTTAAGAGAATTCTTTTGCAACATTCTTGCGATTTTTTTTTTTTATCCTCGTCGATTTAATAATTGATTCTGTCATAGATAATTTTAGAAAAAATAAAATGCCGATCAAATTATAATTTTCTTTCATCTATCGACAACAATCTTGCGCTCCAATTATATCGGTTTTGGGTTTTTTTTTAACACTAGATATGAAATGATCATAATCAGATTTACAAATGCTATAATCGAAGAGTAATATTGATTGTAATAATATTAATTCATCCTGTGATAAACTTTTCAATAGTTTCTTCATCAAAATCTCTTGTGGTCCCTACTATGCCATTTAAATTGAAAATGAACCTTTAAGTTACATGCTATTCAATACCAGTACTGTTTCTTCGATTCTGTCACAATCAGTGACTTCTTGTCTTGTTATAATTTTTAATAATTTCTCTGCTAACTGATTCGCACCAATATAGTTGAATTCAGCAGTAAATTTGATCGATTCCGTATGATTTTCAGATTTAATTCATTTTTCTACATCAGCAAAAAAGAATTCGTATACATCATTGGGATAAAATTAAAATATATTTTATTACCGAGCAGACTATCTTTTAGAGTGGTAATCTCATGAAATATTTTTATCACACTCTCATTTAGTATTTAAATTTAAAATATTTTGTTTTACTCGATAAAATCGATAAAAATACTTTTTTTCAACTTGGGAACAAGTTTAGAACAAGTTTCTAACCTATGAAGCATCTGAATTTGATATTCGAATCGTCAAAAATACATCTAAGACGTTACTGGTCAACGTGTTATACAGAATTATTCCATTAAATTTATTGGTCGTCGATTTTTTTACAATGTGTTTTACTATATTTACCTCTTTTATGTAAAGAAAGCGTTAGTAATCTCTATTGTATAAGAAAATTAAGCTTATTACAGTTTAATGTATCTTTACTCGACTTTATTTTTTTTTTTACAGCTATACAATGCTGTGAGGTGTTATTAATCAGTTTTTACAAAACATCATATTTAAAATGTGCATTATTATACCAAGCTTATTTTAATTATATAAGCTCACGTTTGATTCTATTTGTGTGCAAATGAGTACTTCGAATTTTTTAAATTCAACTACGACTTTAATTTGTTTTTAAAAATCTAATTTCACACCGAATTGATAAAAGTAATGAAAAATCATTTATTATTTAAAAAGGATTTTCGTATTGGTTTATACATATAAGAATTAAAAAAATCATGTAATTTTATTTTTCTCTTTAGATTGTAGTGGAGAGTAGGATTGATACACTTTCAGAATACAAACATTGCATTCACAATTATCATCTCCGTCATCCTCCAATTTATAATAACTCCTTTCTAAATAGCAAATTTATTTGCATTGATTACACTATTTTTTATAATTATCCTATTATATTCGAATCATTAATGTTTTAAAAATTGTACTTTTTTGAAGTTTCACTGCGAGTAAAAGGATGTCATCAATGTGCATGATCTTCGGATTAGTACGTTATTTCCACGCATATAAATTTATTTATTATAACAAACATGAATTTTACTTGTAAATCATGCGCATAAATGTTTTTTGAAAGTTTATTATTCATTAATTAATTTGAACAGATAGTGTCGTTGATGCTGTATTTTTTAAAAGATATTTATAATATTAACAAAACTATTAAAAATTTCACATTTAAATAAAAATATTAATCTATTTATTTTTAGTTCATCAATAAATATACTAAAATTCCCTTGTTTAGCATTTTACAGAATTTTAATATCTTTATAACATTTTAAGTTACAAGCAATTAAGTTTGGCCAATTACAGTCAGAATACTCAATATACACGATTTTTATATAAAGGCCAATAGAAATATAGATAATTTTGCTACCTGAAAGGTGAACTCTTATTTATCAGATTATTTATTAAGATCTTCATTTCGCGAGTTGAACGCAAACAAATTTATAACACTTCAATATGTAGACCATTGGAAATTTTCCCACTACGTCGTACGAGTGGTGGGGGAATCAATTGATATTTAATCAAAAACGTAAACGTGTGCTTCAAATTTGCTATAGAAAAAAATGACAATATATTAATTAATTAACCAATTTAGATGATTTTATTGATGTAAAAATTCAAGAAAATCACCTGTTAAATTATATTTCAAAAAAACTATTTATGCTTTTTTACAGACATTGTGCAATTTTTTAATTTTATTATTATTAAACATATAGTTATTTGTTACAAGTTCAACAATTTAAAAATGCTTAATTTTATCTGATATATTGCGTCATTACAAATTTTACTTTTTCATTTACAACATTAAACAAAATGTTTTACAATGATATTGTGGTCGGGAAAGCTAGAAAACATTCGTTCAAAATGTGAACGGTCACCTCAATCTTAAATTTGATACAGAAAAAAATTTCTACATCTCATTCATTTTCTTGTTAATTTCTATGATTTTTTTTTTTAATTTTACATTAAAAAAATTCAGAAAACTCACCTGTCAAATTAATTTTTAAAAAAAATTATTATTTTTGTTTTTTCATGGGTAGTGTGCAATTTTTTAATACTTTATTAATTTTCAAAATTTTACTTATAATTTCAGTCAATATGCAAAAATGGTAATTTAATGTTAAATATTGAGCCTTTTTGTAGCTTTTAAATATATTTACATACTTAAATAAATAATTTTAAAAGATTGAGGAAAATCATTAAAAAATTAACTGATGATTCAAATGTTTTGTCGAAAAAAAATATCTATACCTGATTTGTATGATTTTTTTTTTAAATCTGTATAAAAAGTAACAATAAACTCACCTGTCAATTTAGATTAAAAAAAAAAAATTATTGTTTCGTGCTTATAAATATTTATTCATATTTAGTTTGTGTAAATATGAATTAAATAGGGGTATTTATTTTTGCAAACTCTACTCTTTTTGCAATGAAAAAAAATGAAATTTTATTTTCAAAATTTTATTTAAAAAAAAAATTTAATAATGAAGGTAATTGAGTTAGTATAATTTTTTCTTCTAACACTTAATTTTCGAAATATAAGAACTTTTTTTGGATAAAAACAGCAAATCATTTATTTAACGTTAATTTAAACACATTAGTTTGCACGTAGTATACTACCCATATTCGTTTTTTACACATTCCGATCGACCGATTGCAATAAATATCTCGGATACTTTGCACAACATCCAAAATGACTCAATTTTTGGCTAAAATGACTGGACTTAATTGTTAGTTTAAGAGTTGGGTATAATAAGAAATATATTTTAAAAAATTAATTAAAACTCAAACAATAAAGTATATTAATATGTTGAATGTACAAGTTAAATTGAATAAAACTTAAACAGTAATAGGGTATTTTCATGATACAAATGCCACCGTCATCCATCATAATAATATAGTAATCGAATTACATTAAATGAGTTGAATTTAAAATATTATTTTTAAAAATTTCAAAAAATAAAAATAAAAAATTTCCATTTTATAAAAAAGTTGTTTCTAATAACTGTATTAAAAAAAAATAAATGTTTTAATTAGAATCAAATAAGTTATAAACGCTTTAATAATCGTTAAGACAAATCTAATTGATTTCATTCAATTTAATTTTTCTTTTTTAAAAATTATTCAGTATAAAAACTATATTTTTTTTAATGTACTGTTTATAGAGGAATATTACTTATTTTAGTTTAACAATCACATAATTATAAGCACATAATCCGTATTGTATAATTAATTTAAAAAATTTCCAAGGAATCCCTTTTGAATTATTTGTCTGAAATATCCCATACTATTTTAATTTAAAATTCCCATATTTTATGGGCAGGGAGATATTTATGTGTATATTATTTCGTATTTTAGTTTTCGATCTCAGAGTTGGTTCTGTTAATATTCATACAAATAACTCTACAAAATTAACTGGACTTCAATTGTTTCTTACGACGCTATACTCTCCATGATCAGCTTGTCGTTATCATAAATTTCATCTTTTAGAATCAATTGTTCAATCCATATTTTAAAATTATTTTGTACAATATCCAATTAATAATACTTTCACTAAAGCTAGTTTTATAAGAATTCTTAATTTGAGAATTCTACTTGGGTTTAAAATCACTTCGACATAACATCCGTAATTACTCCCATACTCAACATGCTAAGATACTGAGTAAATTATTCTCGGACATATGAATTGAGGAACACTTTGCGCGTATATCTGTAAACTCTGACATAATTTAGCTCTTTATCGAGCTTTAAGAAATTTAAAAAATTTAAATCATTAGAACTCCATACTTAAAACTTGTTTTATAATTAATCAAACGATATAAGTAAAAACAGCAATTATAGTAGGTGCAATTCTTGGATTATTGAAATTATAACATGTAGTATAACATTAATTTACTTGAACTTTATGTGTATATAGCTAATGAGAACATAATATAATCGTATATTATGATAATAAATCTACGCATAACGTAAAATAAATGGATGTATACACTATTATAATTTCAATAATTTAAGGATTACACCTGCTATAATTACGTTATTACGGATATTATTTGAATGATTATAAAACAAGTTTTAAGTATGGAGTTTTAATGATTTAAATTTTTTTTTTTTTTTTTTTGGATTAATCCAAAATATTTATGATTTTTTTATTAAAATACTAGTTCTCAGTGAAAAATTAAAAACAGAATTAATATTGTAATACAAGTAATTAAAATCTTACACTCCTTAATTTACCAACTATCTATAAATACATGTTGGTTTTTGAATTCATAAGTGTCATATCTTTTTATTTATGTATAGGTGATAAAAACAATTTTATTCTTTTTTCATTTTAATTTGTTATTAAAATTTTTTAATAATGTATATAATAATTTTTTATTAAATTTAAAGAACGCAACTTTTTTAATTTTATAATGAATTTGTATGTTTAATAAAAATACAATGAAAGTATGAAGTATATACAGAAATGTTACGAACATAATTTTTTTTATTTTTTTTTATGATTATAGACGTTATTAAATATAATATATAATTTTAAATTAATATTAATAGAATATATAATTATTTTTTAATTGTTGAATTCTTTTAAAACCAAAGTAGAAAACTATAATCTAAAAAGTAAAATTATATGTGCTTAATATTCGTATACTTAATGCTGTAATATAATTAACTATTAAATTGTTTAAATTTTTGTTTTAAAGTAATGCATTTTAAGCATATAATTTTAAATATATTGTAACGTTCCCATATTTTTAAGTAACATTTTCTTATCAAATTTTGATAATTTTACAAAATGAAAACTTTAAATGTATATGACTATGAGTTGTAAGTAGGAATTAGATTAAATAATAGAGACAAAACGTTAAAACATTCTATTTCATCATGAATTTAAATAAACGACTAAAAGTATGTTTAATTAGAAATATAATATCAACAAATTATTAACAGAAGCTGATGAAACAAGATACTTGATTCAAGAAAAGAACATTTTCAACGAATTGTTATTAATAAGTACAAGGTAATATAAAGAAAATAAAAATAAGGTAGTTTCTTAGATCAAGCGATTAGTTAAGTCAATTCTTATACCTGCAAAATAATAATAATTTTTAAATAGCATAGACGGAATAAAGTACATATGATATAAAAAGTGGAATAAAATACAAAAGGACAATTTTTACTTTTTGACTTTGTATAATTTAAAATCAAGTTATTATCAAGTATTGAGGACTCTCTAAGCCTAGGAGAAATCCGGAGTGGTGACAGTCTGCTGCCAACATAGAATTTACCTACATCGTTTTTTCAGATAATAAGAACGCTCATTAATTAATAATCGCTGTGAAACTTATAACACAAATGATATAAATTATATTCATCGATAAATAATTATAATTCATTTTTCGATAACTATATTTTATATATTTGATCTTACTGATTTTTGAAAGTTAAACGTTTAAATTATAATTTCATAAATGTATGATTTATATTAAGTGAATAAATAATAACTTTTATATAGAAAATTTACTAAATATTTATTTATATGTCTACGACATTAAGAGACATAACAATACTACTCGATGAATATCATTACATGCATTTTATCACATGTGGTATATCAATATCTGAATATCTGAGTCGAAGTGAAAAAAGAAGAAATAATTAAAACGATGTAATTTACATAATTATCTTTATTTTATAATTAAATAATAATTATGATAAAAATAAATTAATACAAAAAATGTATTTCAACAGCATTAAAATATAAATGCTTATAACAACAATTTTAGGATTGAAAATGTAAATCCTAAACAAAAAATATTAAATAAAAAATTAATGAAAAGCACTATAATTAATAAGCCAGAAATTGTAATAATATTGAGTGTATTATATTTGTAAAGGAAAAGTATATAGAAGATGGTAATCAAGTAATACATTTGATAAAGAAAATATCAAAAAGATTATCAAATCAGTGTTCAGTAACGGGTGGGTAAAAAAATCAAAGATCTTTGAAATTCTCTTTTGTAGAAGCCAGTAATACGATATGTATAGGAACTCTATATTATTATTTTATTACATGAAACGATGGAACCACTCCGACGCCGATAAACACCATTCTTTCTTAATAAAGTATATATAAAGAAGTCAAACTTTAATATAATATTTATTATTTTAAATATTATCAATACCTATGTTTGGATTAAATTCCAAATTATAACATGTTAACTGATTCGGATAATTAGATTAAATTGAAATCATCTTTGGCAAAATTAAATTAATGCGGTTATATATTGTGATAACAATTTATTTGAAGCATATCAACTAGTTGAAAATTGTCTATAACATGTAATAGTTATTTCTTAAAGTAATTCAGCATTTCTTTATTATTATTTAATCTTTAGTTTTTATATTTACAAATTATGTAAAGTTTGTTTTAATATTTTATAATTTCAATACTATTCTATAATTATTTATATTAATTTCAAATATTTGATTTAAATTAAGCTTGTAATCACTTTAATCATTTTGTTTCTTTACATTTTTTAAAAGTATATTTTAATTTATGCTAAAATTCTATTTATATACTTATTTATAATATTTGAATTATATACTTATTTGTATATAAATTTTATTAAAGTAAATTTTATATACAAATAAGGATATAATTCAAATATTATAATATACAAAATGAAAAAACTTACTTATTAATGTTTTAGTTGTTAAATCAATTGCTATTTAATAATATAAAAATTCAAAAACAAAAAAAATTAAAATGACTGTTTAAATTAATTTTGTATTGATTATTAATAAATAATGCCTAGCAATTAAAATTTATTTTTATTTTTTAAATTTTTATTAAATTAGTTATAAGGCTTTAAAAACATTAAGTTATAATATAAAAAATTATTTAAATATATTTTTATTGTCAAATATTTTTTATTTTAATTATTTTGAATACTACTTGTATAAATAAATAGTAAAAATAATTTTTGTTAATTTACTTTTAATCTTAACATATTCAAATGCAAATAAATATTGAGGCATACAACTAATTTATAAAAAATAATATTTAAAGAAATTTTTTTAATTATTTAATATTCATGTGTATATCTTTTATAAAAAATGTGAAATATATATTAAAAAATCTTAAAAATATTTTAAATTTAAATTTAATACTTTTTTACTATTTTAAAAAATTTAAAATTTTTTATTTATAATACTATTAAAAAAATTTAAATACGAGTTAAATAGGATATCAGATATAGATTTCTCAATTTATACTAATTTTATAGTATAAGTTTTGATATAGACATGCTAATTAATATTGATTTTATAGTATAACATCTCTTATCTTAATATTTTCATTGATTATATTTGTTGTAAAAATATATTTTTAAACTATATATTTTTTTGTAATTCTAAATCAAAAACTGTATAAATTACATTAGTGATATAAAATATAAAAGCTAAATTTTTATTATAATCATGAATAAAAAAATAATTCAATTACTTTCTATAATATTTCTAACAATTAATAAAAATGTACATAATTTTGTTTTTAAATGTAAGTAAAGTTTTTTAAATAGCATAAAATAATTAATATCTGACACCAACTGCAAACAGAACTTTACCTGCAATTTGTCGTTTTTGTAACTGTCTTTGGGAGGCCCTCCTGGTTCTTTTAATTCTTGTGTACATATCTTCAAATCCCTAAAAAAAATTTATATTTACAAGATTTATTTAATAAATAAAAATATTTATAAACTGTGAGTACTAACATGATTGTCATCATTTTCTGAATTATCATTATTTTCAGCTTTTTCACTTTCTTGCGAATTATCATCATCATTCCTATTTGTTTCAGATTTCGTTTTTTCATCTTTCTCTGTATAACTATTACTTAATCTGGTAACAGGGCCATCTCTTAATCTGACAGGACTATAAGATTTCCTAGATCTATGCAATATAATCAATAATAATTGACAGTTAATTTTTATAAAAATAAAAAAAAAAACTATATTAGTTATTTTAGTTATACCTTAATTCTTTTTCTTCATTTCTTGCTTTAGTATCAGAATTATTTTTTACATCAGATTTATTATCCTTTATGACTCTGTCTGTTCTCTCTTTATCTTGTCTCTCTTTTAAAGCTCGTAAATCAATAACACGATCATTTCTTTCTCGATCAGTTTTTTCTCTCATTTGTGGTCTACTTCTCAGTTCTCGATCTCGATCAGATTTTTCACAAAGTTTATCATCTGGATTTGGTACTTCACTAAGTTCTTGCTCTCGATCTGATTTTTCTCGAAGTTCACGTTCTTGATTTGAACGCTCACGCATTCTACGAGGTCGTACCCTAAGTTCCCTACTTGAATTAATATTATGGTCTCTTATAAGTATTGAAGGAGTTTTATGTGGCGGATGATTCTCCCGTGATCTCATTGGTTTTTGTCTTCTTCGCCTTGCTGGAGAAGGTGTATCATCTACTATTTCTTTATCAGAAGAAGATCCATGTTGTTTATACATTGGGTATCCTTTCAAAGTTTGTGTTTCTAATGAGAAAAATATATAATATATATTCATAAAATTTTCAATATTTACGCAAAATAATGATAGAAAGATCTTGCTGTATTTTAATATTTATTCTAAAAATGAACCTTTTTGCAATTATAAGTTATAAACACATATTAAAGTTAATAATTATATTTATATATAGGAATTAAAAAAAAATTATATAAATTACAATACAATTAAAATAAAAAAATTAAAATCTAAACAATTTATATTTATTTAATCTTATTTATTACCAAAAATCCAACTTGTATTAAGATTATCATATGTTTGTGATTTATTTCTTGTACTGCGACGAACAATTAAACTATTTTGATCTATATTCTGATTAGAATTAGCATGAGACCGTAAACTTCTAAGACCTTTTAAATGTGGAATAAAAATTTCCTCCTCTGTTTCTTCTGTATCCACTGAATCGAGAGCATCATCATCTGACATGATCTAAAACACAATAGAATTTTTAGCATATATTTGTTAAACATTAAATGATTAAAAAGAAATAAAAAGATATCATATAAATTTCAAAAGAAAGTAATTTTTTTTAATATTACTAATAAAAAATGTAATAGATGTAGAATAGACTGTTTTGTAAATTTAACATCAAGATTATCTTCAAATACACATAATTAATAAAATTATTTTAATAAAGATGAATTGTTACAGCTAATTACATTCAGATTTTATTACATATTTAAAATTGGTTTTTATTTTTCTTTAAATGATATAATTTTTTTTATTTAGTAAGTGAATTTATTTGTAGAGATGAATAAACAATTTATTATATTGTTAATTATTATATACAATTATACCTTTTATTTTATTAATATTAGAATAAAATTATTTTATAGGCTATTATTACAAGTTTTAAATTTATTCTAAATTTAAACTAATAAGAATCTTTTTAAGGATAAAAATAGTAAATGTTTCATAGCCTTATAATTACATATATGAATAATGTACATAAAATATATCTTTGTATGTATAATACATAAAATTATATTTTCATTACAAGTAATGTTGTAAATTTCATTTTCATAAATATGTAAGGCAATAATGTAGCTATATATTTATACTCTTATAGCTATTATATTAAAAAATTGTTAAATTAAAAATATAAATTAAAAAATTATTAACAATCATCTAAAACAGATACATCATCAAAAAAATCCTAATTTTAAATTAATTTAATTAAGAACTGGTGCAAAAATTTTATAAAAACATTACAAATAATTCAAAGTATTAAAAATTTCTTTAAACAAAAAAAAAATTTACTACTTAACAATTAGGAATAAAATCTATAAAAAAGTGGGAGGAAGTAAGTAGATAACATGGAAAACTATTAAATTATTGACTTTTAAATGATGGCGCGCACGAGTGTTTAGTTGATGTTATTCATTGATTTTAGGTAGAATTTACATGAAAACATATTAATTAAAGTGTACGTATTTATGTCCTTTTTTATTTATAATATTTTTTATTGCAACAATAGAAATTTTACCTTCATCTGCTCGTTTATGTTGATCACTGAAAATCTGTAATAAAAATCGAGATAGCGAACTTTTTTCCTGTCATATGCGCCTCGGTTGCACGCACATTACATATTTATACAAATACTTTATTCTATATTTTCTTCTATATACTTCATCCGCATTTTCAATTCCCTTTTTATATTCTTAACCAAAATGTACTTATGTTATATCGTTTGTCTACTTTACTTTTACGAAAATTCTATTTGCCCGAGCTATTTTCCCAATTCTGATTAAATTTTTATCAATAATAATTTCTTCATGACTTATGTACTTAAATCGTTTCCGATAACACTTTACTTACATGGACACGAATGTCACTCCATAAATGAGGAACAAGCAAAAATTGAACACAAGCCTAAATGTTTTGTGCTGTACACTCTCCACAACCTTACTCTCAAATTCCATCTGAAATCGCATCTGCGCGCACACTAAGCCAAATTCTATGACGAAATTTATGCTATTATATTCTCATCATAAATATCACACATTTTTTGAAAAAAAAAAAAAATATACATATTTATCATTAAAGTAATGTACTATTATGCATTAATTTTAAAGTTCATTTTCCACTGTATGTAAGACAAAAAGATAAATTAAATTGAAAATTATGAATTTGTAAACAATTAGTTCGAAAAATATTGTATAATATAATCAATTTATATTTTTTACATCTCGTTAAAATCTAAAAAATATTTTATTAGTTTTTGAAATGCATTGTACTATGTGTACAATTAAAATTTGAATTTAGAGCATTTTTCTATTAAATTTAATATGAACTTTTATTCACGATTTTGTACTTATTTGTAATTTTTATGTTAAAGATATAATAAAAATATGTATATTATATTAAAAAGAATTAAGTATAGTGTACACATTACATTATATTCAACAAATATTTTACATACCATTTAATTCCAATTCAATTACTTTTTTCTTTTTTTTAATAAAATATATCATCTTGTATAGATTAGTATCTAATGAGATAATCTGACGCATTTAGAAAATTGAAATATTGAAATGAAGCATAAATAAATTAGAGAAATTTGAATATAAATTATAGAAAATGATTCATCACCATTTTAATAGAGTATAAGTATTAAAAGTTATTTCAAAATATTATAAATAACTGACATATAGCTCTCTAAACCTTTGAATACGCGACTTAAAAGAAAATTTATCTAAAGTGTATTAGTATTTAAGGATTCAAGAATTAAGTAAAATTTTAATCAATGTAAAAAAATGTGTAAATTAAAATATTTATGATATATATACATTATACTATTTTAATAATTAATTTTTAATTATTCTTATAGAAAATTCTAAATGCAATGAATGAAGTTTCAGATTCTTGATACTGATTTTTAAATTTTTATAATTTACAAAGTATCAACAGTATGTTTCCCATATTTTTTGGTATTTTGAATTCAATAGAGGTCATTATAGGTAAAATTTAATAATTCTTAATTTATTTACATAATTTTTCAAATAATTTTATGTCAAGATTTTATTTTAATATAAACAAATATTAACTTATTATTTTGCAGTTGATTATTTTGATATTAACATAACTTTATGGTTATTAATGCCATTATTCATTACATTTTTACTTCCATTGGTAATTGTTCTACTTTTATACATAACTGTTTTTATTTTGTATGTTTACCGACTACACAGGTATTTATTATAGAAATATCGATAACATTTATATGAAAAAGTATAAAAATAAATAATGAACTTGTACATTTATTACTTTATTTTAGACATAGATTAAGAAATGCTTATGGAACTGACTGGAGAAATGCATCTCGTAATGTAGTTGCTGCCGTATGGGACGCACATGGATGGATATGGCATGGTAGGAAGAACCACAGAATAGCTCCACAAGTTTTTAAAATTCTGTTAGTTTTTTTAAATTTTTTCGTATTTCTTGGTTTTCATAATTTCAATAGTTTTTTTCTTAATTTTATATTAAAATTCAATACAATAATTTTTTCTTCAATAGGTTATGAAGTTATTGGTCTAGAAAATATTCCAACGAATGAGCCTGTATTATTTATTTATTACCATGGAGCAATTCCTATAGATCTTTACTATTTTATATCCAAAGTATTCTTATTTAATTCGAAACTTATTCATACAGTTGCTGACAGATTCTTATTTAAGTGCCCTGGCTGGTCAATTATTTCTGATGTCTTAAAAGTTATACCTGGTACAATTCAAACATGCTCAGCAATTTTAAAAGAAGGTAATATGCTTGCTATATCTCCAGGTGGTGTATATGAAGCTCAATTTGGAGATATGTATTATCAACTTATGTGGAAAAAAAGATTAGGGTTTGCAAAAGTGGCTTTAGATGCAAAAGTAGTAAGTTAAAATATTAATGTATAATGTATAATAATGTATAACAATATTTTATTATTGTATGATTATACAGTCTATAATACCATTATTCACAAAAAATGTGAGAGAAGCATTTCGTACAATAAGTTGGGGAAGAAAGTTATGGATAAGATTGTATAGTGTAACTAGATTTCCTTTTGTGCCAATTTTTGGAGGTTTTCCTGTAAAATTAAAAACTTTCATTGGCAAACCTATACCGTATGATGGAACTCTCACTCCAGAAGAACTTCAATTAAAAGTATATTATTAAAATTTATGTATTACTTTTAATTTTTTAATTGTTTTTATAATTTATTTTATACTAGGTGGCTGATGAACTTGAGAATTTAATTAGACAACACCAAAAAATACCAGGCAGTATTCTTTATGCATTAGTAGAGAGATTTTATCACTCAAATGAGGCATATACATTAGAAAATTTATCTTTTAAATCTAAATAAAAATAAAATACTAATATTAATTATAGAATTTAGAATCTCATTTCTAAATTTAGAAAATATAAAGTAATATATACCAAAAAATGCAATTATTAAATTAAATTTTAAATAATTCAAAATACATTTTTATTTTGACTTTTATTTATACTTTATGCTTTCATTATTTAGAAATATAATTATGTTGTGTTAAGGATGTATTATGTATAACTCAAAATAATAAAATATTCTTAAAAATTTTTAATTAAGTGCAATTAATCACTAGAAATGCACATTTCAATTTTTAAAACAATTTATTGTTTGTAACAAAAATTGTAATAAATTTTATTTAACACTTGGAATTTAACGTGCTAAAGTAGTTTTTGAACAATACAAATAAAAACAAAACATAATTGCCATTAAAAAAAATTAATTTTTTGAAAATAGAAATATTAAACAATTTATTACACAAGATATTAAAGAAATAGTAAATTATCTATTTTAGCTTTAGAGTAGTAAAATAGAAAATTCGGTTATAAAAATGTACATATTCAAATACACACATTTCTTGACTTATATATAATGATATTCCTTATGACGATATTACATTAAATATTATCGTCGATTAGACAATTTTTAAATGGACTTATTAGTTTTTATGTCACGGATAAAATCAATAAAAATAAAACGGAATTTAAATTTGGCTATTTTGTAGGCAAATTGACTTACAAAGCTTTTGAGTTGGTAGGTTTCGATTGATGTTGCCCCTACCTTATATTTTTAGAGTATAAGTTCCTCTTTTGGTTTTATGGAATTTTTAATTTATTTAGGGATATCTAATATCTATCTTAATAACTTATCGAATTTCCATTTTTAAAATAAACGAGATTTGAATTCGACATTTTATTTTCATTATATAAGAAAGTAATTTTAATTCAGTATTTCAATTTAAACACAAAATTCTAATTATAATTGAAAATTAAACTTCAATTTAAACTTTTATAAAATACAAATTATATTACACAGGAAGAGTACTATACTGACTTTAAATTCTTTTTATCGAAAACTAATCCAACAAAAAATAATTCGTATTAAAATTCAATGTAATTTATAACTATTTTATTGAATAATTCGAAATACAGTTATACGAAAGTTGATGTGCTCATAAAAATGTTCGAAAAGAGACTGATTGATTCTCGATTACATGTTAAAATCGACGGGTTGTTTTATGGCATTGGCTTTTCTTGAAATACAAAATAAGTATGAATAAGTGATCGGTATTTTCTTTATAAAATTAATATTCAGAGATTCATGCGCTAAAATTGTACAAAGAGTCTTATAACGTAATATGATACTGCGAAAAATATCATAAAAAAATTAAGTTGACTCTATTGTATAAAAAATTCATACATAATTGCTTTACATTTAGACACCGGCATTCGAGTATAATAAAACTTGCGACCTAGGTTCAAAGTGATTTTTCAGATTAATGCTTCACAATGTATAAGTTTTTCATTTACTGTTTGAAGCTGGGAAGTGAATTATTATTAATTCATATAAGTTTAGTAATAATCAGTTCTTCGAGAAGTATATAAATTACCCATGTTACGCTCTTTCCCTTTTTGTAATTGCGCATCCACTCCTCCTTCCTAGGTTAGTAATCTCGATAACGCGTAGATTCCTAATTACTCTTAATTCATCCGCTACCTACTCTGATACGTATGAATCCATAACACCTTAGTCGATGAGATCTCAAATCAAATCAGGAGTTCATAACGATATGAACCAATTAGCACTAATTGTCCCGCACCTAAAATTAATGCTGACTTATTTAGAACTCCGTATCTTCCATGACTAGCCACAGCGGTGTAACTTTATGATTAATCTGATAACGCGACAGAATACCATCAGGCGTTCAGTCAATGATTTAGTATTAATGGATAAATCTCTATGAAGCGTTGAATAGTGTTTCCTCTGGCAATCTTTGCAGCTGTACTTGCATTTCCCTTACTGGTGTTGTTTTAATCTCATCTAGAATCTTCATCCAATTTATCACAAATGAAAATCATTACATAATTACGCCAGAACGTGACTAGCCTATTTAACTTTTCCAACTCCCAAAAGCTATCTAGGACTACGTTCAATAAATGGAGAGTATTATTCGCGATATTTCCTTTATCTAAATATACACAAGGAATACGACGAAAATATGTACTAATTCGTAGAGGCTAATCGTCGTATCTGGTAACAATGGAATCACAATCCACTATAAAATTCTCACCCATGAGTCGAAAGTGTTCTAAATACCACCCAGTTTCGCTTTGAAAGCACGATAGAAGATATTGCAGTTTTTGCACTGGTGGCATTGTAGATCTTCAATCCAATAAGTAGTCAAATACCTTCTTAAAATCATTCCAATCCTACTGTTTTCTTGAGAAGATCGGAATTTACAGTGCTAGGGGATGGTCGATGGATAAGATAACAGAGAAGACAGTCGATTGGGTTTTTGCCAATAGTGCTGCTTCACTCTCTGGCTGCAGCAGCTAACCTTTCCTTTTGTAATGTTTTTTGTTCTTTTTATTTGGTTCTCATCGATTATAATGCATATCATTTATTGTATTCACTTATTTCATTTAATATTTTTTAAAATTTGTGACGTCAGCACCAAGCCCTTAAAGTTGCTTGCTTATTGCTTCCGAATTAATTATAGGTTATATCATGGAGCGTGAGAGATTCTCTTACTTAAATGTAGTTAATCTGTATTTTATAGATGTATTCTAGCTCAGGTTTCGTGTAGTTGCTTTTTTATGTAATCTTGATTTTTTACGTACCTAGTTGTCCAATATATGGTCTTCAGTATCACTTATGTCACTCTTGATAGAATTTTCAAAAGTTTCATTTTTTCAATTTATTAGAAGTTTAAGATTTTATTCAATGTTTATTTATCAATTATATATTGTTTATTAATTTATTCAAATAAATCAACGGGACGCTGTAGTATAAAAACATTGAATTATTCTATTTTAATTAAATTAATAAATTTTAATTAAGTAAACAAATATAAAGTATATTTCGAAAGAAAATTTAAATTTTTAATATTATAATTAAAAATTATAATATTTAAAAAATCAAAATTATTAAAAATATTTTTTGTACACATAATGGTTTAGATTAATAATCAACAGTAAGGTACTGTTATATTTTAATAATATTTTTTTAAGTTTATAATAATTTACTTGTTTAATTAATAATACTACTTAAAGTTAATTGAACCTAAATTATTCAATTTCTTAAACTTTACAACTTATTAGTTTTTAAATTCATTTTTAAAGGTAAAGTTTAAAAAAATAGTAAATATCATTTTTTAAATATAAAAAAATGAATGCGGCATAATAAAGAACCATAATTACAACATGGTAAATTGACGGTAGTATTGAGTATTGACAAAATTAAAACATTAAAAGTGACGTTACGTTTATTCCTTTGTTTCCTTGAATATTTATTTTTTAAACATTTTATGAAATAAATGAATTTTTTTACTCTTAATAAGTGCATTTACTTAAAATGCTCGATTTTATTAATAATTTTTATGTAATCAACATAAAAAATTATTAATTTTTATTATTTTAGATACAAGATTGTATAATAATCACGTTCAAAAGTAATTATAAAGTTATATTATGCAAATAATATATTGAACAAAGAAATTAAAAAAATATTTGAAAAAATTGTGTTGTATTTAATACTTATGTTCCAATTTTTTAATATTTAAAATTATGTAATATATATATTTTTATTTTTTCATAACTTTTGAGTATATAGTGATGATACATCATTAAATATCCATACTAGTTCTTAATTGAAATCTAATAAACATTGATGTCGTTAGTTTTTTTATAATATTAAGTTGAATTAAAAATTTGTAAATAAATATGTAATTTCGAAAACTAAATGTTGTTTATGTATAAATACAATATTATATAATAAGTAGTGATAATGTTCTAACAAAATTTAACTGTATATTTTTAATTATCGGCGTAAAAAACGATATTCAATGTACAGGTAAGAAATAAATTTACCTTTATCGTAATTATTATTCATTGTAAAGTAACTCTTTTTGTGGAATACAGTATTTGATTTATGAAAATACATATAATTAGAATTCTAATAACTGTAATTGCTTGGTAACGAGAGTGTCGGAGCACATTGACTACTTACGTACATGGTATGTTCACGAAGTATCGAATTTTTTTTTCAGTTTGCGACTATTGATGATAGTCATTGGGAGAGGTCTTAAAATGTTGGGAAAATTTTTTTCTATTTGTCCCTCTTTTTTTTCGGTAATTAGAAGTGGTAGGATTTTGATAATCAAAACAGAAAGTATATATAGAAATTTAAAATTTATTTTTAACTATTATTATAAAGATTTATAAATAAATATAAATTTTGAGGAATGAAATAAAGAAAAAAGATAATTTTTTTTAGTTTATGTAATATATTTAATAGTAATTATATTTTAATAAAAATATATTTTTTCGTAAATACAATATATCATAATACCAAAGATTATTAGAGAGATCGCTGATGACAAATGAGGCGTTTTTTCGCAATTTTAAAAAGTTGTACTCTACTGTTTTTAACGGTTCAATCGAAAAGAAAAGGTTAGGAATAAAAAAAATGAGGAGCGAGACAAACCATGAGTTATACTGGATAAAATAGTACCGTTTCTTGCGGATCGCATTCAATTAAAATGATAACAAAAGTTTTATTTACGAAACCTGAACTTTGAAAGAAAATACATAATAAATTTTTACAATAAAAAAACTTACCATATTCGTCTTAAAATTCATTCTCATGGTTTACATGCTATATTATTATAATTTTCTCCATAAACCTTATCATATTGACGTAAAATTATGCTTTTAATTTTTAATAAAACAAAAAGTTATTACAATTTTAGACAATTATTAAAGTCAAATTTTTTTTTAAATTTATTAAAATCAGTTGATAAAATAACTATTCTCGATTCACGGTCAAGTAATCTCATACGCACACATACAACATACAGACATACTTGGTTAATGAAAAGATCTGAGCGGAAACTAGAGTCCTACAGATAAATAATAGAACTTCAAATGAAAAAAAATAGATTTTTCTTATCAAAAAAATAATCAAGATTATTAGAAAGATCGCTGATGATATATGAGATGTTTGATCCCAATTTTCAAAAGTAATACGTTAGTTCCTCTAGCGGTTAAAATAAAATGTTCATCTTAGGGGTAATGAAAATAAAAAGTGGGGCAAGCTATGAGTTATGCTGTAAAATAGTGTTTCCTCTAGCGGACCACATTCAACCAAAATGATCTTCGAGACATAAGGGAAAAAAATGGAATGAGGGTAGGTAATGACGTATACTCCTGAAAGGAAATTCTACAATCTGAATAACCAGCTAGACTTCACGTATCCATTTGTATATGTGTGAAGTACGTACACACGGCTGTTATAAACATCCAGTTTAATTTTTTCTGAACAATTAAGAATAGTTATAACTAATCATATATGTTATATTTCTTAATTATTTTCCTGATGAAAAATAAATATTTTTTGCTTGTACTCTAATACGTACTATTTAATTTTCTATTGATAAAAATATAATTTCATAATTACATTAAAATATTTATTATTTTTTCAATTTTCATATTTTAATTGTATTTTCTGTAATTTGATAAATAAATTATACAATAAGTTTGGTATATTTTTTTTTATTATTTTATTCTTGAATTTCTCTAATAGTATTAAAAAAAAATAAATATTTTTATATTAAAATAGATTTATTTTACTGAACAATAACTTATTATGAAGTTATTTTAATCCATATAGATTGAAAAGTTATAATTTTTAAGAATTGCTATTCGAACAAGCTAAAATTGAAATATAGTCCACAGTAAATCATTCCTAGTTACGGCCTCGGAGAACATCGAAAGATGAAAAAGGCAACACATCTGATTTGCAGTTTGACCGCGGATTGACTAACCGTTAATTGTGGGGTTGAAAGCAAGATCGATGCGTGACAAAAGGATCATTTTTAACATCAACGTGCAACCCGGTGGTCTCGATTGTAGCTCAATAACTGAATAAATACGGGTTCAAAAATTGATTTGATAAATATTGAGCAGACTTTAATTCACCGTGCCTTTAAATATAGTATTATATTAAAAATTTTACAAATTATACGTATATAAATTGTACACACATTCACATAAATTAAAATTTTTTATTTTAAATAACTATTGAATGGTAGAAATAACTAATGTAAAATAAGGAGTAAGGATAAAGTAACTCTCGATGTGCGATGTCTACTAATCAATTGAATACGGTGCCTTCATTAGCACGAATTACATACATCTTGCTAATTAGGGAGAAAAGCCTTCGGTGTATTCGAAAAGTATAATTACAGTCAACTTACAGCTACACCGGTTGGTGCCTCCGTACTTGCAACAAGTCACCACGTCCATCCTACCTCGGCGTCTCCCAAGCGTGAAGGCATACCGTGGGGGTCCAAGGATGTTGAACAGATGCGGATAGTTGGAAAACTCATGTTCGTGAGTAAAAAATATACCGGAATGGACAGTCACCAAGCTTCATGAACACGATCACGTGCCCCGTGTTGCAGCAATTTACTTAAAACTATCGCACAATTCCACACAAAATAAAACGCTACACAAAATTACAACACGCAAATGCTCGCAAATCAATTCTCTCACAAAGAAGGTTCAAACAAGAAGCGAAGTGTTCCCCCTACCCTTTGAACCCACGGCGATCAGTTTTCCTTCCGCGTAGTCCTCTCCCCTATCAATGAGCACTATACTTTTCTAATTTTTGGGTTTCTTAATGAACTACCTAGAATAACTATTTTGAATTATAAGGAGCATTAAGCGAATGATAGTGATCGATAAGTATAGAAGAAACGTACCGAGTACATGAGGGAGTGAATAAGATAAATAGAAAGAGAGAGAGAGAGAGAGAGAGAGATTATATTAGATTGAATATATTTTAATTATTTGTACATTATGTTGTACAAAATACATGAATAAGCTTATTATTAAGTATATTGCATAAAGGTATTACCTGGGAAAATATTAATATAGAGTAAAATATCACATACATATAAAATAAATACAATAATTACAATAAATACAGGGATATAGAGTCACTACGTCAACTGCATATTATTAGCACACTAAACGCGTGTCATCTAAGTACTATTTTCCCCGAAAGGCGAGAAGGTGCGTGCTCACTATCGAATTTAAGGACTGAAAGTCACTAATATCTTTTTTTAGCAGGGAGGATGGGTATTCCAGAGGTAGGTGGTGTTAATGTGGAAGGATTTTCTTAACGTCTGTATTGAAAAAGAGGGAATGTCTAGCGGTGTCACATCTCCCTTTACATAGCGAGTAGTTACTTTGGAGTTAAATAATGCTAGTAGATAGGCCAGTGAGAGACAGAGAGATTACATTATATTACATTAAATAATATTGTTTATTATACATTAATTTGTATAGGTGTAGATGGAGAATAGTAAAAGACCAAGGACCAAGCCCTGTGGTACACCACAGTTAAGATCAATAAAAGAAAAGAGTTTACCATCTACACCAAGAATAGCTTCCTCCCTGCATCAGTGAGATAAGATGAAATCCACCTGATGACGCCATTGAAGAGGCAAAAAGATTGAAGCTTTCGAACAAGTTTAGCATGATCGACTATGTCAAATGCATTACTAAAGACAAATAATATAAGTAGTGTGACAATCCTCTTGTCAATGCCACGCCCGATATCATTAGTCAGCTCAACATTACCTGGCTATCTAGAATATCCAACACGGAAACTAGTTTTAAAAGATTTAGGAATAGATTTCAAGATAACATGCTTATGCACCAGACACTCCTCGGCTTTGGATAAAAGACAAAGGAGGAAGATATGGTGATAGCCCGTTAGAGCAGCTGGAATGCTTATCTTTACCAAAGTGCACACGATTGACCTTTTCCAGAGCAATTGAAACTGACATTTGTAAAGAGATAAGTGGAAGATTTTGTGGATAATGGATTCAAGAGCAGGCAGTGCTTTTTGTAAATGTACCTGCGGGATTCCATCAGTGCTACATGACTGGGTGCCAAAATATGAAACCAGTTTCCTGTTGTCCGATTCAAATACGTTGATAAAATTAAATAGCTCAGATAAATGAAGATTATTGAAAGCCTCAAGACTCTCAACAACAAAAGGAGCATAAGGATCGTAGGGGATACTATTAAAGAATTTGTTTAGTTCGTCAGCCGAGAAGAACAAGGAGATGTTAAGTTCGGAAGATATTAAACTATCTCCGTAATTTTTTTCAGATGATATTAGGATCTGTAAGGAATAAAAGGCAAATTACATAAAAAATTGTCTCACCTCCTCAATCTTACTATGTACTAGTTCACGTGCAGCTCTATGTGTCATGATAATTAATAAACTGTACGTCAGCCATCCAATAGTCTAACAGAGTATCATTAGTATCTATTAGACAGATGTCTAAACAGAAATTGGTATTATCCTTATGATGCGTAGAGCTGATACATAGAGAAGAGAGTGCTCTTTGACGGAAACGTCAATGAATTTGACACCTTCATCATTGGAGAGCAAGTTAGCATTAAAATCAACCAGTATAATCTTGGTTGAATAATAGTGTAGGTATAGAACAACGTGATGTATAAAGTTCGATTCAAGCATACAAGTGGGTGCACTGAACGTTAAAAAAGAACGGTAAATGTGAAGATCGGTATATACCAAAAGGAGAAACCTCACTAACAAGATACTCTGAATTATCAGGTTTCTCTTATTCTATAATTTCGGAAAAGCTTCATATTCATTTAAATCGTTACACTGTAAACAGACAAAAGGACACCCATGTACTAAACATTCAATATAAACACCTGACGAGACTTATGACATAATACACGGCTAGTAATATATAAACATTACGTAAGCACACCTTGGTAGATTTAAATTTAATGCTGTGACAATATAAGTTGTATGAAAGACTACATTATTGTACCGACATAATGTTTATTATTGTATTTTAATTTTAAGTAATTGTATTTTAACTGTATTAATTATATAAAATAATTTAATAAAGGCTTGAAGAAGACAGACAAAATTTTGTTAAAACGTCGCTGATGCAAAATAGTGTTTTATTCACATCTTTCAAGAATCTTATTCGAAAATTCTTACTACGATCAAGGGTATTTTTTGAATATTACAAATTATATATATGTATGTATACATATACATATTTATTTATTTAGATACAAAGACATACAGATAGAGAGAGAGAGAGAGAGAGAGAGAGAGAGAGAGAGAAGAGAGAGAATGATTCTTATGTGAATAAATATATAAAAAAAGATATTTTTCTATTTTAAATGTATGAAAAATACGAAAAAACTTTTTGTAGTAAATATACAAGCTAATAATTATAACTAATTTGTTTATTTGTTATGTATTAATAGAAAATAATAATATTTGTCAAATTATATATAGTTTATGATTCGATATAGTATAAAATTTTTTTTCTTACTTATTGCTGTCACGTATGTAAGATTTCAAATGCATACGCGACGAATAAATTGTACTCGCGTCAGTAAATGTAGAAAAAATATTACGAAATTGACAATGAGGGAATCGAGCAGAGTCGCGAGTAAAGTGAAACCCGCGAGTAATAAGAACTTCTAAATTCGCCAAATTGTGAAAATTCAAGATCAGAGGCGACGAAGAATATGCAGGGGTCAATCGAAAGACAATATCGGAGACAGCTGACTGAATGACAATCAAGCAGGAACACTCGGAGGAAGAATTTGCGGATTTCGCAATTCTTCATACAGCGCAGGTAATTAGTTAAATCAAGAGAAGTGTATGGGCATTCTTAATTCGTACTTCGATTCGGAGGTCGACTTCTAATCTGACTACTACATTCCGGTTCGTGAACTACTATCATTTTTTTACATACAATCGGGACTTAGCTTCTTGACACGAAAAATTGTATTACACATTACGTTACACTTTCTCTCTCGTTCATTAAGACAAATATAATAAAAAAGGTATTATATTAATTATTTCGCGTTTTATTAATTGACGATTTCCGAACCTTACAAAGGCCGAAACGCTTTGACCGTTTTGGCTAGGGCAGAACGAATCCTGGAGAAAATTTCACGATTCACTTTTCGAAGAATAAATATAATCGTGACATCTTAGATACGTAACATTGCATTCAAATTTGTTATAAATTAAATTAAATGTAATCAATAAAAAGAGAAATGTAAAAAAATTGACATAGTATACTACTATTTAACAAACATTAATATTTTTTAAATTATTATAATATAAGGTTATTGAAATATTTTATAATTTAATATTTTAAAATCTTATTTAATTTCTATATTGCAGTTTTATGAATTTCAACTGATGGCACGTGAAATATTTTAATTTAATAAATAATTTAATAAATACTAGGAATTATTTTAAGCCAGGCACCCTATTAAAAAAAATTTACAAATGCTTCGTAACCTAAATTTTTCAGATTATTTCTCATATCAACGGTTTGTATCTCTATTACAGATTATAAGAAAGATTACTGATGATAAAGGGGACGTTTTGACTTAATTTTGAATAGTTGTATGCAGCTGTCTATAGCAGTTGTACAATACGTTCATCTAGCAGATTAGGAGAAACAAAATATCCGGAGCGGGGTTGAGTATACTCATGAGGGTAAATTGTACGAAATGAATGAATAACCTCAGGTACGCTTTACCCAAATAATTTTTCTTCCCTTCTTGTCAAATTCATGGTACATAATCTATATATTTATATCTTAATATTAAATTTTATATTGATATAAATGAATTTAATAATTTTATACGTTTATAAATTAATCAGTGTGCACGTTTTTGTTAATTACATAAGTAATTAATTAAATCAAATGCATAAAATACAATTACGTTACTCAACATTTCCTTTTTCCAAGAATATAAATTTGCTTGATTTAAATTTAATATCTGATTAATATGTGTATTGCTTCTTCTACATAAGCATTTAATACAATTAAAAAGTACCTGTACCAAGTATTTTTTAAGTAAATATTTTACTGAAAAAATGATTTCTTTAATACTATTTTAGTTTTGTTCTACGGTAATATAATTTTTTTAATGTATACCCATATTAACAATTTGAAAAAATAATGAAATTTGAAATAATTATAAGAATAGTTTACAAAATATACAATGAATACATTTTAATATATATTTAGAATAAGCATTTTTGTACAAATAATTCAGTGTATAGAAATACAAAAATACAAATATAATATAATGTATTATAAATATAAAACACATAAATTTAGGCACATAAATAATGTTATGTATGCAAATAGTACAATAATATAATACTATTACAAATATAATATACTAAATATTTTTATAAATTATCTATAATGTGCAAGTACTTTAATTATTTTGCATGATGACTAAGTAATAGCATTATATAACAGATTATGTTAAAGATGTAGATTATTATGCTTTAAATCTATAAATACATTTAACTAATGAAAGTTATAAGGCAGTTCCCTTGCGTAAGCATTAATGTAAAAGAGTAAATCCATCCATCATTCCTAAATTCTCAAATTTTAGATGTTTACGTACAATTACACTGAGCATAATATATACAAATATATAAATACAAAACTATATAATATAGATAAATATATATATATATATATATATACAGACATTACAATATACATAAATTATTGATCATCATTGGTTCTTTAAACGCCTTTATCGATTTCTTAGTATTTATGAAACAAGTTTTTCTTTAACCTCCACTCTAGGATGTCTTGCATTTATAAACAAAGGTTAAACTTTTAACCTTATATAAATTTTTAAATATGTGTAATTTTTTCAGCTAAAACAAATGAAAATATAATGTTAATTTTTCATGAATATTCTATACACACAAGCTTTTGATTACGACAAAATATAACTCCGGTTTTTACTTTCCTTAACATTTAACTTTATTTATTTTTCGTAATTAAAAATAAATTTTATTAATTTGATTTTTAAATTGATTATATTTACTATAATTGAATTTTTTGTATAATATTTATTTTGTTAATATTTTAATTTCTTCTAATATTATATTACTCAACCTATTTTGTAAAAGTTTCAGTTTCGTATTTTCAATTGCGCAATCGTTTTCTTGTTACAGATTTTTAAATCTATAAATGGAGATTTATAAATAAATGTAACATAGAGTAAATAGTTCCTTATTATTTTAGAAATAGTGAATCGAAAGGAGGGTTTAATCCCTCTATATAATTTGAATGCAGGGCTATATTGGTCTGAACACGCTCGCAAGATCATCTTAAGTGCGGAATTGACAATTTGCCCGGTCGAATTGGTATTTGTAAATTATCATATGCTCCAGCTGAAATCAGATTGTGGACACGGTCACGGTAAGGGCATAATTAGATAGTTTATGTGACTTTTGAGTTCTTGTTTTTGGTTTTTTGCGCCAAAGAGATTAGGAAAAGTTCCCCACGAATTTATATTATTCGGATTTATAAAATATTGTAAAGTGTTCAGAAAAGACAAGTGGTGGTGGTTGAATTTTTCATTACCTTCTTGAATGACGATGATCAATCAAAAAATCAATGATCATTCTCTGATCTCTTAAGACGAAATACTATAACTCCTTTTGATAAATATTTTATTGTACAAAAGTATATATTCGTTTTTATTATCCTCTATCCCGAATTATCTCTACCATCCTATTATCAGTTGTTTCTAATATAATGAAACAACGTACTATTAATTTATATTAATAATTTTAGTAATTTATGTTATGATTTTTTTTAAAAATTATTTTCTTATTATGTGTAAATAAAATAGTGTCACTATAAAACAGAACTGAAATAGCATTTACAAAAATCCTTTTTTTCAGCAAAATATGTCTTAAAAAGTTACTTAATACAAGGTACATTTTAATTCCATCCAAATACACGTATTGCTTATATAGAATATTAATATTTTTAGACTCTTAATCAAATATTAAATTTAAATAAAGTAAATTTACATTCATGAATAATAGGGAGTGTTGAGTAAATTAATTTAATTTCATACGGTTCATTGAGTATTTATGTAGTTAATAAAAACGTGTACACTTATTAATTTAAATTGTATCATTTTTGAATTTTTAAAACATACACATATTAGTTTAATGTATAATCATATACATTAATTCATTTTTAAAAATATAAAATTTAATATTAAGAGGTACATATACACAATAAATTCGATAAGGAGCACTTGAAAAAATGAAATTGTAAATGCATTTAGTATTTAGTATTTACAGGAGTTTAAATATATTGATAATATTATTAAAAAATTGTACGATTTTATAAAAGTATAATATGTTTTGGAATTACCTCAGCTACAACTCAAATAAATTAATTAAATAAAGGAAAACAATTACTAAATATAATATATAAAATTTTATCAGTTATTTGAATTTAAAAAAGTGGATGCCTTCATTACTTTTCTTATTCAATATAGTGTGAGAATCTATAATTTCTCTCCTTACTCCCCTTCATTACCTTTTGATATATATATTAGTTCGTTATATTTCCGTTAGGTTTTCCTAGTCGACAAGTTTCAACGAATTCTCTTTTAATCTTCGATTTATATAATTAGTGTTGTTTAAAATAGGTTTTACTGCAAAAGACATACTAAGAGAATGGTAAGGTCCATGTTAAATTTTGGAAAGAAACATGGTAGGAAAAATATGCTCTTTCTATCTCGCACATATAGAAACACTAGCAACCTCTTAAGAGACCGTGGCCCGAACAAAAAATTTTTATAAGTGCTTTAAAACCTATTGAAAAAAGGCTACTAATACATGTACGAAGCACGAGTGTATTCCCTGTGTTTCTATTTGTGCGAGAGAAAAAGCATATTTCTCCCACCATGAAAATACTTTTATTAAATTTGACCATTACGATGTATTTGTTGTTGATCTTCTAATAATCTCCGCCTTATATGTATTATCTGTACCATTTTTTATTTTTATTTCTAAAAATACAAGTCACTTTTCAATTTTCTAACAGTTTTTTTTTTAACACTAATTAACAATATATAGATTTACATTAACAGTCACTTAGCTATTCATTTAAAATATATGTGTATAAATGAATTATTCATGTTCTTCTCGAAAGAGTTTTTAAAACTGTTATCAGCTTAAAATCTGTTCTGTGGATAGTATTCTTTGAAAAACAAAAAAGTAAACACATGAACCGGCTTAACAGTGCCGGCACACGAAAAGGGACATACGTGGTGATCTCATTTTACTGAATTTGTTAAAATTTCATTAACATTGAAGAAAAATTAATATCTATATTGGATCTAATAATATGGTTTATAATTATGTATAATTATTATAAAATTTAAGAAATTTCAAATTATATTGGAGCGGGCATTTTATTTTACGTCACAACCTTTCTGTGGTCTATCTGCTAAGTTTGTTGCCAGTTTTCTCATATACAGTTGATCCCCCGTGAGTTTTACTTATAAAAAATACAGTATAAAAATACAGTACTTATAAAAAATTGTATAAACTAACACGAATTCAAAAATGATGGTTAGTGCGAGAGAAGACACTTAATCCCCAATGATTGATGCTAATTAGGGGGTCCAAGCTTAAATGGGAAAAGTAGTAATAAACAGACCTAGCACAATTCGAACTATAAAAATTAGCGACTTGCACATATAATATTTGATAATGTTTTATGTTTTTATTAGTTAAATGTAATGTTATTACATATATTTATATTAAATTAAAAAATTTTATTTTCCTTTAAAATTATGAAAATATAAAGATATATAAGAAAAAACAAAAAATACCTCCATATGTGCTTCTAATGAGTCGATATTGGTAATCTGGTATACATATTTGTGTTATTTTTCTTTAAACAATTTGAAGCGCGTTAATGAATTTAAAAGTTATGATGGATGAAATAATTCATTTTCTTACATTGTATTTTTGTAATTTTAAGCATATAAAAAAAAATACTATATATTGATATATGGACTACGCGTAAGTGAAAACCCATATTAAAATATTTAGAAGTTGTACTTAATTTAATAAAACTACAAAACATTATATTATAATGATTTTTATTATTACCTATTCATATAAAAATAAAAGTACAATCATATGAAAATTAAAAATGTTTTTTAGTTTACTAAATTAAGTATAATATCCAAATATTTTATTATGACGTTTCACTTACCGGCAGTTTATATTTCTATATATAGTATTTTTTTATGTAGATTTTATAGTATTAAAAAATTTTGTTTTATTAGGACTAGTACACAGAACACATCCTAAGAGAAGGTCAATATCCGTAATAATCGTTGGCAACAAACGTGGCGGAAGAAATATCTTCTTTCTCTCTCACACTTATAAGTACACTAACGACTTCTAAAATGTCCGAGGCCCGAATTGAAATTTTTTAAAAGTCTTTTAAAACCTATTTGAAACAAATGCTAACTACAGATACACAAATGATGAGTACATA
This sequence comes from Eupristina koningsbergeri, assembly GCA_018907245.1. NCBI lineage: Eukaryota > Metazoa > Arthropoda > Insecta > Hymenoptera > Agaonidae > Eupristina > Eupristina koningsbergeri. The sequence goes on from JACCHV010002976.1 coordinate 1,435,916, forward strand.
TTAACTTGATTTTTTTGGTACTTTGAGTATTCATATAATGTTTTCAATTTTAATTTTTAGTTTTCAGAGTTTAAAGTACCAAAATATTTTATACTTTAAATGTTTTGAGAACCAATTATAGTAATTGAATTAGCATAATATTTTAAATTAAAAATCATGATTTATTTACCATGTATAAACATAAAATTTAAATTTAGTTTAAATTATAATTTATAAATTATATAAAAAATGTACATATATAAACTTTAATTTTAATGTAAAATTAAAATATAGCCTTTTTATTAAAATATATTTAATAATAAATTTATGAACATATCTATAAAAATGATTGTCTCCATTCCTAAATCTCACCATGTATATTTAGTTGTTAATAATTATAAATTTTAAATCTATATAAAAAATATATATATAAAAAAATCACTAAAATTTATACGTAAAATTACTTTATAATTGACACTTATTAGTTTACAAGAAAATCAAAATGCACACACATTTTTAACAGAGAAGAAAATGAATTATTCACACTCTTCTCAAAGAAGTTTTTGAAACTGCTGTAAGCTTAAAATCTGTTTTCTGGGTACAATTGTTTGAGAAATAATAATGTAAACGCATATACCGGGTTACCAGTACCGGCTCACGAACAATGGCATATGGAGTGATCTCATTCTATTAAATGTCTAAATTCTTAAATTTGTCTAAATTGTTAATTTAATATAAAGAAAAATAATGTTTCTTTAGAAGGCTAGAGGAGATGTTTTCCTCTAGATGACCGAATGAAATGATATTGAAGGAGTGAGACGGGGTTGATCGGTTGGGCGAAAATAAAACACAATTCTTGAGCTACAAAGAAAGATCGTTTAATAGCTCCGCGGGTTACAATTGGCACAAAAACCCCCTCTCGGACGAGGGGGAAAAGCCACTACGTTTCACGCCTTAAGATTATGAGACTTATCTTAGTGTACAAAGATGTGTGAGGAGAGCAGGGGACAAACCCCGCACGATTGACTTCCTCCGCTTGATCGGTGCCGCTCAGGGTAACCGGGTGAAGCCGCACAGGGCAAAGGTTGCCGCTCCGGGCGTCGAAGATGCGCCGCTACTTCTCGAGTCGCCGCTCCGGGCAAGCCGTCCACTCGGGAGGCTGTGAGCTGGATCTGCTTCCAGAAGGGGATGACCCTGGTGGCGCACGTGTGCGCGCAAGCTGCAGCCTCTCAAAGATGCATCAACACAAAGAGGGTTGCACGGATCGCGTTGGTGATGAGTGTCGAGAACAAAGGAGACAACCGAGACACAAGGACGCGTCGGAGTTATCTGTCTGAATTTTCGATGCCGAGTGACGCTCCTTCCCGCGGGGGAGGAAGCGTCCCTTTTCCGTGCGGAAAATCCGGGCCCTCATAAACATGGGACGGACCGCCTCTTGGCGTTTTTGCCGGCGCGAAGCTCTCCCTTGCCGTCGGTAAATCGACGGCGAGAGAAAGCACCGAACAAATAATTTTTTAATTAAATACAATAATATGGTATATAATTATATGTAATTATTATAAAATTTAAAAAAATTTAAATTATTATGGCGCGGACACTTTCTATTACGTCACAAACCTTCTGTGGACCATCTGCTGAGTGTGTTGACAGTTCTTATATAGAGTTGACTCCCGCTGGATTAGCATTTAACGGAGTCGCTAATATCTATATGAGAGCGAAAAACATACTTTATCCGCCATGATTGTTTCTTCGATTTGACAAGAGTCTCAACCACAAAACAGAAATTAAGAGAATGTTAAGTTCAACGTTATATATAAGAAATAAACATGGTGGTTAAAATATCTTTTTTCTCTCACACTTTCGAAACGATTTTAGCGATTCCAATGGACATATGGAAAGCTAAAGAAAATTTTTTATAAGCATTGCAGAACCTATTAAAAAAAAACTAAATAAAAAAAAACTTAAAAAAATTAAATATATAGATATATGAACTACGGGTAAAACAAATAGACATTTGAGATATTTTAAGTATTGAAAATAACTTAGTATAACTGAAATACATTTTTTATCATAATATGATTATAATTTACATTTTAATAATAAAATATTTTTTTATAAATATTCGAAAATAGAAATCGTTTTAATGTTTTTTTAATCGTATTAATAAAAATGTTTTTAAGTTATAATAAATTATTTTCAACCTTTAATATATTTCGGATATTTTTTTTTACCAGTACTTCATATTGTATATATTTATGGTATTTTTTTTTTTATAGATTTTGTAGAGTTTATAAAAAAATTTTTTTCTTGTATAGAAAAAAAATATATTTCAACCATCATTAAAAATTTTAAATCTGGAAATGAACATTATTAAATATAACAATAATTACTTGTAAAAAAAATTTTCATATATATATTTTATTTATACATACTATTTTAAATATAATAATTAAGTTTAGGTCATTTTAAGAATATAAAAAAATTATTGAAAAAATAAATTTCAAAGAATTCATTTTTGATTTTATTAATAAATATTGTGTTTATGTCAAAATTAATTAAATGATATAACGTATTATTTTTTCTATGAGTTATCCCAAAACAGAATAATAAATATAATATATTAAATATATTGCATTATATCATATATTGCATATATTATTCTTCTTTGTAATTTTCTATTCATTAGTTATTTATGATTGAATGTATTATTTTATTATATGTATGTATCATATATATATGTATATAAAAATATATTTATGTATTTATTTATATATTACATTGTTGAATCTATTTTGTATACTTATTACTTAGTTACTTTTGAATTTATTATATTTGTATATACTTATAAATATGTATTTTAATATATTTCTTTATTTACTTGTACATTGTTTTTATGTTTCTGTATTTAAATTTAGTATAATTCAATTATAATATTATTATGCAAATGTATATAAATATTAATATTGTGTTATATACATCATTATTGTAACCTATCAATTAAATGAAACAGCAAAATATTATGTAAATTAATTATTTAAATTAAAAACAATTGAGGGTAAATTTAGAAAGAAAGCATTATTGATATGAGAAAAAAAAAGTGGCAAATTTAGTACAAATTCAGATAAATGACAATGATTATTGTAAAAATATAATAAGCTCATGAACATTATGTCAGAAGTTAATAAGGGCTATAAAATAATTATTATGTGATAATATACTGAAGTTTGAGTACATAAAGTATAAGACTTCATGCATCATCTTTTGTGCTTAGAGCCCAATATTATAAAAGAAAATTATTGTTAAAATAATAATTATTAAATAGTCTATTTATCAAATATAGTATTATTAATAATTTATATGTGATTTTCAAAGCTGCGATTGTCATTTTGTGTGTATAAAATTGTATAAAAGTGTATTAAATATTATTATAACATTGTGTACATGTAGTTATTTTCTTATTAGAATAAAGTATGTAATTTAATGAAATTACAATTACCATAATATATATCCTAATAATTTTTATTGACCGCATATAGTAATATAAGAAAATATCATACCTATTAATTTTGACATGTAAAGAAAATGTACACCTTTCCACATAAACGATTTACTTTTATTATTTAACACATATATTAAATTCATAATAGTCTTATTTCTAAAGTATTTTATAACTAAATAGAAACAAATAAAAAATGTTAAATATAAAATCATTTTAAAAACTGTAAATTTTGTCAACGATAATTTACACTTTTATTAAACTTAAAACACTTTAATTTTCAAAATATTTTGTAATCTACAAATAAAAAATGACTTTATATTTAAAAACATTTTTCCCGTTGCTTAATTTCTCTTCTGTGTTACACTGTTTCACAATTTTAAGAAATCACAGTGTAAACACACGTGCCGGATTATCAGTGCCGACTCACGAAAAAGGACACACAGGGTTATGTAAAGTTTAGGGTGCTATTTTTTCGTGATACTTGTACATAGGTATTTCTTTCCAGTCTTCCCATTTAAAGTTAACTCCCCTGGGCTTAACATTCTATAAATATTCTGTGGTGAAAAATCCGTAATATTATTAAAAATTAATACTAAATTAAGTAGTTAGTTTTTAGAAATTTTTTTATTATTTTCAATGCAAATACATTATATGTTTTAAAATTATATAAAAAATATTAAAATTCAAAATAAAAATTTTTTAAATTTTAAACGTTATTTTAAAAAATTTATTTTTTCAATTTATGATTTAAAAACCGGAAATACGTAATTAAGATATTTCAACGGAAGTTAATCGATTCGTTTTAGTGTGAAAACCTTTGATTAGCAATGAAAATAGCGATCCTGGTGGTAGCTTTTTCAATCAGTAATTTTTATACATTTATTAAATAAAAATATAAAAAATCAAAGAATATTTCCTTGGTATATATAATACTTTCTTATTTACATTTTTTAAAAGTAAAAATTTTTAATTTAATTTATATAATTATTTTATTTTGATTTATTATTCTAATGAAAATTCATATTTTCATTGATTTCTTTCTTATTTTTTCAGAAACAGATAATTATGGGTGTGAGTGTAGAAGTTTTATCTCCCGGAGACGGTAATTATTTTAAAATAATTGAAAATGTAGTTAAATATAATATATAAGATGTAAAAAACATATATAATACTTAATTTTATTTTATTTTTCATTATTATATTCACTAATTTTTTTTATAATATATATTTTATTTCCATCCTGATGTATTAAGAAAAAGTTTTCATGTAAAAATTAAATGTAGTATTATATTTCCTTTTACATATTATTTGTCGGTTTTTTTATAAATTTTTTGTATTTGTATTTCGTAAATATTTTTATTATATTGTTTTGGTAATTAACATTTTTTTTTAAATAAAATTTATATTTTTAGGAAAAACTTATCCTAAAACGGGACAAACTGTGGTTGTTCATTATACAGGTAATTTTGATTGTTTAATTTTATTAAAATAAAACTTAAATAATTTGTTTTTTAATTAAATTTTTTTTAAAGGCACTCTAGATAATGGAAAAAAGTTTGACTCAAGCATAGATCGTGGATTACCTTTTAAATTTAAAATTGGTAAAGGTGAAGTAATTAAAGGTTGGGATCAAGGAGTAGCTCAAATGTCTGTAGGTCAAAGGGCTAGGCTAACTTGTACACCAGAAGTAGCATATGGAGCAAGAGGACACCCTGGCGTATATCCTTTACTGATGATTATTATTTATTAATTCATTAAATTAGATCATTCACAATTACTTATAATTACATTTTGATAATTTCTGCAAATAATTTGCTTTAAATTACACGTAATATATGAATATCCATTTTTTTTTAATAATAATTAAAAATATGCTCAATTGATTAAAATATCATTAGTTGTACATGATTCATTCTTTGATAATCAATATTAAATTACAATTTATATTTGTTATATTTTTAATATGAATTTTAATAATTTATTATTTTATATTTAATCAAAATCATAATATTAATTTATATATTAAAAAGATTAGATTAAATCTTTTATAGATTTTTATAATAGCATTTATTTTTTTTTAAAGAATTCCTAATATATTTTTAAATATTTTATTATATTCTATTATTATATATTAACTAAATCAAAAATTATCTTAATTGTATAAACATAATTTAGTCATTATGTATCCTTGACAACTATACACTATTCCAGCTAATGCTACTCTCATCTTTGATGTTCAACTACTGAAAGTGGAGCCTTGAATTAATATAGTCATACTTTGAATTAAATAAACGATTTCATATTAACACTGACAATTTATAAACTATAAATTTGTATTACATAACTGAAAAAACATTCTTGTATCATTATGCATCATTAAATATGTTAAATATTTTTAATTGATTTTGTGACAAAAACTTAAAAAATGGATATTAAATTTCTTAATTTAGAATATTTTCTAATAATTTAAAGATTATTCTGGAATTTCTACAATAAATTATACATGTATACACACAAAACTAATAGTAAAAAATCTTATTAATTCTTTTAAAAATAGTTTAATCTTATAGAAAGGATTAAATTTAAATAGATTGTCATATTTTGATTGTTAAAATTTATATTGTGGTTGCATTTATATTCATTTTCTTATTCAATATTTTTGAAAAATCAAGATATTTTGTATATTTTATTTATACCATAGATTATAATTTAATATTTATGTATTCATTAATTTTCATATAAAGAAATAAATAAATATTTGTCAGTTATTGTCTATTATGTATTATACGAATACTTATTTTAAACTACTATATATAGAATGACAAAACTAGCATATTTTACTGTCATATACAGAAAGTGAATATATAAATGACCATTATAACTTAATTTAATACCAATTTTATTTTTTATATATATTCAATATTTACAAGTTTGTTATATAAAACGCTATATAATTAATACTTTACACTACAAAATTACAAAGAAAAGAAACACATTGATTCATCTAATAATTAGTTCCTTCCCTCCTTCCTTTTTTTCTATATTTATCAAGAGAGAAGAGAAAACAAGTTTTCCATGGTTAATAAAACTCATAATAATTATTACTGGTTCAATAGTTTACAAAAAGAAAAACCCTCTCACATTAAAGAAGGAAAAACCCACGAAAATATAAATTATTTATAAATAGCCATTCATAGCTAATTGGCCAGTGGAGTTTGGATAATTGTCCTCATATTTTAAACTGTTATTGAATAGTTTTCTCGAAATGCTTCATCGTGAGTACATCAACTCATTTCTAGTGAATGAAGCAAGCCGTGACGTGATAAATTGAAGGTGATGTTGACTAAAAATCTAACAATATACTTAAAGCAATCAATGATACAAACAGAATCCACAAATAAATTTGATCAAACCAAGCGGTTACTAGTATACAAAATAGTAAGACACTAGTCACTAATACAATTAAAATGCGATGAATTCAGAATATTTGAATTCGTAGTAGGAGCACTAGTGAAGCAGTAAACACATTTTCCTCTTTTGCAAAGAATCAGAGCCACAGAACAATAAATAAGAGAATGTTAAGTTCAATGCTTTACATAAGAAACAAACATGATGGATAAAATATCTTTTCTCTCTCTCGCACTTCCAAAGCGATTTTAGCGATTCCAATGGACACATGGGAAATTAAAATAAATTTTTTAAAAGCACATCGAAACCTATTTAAAAGAAAGGTATATATAGCTATATGAAATGCAAATAAAAAAAAGAGACATCTGTAATATTTCGAGCTTTGAAAATAATTTAGTATAACTGAAAAATATTTTTATTAATAATTTTATAATGATTTCAATTTCTTATTGAAATGTAAATGATAATTATAAAATTATTAATAAAAATGTTTTTCAGTTATACTAAATTATTTTCAAAGCTCGAAATATTTCAGATGTCTCTTTTTTTTATTCGTAGTTCATATAGCTATATATACCTTTTTTTTTAAATAGGATTCGAAGTGCTTATATATTTTTTTATAGAGCAAGAAGATAATTAAAAAATGTATTTTTAAAAAAAAATAATAAGTTTATTTGCTGCTAATTAACACTTTTATTAAACTTTTTAGTATATTATTAAGCGAACGCGCATTCTTGTTGAAAGAACTTTTCTTACTGTTCAAAAATTTTAAGAAATGAGAAGTAAACACATGTGTCAGATTATCAGTGCCGGCTCACGAAAAAGGACACATGGGGTTATAGAAAGTATAGGGTTCTGTATTTTCTTGTTACTTGTACATGGGTATTTGTTTCCAGTCTTCCCATTTACAGTTGGACCCACCTAATCAGAGCACTCTAGACGACCCTGTGATATCTCTTGAAATTTTTACCTACCAATGTCTTTGATTTTTATGAGTTGACGCTTCCTCTGGTCAGAGATGAATTGGGAGATTACGCGATAGCATAGGGAAACATGTCCAAAAAATTCGGTGCTGCCTCTTACGGATGCCAATGGATATGCCCATTGCAAGCATGGTGGGGATAAGAAAAGGCATAGTGGGGTTCTTCGTATGACCAGAGATGAAAATTAAATACGAATTTGTAGAACAAAAATGAAATACGATCGGTCGAGCAGAAGCAGCTTTTTGTGCATGTATTTACGAATACAATGAATGCTTATAGCTATTCTAAGTTTACTACGACAAAATTCTAACACTATAATTCATTTGTATAATATTGAGAATAATTGTAAATTTACATAAATAAAAAAAATAATTGTAATTGTATCAATTATTAAATTAAAATTTATTTATTTAAATTTACGAGTAATTTTTTGAAATACTTTATTAAAACTTATATTTTATTATTTTTCAAATAATAAATTAAATTTAAAAAGTTACTATTTGATAAATTGGTTTTTGCAATATAAATACACATGTATATATATGTATTAGTATCCCTTTACTTCACTATTTATATATTCATTTAATAATAATTTTTTGTAGTACTTTATTTACAATTAATATTCGAACTATATTTTAATGACATGTCTACCTTTCTCACTCTTACAAGCCTTTGTCTTCTTTCTCACTCTGATGCTGTCAAGCTATCTTGTGTCTGTCTCTCTTATTCTCATGTCCTCTTATTCATTTTCGTACGATTTCTATCTTTCTCTCTCTTTCATATTCACGCATAGAGTTTTTTCTCTCTTTTATTAGTATTACTAAATAAGTATTGTTTAGTAAATAATTTTATTAATATAATAATGTATAATTGTAGTATTAGTTTTTATTTTTCACAATTGTAATTTTTTTTAGCATCTCATGTATAATTTGAAAATGATAATATAGACATTATTGATATGTTTTATACTAATATAATAATAAGATCTTGTTTATCAAATTTTAGAATGATACAAATTATAGCTGTATATGTATGTTTAATTTTTTGTTTAATACTTTACATAATTTATAAAATATCTTATCAATGTAACTATGTATTTACAATTTATGTACATGTTTTTTTAATCAGATGTTATATACAAGAAATATAATGTATACAATGTAAATTATTTTATTTTTTAAAATAATCATCGTTTACAGATAAATATATACAATATATTAAACAAAAAATATTGTTCATAAAAGTTTTTTAACATAATCACACCACAATACTTAATATATAAGTGTCACAAATAAAACAACATTTCTTAAATTAATTTTATTCATAATATTTATAATATTACAAAAATTATTTAGGCACTTTAATGTTTTTGCTTTAATTATTTATCTTGAATACAATGAAAATAACCTATATATTGTACAGTGTAAAAAAACATTTATGTACATTCGAGGACACATTTGTTTATGAATGAAAAGGTTAGAGACGTACATACAGAAATGTATATTGAAACTGCGTCCTTCCCCTATTCTTAATATAAAGTTGTGGTGGGGATTATGACCATCATTTCATTCTTTTTTACGGGCATTTCCTTTAGTACATTTGAAATCAACCAGGATTGCAGCGATCGCCTCGTGTACGCATTAACACGTAAAGCTCGATCTCCCTTTTCATCTCTGCTCTGGTTCTTGAACAAAATTCAAGAGGAAGAGAAAATGTTTGAATAGTTTTTTCTCATTATTTATCGTTCATGGATAGGTAGATTTATAAGAAATGAATATTTAAACGATTTTAATGTCACGTGAACAGGACCTTGCATAGCTTTTTAAAAAATTTATTCTTAGAATTTAAATACCCCTCATTTTGCACGTATTTATATAATTACATTTTTCTATTATAAGATATTTGACAATTCGATTTATCATAATAATAACAATTATAATGACAGTAATACATGAATCATTGGCTATTTAAACTTTTTAAGCAAATATGAATTATTAATACATATTATTATACTTAATAACTATGCAATTTTACAATAATTACTTTAACAATAAATTATTTTTTCAATATTGATCTCTCAATGCAATAATTGATATAAAAAGTCTTACATTTTAAGTAGCATGTACTATAAGTTAAATATATTATCAGTTACTAATTGATACAGCACAATAATGATCAACGTATAAATAAAAAAAATAATATTCTTATGCATTTACTTGCAACTGTATATAAATGTAATAAATACAATAGTACATATAAAAAGACACAAATACAATGTACAAGTGAATAAATAAATATATATATATATATATAATAAAAATAATAATTTAATATATAAATAAATAAATGAATAAATAAGTATAGAAATATATAAATAATTAAATAAATAAAAATTTAAATATATAAATAAATATATATATTTACATTTTCTTTAAAAAATATACAAATAAAAAGTATGTTTAACAAGTTTTTAAAATCGTTTATTGGTACTTAATTTAAATTGTAATGATTTTTTCAAGAGCATTTTCAAAATTCAAAAGTAATATTTGAAAGTTAAAGAAATAATTGACTATAGAAAGCTTCATATATATATTTCATACACATTGATTAAATTTTCATACCCGATAAATTAATTTTTATATTCATTAAATATTTTATACAATAATATTATATATTTCTGTGAAAAGTTAATAAAAATATATAGTATTTGATGCTATAAGTTATTGTTGATTATAAAAAATGAATTTAAATTATAATTTTTAGTAAAATATAATTTTCTTTTAAAGCCATTAATAATAAATTATATATTAGAATATTGTATTTTTATTTAATATCTTGAATTTTAACTTATTATTAATACATTAAACTAATAAAAAAATGTTTAAGATCATACAGTAAATAATATAATGTTTTAAAATATTTAATTCGTAATACAAGTAATCAAAGAAAATCAGTGGATAATTTTTATACTGATTAAAAATAATAGTAATATAAATTATTATATATGAGTACACAGTATTAATTACATTAAAATAGTTAAATATAATGAATTCATTTATTTTTACAAATTTAATTTGAAAAAGAATAACCATAACAATTTCTAAGATAAAAATAAAGATTTGAATGACATTCAGCATTTTCATATATACATTAATATACGTTATGCATGTATTTAAATTTTTCAAATTGAAATTTTTACAATATTATACTGGATATATTATACTAAAATATATAAATCATAGTTTTAAAAATAATATCTTTAAAATTGATTTATTATTATTGTATTTCTATTCGATTAAAATTTTTAGCAAAATATCCAAGTTAAAATGAAAGTTTATCCTAATTTTTAAGTTTTAATTATTTTCATCAACTGCTAAATATAACAATAATTAAACATTTTATAATTATTATTTATAAAATATATTAATGAAATATTAATTTAAAATACAAATATACATATATAAATTTTCTCCACAGTTGCATTTACAATTGAAAAGTATTACGTATCAATAGGTCACGACTATTTTTATTCTTTAATAATTAAATCAAGATAATATTTTCTCTCCAGGTTTCGTTCTGTCCTAGCCAAATCGGTCAAAGCGTTTTGGCCTTTGTGAGTTTCGGAAATCGTCAATTAATAAAACGCGAGATAATTAATATAATACCTTTTTTATTATATTTCTCTTAATGAACGAGAGAGAAAGTGTAACGTAATGTGTAATACAATTTTTCGTGTCAAGAGGCTAAGTCCTGAGTGTATAAAACAAATAAATATTAAAGAACCCGAACCGAAGTAGAAGTTAAAATTGAAGTGCGAGTGCGAGTCGTAGAAGATGTTCAAGTGCCCCTACGTGTTTTTCGATTTTACTCATTACCTCCGCTGTTATAGAGAAATTGCAAAATCCGCGAATTCTCCCTCCGGGTGTCTCTGCTTGATTATCGTTTTGTCAGCTTTCTCCGGTATTGTCTTTCGATTGACCTCTGTATATTCATCGTCCCCTCTGGTCTTGAATTTTCGCAATTTGGAGAGTTCGGAAGTTCTTATTACTCGCCACTCCGTTCGATTCCCTCAATGTTACTGTCCCATTGTTTCGTTTTTGTTTTTAATGATGCGAATATAATTAAATCGTCGCGTATGCGTATGCAATTTTACATATGTGACAGTATATATATTTGCATAAATATTTATTTCCATGGTACTATTTCAAATTAATATTGTTCTCTTCATTTGTAAGTTTAATATTTAGTACTTTTTTTTCAATAAATAATAGAACAATTAATAATAGAAAGAAATAGATACTATAATTAGAATAATTTGGTTTTCAAATATTATTTATTTATTTAAAATTTATCAATGTTATTTATTAAGCCCACCCCCTTATTGCTGGTATCATAATTAGCACAGTAAGTAGATCAGGTACCCCCACCTCCTTTATTGCTGGTATCATAATCATGGTATTTTAAGAGATGAAAAAGGTGCATTTAAAGAGATTTTCAAACAAAATCTTAGTAACACAAAATTTTTCGCACGTGTTTGGTGTTTCTCATAGAAGATTATTGTTTCCGGCAATTGGTCACACAAATATTTGACGAACATTTTCATTTCTACGGGAAACAAATTTTACTGCAATTGCATTTTCGTTTTCCTGAATAAAATTTTTAAAGATTCTTTGAGAATAAAGCTAAAACATTATATTGAATGTATTTGAATTATTTAAAAAAATGAATTGAATTTTTTTGTTAAACTTTTAGTAATATATAAATTTTTTTTTATCAAATAATTTTTAAAATTGTTCTAATTGTTAAAAATTAATATTTTCAACAATTTTTTATAATTTTCAAAATTAACAAAATTTTTCAAAAATTTAGTTTAATGTATTAATAATAAGTTAAAATCCAAGATATTAAATAAAAATACAATATTCTAATATATAATTTATTATTAATGGCTTTAAAAGAAAATTATATTCTACTAAAAATTATAATTTAAATTCATTTTTTATAATCAACAATAACTTATAGCATCAAATGCTATATATTTTTATTAATTTTTCACAGAAATATATAATATTATTGTATAAAATATTTTAATTAAAAATTAATTTATCGGGTATGAAAATTTAATCAATGTGTATGAAATATATATATGAGGCTTTCTAGAGTCAATTATTTCTTTAACTTTCAAATATTACTTTTGAATTTTGAAAATGCTCTTGAAAAAATCATTACAATTTAAATTAAGTACCAATAAACGATTTTAAAAACTTGTTAAACATACACTTTGTATTTATATTTTTCAATGAAAATATAAATACAAAAATTTTTCCCCTATTATAATTTTTAATTAGATTTATTATAAGTATTATTTCTTATAAAAAATATTAATTTGTTTTATTATTTTTCAAAATGTTTATACATATACACTAAAATTAATGACATAAATAATCTTAATACCTTTTGTATTATATATTATACAATCATTATTAAATAATACACAATTATTTAATAAAATGTATAGGTATTTTTTAATATTATGTATATTGTGTTTAATACCTTATTGATTTTAAAAATGCAAATTAATATATCAAACTTATCAATTATTAAATAAAATTTTTATTGAATAATTGAATATACTTATAAACTAATAATTATTGTTATATTAAATATGAAATTATTTTACTATTAGAATAATATATATATATAATTAAATGAAATAAATACGAGCTTTATTTCTTTGCATCATCCTTTTATTATCATTAAGCTACAAAAAAAGGATTTTCATCCATGTTAAAGAAATTCAATTATCTTATATATTCTAATAACTTTTATTTGACATAAAAAATAATATAAGAAAAAATACACTTACAAAATTTAACAAATAAGCAAAACCAATATCATTCTACACAAAAGATTTCCATAAAGATGTCCTATATAATACCTTCTTTAAAAGACTTGAACATTTGTATTGAACACAATATTTTAATAACACATTTTTTAAATATTCACTAATATATAAAACATATGTTTAAAAATAATAATAAGTTTATTCACAGGTAATTAACACTTTATTGAACTAAATATGTTTTTTTTAAACCACCACAAATAAATAAAACATTTTAAAATATTAAATCATTTTAATAATAATAAATTTTATCACTAGTAAGTTAAAATTGTATTAAAAAAAATATTTTTTTTAACACAAAAATATAAATGTATTTTAAAAAAAAATAATAAGTTTATTTGCTGTTAATTAATACTTTTATTAAAGTTTTTAGTATATTATTAAGCGAACGCGCATTCTTGTTGAAAGAACTTTTTTTGCTGTTCAAAAACTTTAAGAAATTTGAAGTAAACACATGTACCAGATTATCAGTGCCGGCTCACGGAAAAGGACACATGGGGTTATAGAAAGTGTAGGGTTCTGTATTTTTTTGATACTTGTACATGGGTATTTCTTTCCAGCCTTCCCATTTACAGTTGGACCCCCCTGTATAAAACTTAGCGTCCTGCACTTTCAATATTTGATACTTTAATTTTTCATTAATTATAGGATATTTTATTACATAAATTTATGTTTAATTAAAAAACTTTTTTTCTTTAAAATTATAAAAATATAAAGAAATATAAAAGGAAACATAAACAAAATCCCCCTACGTTCTTTTAATGAGTCATACTGATAATCGTGTACATATGTTTATGTTACTATTCTCTGAACGCATATAAAAAAATTTTAAACGCAATAATGCTCCTGGTACGAGTAAAAAATTAAAAGGTTATGTGTTAAGGTTTAACAGTTAGAGGTATCTTCATTAATTTTCAAATACTAACATTTTCTAAAACCATTAATATTGATGAAGTATATTAATGAATTAAATGGTCTCAAGAATTATATAAATTATTTAAACAATATGAATTACTTCTTGTTTTATTTATTTTAAAAAGTTATTTGTAATTTCCATTATATTTTTACTTTGTAAAATACTGTTTAAGATAAATTTTTATAATTTACTAATTTTTTCAATATTTTAAAAACTATTGAACAATGAAGGCAACATTCCAGCTATTGACTCAATCATTGATATTCATCCTGAAGCTTATACGTTGAATGTTTGCATATGAAACTTAAAATTAATAAAGTTCTTGAATAAAGACATGAAGAAGCAATTGCAAATATAAATCCAAAATTGTCTTGTAGAAGAAGAATTACAAATTGCAACACTGAATAGGAATGTTAATTAAATAATATTTATTTAAATTTAATAGACTAATGAGATAATAATAAAATTAAGTTATTTAATCTACAATATGAAAATTATCTTTTAGAGAAAATGAATTTTCTAATTAAATTGAACACAATTGTTACTCAAATATATAACTACAATACAAATGCTTTAAAAGTATTGAGGTACAAATAGGTTGCGGAGCTAATGGAATTTAATGGAAAATTAAGGAGTATTTTCAAATACAATTTATATTTATTCAAAAATAATTAATCAAAAAATATTAAGCATTATATTTTGATGATTTTTATTCTTATCTATTTTTATATAAATATAAATTATAATCATATGAAAAAAAAAATGTTAGTTTTCTAAATTTAAAAAGGTATTTAAAAAGATTAGCTTGATATTGTATTACGAGAGTCATACGAACATCTACAATAACCATGGAAGTTATCCTCAATTTTATCCCTTTGAAATTTATATAAGACGAACAGATTTTGAAGAAGTCAAAATTCAAAGAATAGGTAATAAAATAGTGAAATTTACTTCGGAACATACTAATACCCTGAATATATTTATTCCTTGAATATAAAAGAATATAATTTAGATGAAACAGACAATAGATTTAGTATTAATGTAAACTATAAAACAATGTTTTCTAATAATGATGAATGAAAGAAGCTGATTTTACTTATGGAAATAGTAAGAGGGGCACTAACATGCTCCACTGATGGATTTGTAAGGAAAGGAGCTGGCCTAATGATTTATGAATCATCAATTAAAATCAACAGATCTCTGGGTGGAAAATGTTCCATCTTCTAAATAAAACTTTTTAGATAAATAAAATTGATAATTTATAAAAATTAATTATTAATAAACAATTTTTTAGTATATTTAACATTTTAATTATATATTATATAATATTAATGTATTGCATATTTTAAAACTTTTTTGAAAAAAATTGATTCATTTATGTTAAAGTAAATAAATGTTATTTTTCCAATATAAATTTAAACCTAGTTTTATATCAAAATTACGAAAACCCAAATACACATAATAAATTATAAGTTTTAAAAGACACAATTTTTCTTGTAAAGTTACCAAACATTTTGTCCATTTTGTTGATGAATTTTTAAGTTTTTCCCCATAAACAGATTTTACACAGCACATAGACATTT
This sequence comes from Eupristina koningsbergeri, assembly GCA_018907245.1. NCBI lineage: Eukaryota > Metazoa > Arthropoda > Insecta > Hymenoptera > Agaonidae > Eupristina > Eupristina koningsbergeri. The sequence goes on from JACCHV010002976.1 coordinate 1,452,186, forward strand.
CTAAAAAAGCAGACATTTGTCTATTGGTATTTAAATTATATTCAATACTACGTATTAAATCATTTGTTTTTAAAACTAATAACATATGTCTGTTTACTCGTTCCAATACTTCTGTAATTTTTGGCAGTAAATCTGGTATTTCTTTTTGAAACAAATCTTTTTCTATAGAGCTATATTTTACTTTTTGAATACCATTCACAATTGTATTCCAAGGTCTTCCAGATACCATACAAGCTAATAATCCATACATATCATGAACACCTAAATTTGCACAATGTTTTTGCATACCAATTTTATCACTATTTAAGATAGCAAGCCATAATTTTGAATATTCTAATCGGAAATTATTAGGCAAATCTGCATATAACCCATGATCTAACAATATAATTTCAGTTTGGTTTTGTTTTTTTCTAATTAATATATTTCCAGGATGTGGATCCGAATGAACAAAACCAGTAACAAATATCATGTGACTATACAGGCAACCTAATTTTTTACTTATTTCATGAGGATTAATTTTGTTATCTTGATAATATTTTAAATCATTAATCTTTCCTCCTTCTATAAACTCCATTGTCAATACTCGATTTGAAGAAATATTCCAGTAGATTTTGGGAATATGTAACCAAGTGTATGTAATAAATAAATTTTCAACTTTTTCTGCATTTTTACCTTCTAAAATAAAATCAAGCTCTTTAGAAATATTTTTTTTTGTTTCATCCACTAACCAATCAAACTTAAAATCTGGAAAAATCCATGAGGTAATTTTTACTAAAGCTGCTATAGTTTTTATATCAACATATGAATTAGCTTTAACAGCTCGATGCTGAACTTTAATTGCTACCTGGGAACCATTTTTTAAAATAGCTTTATGCACCTGTGCTAAACTAGCTGTACCAAGAGGTTTTTTTTCTATGAATTCAAATATTTCATATGGATCTTTATTAAAATCTTCTTTCAAAACAGTTAAAACATCTTTAAAAGATGATTGAGGTGCAGAATTATGTAAAATTCTCATTGTTCTTACATATTCTTCAGGTAACAGATAATCTAAGGCTCCAATGTGCTGTCCAACTTTAATATAAATACCTTTATTATCACAACAAAGTTTTAATAATTTTTTAGCTCCAAATGCATGTGCTTCTGATTTTCTTAGTTGATATTCATGAGATTTATTATCAAGATTACAAATATATAAATGTTTGTTATAGTGAGTGCCAATGACAAAAACTGTTACAATAGCACGACTTAACCTCACAATTCCAATGGATCCAAAATCATATTCATTACCTTTTAATGATGCTAATGTCCCAAGTCCTATTGTACCAGTTAATATTTGAAAAATTTTTTTTGATAAAAACATATTTTATTAAATCTGAAAACTAGACAAATGAATTGGTTATATTATAAAATACATTGTTTAAATTATAAAATATAAATATAAATATATTTATATACATTTATTTGAAATGATTTAAAATACAATTATACCCATACACTATGCTTCTATTATTATCCATTTATTAAATTAATATCTTTAATATATTTTAATAATTCGCGATTACATGAATTAATGATTAAAAGAATACAGCGATAAAAATGTGAAAAGTTTTTAAAAGACTATATGTTAATGAGCATTGCAACGAAACTTTCAAATTCTTTCGTTTTTAGGCGTTGTATTATTTTACTTACAGTATATACAAATATAAATGCTATGGTGGGGATGATATTAGAAATGAAAATTTTATTTTTTCTTTACTAATTCACTAACTTACGATTATCTTGATTAATATCATGCATACTCAATAAATTTTTACTTTAAAAAATTAAATGATAATTGTCAGTAAATTTATCTAATTAAATTTAAATTCAGTGATAATATGATTATGAAAGATACCTTGATTCTATTAAATTTGAAATGGTACGCATAAAACATGTACATATTTATCAGTTATAATTTAATTTTAGAAATTGATTTCTAAATTAAAAAATTTAATCTTTAATTTTTATTTTTATTTGACATAGATTATCCGATTTTTAAATAACTGTAAACAAAACCTAGATGGATTAGTTTAAAAAATAAAATTTAATATAAATTAATAAAACAAAATATTATAAATGCAGGATAAATATATTTTTGCATTTATCAATCGAGAGTAAAACCAATCTGAAATCCTGATCAGTCTAATTCTAATCATATAATACATTTTAATAAAACAATTATCCTTGAAGAGTATTTTTCTTGTAGTATTAATTTCTACTATGAAATAATTATAATAGTATTGCAATAAATCATCGTAAGCCAACCATTCGAAAAATGTAGAACTAGACTTATATCAGAGATGAAAAGGGAAATTGAGTCTTATGTGTTAAAAATGTGTACACGAGGCGATCGCTGCAAACCTGGTTGATTTCAAATGTACTAAAGGAAATACCCGTAAAAATGAATGAAATGATGGGCATAATCCCCACCACAACTTTATATTAAGAATAAGGGAAGAAGGCAGTTTCAATATACATTTCTTTATGTACGTCTCTAACCTTTTCATTCATAAACAAATGTGTCCACGAATGTACATAAATGTTTTTTTACACTGTACATTATATAGGTTATTTTCATTGTATTCAAGATAAATAATTAAAGCAAAAACATTAAAGTGCCTAAATAATTTTTGTAATATTATAAATATTATGAATAAAATTAATTTAAGAAATGTTGTTTTATTTGTGACACTTATATATTAAGTATTGTGGTGTGATTATGTTAAAAAACTTTTATGAACAATATTTTTTGTTTAATATATTGTATATATTTATCTGTAAACGATGATTATTTTAAAAAATAAAATAATTTACATTGTATACATTATATTTCTTGTATATAACATCTGCTTAAAAAAACATGTACATAAATTGTAAATACATAGTTACATTGATAAGATATTTTATAAATTATATAAAGTATTACATAAAAAATTCAACATGTATTTACAGCTATAATTTATATCATTATAAAATTTGATAAAAATTTTCTTTGTTTTATTTAGACATGATTTACATACATTTTATAATTTACATATATTTTTAAGTATAAATAATTTAACAAACTATAATATACATTATTTTTTAATATTAAATAACATTATCCTAAAAAACTTAACAATTATAATTTTTAGTGATATCTATAATTTTTTTTAATGCAATAATAATAAATATAATAATATAATGCAATTGTTAATTATTTTTAAAGTAAGTACAAAAACAACAAAATCATATATATAAAATATTTTTTAATTTTCTATTATGTGATAAATTATTTCTTGAAGCTCTCCTACTATTATTATGATCTCGTGCTGTGGCAGGAATTTTACAAGTAGCAAAAAATATAAAGCATATAATCTATGTACATAACAATTATTTTCTTTCTTGAACCATTGTGGATATTTTTTATTTACTATTTCTTCTATTAAATTTTGTAATATATTTAATAAATTTCATTTTTGCCAAACGCTTTCATGATATAGTGTGAAAGCTTCATATTGACTATTTACAATTTCAACATATTCATCTGATGGTCGAGTTAAATATGACGGATGAGAAATTTCATCAATCGAATGCGAATATTATCTAAAGGATATATATTTTTTATTAATATTTAAAGCATCACTTGTATTTTTTGCTAATGAAAATCAACATTCGTCACACTTACATTTTTGAACACATTTTTTTGCTATATAGCCGGCAAAAAATACTATCGCATTTTTTTCGAATAAGTATTTTTCACCTATCTCAACTATATTATTTTCATCCATTTTATCAAATAAATTCATTAATTCAACTGCTTCATTTATTTCAAAAGCTTCATTTAATTCTATAGTATCTAATTCGAAAATTATATCAACTACTTGATTATTAATAATAATAATATTATTTATTGCATTATCATCATTTTCTGCAAAAGTATTAGAATTCTTATTTAATGAAATCAAATTTGTAAATAAAATATGTCTAAAGGCTAATCTATACATTCGGTAAGTTGGATTTGGATTGAAACCACCCCTTGCCCGTAATTTTGAACGAATATGCTCTACAGAATCTTGATTGCAAAGCGCTGTTATTAGTTCAAAATTCGGGAAAATGAATTTAATATCTTTAAATACCGATAAAATAGCATTTACAGTTTGTTTAACTCCCGGAAAACAAGGTGGCTTCTTACATTTAGAATTAGTGTTAATTGTCCATTGTTCGGACCAATCAATAAATTCTTATAATGTCGTTTTCATCTCAGGGTTATTTTTTGACAGTGGACGTTTTTGCTTATTAATTGTTCGCAAAGAATACGAATTACACACATCAATTACATGATTCATTTTTCCGATAAAATTGTCCGAAACTCTTAAAGTATCAGAATTTGCCGAAACATATGGACCCTCAGCAGCTAATTTAATTGCACAAGCCATTTTTCGGCTTAATAATTGAAAAGAATATTTTATTTTCATAGATTGAAAGGAATTTGGAAAAAAATGTATACTTGATATGTGATTCAATAAATTCGATATAGTTTAGGACTTATCATGTTTCCACGTCAAAATTAAATCATTAAAGGAAACTATAATTGAATTATTTATATATATATTTTTATACGTTTTTAAATGCGAAACTAATCTTTTAATTAAGTGTGGCCAATAAAAAATCGCATAATATTTTTTACCATTAAAATAAAAAAAAGTTTTATCCGCGGTAACATCAAAAGTTTTAAATAATTGTTGATTTACGACGTGTTGCTCACAAGTAATAGTCCGCACATCAGCACCGCATTTCCGTAATTCATTAAGAATGTTAGGAATAATTTCTATCAATTGTTCGCACAAAATCCCGTTTTCCGTAAAATAAAAAGCTAAAAATGACTCCACTGATTTTGTGGATTTAAACCATCAACAACAAATGATAAAGCATGCTTTGCTACCGAATGGCTTCTACAATCTAATCCTAAATCGACATGACCTTCGATCAAATCTTGCTTTCTACTATACTCTTCAAATTGCTTAATCGACATTTCGTCAAATTTTAAACCACATATCCGCTCATCGTTATTTAATTTATTTAAAAAATCATTTAATTTTAGGAAAATAATTTTATTTATATCCGGATAAATTTCTGATTTTGAAACCCATCTCCGAACAGTCGCTTCATGCGATAAATTCAAACCGGCTGAGTGTAATTTTGAATAACACGAAGCCAAATAAAAATACATTTGTTTCGCCAAATCTTTTTCATCACTCGTGTATCTTTGATTGTCATGTAATTGTAATTTTATCATAGTTTTTGAGACCGGTTTTATTTTTTTATTATCAATAAATTTTTCTTAATTAAACACATCATTTCTTTTTAAAACTTTTTTTTTATAGTCTATTATTTTTTTTCTCTCGCTAAAATTAATTTATATTTTATTGTTTTATTTTATTTTTTAAATGTAAATTAGTCATTTTCAATTAAAAAAGAAATGATTTACATTTTCCTGTACATGTTTTTTTTTATAATGGTGATAAATACACCTTTAGAGGTTTCTTACAATTTATTAAAACGCATTTATCTAAATTTGAACTTACTTTTTCGGTTTCTTGATTTCCATCAGCTGTGATCTCGGATAACAATTTACGATTCTCTTCGTCACATTGCTGAACTGATAATAGTTGTTGGATTTCCATTGAAGATATTGTTGAAGAATATGATAGAATTTCTTGTTTATCCACCTTTTATTAATAAAATAAAATAATATGATAAGTGCAATATTATCTACATTTTAAAATAATTATGTATACATTATTTTATATTTCTATAATTAGATAATTATATATATAATTATATTATAATTACAACATATACAATTTATATAAAATATAATAATTATATATACCTGTTTTTGTAATACATTTATACACTTTGAGTTGAAGTCCAATAAGTAGAATTCAATTCTAAACGCATGTTTTTCCCTTCAAATAAATCATCATTCATAAAATGCTTGATACAAAGACCAGCATGCTTTACCGCTGTTCGTGTTTTTGATGCTCAACTGTTGCTGGAAATCTAAATAGTTTTACATTGTCTCTTGTATTAAAACAATTTAAATATTGGCACTTATCATATTCACTAAGCTTTTTCATTTTAAAAATGTTAAAAAAATATATAATAAAATGAGAAAAACAATAAAATTATATAAATTATTCAGAATTTGGGAACTTTATAAAACTTTAAATTAAAAAATTTAAAGCCTCCATCACTCATCAAAGCATAATTAAAAATGATGAGATTGTTGTTGTTTAAATCATGGAGAACTATAAGCTAAACGTTTATGTGTATGTACAATTTATAAGTCCTTGACCGTTGACTAAGTAATTGACCGTCACTACTCTAAGCAATGTAAATCTAGATTCATAGAAAATAATAACGAATGAAAATATCCAACGTATGTTAGTATTGGTCGTCTTAAATGTCATTAGAGTAGCCGCGATCATGAAAACAAAAACATAACTCTATTCATACAAAAGTTACATATATTAATTGAAAAAATTTTGCAGTGATTTCATATTTTCGAAACGGGAAGCAATAGTTAAAAGTGATTTAAAGGGACAATTATGTACGATGAATAAAAAATAAATATTTTTGTGAAAAAAATGTATAAAAATATTATTTTCAAAGCCTAATTTATTTGTACCTGATTATTTTTATTTAGTAAGGATAAAATCGAATTAATTTGACCTAGATAAAATCTAAGTGATATATAAAATATTATATAGTTAAAAAAGTCATATTGATCTACGAATTAGAAAAAGTTGCAGAATCCATGTCTGATATAGTTTATTATTAAAATAATCGCGCAGGACTTCCATACCTTCATACATATCTGCATTTTTTTAAAACTGTACTTAAGAAATTAAAGGATATTATATCTGAAAATGGCTAAGTCTTTTTTTAGATACTACTAATATTTTAAAATTATTATGTAAGTAATAAAAAGATGCAGAAATTATGCACAAAGTTGTTTTTTTAAACAATAATCTGTTGGAGTTGTGATTCTCGTATACTTATAAATACACGGAGTTTTTGAATTTGTACATGAAAATTCAAATATTTCAGTTGCTGAAAAATGTTTAAAAGTTTTTCTAAAACATACTAGATATAGAAATATTTTTCAACTTACCAATTGCAGTTTTAAAATTGTATTTCTAGACAAGTATTGTATAAGAGTTTGTTAAAAATTTAAATTATAATGCTGTGTATATCTCTGAGTATGAAAAAGAGAGAGAGAGAGAGAGAAAGAGAAAGATCATACGAGAATGAATGAGCGGATTCGAGAGTGTGAGCAAGAGAGATAGACATGCTATATCTTGAGATTGAGGGAGACAGAGAGGGTGCACGCACGAGAATGAGAAGACGTGAGAATGAGAGTGATAGGCACAACGTAGCTTGACAGCTTGTGAGTGAGAATGAAAACGAGAGCTTGTAAAAGTGAGAAAGATAAATATGCCATTAAAATATGGTTTGAATATTAATTGTAAATAAAGTACTACAAAAAATTCTGATTAAATGAATGTATATTATAAATAAAGTAAGTGGATACATTTGTATTTGTATTGCAAAAAACAATTTATTAAATAATAGCTTTTTAAATTTAATTTTTAACGAGTTTTTCGTTTCTGGAAATTTCCAAGAAACGAAAAAGCCGTTGCTAGAATCTTCTAGAAGGTCCCGTACCCCTTCTTGAAGATTCAACGATTTAAGGCCCCGCCCACTACCGCGCCGCGACGAATCCGCGTTCGCGGTTTACGGCGCAGCAGCGGCTGCGCAACTCCAGCGTCGAGTGGACCGAGGTGATGTGGCACTTCGGAGCGCTCGGCTCGGGAGTAGAACCGTTCCGGCTCTATTCGAAATCGCTCCTCTCCTCTAAATCTCCCGCTGTTCACGCTATCGTGTCAGCAACCCTTTGGTCCTATCGTCACGCTATCTTGACGATAAAACCGTTTGGTCGTTCACGCTATCGTGTCGACTATTCCCTATTTATTTCTTTCTCGGGAGTCGAAAAGGTTCTGTGTCTATTCAATAGAGGCAATATTGCGATTTCGCAATATTGTTGTTATTCCTATCTCCCTTCCTTTTTACGAACCATTTCCATTCAAACTCTTCTTCGTAAGATTTCGGCTATCGACATGTTGTTAAGCAATTAATACATTAATTGCTCAAGTAAATTCTCTTCTGGTTTAAAGTAAGCGGGAGATAAGTTATTGCTCCCGGTTGGATTATTTTCTTTATCGGGTGGCGCTCTTATACATATATTTATAAATCTCCGTTAATAATTATTATTGAGCCACAATCATCTTCTTGTTCATATTAATAGATATAGATATATTAATAAAAAAACCGTTTGTCTTGAAGTGCTCGTTGTGTGGCGGTCTAAGTGATTCGCTGATATTATTGTTAAGCAATTATAACAATTGCTCGTTCGTTCGTTTTTCTCCCCAGGTCAATTATTTGTATTGCTCCTGCTGCTACGGGCGAAAATTTGTATTAAATCGATCATAAATTAATTGCGCGTTCCCCAACTCTATTATTCCCGATGTTACGGAATAATATATGTATGCTAAATCGAATTAGCTTTCTCGCCGTTTAAATTACCCTCAAAATTATTCCAAATAAATTTTTGTCCATTTGCTATTATTGTTGATGACCGATATGAAGGTCAAACCCCTCGGCTAAACAAAATATCATAAATAATGATATTTACAACTGGACAAATAAATTGTATAGTGTTTAGTTTGACTAATCACTCGTCTTATTGGTTCGATGGTAACTAGCATTGACCAATCCGCCGGCCCCTTTATTTTTGTTAGTCCCCTTGAAGTAACCTTCAAGCGCTATATATTAAGTTGCGAACTCGATATTATAAATAATCGAATTTGTATTATCTTTGTTTGTTAAAGGTTAATCCAAATTAAAGGACCACTGCTGTGGATATTTATTTATTTATAAAATTTTTCTTGTTATTGACTACTCCTTTCTGCCATCGTTCCAAATCCCTAGTAGACTGGCTGCCACTAATCCCGGCGAATCTCTTTTCTTCGGCGAGAGCTCGACTTCCTCTTCACCCGTGAAGGGCTAACGGAGCCGTTTCGTCACAAATTTATTATTTGAAAAATAATAAAATATAATTTTTAATAAAATATTTTAAAAAATTATTCGTAAATTTAAATAAATAATTTTTACTTTTAAAAAAAATAAGTGTTAAATACAATTGTATTATTTTTTAATAAGATTGGATTTTAATAAAAGCGGTATAAATAAATTTTAATTCAATAATTGATAGAATTACGATTACTTTCTTGTATTTATATAAATTTACAATTATTTTCAAAATTATACAAATGAATTATAATGTTAGAATTTGGTCATACTAAACCTAGCATAGCTATAGGCATTCATTGTATTCGTAAATATATGTACATAATTTTGCGTATGGGTTTGTGTTGAAAAAGCTGCTTCTGCTCGACCGATCGTCTTTCATTTTTACAAATTTGTATTTAATTTTCATCTCTGGTCATACGAAGAAGCCCGATATACCTTTTCTTATCCCGACCATGGTTCCAATGTGCATATCAATGGGCATCCCTAAGAGCCAGCATCTTTTTATCACCAAATCTTGTGTAAACATTTCCCCAAGGATGTTTAACTTTAAATGAGACGACCAGGGTGCATCAACTCTAAATGGGAGAGCGTCGACAAACGCAGCAGACAGATTCTGACGCAAAAAAGTGCCCATGACATAAGAATTTGAAAATTTTTTGATTTTTTAATAATAGCATATACTTTTAGTTGAAATTATTATATTCAATTGAAAAACTAATTTTTCTTTTCTATTTTTAGTATTAGTAACAATTTCGACAAATTAAGCAAAATAAAATCACCCCATATGTCCCTTTCAGTGTGTCGGTACTGATAACCCGGTACATATGTTTACATTATTGTATTTCAAACGCTTGTAGTTGAGAACAGATTTCAAGTTCTTAGTTGTTACAAAATTTTTTCATAAAAGAAGCTGAAAAATTTATTTGTACATGTGTAAGAAAACACTCTTCACGCCGGCCGTCGGCTTGATCACATACACGTGGTAAAAGTGATTAAATGAGTAACACTAACAGCTATCAATTCAATTTGTTAACTACGTTTATTCAAGATTATTTGTACAATTCCCTTTTTTTCAAAGGCTAGGTTTTGACTACCGCACTCCCCCGCGTTGCGACGCATCTTTCCCCGCCCGTCAGAGTTGACCGGCTGCCGCGCTTTCTCTTTTATGACGGCCGTTTCGGGCAAGAGAATCCGTTACTTATACATGTGTAATATAAATGAATTGCTAAGTAATGTAAATATTAATTATAATATAATATTCGTATAATATATATATATATTGAAACGAGTCGTCACGGAAAAATTCCTAAAGAGAGAGTGTTTAGAAAAATAAACAATATTCAATAAAAGATGTTTTCTGTAATGCAATATAATGAAAGCGGTGAGGGAGGTAAGTGGTATGTCGGGTCAATAAAGAAATAATAATCGAGCCTCCCAATGATTAATTTATTCGGCTCCGCATATACAAACAGGGCATAAAAAACCCCTCTCGCTAGAGGGAAGAAAGCCAAACGTATCCTTACTCTTTGCACGGATGCGTTGCGGTGGAGGAGTCGCGTCTTTTTGCCTCGCTTGGCTACGTCCTCCGCGTCGCGAAGATGCCGCTGGAGGCTATTGAGATTACTTGGTGATAGGGCGGCTGGAGCGACAAATATGGAGCCACTTTGTCAGGCCGCTCTCAAGCTATGGGAAACAACTCAGATTTTGTGGGTGCACCCTAGTGCGATCACACACAAACACACACACCAAAAAACCTACAGAATATACACCACACGAGGCACGCATAAACAAGAAGTCGCTCGTAGGTGATACACAGATCACCCGAAGTTAGAACGCGTGAGCGTCGGCGAAGGTCAAGATGAAAAACAGAGAAACAGAAAAACGATGCGGAAAATCGTACGTGCGACGTCAGATTTTCGCACACAACTGACGCGCAGATTTTCGGGGAGGAAGCGTCCTCTTGCGCGTCGAGGAATCCGGGTCCCTATAAAAGTAAGGGCCGCCCTTGTCTCTAAAATCTACGTCGAAAGGCGCGGTCGATTGCCGACAGAAAGATCGACGGCAAGAGTAAGCGCCGAACAAGAGAGATAGGGATTAGTATTCATCTAGCTCCTTAGTCTCTCTCTCTGTGTAGTATTTTACTCTCTGTATACGGCGGAGTGCTTCAAATTGTTTTGTCTTGCGTGCATGTGATCGCATTTTTTATTTTTCGTTCATACCAATAATTGTTCGGCGGAAGATAAGTGTAGGCGAGCGGCGCTGAGGGGGCGACATTTTTTCCTTTTCTAGAAAATCCAGCCTGTAAACCGCAAGGAATTTATAACGAAAAAGCACTTGTGAAAAGACTGTTACATAGTGCTCAACAAAATAATCCACATAGATAAACAGTGCTTATATTTTATTGAAATAATTTGTGCGGATATTGTTATTGGAAAAACGTTACGAAGAAAAAATATGAAAGTTCAAGCTCACAAATCCAAGCAAAGAATAATAAAGGAAAAAAATCAAATTTCAAATCAATACATTAACAAAGGAAAATTGAAATTTTGAAAATAGAACAGCGACAATTCCAAGAACTGCTAAGCGACCGGCAGAAAACTCGAGGACGCATAACAGATGCAAACAGTAGCGGTTTTGTAAGAATTTAAAAATTTTCTAAAATAATATTCTTTTTTTCGACTTACAATATTTTACATAAAAATTTTTTTTCTTTTCTATATAATTATAAAATTAAATATTCTAAAATTAAAGTTATGATATTAAAATTATAAATTAAAATTGTAAAAATTCAAAAATTATAATATTAAAATTATAAACTAAGTTATAAAATTCATATATAAAAAGAAAAATATAGAATTTATTTTAATTTTTTTTTTAATTCACTCAATCTCAAAAACCCTCATAACTACTACATTTTAGCAGGTGATTTAAATGCCAAGCACAACAACCAACGCGGCATCTTACTCAACAATTGGCTTTGCAATAACTCATCTTACTTCGGTTCATCACTATATCACTCTGTAACTCCCTCATTCCCACGCAGTAACTCATACATCGACCACCTCATCGCCGACCATCGTATAAAGTTAGTAAATAGCACCATTCATAATCAAATCCCTACTTTCCCATTCCCCAGTGATCATCTCGGCCTAATTTTCACAATTCTCATTCCCAACATTGCACTCCCATCTCAACCCACTCACCTTCAATCATCGTCACCCTTAATTAATAATCACTTGAAAACTAATTGGAATAAATTCAAACATCTCATACAACTGCACTATCATCCTGAAATTGATCCTCACCGCCATCTTACAAATAATGAAATAGACATCCATATCACCTCCCTGGAGTCCGCCATTCGCGAAACTATTCACAAATCCTCCTCCCCACCCTCACCTCCCGCTCATATCACAAATACCTAAACCCATGAATCAAAAAAATGCTCAAAGATCGAAATTTCATCATTCGAATTATTACACATACTAAAACTCATGGCGCATCTCATCCCCTCATCCCCCTTCACTCTCTCAAACTCATCCTCAACCGCATTAATTTAGCCCTCTCCCAAGAATTTAATAAATCAGTTAAAGCCTACTGGCACAAAAAAATAGTCTCTCTTCCCCATATTAACACCCCTGACCTCCTCCCCAAATTAAAAAAACACTTTAATCTCAATTCTAAATTTTCCACTCCATTCATTCACATCCCTCACTCTAAACTCCAACATATGTTGGCCAATAACATAACTCTTTCATCCCCCATTCCCCCTTTGTCATCGAACAACCATTACATTTTCACCAACCCCACAGAAATCCTCATTCTAAAAGGCACCCACCTTTTTTCAACATATAATATCCCCTCACCTAACAACCCCAATCCTTTCGATTTACTAATCAACACCAAAACTTCCGAATTCCTAAAATCTAAAACTACTAACTCCCTCACCCCATTCTCATTACATAACTCCGCCCTAAACCCCGTCCAACCACCAGATCTTCCTAAATTCTTCGCCAACTCACATTTCATTAATAAAATTATTAAATTATTAAAAAATAAAAAATCTCCAGATATTAATAATATCCCAAACACGTCCATTAAAAACCTCCCTCCCAAAATCATCTCCATCCTCACCATCATTTTCAACAACGCCCTTTACAATAGTCACTTCCATTCACATTGGAAAGCAGCTAAAGTAATCACTATCCCGAAAATAGATAAAAATACTACATCCCTCGATAATCGCCGCCTCATCAGCCTTCTCCCAACCCTAAGCAAACTTTACGAAATCATCATTAATCGTGCCATCTCTCACACATGCCTCTCCAAAAACATTCCCCCACAACAATTAGGCTTCACCAACCATCACTCCATAGTTCACGCCATTGCAAAATTCCACTTAGACATATGTTGAGCCTTAAACTCTACCATCTCCCTCGGTGCCTGCCTACTTGATCTTGAAAAGGTCTTCGATTCGGTCTGGCACAGAGGTCTCATCTTCAAACTCATCAAAAAAAATTTCCCCCCATACCTCATTAAACTCATTCATAACTTCATAATCGATCGAAAATTCCACACAGCCAACAAATTTCATGTCTCCCCTCACCCCTTTCCCACATCTAACGGCCTTCCCCAAGGAGCCATTAACTTCCCCATCCTCTTCAATATTTTTATCAATGACATCTTTCAACTCTTTGACATTAACAAAAATCTCAACTTACAAGCTCTCGCAATCGCCGACGACATTATCATCTATTCATCCAATCATAATATCAACTTTATCCAACACATTCTCACTTCAACATTATCTTAAATAATAATTTACTTAAATAATTGGACATTCAAACTGAACAATAACAAATGGGAAGCCATACTTTTTCACCCTCCTCAAAAGCTACTCTCTCACGCCAACCGCTAAGCAATAGTTAACCTCACCATTAAACCACCCATCATTAACATCTCCATTACCAAAAAGAATTCATTTAAATATCTAGGCATCATGATCGATAAACATATCAAAGTCAGCGCACATATCTCAACCCAATTACGCAAAGCTCGGCCAACACTCTACTCCCTCAAAAACATATTCTTCTCCAAGCACATCCCCCCTTCCATCAAGATCCTCTGCTATACCATCCTCATTAGGCCTATCCTTATATACGACGCTCTTATCTGGTTCTCCATTATTCCTCCCATAATGGAAAAATTGAGAGTCTTCGAGCGAAAATGTCTCAGAAGCTGTACCAATCTTCATTTCCGTAACCTAAACAACTATAGCCTAACCTTCAATAAAATCATATACCACAAAGAACATACAAATAGAATAAACTGCTATATCCTACATTATGCAGAAGGCAATTCGCTCAATGTACCTCCAACAAAACACCCTAATCTCCGGCAAATTATTTCCAAACCCTTTGTACTTCAATAAATGCCTAACCACTGGTCTCATTCCTCCTGAATCCTTCATATATATCGATGCACTTGACCTACTCCAAAACTCATATAACATCCCGATCTTTTACCATAGCTATAGATCCTCCAAAAACCGATCAACCCCGTTCCCCTCCCCACATACGCCTTCCCCGCTCTACCTCAAATACAATGCTCATATACCTTTAAAAGACAGGCAGGACAAACACCGTCTCAACAAAAAAAAATTCTGGTGGCTCGAATAATTTATCGCCCCACCCACATACAGCCTATGTTACTATCATTGTAAATATTATATATACCTTTAATTTTAAGTCCCCTTCCCCCTGTTCATAATTGCAATTCCTCCTAGTCTTTAAAAATATCGGACATATATCTCGTTCCCAGGTTTATAGCCGTTTCTCCTGGATTTGTAAAAATTATTGCGTCATTTATATTTATCCTCTTTATGTAAATACCATCAGACACCGTTTTACATTATTTTAACCAATATCCGTAACTCGTTTACATCACTGTAAAGGACCTCAAGTGTCCTCGGTCGACTTTACTTATGTAATCTTTTCTGTGTTTATTCTGATTTATGTTGCACTGTAGCTTTTGGTTAAATAAACAAAAATTTTATAAAAAAAAAAAAAAATGTGGTCGAAGTGTTAACGAATAATCGTGATAAACGTAACGCCCCCGGTTCGATTCACAGTATTTAAAAATTTTTTTTTCAGCGGAAAAAAAATATAATATTTCCAACATTATTAATTCCGAAAAAACTTAAAAATATTAGTTTGTAAAATACAAATTTTTTTTCTCTTTTTCTTAAAAAGAAGATAGAGACAAAGAGAGTTAAATAGTAATTTTATAAACCTCTTGATCATAGGATATTTTTTTGGTGACATTATCCTGTAATAGCGAGATAAAACGAGGAAAATGATGAATCTTTCTTAACGAAAAGGAGAATAACAAAACTTAACTAAATTTTTTTTTCATATTAAATATAACTAAGATATACAATAGTAATACATCCTACTGGTTACATATAAACTTTACCCATTTATACAATTTTCGAATATTAATAACAATCTCTTCAATTCATTTTATAAATAATATTATTTATGTTGTTTTTTCTCTCTTTATAAATATATGCTCTTTATAAACCATTATATTTAATTACATTATATCTGTATATATATATAACATTTTATACAATATTTATAAATTATAATTGTTTTATAGTGCATATTCGAATATTTTCTTTCAGGTTACCAAATTAAAAGGTATACCTTTAATTATTATATAATTCTAATAATATATTAAACCTATACATGCTTATATTCTAATATTGCACTATATATGTAATTATATACACATATTTATCTATTCTAACTCCAATACTAATACTGTATAACGATATCACCGTGCGTAGCGAAAACTAATTTTGTAACGAAAATTGTAATGCTCCCGGTTACCAACTCTATTCATCCTTAACCTTCGCGTTTTGAAGTGGAAAAAAAATCAAATTACAGATTGGATTCATATAATGAAGAGATAGACTCTTGGATTGAAGAGATAAGTCACGCAGAACTCAAGTAGCTATGATCAAAACTGCAACTACAAACAACGGGAACGTGGAGCGAGAAAAGAACTCGCCTATATAATTTAATTATTAGTAAAAAAGATGATTGCAGTCAAACTACTGAAATGGATGACAGCAATGTGAATCAAGTCTTAGTTCTAAAGGAAATGATTGAGCAATTTAACATGAGAGCAGAATTGAAAAGGAAAATTCTGCAATCAATTAATGACAGGAACCACCTGGAAATAATAGACGCAGAGACGTTCAGACTAGATGATCTAATCGAATTTGAAGAGGACGAACATTCCCAAAACTTAAATACGAATGACGCAAATATTAAGCAATGGATATTACAAGCAAGAACAAACGAAAAACTGATTGAAGCCATCCACGAAACTAGGCAGCTATTTCATTCGCTGCATGAAGATCAAATGAAATTAACAGCACTTGCCGAAACCCTCACAAAAGAATTACAGACCCTAAAATCTGAACAAGTGAAAACAGCACGATTAAAATTACAGAACACGTTTCAAGTGCAATACTCTACTCGTCAATTGAGGACTAGTACACCGGCGACTTGGGTACAAACACCAATCAGGATGTCATGGACCCAAGCATGGTCGTTGGGCACTTCTAGTGGTGGGGGGCCGCATGTAACGGATGCAAGTGAAGTTTAAACAGTAACATCCACGACGTTGAACACTTCGACAAGAATGAACGTCGAACGAACTGTACGCCAATGGAGAGTAAAGTTCTCTGGGGAAAAGGGAGCGTCCATAGAGGAATTCCTGTAGAGAATCCGGGAATGCAGAGCATTAACACCACTAACAGATGAAGAAATCCTGAACACACTTACCGAACTTTTCGAGGGTACCGCGTTACAATGGTACCGTCAGTCCCGTAGTGACTGGAGTTCATGGGCGGACTTTTGTGCATCCGCGAGATTATGCTTTGGAATTAATACAACCTTCCAAAATAAATTGGCGGTTGAAATCGTCCGTAGAACTCAAGGCCGCGAAGAATCAGTGACGGACTATATCATCAGGCTAGTAACGATGATGGGATATTCACAGGAACAATGGCACCCCAGTAGACAATTGGATCTTTTATACAGGAAGCTGTTACCCCAGTTAAGAAAGCAGATACCCAGAGAAAATTTCAGCAATTTGAACGAGCTAGTTATTGTCGCCCGAGAAGCCGAAAACTTAATAGTCATGGAACAGAACTGTGTGCCAGCTTTACCGCCCGACCAATCAGTAATACCTTATTTAGCTTGGGGAAAGAGTGCGAAGAAGGTGCAGGCAAAAGTGACATCTGTTGCTGTCAACGCAGTCGCGATCACCAATGAACCAAAGTTGGCTTAAGATAGTAGTGTCGAGTGGGTTGACGAAGGAATCAGAGGACTTCGGAAGGAAATGAAGACATTTATGACCACTATCTTGAAGTGGACGCAGCAGCCAAGGGGCAAAGGTTAAGCTCCTAGGGAAGATGGCAAAGGAATTCCACCAGGAAGCCGGCAAAGGAAGCTCACCAGGAAGCCCGCAGCCAAGGAAAAAGGGGTTCCGTAAGCCCAAGAGCGATCACAACAAAGATAAGTAACCTATTGGAATTGCGTGTGGCCCGGACACACGCACCTCTCGTGACCTGAATATTCGGGAAAAGAGAAGAGGAGCCAACCGGCGAGGTCCAACTCACCCTGAAATTAGTTCATCGGACCTCAACTGTTAATACCCCGGCCGATCATGCCCGGTGGTATATAAATATAGACATTGGCACTTATGGTGTTTGTGTCCTGATAAATTCGGGTGCAGCCTAAACATCCTTGGTCCCGTAGGACTTCAAATTACGACCGAGGAAGATCGCCCTGTCCAAAAAAGTCCCGATGCCGCCATTCGTTTGGTAAATGGGAATACGAAGACAATTATCGGCGAGGTTATGTTACCTTTCGCTGTATCAGGTTTTCAAAGAGAATTGAACGTTATTCTTCTCT
Source organism: Eupristina koningsbergeri (assembly GCA_018907245.1). Taxonomy (NCBI): domain Eukaryota; kingdom Metazoa; phylum Arthropoda; class Insecta; order Hymenoptera; family Agaonidae; genus Eupristina; species Eupristina koningsbergeri. Next base: position 1,470,356 of record JACCHV010002976.1, read on the forward strand.
GGAATTTGGAAGCCGAGTGTCTCCTGCGAGCAAACTTCTTGCGGAAGTTCAATTCACTGCTTTATTCCAGAGAAGACCGCTTAGGAATAGAGAGTGGAGAAACAGTAATCCCTTTTGAAATCTACGTAGTCACCCCGAACTGGACGAGTGCAGTGACACCTATAGGACTGGCCCTGATATAACACAGGAACAACGTGAGGAGGTCATACAGTTGGTGACCAAGGGCCAGGGTCCCGATACACCATTGGGATGCACACACCTGGCGGAACATAAAATCGATGTAGGCCACGGCAAATCGATAAAACAAAGATATTATTCGATGTCGCCAAAGATCGAGGAACAAATGTATCGTCAGGTTCATGACATGCTGTCACAAGGGCTGATACGACGTTCTACGAGCGAATGGTCGAGCCCCGTAGTAATGATCCAAAAAAGGGAAGGAACCTTTAGATTTTGCGTAGACTATCGCAAGCTAAATGCATTATCGAAGGTAAGTACTTACCCCCTTCCTTAAATGGACGTAATTTTGCGTAAACTTCATGACGTCCGTTATATCTCGACGCTGGATTTAAGCAGCGCCTATCACCAAATTCCTTTGAACGAAGCTTCGTGGCATTTAACCGCGTTTACAATACCAGGCATGTGTTTGTTTGAGTGGGTACGTTTACCTTACGATGTGGTGGGAGGACCCGCAATGTTCCAGCAGCTCAGCGATAAATTGATTGGGCCGGAAATGGAGCGCTTCGCTTTCGCTTATTTTGCCGATATCATCATAGCAACTACGACGTATGAGGAGCACCTAGCACAGCTGGAAACCATTCTCACCCGGATCACGAAAACCGGACTAACCATAAATCGCCGGAAGAATGAATTCTGTTGTCCAGAAGTACTAGTAGAAGTCCAGGTGTACTAGTAGATCGATACGGATTCAGACCAGACCTGGATAAAATAGCGCCGCTGTTGAAGTATCAGACGCCTAAAAACCTGAAACAGCTTCGCCGATTTCTCGGGATGACTAGTTGATATAGGATGTTCTTGGAGAACTTCGCCATCATTGCCGAGCTCTTGACGCGTTTCACCAAGGGAAATACACCAAGGAGAAAAGCAGCAGGCAGCTTATCAGCGACTGCTGACTGTTATTGCGACGGCACCCGTGCTTAGTGGCCCACAATTTGATAAGGCGTTCACCTTACAAACGGATGCTAGAAACACAGGCCTCGGTACAGTACTTAGAGGAGCAGGAACGTGTCATCTCCTTTCCAAGCCGAACAATGATAGCAGCCGAAAGAAACTACTCGATAACAGAGCGAGAGTGCTTGGCAGTTCTATGGGCAGTGAAAAAATTCCGCCAATACCTGGAGGGGTTCAAATTTACAGTCATCACGTACCATAGTAACATAAAAAACTCCCGGCTTGCTTCGGGAGAAAAAGCCATTACATACTAGCTAATCTTTCACGATTTTGTACAATTTTCATTTTTTATTTATCGTTGGTTGTCTTTTTAGGAGGCTATTAAGTGAGAGAGCGAGAGAGTGAGAAAGAGAGAGAATGAAAAAGTGATAACAAAAAAACAACAGCAAAGATTCGGCCGTATTCATGCATGAAAAGAAAGATTGGAGACGAAGACAACCCGTCGCCTCCGCGCATACATACATTTCACGCCATGCATTCGCCATCCCCTTTCACATATTTTTAGCTAATGTGCATCCTTTGAGACTCTGCTCTATACTTTGGCTAAGCGCACAACAATCAAATAGTGCATTTTAATAGTCCTCGGTACCATTGCCGCGGGCGTCCCCGCTAAGGGATATCCTGGACGCACATGTTCTGGGATAACTCCCAATCTAACCCCTAACACCTCCATATTTACTACATTTTTTACTTCAAGTTTTTGAATATTTTTGAACATATAAAAGAATCTGTTTACATAAGATGGACTTATATTAAAATTTTATATGTTTTCGTTCAAATTTGTGTCACATAACCCCCATTATTATTTACATAACTTATATTATATGTGTGCAAGGATAATATTAAAATAAATCATATGTACATTTAAAATATTAAAATAAATAATTTATAAAATAAAATGAATACAATAATATTTCTTTAATTATATAAAATAAATAATAACAATATAAATCTTGATGGACTTTGTATTATGATTCGAAAGCGAGTGACACGTCGTTACGAGCTCCGCAAATATACAAAAGTGTTGGCTTAGATTTGATAGAAGTGTAGAAAAAGATATACAGAAAGAAAGGATTTTAAGAAAGAAATAGGATAGGACATAAAGATAAGGGATAAAAAGTGTGGGCGGCAAGAAATCGGTGAATAAGTGAAAAGTACAAAGTGATGGTTAAGAGGCAATTTTCAAGAATTCAGAAAGCTGCGCGCGGGAACCCCGGAGCATAGAAGACATGGAACAAGACAGGGAACTCGAGATGACGGGCAGCGTCGCAGCGCGGCAACTCACCCCAACCACGCCGGCACACGAAGGCGGAGAGAGAAAATTTTTCGGGAATTACCCGGAAAGGTAGAGGAACGAAAAAAACACGCAAACGCTACTGGAATTAAAAAAGAAGGTAACTTTTGAAAAAAATAGAGATGAGAAATTAGAAATAGTGGAAAAAGTAATGGAAAAAGATAAAGATATAGAAAGATAAGAGAAGAGTTAAAAGAGGACAGAGAAGCGTTGATTAGCTAGGTAGAAGTAAAAATAGAGAATATAGAAAGAAAAAGAGAGAAGATGAACAGAGAATTAGAGAGAGCAACTAACAGAATAAAAGAACTAGAGGAAACAATAGAAAAGCTAGAGGATTGGAGAAGGAGGCGGAAGCCAAGATTTGTTGGCTGAAGAATGAAAGATCGGGGAGTGAATATGAAAGAACAGAGCTAAGAGACAAAGACATAGAGACAGGGTCCAGCAAATTGGGAGAGAGCATAGCCAACTCATCCACAAGATCAAAACTATCAGAAAAAGAGGTTACAGAGATGAGAAAAATAGTATGGGAGAAAGAAAAGAGGTAGAGAGAAGACAACTTAGTTATAAAGAGAATAGAAAAAACAGAGATAGGTGGGAGAGGGTTAAAAGCATGGATAGAGGAGTTTCTAAAGGAGAAATTAAAGAAAGAGAAACAAATAAAAGAAGCTTGGTGGAGTGGGAGAGTTATAATAGTGAGGTTTATGAACAGGGAGGACAAATCAGAAGTATTTAATGCCAGAAGACATCTGATAGGCACAGATATATACATAGAGTTTGACCTAACCCTTGAAGAAAGGAGAATTCAAGGGGAAATAACAGAATGGGTAAGAAAGCAAAAGGGATTGAAGCAAAAATAGGATATAGAAAAGATGAATATGAGGGACAATGGATAAGATGGGAAGATTTTAAGACAATAGATAGAATCATGAAAGAAATAGAACAAAAGGCTAATAATAAAGAACAGGAACGTGAAAGAAAAGGAGAGATGGGAGAGAAGAATCAGAGAAAAAAACAAAAGAGAGAAACAAAGAGAAGAGAGAGGGGCACTCCCAAACGAAGACACAGATAGAATACAAGAAAAAGGATGATGAAGGGGTGGATTTAGAATTGAACGGGAGTGGACGAAGGAGAAAGAGGAGATAGAGGAAAGTAACAGACTAAGAAAAAAGAATAAGATAAGCAAAACAACATATATAGAGAAAGGGGAAAGGACAGAGAGGGAAGAAAGAGAACCAAGAAAAGGGAAGAAAAACACATATAGGATGGAGAAAAAGAAAAAATAGAGAAATACAATGAGAGGCATGGTTTTTTGGAATACGGCAGGCATATGAAAAAAAGATAAAGATTTTTAGGAGTATATAAAGAAAAAAGATTTTGTATGCGTGGCAGAAACATCGGTAGAAGGAAAAGATAAGGAGAGATGTATGAAAAGGCTGCCGAAAGAGATGACATGGGAAATCATTGAAGCTACTAGAGAAAACAAGAAAGGAAGGGCGAGAGGAAGATTTATTATAGGAATCAAGAAAGAGAGTGATATTAGGATAGAAGAGTTAGGTACTAGCAAACTAGAAGGGCTCGTCAAAACAAAAATAGAGACGAAAAAGGGGGGTATGAAAATAGACATATGGAATATATACAACACGGAGAATATAGAAAAAAAATGGAATATAATAGAAGAGGAAAACGACGAGAGCAAGGCAAAGATCATAATAATGGGTGATATGAACATAAGAACAGGACAATTAGGAAAATACATGAGTAGAGAGAGCGATGGAATAATGGAGAAAAGGATAAGTGAGGACACGAAAATAGACAAGAAAGGTAGAGAGTTAGTAAAAAGAATGGAGGGAAATGGATGATCCATATTCAATGGGACAGTGAATGGAGATGAGAGAGGGGAATTTACATACATGAGGGCACGTGGCTGCTTGGTAATAAATCTCATCATTGAGGACGAAACAATTAGAGAAATGATCAAAGAAATAAAAATTGAGAAAAGTATCGAATCGAACTACGCTCCATTTAGAATAAGGGTGGGAATAGATAAGAGCAAAAGAGACATAAGGAAGAAGGAGAGAGATATTAAAAAAAGATGGATAGAATTATGGGATGAAAAAAATAGAGAAATATACAGAAGCAGAAAAACAGGAGGGAAAAAGAAAGTGATAAGGACAAAGAAATAGTGAAGAAATGGGATGCACTGAAAAATAAGATCAATAAAGCCGTGCAAAGAAGAGAAATAAAAACTGAAGAAAGGCAAATGGGACATAGAAAATGGTGGAATAAAGAATTTAAAGCGTTAAAAAGAAGAGCAAAAAATCTATTGGAGAAATGAAAGAAAAGGAAAGAATCAGAGGAGGCATACATAAAAGCTAAGAGAGAATGGAAAGTAATATGCGAAAACAAAAAGAAAGAGAACGAAAAGAAAGAACAGGAAATTCTAAGAAATTTAAGGGACGAAGGAGAGACATGGAGATACTTAAACAGAGATAGAAAGTACAAAGAGAAAACGGACGAAACTATAAGTATAGTGAGATGAAAAGAACATTTTAAGAAATTATTGGGAGAAGAAAATGACAGAGGAAATAAAGTTAAAAAAGAGAAGGCACAAAAAATAACCATAAATAAGGAAGCGCCAAAGGATCTAGACAGGGCAGAGATAGAAAAAATCTGGAAGGAACTAAAAAAAAGAAAAGCAAAAGGCATAGGCGGTATTGCAAATGAAGCGTGGATGTACGAAGGTGAAGACATTAAAAAAGAAGTAATAGAAATTATAAACAGAGAATGGATGGGAGAATATATGCCCAAAGAGTGGAGAACAGCGGTTATAGTGTCTATATTTAACGAAAGAATTGAACAACTACAGAGGCGTATCTATGCTAACATCAGCATATAAAATAACTCGGGGTATATAAAAATTAAGCTCGATAGAGAAATAGAGGAGAAAGGGATAGTACCGGAAACATAGGCTGAGTTTAGGGCAAACAGGTCGACAATGGACAATATATACATACTAGACCATATTGTCAAAAGAACAATAAGAGAGTACAAGCAGCCATATGCCATGTTTATAGATCTAAAGGCGGGTTTTTATATGGTAAACAGGGAGAAATTATGGAGAATAATGGAGGAGGAAAAGATAGACCCGCAAATCATAGATAGAATTAAAGACATATACAAAGACACGAAATGAATAGTGAAGGTAAATGAAGAATATTCGGAGGAATTTGACACTAAAAGAGGAATTAGGCAAGGATGCTGCCTAAGCCCCACCCTCTTGAATATATACAGCACGGGACTGGAGGATATGCTGAAGAAAGAAAGAGCAGGTGGAATATAAGTGGGAAATAGAAGATTTTGGTCACTTGCCTACGCGGATGACGTGATGATGCTAGCTTAGAACAAAGAAGCAATGCAAATAATGGTGCACATGCTGAAGAGATTCTTGGAGAGTAGAGAGATGATAATGAATACAGATAATGCTAAGATTTTAATTTTCAAGAAAGGTAAAAGAGAAAAAAGAAATAGAGTGGAAATGGAAGGGGAGAAAAATAGAAAGCGTGGAAAGTTTCAGATACTTGGGATATATATTCAATAGAAGAGGGAACCACAGAGAGCACCTAGAAGAAAGGAAAGAAAAGGGAATGATTACTGCAAAGAAAACGTGGAGTCTGGGTGAACGAAGATGCGCTGGGGACTACAGAAGAAGAAAAAAACTATTCGAATACCTGGTCGGCAGAGTGATGAGCTATGGTGCAGAAATCTGGGGTATGGAAGACAGGAAAGATATGGAAAAAATAAAGACAAGTTACCTTTAAATTTAAATTTAAGTTATATAAATTTTTTATAATTTTAATTATAAAAAATTAAAGATAAGTTAAGTTAGATGGACGTTAGGCTTAGACTACTGTAGCCCCTGTATTAAATGAAATTAAATAAATAACAAATTTCAATTGCAAGATAATATATTTATTTCTGTCTTATATAAAAATCAAAATTTTTTATATATTACATTTTACTATTTCGCCGTCAGCTAGTCGGTAAATTACCGATTACATTTATTTTTAATAAAGTAAAATCGCAATTTAAACATTACATTCTTTATCCTATTTCAGCCTTCGCAGAAAACTTACTTTCTCGGCATAAAAAGCCGCCCGCTTACTCTCAGACGTAATAGCCAATACATACTATCTACAATTATTTAAATGTTTTTTCGCGTTATCTTACGTTTATATTCACATTTCGGGATTTCGATTTCTAATTATATACAATTGATTAAATAAATGACATTATATTAAAGATTAATAAATTATATTTTTACTATATATATTTACAATAAAATTTACGAAAAAAAAAAAATATACATACTTTTTACATTATTTTAATAACATTATGCATCTTTAATGTATATAAAATTTATTAACATTAAAGATGCATAATATTCTTTAGTTTCCGACTATTTCGCTGTAAATATTTTTTACTAAAAACTTTGGTACTTTTACTGTGTTCTCTAACAGTGGCATGAATTTTAACTGTTAATAAACATTGTAGAGTATAAATTCGATGCTCATAGCAATTATATTCGCGATAAAACCATTTTGGGAACTTTATTGAAGTCGTTTTTTCAATTATTTCTTTTAATTCTGATAAAATATTTTTATTTTGACATATTTGCTCGTGAATGAGTACAAAATTTTCTAGCTGGCAATTTATAATTGCGATTAACGCTTTTGACGGTTTTGTCAAAAACGTTAAATGTGGTATTTCCTTATTGGAATGCATATAATCTCTATTAAATAAATATTGTTCATCAAATGTAAAAGAATCATTTGCATTCTTAATGAAGAAGGTCTCACATTCGTTGCAGGGATATTTCAATAAACATTTGCGGGCAACGTAGTCAGCAAAGAATACAGTTGCATTTTTTTCAAACAAATGTTTATTCGAAATATCTCCTGTACTATTTTTATTAATATTTGCATGTATCTCCAGAAACTGAACTGCTTTTATCTCATCGTTGTATTTATTTAGTTCAGTCCTTTCACATTCGTAAAAGGAATTATTTTTAAACTCAATACTATTATTTTTTTCGACACATATATTTTCTTGATTACTATTTGAGTATGTATTACAATTCGTACTTATTTGTATATACGCGGTACTCAGAATATGTCGAATTGATAATCTATACATTCTACAAGTTGGGTTCACGTAAAATCAACCTTTTCCGCGTATTTTTGCATGAGCATGTTCAACTGAATTCTAATTACAGAGTTCAGTTGTAAGCTCAAAATTTATAAATGTTTTTTTTGATATTGTTATATAAATCTAAAATCCCGCGTAGTTAAAATAATACCATTAAAACAAGGTGGATGTTCAAATTTATCATTAATTTTTAAAGACTAATTAATCGACCAATGAATAAAATTTTCTAAAAGCAATTCAATTTCTGGATTATTGTTAGACAATGGTTGCTTCTGCTTCTTATTGGTTCTTAATATCCGTGAATTACATGCATCAATCACGGCATCTAATTTTTCTACAAAAGAAGCAGATTGCTTCCATGTTAGTAAATTTGACAAAGCAACTTCATCTTCACCAACTAATTTAATCGTGCTTGCCATACGCTGTCTAAGAAGTTGGAAAGCTCTTTTTACCTTCATTGATTCGAATGAAGTCGGATAAAAATAGCTTTCCGTAATATGGCTTAATAAATTTGATGTACTGTGGGCTTTATCATGTTCCCATGTATGTACGAAATCAGAAAATGAAATTATTATTTCCCCGTTACAATAAATTTTGTTATATTTTCTTAACTAGGCCACTAACTTTTGATTAAATATGGTCAGTCATAAATCATAAAATATTTAACCCCGTCTAAAAGAAAATATGGATTTTCCGCGGTTACACCAAAAATATTGAAAAATTGTCGATTATTTGGATGCTGATCGCATACAACAAATCTGACGTCGGCCACCACCACTTGGCACCAATTATTCGCAACTGCAATAAAATTTTCGGTATAATGTCTGCTAATTATATTGATAAAACACTATTATCAGTAAAATCGAAAACTAATATTTGATGCCAACGATTTGTCTCATTCAAACCATCCACACAAAATAATAAAGCATACTTTGCAACATTCCGGGTTCGGGTACTGGCACCCATATCCACTAAACCTTCCTTAAGGTCATATTTTTTTGAATGTTCCTCAAAACTTTTGATGGACATTTCATCAAATTTAAGATCACATAGTCTTTCCTCGTCTGGCAGCCCGTTTAAAAACATTTTCAAATTACAAAAAATACTATTATTTATCCCGGGGACAGTGTCCCATTCCGAAACTCAAGAATGAACTAGCGATTCGTGGGGTAAATGCAAATCTGCACGGTTTAATTTAGAATAACAAGCAGCTGAATAAAAATAAAATTGCTTCGCTAAGTCTTTCTCAGCATTCGAATATTGAGATTTATTTTTTTTTAATTGCAATTGTATCATCGTTTTCGCAAACGATGATACTCCCGCTTTGTTAAAAACATCATCAATGTCAAAAAATGGCTTTTTCACATTTTTTGCACATGATTTTTTGTACAATTTGATCTTCTTATATTTTTTATTAATATATTTCAAATGTCTATCTAATTGCTTAATTTATTTTTTCTAAAATATTATTTTTATATTTTAAATTAGCAATTGTAATATCGCAATTACTAGAACACTTTTTTAAAGAAAATTTTCTTTTCAATAATAAAGCACTTGTATAAACTTTTAAATTTGTTTCTATCGGCGCATTACAATTATTTTCGATATTTACATTTTCTTCAAATGATGGACGCATTTCCTCACTTGAAAGCCGATTTTCTGAACCCAAAAGATCCATTTCTTCGGTACCATGAAGTTCATCTTCAAATGTATCTTCTTGATGTACCTATTAAAATTTGAAACAAAATTGTTAAATTGTTTTAATGAAATTTTTAACAAAATTTTATACTTTATTTTTTTAAATACATTGTACTTCTTTCCAATATACAGGGTCTCTATTAACACGTAGCTTCAATCTTCTTTGGTCTTGAAAGTAGTCTGTTTCGCGAAACTGATCACGACATAATCCACAATTCCATACAGATGCAGGAGACCATTCATAAAGTTCTGGGTTCCCTAAAAACATTAATAATGTATCGAAAAAAATCTTATATAGAACTATGTTTATATAGATATTCATAAATATTTTATGATATCATTCAATATCAGATACAATACAAACTATGCTTGTATAATAAAAATTATAAATGAAAAAAAATAGATTTACATATTTATAATCAATCATTTAATGATTTCAAAATATACGTAATTGAGATAAACGATTTTATTATCTATTACACTATAAATTTTATTGCAATTTTAATTTCACTTAAAAATTTAAATATTTAATTATATAAGATTAAAAGTTACAAATAAATATATTATTATTACTTTAATTTGAGATATATTGTTCAACTAAATGATCATAATATACATTTTAATAATACATGTAATAAAAGTTGTAGTGTTAGTTAATGAATTTTGAAACTTTTAAAATATAAGAATGAACACGAGCCGCATCGTGTAAAAGATATGGTTGATTTGCAAACATACCCGAATTTTCAATCCATACTTTTTGTTTTTTCAAATTCGATGGAAATCTAAATAGATGATAATTGTTGTGTTTCCCGTTAGTGCAATTGATATACTTGCATCTGTCGTACATCGTGTAGCCTCGATTGGTTTCTATTTGTGAACCTATATTTTAAAGAAAAAAAACGAACGCGACAACTCTATTGCAAAAAACCGAATTGCAATTTTTATTATTACGAAAAAATCAAGGAATACTAAATGAAAAAACAAAACCAAAATATAAATATTAAAAAAAAATATGTAAAGATAATTTATTTAAGTAAATATAAAAAAATATATTAATATACAAATATAAAATCAATAAAAATGTTATTGACACTGCTAGCATGGAATTCTATCGAATACTCACGAGAAACTAAATTAATATTTTCAGTTGTTTAAACTGACAAAAACACACATATTCAATTTATATATAAGTTTAAATGGCTAAATATATTGTGTTTGTAAATACGAAGAAAACGACCAACATCATACTCTAACGTTTAAGACCCAATAATATTGACTAAAACAAATCACATGTCTTCGTTTAAAAGGAAAAAAACATATAAACTTAAAGGAATAGAAGAAATAAGATCACAAGTATACATGCTATATTTCTATTTTCAATAAAAAAAATCACTCGATAATGGATCGATACCAACAGATTACATTATCTCCCAATTTTATTTAAACTATGATATATACAATATTCATCTATGAATCTGAAATATCAAAAAAACATACGACAAAGTACAGCTTTCACATTAGCATATGAACCGCTTTCGATTAAAAAAAAGTTAAATTTTATGATTTAAGTATTTCAAATGATTTGAAACTTTTTTTTTCGTGTGACTGATATAGCACTTTATGAATATAAAAAATTATATAATACAAATATGTAAATGAATCTAAAGTATTAAAAATATTTATCAATATATAAATCAAAATTATTATTATTATATTATTATATTATTATTATTATCAATGTATAAATCAAAAATAAAGGCTGAAGGAATAATTTAGACAACTTGTAAATTATTATCTAATGCACATTTATAATCATTATTAAGTTGAAGCAAATTACATGCTGTCGGACTGGTGTTTAAAAAAAATCGAGAGTTAATGTTATCCGTCGGTCGGATCATTCATAGAAACAATTATACGAGTAAACGAAAACAAAACCCATAAAGACATTCAAATTCATTAAAAAAGATATGGCAATATTGCTTTTGAATATAGATATTGCAACATTATGTGCGACGAAAAATAAAAATATAAGAAAATAGTCAAATTGCGAAGCTGTGATTTCTGGCTCAGGCAACATATGCCGATGTTCTCATGTAACAAGAAACAAGTGTACCTGTCATTTCTTTCTCTCTCTATCTCACATCTTGTGTTTCATTCACGCTTCTTATTAAGTTATGGCTACGTTCATTCAATTCTTTTACTCTGTCTATCCTCCCCTTATCTCTGTGTCATATAATATGATGTATTCGGTGCATCAGTGTTGTACTAGACGATGTCTTTCTTGCTTTATGCTTTTTTTCTCTTGCTCTTACTCTGTGCGTCTTTTCTATAGTAGCCGCTTTCTCTCCCTTTCTTTCGTTTACACAATATTTATTTAAAATAAAAAATATTAATTAATATGAAAATGTGTTTAATTTATACATTTATAACTTTAAGAATGATAAATTTAAAATCTACAAATATATCATTATAATCAAATTAACAAAATAATAAATATTTGAATATAATTACGGAATTATGATTTTATCAATACAAAATTAAATAATACGTATTAAAGTTACAACGATGAATCTTTATATTTAGTCAGGAATATAATTAAGAAATATATCATCTAAAATGATTAAAACTTTGTTATATCATTAAAAATCGTTGTTAATAACATGTATCTAATTTAACATCATTTTATTTTCATGATTTAAAGGTAAAGATTAAATAAAGTCTTTTTATTCATTTAGAGTTAAATTTTTTTTTATTTTTTTATAATGTAATGTTTATACCCTCAAAAATATATAAATAATAAATTTATGAAATAAATATGCACTAACAAATGTATTTATTTAAAGTTAATTTATTTTAGTAATATATACATTTGATATTTTAATTTTTTTTTATTTAACAATAAAATATAAATACAAATAATAAATGTAATTTTTAATATTATATATAAATATATATATAAAGATACTAATAGTCCTGTGATTGATAATACCGATTTTTACTTTTTCACCAAAACCGAATTCAATTTAATGTTTATAGCAGCCGTATACATGTACTTCAACACATGGGATATGGATATGTGTGGTGTAGTTGATCATATGATTTGTAGAATTTTCCTTTACGAGTATACATCATCATCTACCCTCACTCCTTTATTTCCCCTTATGTTCCGTCTTGAATATGTGAAGTTATTTAAATCTGGTCCGGTAAAAGCAGCACTATTTTTCCTACATAATTCGTAGCTTACCCTTCTCCTCATTTTCGTTACCCCTAATCTCCTCCTCGAACAAGAAGATAGTTGAACTGCTAGAGGCAGTAGCGTACAACTTTTCAAATTTGGAACAAACGCCCTATTGGTCATCAGCAATCTCTCTTATAATCTCTGATTGAACTTAACATTCTCTTCATATCTGTTCTGTGCGTTTCTCTATGCTACCGTGCAATCTCCCAATTTATCTCTATCAACACCAATTATACTTAACTCGCCATCTGTTGAAAAAAACGGAAAACAGAATCTCCACTGTGCTTGCTGTTTTGTATTTTTAATTAAGGACAGATTTGTTGATTGATATACATACATATTAATATACTTCTCATTTTTAATTATTTGTAAAAATGACCTTTCGCAAACGAAAATTAAAGGTATGTATGAAATAAATTATTATCTTTAAACATAAATAATTATATAACTTAATCAATTAAAAAATATTAGATATTGGCTTTACATGGTTATCAACAATCAGATAAAATATTCAATGTTAAAATAGGATCATTAAGAAAAATGTTTAAAAAAGAAATAGATTTCATAGTTATAAAAGCACCTCATAAGATTTTAAATATTGAAGAATTTGAGCAAGAAGGAACTTTAATAAATCCTGATAATATATACAGTAATTCGTTTTAAATTAATATTAATTTAGTTTTACATATGTTTAATAAAACTCATTATTGTTTTAGAGTATGGTTGGTGGTTTAATTCAAACAATAATGTATTTAAATCTACAGAACAAAGCACTTCATGCATTGGATTTAATGAAAGCGTAGAATTAATTAAAAAAACATTTACAGAACAAGGCCCAATTGATGGGTTGTTAGGTTTTTCACAAGGTGGATCATTTGTTTCTATTCTTTGTGCTATGCAACAAAAAAAAAGTATATTATGTTCCAACTAAACAGATTCATTTTTATAAACAAATATTAATAATTAATTAATTTTTGTAGTTATTTCGATAAATTTTCGTTTTGCAATTATTATTTCTAGTTTTAAATCGTTGTCTATACCACATGAAATATATTATAATGAAAAATTACTATTACCAACCCTTCATGTGTATGGTGAAAATGATAAAATAATTTTACCAAGTTAGTTTTTTTACATTACATATAATTTTGTATTAATATTATTATTTATTATAAAATAATTTTCGGAAGTTACTATTTTTACATATCATTCTGTACTAACACTATTGTTTTTATATATACTTTTTTTAGAAATCTCTGAAGAATTAAGTAATTTATTCATTAACAAAGAAGTTATAGTGCATCAGGGAGGACATTGTGTACCATCAAAAAAATATGTTTATAATAATTTCATGAAAACAATTATAAAACAAAATTGAAAACCAATTTCTAATTGATTTAATTATATTTAAATATTAATAAAGTTAAATTTTATATTATTATACATAATATATTTATATATGAAAATTATTATTAATGCTCATATGTACTTATTGATAAAGAAATATATAAAATTTTTTTAGTAAATATAGCATTGTAGCAATATCAAAATTTGAAAACTTCATTGAGAAATATTTATATTTCTTTATATGCATTGATTTAAAATTATATAATAAAATATAATGATTATTATTATTATAATTAAATAAATTTTTAATAGTTTATAGTTTTCTAGAATATATTAAAAATATTATAAGTCTAAATATACAAATTATTAAAAAATTTGCATTTAAAAATTGATAAAAACAAATAAATTCATTAAATTAAAGAGTTTAATTGCTAATGTGATTTATTGTAACGTATACTTATTTAAATCTAATTATATTAATCATTTGTATTTATTTGATTTTTTAAACTAATAATTTGAACTTTAATATAATTCTAATTAATATATTGTTTGTAAAAGTATATCTACTATTTTCACATTGTTCTATATTATTTTAGTTAAAGGCTAATATATTATTCCATTAAAAAATAGTATATTTTTATAAGTTTGACATTCATAATATACTGTTTAAATCTTTTTATATAACTACAGTAATCTAAATATGACAATCTGTTAATAAAAGTAAATTAAAATTAATTTTTTTCACTTGTACTAACAAAATTATGCCAACTTTTAAATAACTTTAAAATGGAGTTCATTATAAATATTACTTAAGTCAGATTATATTATATAATATAAATATATTATATTATATTGAGAAGTTAATGATATAAAAAATTAATTTTCTATAATTTAGTAATAATAATGTGTATCAAGATCAATAAATTTACAATAGATAAATAAGATTTGTTTTAAATTTCAAATAATTAAATACTACAAGTAACAAAATAGTTTGTTCAAGAAATGTTTTTTGGTTCTTATTTATAAGTATATCATAAATTCTAAATAAAAAACTATAATATCTATAACGTATTTATAAACTCTGGCAACTTTTAGTAAGGTAGATTATTTTCATACTAAGTTTTTCTTTTTTTTAATTAGCTATTATTCAATTAAATAAAACTTATGGTGTTTGTTCTTGTCCATTAGATTCTTGAGTTTTCATTACTTCGGGAAGATCAGGAGGCAACGAAAATGGTGTCATTTCCAATTGTTCAAATTGACCAGTTTCTTGACGTACAGCTAATCCAATTAATGCTGGACATTGAGCTTTAGCATTTGCTGATGATAGTCCATAATCAGACAAGAATTTGTTATCAGACATAAGAACATTATCTTTGTTAAATAACTGCTGATTCAAAGGACTAATTTTTAAGATTCCTAATGAATGAAATATAAAATTAATTTTATTTTTCAATACTTACTGAATATTGTTTAGAAATTTTTTATAGTATGAAATAATAATTATTTCAAAAAAATAAATTTTATTACCTTCAATAATTTTTTTTAATTCTAATACTGTTGTATTTTCTTTAGCATCGGTAAAAATTGTCATTTTTTTACGTCGAATCATTAAAAAGACATCCTGAAAAGACTTAGAAAGTAAAGGTTAGGTTCTCATTATATTTCTCCCAGAATAAGGAGTAATAATAATAATTTAAAAAATTTTTACAAGAAGCTCACCATGGTAATATTAAAATAATTTTAGAAGATTAAAATTTTTAATAATTCTATTAATATCAAAATATTTTCAATAAATAAAAATAAATTCAAACTATAAGTTTGAAAGATAAGATCACAGAACATACAAAGTATAGATTTAAACACGAATTTAAAATAAAAAATGAATATGTTGGGGTTATCAAAAATTCTGATAATAACAACAGACATGAAAAGGGAGATCGAGCCTTACGTGTTAAAAATACATACACGAGGCGATCGCTGCAAATCTGGTTGATTTCAAATGTACTAAAGGAAATACCCGTAAAAATGAATGAAATGATGGGCATAATCCCCACCACAACTTTATATTCAGAATAGGCGAAATAGGCAGCTTCGATGTACATTTCTTTACGTACATCTAATCTTTTCATTCATAAACAAATGTGCCCATGAATGTACATAAATGATTTTTTACACTGTAAATTATATAGGTTATTTTCATTTTATTCAAGATAAATAATTAAAGCAAAAACATTAAAGTGCCTAAATAATTTTTATAAAATCATAAATATTATGAATAAAATTAGTTTAAGAAATGTTGTATTATTTGTGACACTTATATATTAAATATTGAGGTGTAGTTATGTTTATACAGATTTATGAACAATGTATTAAATAAAAAAATGTTTGAAAATATTATAACACTACATATGCTGTAAGCGATGATTATATTTAAGAAATAAAATAATTTGTTTGATAGCTAAAGTGACATATGATTATAGTTCAAACTTATTTTACTGGTACATTGTATGGTTTATTTTCATTTTATTTAAGATAAATAATTACATTAAAAATATTAAAATAATTAAAAAATATTAAAGTATCTAAATAACTATTATAAATATTATGACTAAAATTGTTTTAAAAGATAGAGAGAGAAAGAGTATGAAGCTGCAAGAATGAGTTGATGCAGGTGAGAGCTTTTAAGAATAAGAGAGAAAAACTCGATGCATGAAAAATGGAGAAAGACAGAGGAAAAGAACTTCTGCAAATGCCAAAATAAAACAGGAAGAGAATGAGTGAGAGAGAGAGAGAGAAAGAAAGAGAGAGAGAGAGAGAGAGATCATACGAAAATGAATTAGCGGATTCAGGATAGACATGCTATATCTTTAGATTGAGGGAGACAGAGAGGGGACACGCACGAGAATGAAAGGACGTGAGAATGAGAGTAATAGACACAACATAACTTGGCAGCTTGAGAGTGAAAAAGAAGGTAAGAGCTTGTAAGAGTGAGAGAAATAAACATGTCATTAAAAAATGGTTTGAATATTAATTGTAAATTAAGTACTACAGAAAATTGTGATTATATGAATGTATATTATAAATAAAATAAGTAGATGCTTGTACATATGGATACATGTGTATTTGCATTGCAAAAAACAATTTATCAAATAATTATTTTTTAAATTTAATTTATTATTTGCAAAATAATAAAATATAATTTTTTATAAAATATTTTAAAAAATTATTCGTAAATTTAAATAAATAAATTTTACTTTTAAAAAAAATAAGTGTTAAATACAATTGTATCATTTTTTTAAAAGCGGTATAAATAAATTTTAATTCAATAATTGATACAATTATGATTATTTTCTTGTATTTATATAAATTTACAATTATTGTCAATATTACACAAATGAATTATAATGTTATAATTTGGTCGTACTAAACCTAGCATAGCTCTAAGCATTCATTGTATTCGAAATATATGTACATAATATTGCGTATGGGTTTGTGTTGAAAAAGCTACTTCTGCTCGACCGATAGTCTTTCATTTTTGTGTTTAATTAACAATTCGTGTTTAATTTTCATCTCTGGTCATACGAAGAACCCACTATGCATTTTCTTATCCTCACCATGCTTCCAATGGGCATATCAATGGGCATCCGTAAGAGGCAGCACCTTCTTGCCACCGAATTCTGTGTAAACGCTTTCCTATGCTACCGCACAATCCCCCAATTCATCTCAGAAGAGATACTTAGAGAATGCTAAGGTCCATGTTAAATTTTGGAAACAAACATGGTGGGAGAAATATGTCCTTTCTCTCTCACTAGTGTTTTTATATGTCCTTTCGCACATATAAAAACACTAGTGACCTCTGAAGAGTCCGTGGCTCGAACTAAAAATGTTTATAAGCGAAGTAAAACCTATTGAAAAAAACTCTACCACTACATATACGAAGCACGAGTGTTTTCCTTGTGTATTGCATATGTTAGCCTTTAATGCAATAGGTTTTAAAGCACTTCTAAAACATTTTAACTCGGGACACAGACTTTTCAGAGGTCGACAGAGAAGCTATAAGTGCAAGAAAGAAAAATCATATTTCTCCTACCATCAAAATACTTATATTCAATTCAAACAAGATGCGAATTTAATATATACAAACATGTAAAATGTACCTTTATGTATTATATTAATTTATAATTATATTATTTTTACAAAAAACACTTACTATTAAATTTAATAACTTACCTATAAAAATTGTCTTATTGATCTCCTTATATTTGTGATAAGCACCATTCTTGATTTTTATTATTTAAAATAAAAATCACTTCAATTCCCAGTCACTTTAACACTAATTAACAATATTTACATTCACAATACAAATATTATAACAATATTATATTATAATTAATATTTACATTCACTTAGCAATTCATTTATATAACACGTGTATAATGAGTTATTCACATTCTTCTCCAAAACTGTTATAAGCTTAAAATCTGTTCTTTGTCTACAATTCTTTGAAAAACAATAAAATAATCACATTAATGGGTTAAACAGTGCCAGCATCCGAAAAGAGACATACAGGGTGATATCATTCTATTAAATTTGTCTAGATTATCACTGGCATGGAAGAAATATTAATTTTTATATTGAATGCAATAATATAGTCTATAATTATATTTAATGATTATAAAATTTAAGAAATTTGAAATTATATTGAAGCGGGCATCTTCTGTTACGTCACGATCTTTCTGTGGCCCGTCTGATATATTTGTCGCCAGTTCTCTCATGTACAGTTAACCCTCCTGAGAGACACTAATCCTTAATGATAGAATCAGAGAGTATTAGTAGAGATCATAAGAGAGATCGCTAACGATAAATGGGGCGTTTCGTTACGATTTCAAATAGCCGTACGCTACTAACTCTAGCGGTTGAACAAATCATTCCTCAGTAAGCTGATTAGTGAAACCAAAATGTACGAAGTGGGGTTGAATATACTCATGAAGAAAAATTGTAAGAAGTGGGGTTAAAAATAATCATGAGACAAAATTGTACGTGTTGAAGAAAAACGTCAAATGTACTTTAATCTCATAATTTTTCTTCGCTTAAGAATTTTATGTGTTTATAAATAATTAAGTATATATTTTTTAAAATTAGAAAACAATATAATATAAAATAATAAGTGTACATGTTTTTATTCATTACAAAAATAACAAAATAAATTAAGTTTATAACATGTCATTTATTTACTAAAAATTCTTATTTTTTTTAAATATACAGTTTTACTTGGTTTAAATTTAATACTGAATTAATACAGATATTGCTTATTTTACCTAAGCAATACAAGAATTTGAATAAAATTAAATATTACCTTGAATTATAAATAGTTTGTAAGGATTGCAAATATAAATAATTTTATCCTTTGTCACGTATGTAATATTGCGAACGCATACGCGACGAATAAATTGAACTCGCGTCAGTAAACGTAGACAAAACATTAGGAAATTGCTAATGAGGGAATCGAACGGAGTCGCGAGTAACGTGAAACCCGCGAGTAAGAAGAACTTCTGAGTTCGCCAAATTGTGAAAATTAAAGATCGAAGGCGATGATGAATACGCGGGGTCAATTGAAAGACATTACCAGAGAAAGCTGAGAGAACGATAATCAAGCAGGGACACCAGAGGAAGAATTCGCGGATTTCGCAATTTTCCATACAGCGCAGTAATGGATCAAATAGAGAGAAACGTATGGGGATTCGATTCGGTCTTAGTAATATTGTAGATACATTGTAATCAGTTACTTTTGTTTAGAATATTTATTATAAAAATTCATTGTATTTAGTGGTTCATTTATTATATTCATATAATTTTATTCATATCAACGTAAATAAATATTTGTAAGAATAAATTTAATAAGATGTTATAAATTCTTCAGCACAGCAGTTATTAGTAACTCAAGTTATTGTTTCAAAAGAAAAGTTTTGCTATTTTTATTTATATTTATATTATTAAATTTGTTGCTATAAAAATTTGTTTATATTTATACGAATGAAATGATATGAATAGTATAAATGGACCTTTAAATACAATGAATTTTCATAATAAATATTGTAATCAAAAGTTATTGGTTACAATGTTTCTACAATATTATTATGTTCACTTACAATACATTGACGATGACTTTGGCACTTTTTTTAAATAAGTGACATAAATAATATTACTTTCTTTATATTTTATCATTGGAATTTATATAGCAGTATGAATTATATCTGAAAATACAACAACCATTATATTATAAACTAAAAAACATATTGTACAAATTTACGATAAAACGTTAATTTTATGAATATTAATAAGTTCTCTTAATTTAAAAACTGCTATAGAATTTTCGCTATAATTCTCTTTATTGCGTGGCCCTAGGGAAAGATTCTTCGAAAATTAATAATCACCACTTTTTTCTTTGACGATAAAACAAATATATTTAATAATAATATTGTAAAACAATTGAATACAAGGAAAAGCGAGATATTCACTGCGAAAATCGAACGCAACGTTCACAAGAGGACTAGTCAATAATACTCATGTGGATTCAACGTGAACGAAAACCTTCTGCCGTCGCAAGCTTTTTTAAGAAAAATAAGGCACGCACTGGAATGTCCAAAAAACATAAAAGAGTGAGAGAGAGAGAGCACAAATACCTTTGAAGGCATTATATTTATAAGAAAGATTTTCGCAGTCGCGAGAATGTCGCGAACGTAAACAAAATGTGATCTCTCTCTTTCGGACATTCAAGAGAGCTCATTGAATTCACTGAACATAATATTATATATTTTATATGATTATTATATATATATCAAATATATATGTATATGAATTCAACATTATAATAATATTATGATTTAAGTAATTGTAAACTTTGTACGTACAAGTTTTTTTAATTATAATTAATGTTTTATAAAATAATTATGTTTTTTTTATAATTTTATATATTAAATACATTACAGAATATATTTTAAAATTTGATGGTAAGCACTTTCCATATTTATTTATTAGAAATTTAAAGAGATCCAAATAGATGCAAGGTGAATAAAAACGCGTCTATTCTAAAGTTATTATTATATTATCGACGAATAACATTAGAATAGACTCGTTTTTATTCACCTTGCACCTATTTGGATCTCTTTTATTTTCTAATCATTACAGAATATATTTATTTTTAATTCATATTTATAATTTTACATAATAAATTTTATATTTTTTAAGTGTGTTATAAAATTAATGGAAAAAAAAATTATGTATGCAATACCATGTATACATATACATATATATATATATCTATATATGTTTATGTATATATATATGTATATGTATATATACATATGTAATTTTTTCACAATGGATTTTATAGCATTCCAAAAAAAACTTTCATAATTCATATGCGCCCACCAGAGGCGTTAGCGGCAATGTATAAATGCGAGAGAGAAAGTAGACTTTTTTGACACCCAAATTTGTCACTTTTATTTAACATTGGGTTTATACTTCTCTTATTGATGTTCTTTGATAAGCACTTCAAAATATATTTAAAAAATACTATAAATGTAGATAATATGAAGTACAAGTTAAAAAAACATTCGAGATATTTAGAAGGTTCAAAATAATTTAGTATAACTGAAAAACATTTTTATTCGTAACATTATTAATAACATTATAATGATTGCTATTTTCATGTATTTATAAAAAATATTTTATCATTGAAATGTTAATAATAATCATATTATGATAAAAAATGTATTTCAGTTGCACTAGGTTATTTTCAGCACTCAAAATATCTCAGATGTCTATTTCTTTAACCCTAGTTTATGTATCTATATGTACCTTTTCTTTTTAATAGTTTTTGAACCTCTTTTAAAACATTTTCTTTAATTTTCCATGTGACTACTGGGATCGATGAATCTGCTTCGTAAGTGCGAGAGAAAAAAAAGATATTTTAACAACCATGTGTGTTTCTTATATACAGCATTAAACGTAACATTCCATTGATCTCTGTTCTGTGTTACCAATACTTAACACAATATTTGACCTTCTTTTAGTTCTGTCAGAGATGGATTGGAAGATTGCACGGTAGCATAGGAAAGCTTTTACACAGTATTCGGTGGCAAGAAGGTGCTGACTCTTACGGATGCCTATTGATATGCCCATTGGAAGCATGGTAGGGATAAGAAAAGGCATAGCGAGATTCTTCGTATGACCAGAGATGAAAATTAAACACGAATTTGTAGAACAAAAATGAAAGACAATTGGTGGAGCATAACCAGCTTTTCCAATACAAACACATACGTAACGTTATATACATGTATTTACGAATACATAAAAAAGTAAAACATATTAAACAAAAAATATTGTTTATAAAAGATTTTAAACATAATCATACCATAGTACTTATATTTAAATGTTACAAATAACACAACATTTCTTAAATTAATTTTAGTCATAATATTTATAATTTTATAATAATTATTTAGATACTTAAATATTTTTAATTTACTTATTTATCTTAAATAAAATGAAAATAACCTATACAATTTATACTGTAATAAATTAATTATGTACATTCGCGGGCACATATGTTTACGAATGAATAGATTATAGATATACGTAAGGAAATGTACATCAAAACTGCCTTCTTCCCCTATTATTAATGTCAAAATGTAGTGGAGAATATACCTATCATTTCATTTATTTCTTACAAGCATTTCTTTTTGTACATCTGAAATCTACCAGATTTGCAGTGATCGTCTCGTGTACTCATTTTTAACACATACGACTCGATCTCCCTCTTCATCTCTGGTTCTGTTCTGTGGTATAGCACATGAAGAACCCCTTTGCCTTTTCTAATTCCCTCCATCTTTCCAATGAGAATCCATAAGAGGCAGCACCTTCTTGCTACGGAATTCTGTGTAGACTTTTTCCTATGCTACGACGTAATCTTTAAATACATCTACGGTGCAAAAAAAAAAAATTTTATGTAGACCACGTTTTTTCAGACACTGAATTTAATTATTACCTTAATTTATATTCTATGTTCATAAGATAAATATTAACACAAGATATTTTTTTAGTTTTTATTCAATCAACTAATTATACAACTCATTTTTGTATTTATAATTTTAAATCGAGAAAAGTCATAAATGTAATTATCATAATTTCGTTAAATAAGTATATAATTTGTTTAATTTAAATAATATGGGAATTACAAAGCAGTATTTAAAATATATTGTCGGAGGGAATGTAAATTTAATTGCAGATCCTAATTGTAATATAATTTTTATAACATTAGAATCTCAAGAAGGAAGATATATAGCAGTAGGTGCTTGTGAACATGTATATATTTGGGATCTTCGGCTTGGAGAAAAGGTATTGATAAAATGTGTTTTATCTTTGTGTACAAATTAATAAATATATTTTAATAAATTATTAATAGGTTCAAGTTTTATCTGGAAATGAAACCAATGCAACTTATTTAGCTGCCTCACCCAATAAAAAAGAAATTGCTGTTGGATATGCTAATGGTTCAATTAAAATATTTGATTTAGTATTAAATGAAAATATAAGTACATTTATTGGACATAATTCAGAAATAACATGTTTGGCCTATGATTCTTTGGGTCAGCATTTAGTTTCAGGATCAAAAGTAATATTATTGTGTATAATTTAGTTTCTAATAAATATAGTTATTGTATAAAATTATATTTTTAGGATACTTTTATCATTGTATGGGATATTATTGCAGAAATTGGAATGTGTAAATTAATGGGACATAAAGGTGTAATTACAAAAGTTGCATTTATGAGAAATTACAATTTTGTTATTAGTTCTAGTACAGATACATTTGTAAAATTTTGGGACCTGAATAATGGACATAATTTTAAGACACTTATTGGTCATCAATCAGAAGTAATACTGTGAATCTTCAATTTAAAGAAATTTACAAATTTATTTACATATTACTATATTTTTATAGGTCTGGGATTTTATTTTGACTGAAGGTGATAAATATTTAATAACAGGCTGTAATGATCCTGAATTATATGTTTGGAAAATTTATTTTATTGATGAAGTAAAATCAGATAAAAGAATGGAAATGATTCATTTGAGTGGAGATGATAATCAAGATAATAGTGATATAGTATTTTTTTATTTCAATATAAATACATAATTATTGTATTCTTTCATTCATAAAAAATTGCTTATTTTCAGAAATATTCTTTACGTTGTTCAAAAATTGGTAATATTATGAGAGTTAGCAAGGGACGAATAAATTCATTAACTGTGGATTCATCTGGACATGTAATTGGATGTCATAGTAATGACAATATAGTGGAATTATTTTACTTTTTATCTAAATGTCAAGTAGAATACAAAAAGTCAAAACAGTTAGATAAGTTAAAAATGAAAACAACAAAGTATGCAATGAATAAATGACAGTTTATCAATTTTTTTAATAAATTAATTTTTATTTTAATGATTAATAATAATTTAAAATTTTTGATAATAGAAATGTGGAAAAAAATGTAGAAAAATTGGATCAATTTGAACAAGATACAATAAAAGATAAAATAAATAGATTGCCAATTATAAAAGTTTTAAGTAAAACAAAAGGATTAGACATAATTGTGGGTCGAGGACAAGAATTAAGAGTAAGTTATTTTTTTCTGTTTTTGAGTTTTAAAGATGACAATATAAAAAATATATAAATTTATAATTTATTTATATAATATTTAGGTATGTATTGTTGTCAGTAATAATACTATTGAACTCTATTCTGTAATAATTACAGAAAAAAAAAAAAAACCAAATTGTTTAAGAATACTCGATTCTTATGGTCATCGCACTGATATACGAACTATTTGTTTTAGTTCAGATAATTTAGCTTTTGCAACAGTCAGTACAGACTCAGTAAAACTTTGGAATAGGTATGTAATATATTTTTAAATAATCTAAATAAAATATAATGATGGTGTTTTGTTATTCTAGAGCTACTTTACAATGTTTGAGAACTGTAAACTGTGGATATGCATTAAGTGTTACTTTTGTACCAGGCAATAGACATTTAATAGTAGGCTTAAGAAATGGAAAAATGTTAATTATTGATATTGCATCAGCAGATATTTTAGAAACAATTGGTGCTCATGAAAAGGAATTGTGGAGTATAATTCTATTACCTACTCTGGTAAAATTATTGGGTTATTTTGTTTTTCATTACCAATTGGAAATTACAATTTTATTTGCTTTATTATGTAACTGAAATATTTCTAGAAAGGGATAGTTACTGGTAGTGGAGATAAAACTGTAAAATTTTGGCAATTTCAACTTTGTGAAGACAATATAAGTAATTCCAAAACAAAAATACTTTCTGTTGTTCATTATAAAACATTAACATTAGAAGAAGCAGTTCTTTGTATAAGAATTAGTCCAAATAATAGATTTATAGCTGTAGCATTACTAGATTCAACAGTAAAAATTTTTTTTTTAGATACATTTAAAGTATGCATGTTTTTAAATTATTTCAATATTTTTAAAAATTATTAAATTTGCTTTTTTATACAGAAAGTATTCTATTTTTCAGTTTTTTGTATCTTTGTATGGTCATAAATTACCAGTATTATGCATGGACATATCGGATGATTCTACATTAATTGCAACTGGATCTGCTGATAGAAATATTAAAATTTGGGGCTTAGATTTTGGTGATTGTCACAAATCTTTATTTGCACATAATGGTGCTGTAACAGGATTAAATTTTGTACCAAAAACTCATTACTTATTTTCTTGTGGTAAAGATGGTCAAGTTAAAGAATGGGATGCAGATTCTTTTAAAAAAATCGTTACATTACAAGTATATAAACTAATTATTTTTCTAACTATATACAAAAATTACATTCCTTACTATAAAACGCAGCCTTAATTACATTATAACAAATAAAAGATCCTATCTACATGTAACTAATAATAGTTGTTTAATAATTATATGCTAATATTTTAAACTGATAATTTTTCATTTTTGCTAAGCTTCTGTTTGCAAGTTTAAGTTAAATATAAAAATTAATTGAAGTTTATTATGCAGTGATTCGATTTCATGTAATTGCACATATTCCCATTTAAATAATTTCGTAAATTTTTGTTTTATTAACCATCAAAAACTATACATGAACTATGATATGGGTGGTTAAAATTATTTATAAATAATTTTTATCAGTTTGAATCAGTCTGATCAAGCAAATTATTAGATGTTTTACTTTATTTTCGCGCGGAAGCAGTTGATTAAATAACTAAATAATAAATTATTATATATCTGTTGATGAAGCAAACCTATAACAATGAGCAGACACTATAATTGTAATATTAACATAGTGTGCCTGTTATTTGGTGACTTGTGGTGCATAGGAATAAATTTATGGAACTCACTAAATATGTGAATCCATATAATAGTTACATTTATATTACAAAAATCCGTTTTAATATATAATTGAATGGTCATTTACAATCATTTTACAACATTTATAATATTTTACAATGTTTTATAGTAAATAGTATTGTAACACTTTTTATAGAATAATTAATAATCTAAATTTTCCTTTTTTAAAGCTAACCATTGGAAATAATTAGAAAAATAATTCTCTTGAATGACAAATCAAACGTAAGAAATTTCATTAAATGCTAATTGTTTTGACATTAGAGATCAAAATTTATTATAATTAATAATTTGTCGAAAAAAAAATAAATTAAAACTTAATAATTTAATTAAAAATCCTAAATATTTAAAATGATAAAATACCTAATATTATTTTTCTTGAACTTAATTTAAATATAATAATAGAATAGACAAAAAAATATGATTTACTTCAAAATATTGAAAAAACCTTACCTAATTTCAATATTAATAATACTATAAAAATTATAAAATTAAAAAATAAGGTCCAAGAAAAAATTTTTTTGAAAAATCCTAAATATATCCTTATATATAATCTATAACTTTTATCAGTTACATTTATAATGAATCTTTTATCTATGTAATTTATTAAAAAACTACATATATATATAATCCATATATTTATATCATTAGGGTCATATTGAGCAAGCATATAATTGTGCAGTATCACCTAATGGTGTGTATTTTGCTACTTGTGGTTCAGATAAAATTGTAAGAATTTATGAAAAAAGTTCAGAAATCATAATTCCTGAAGATAAAATAGAACAAGAAAGGAAAGAGCAAGAAAACTATTTATTGACAAGTGAAACAACAATGGGGCGTGATCAAACAAATCAAATACTAGTTACAAACAAAACTACAAATTGTGAAAAAGGAGTAAGAATTTGATATAAAAATGTATTTTAAGTGGAATTAATTTTTTAAATGTTTTATTATTAATAATAATAAGTTATAGATCCTGATTGAATGTAGAGATTTCATTGAAAATACAATGATGTAGTTTGCACCGACGTTTTGACGAGTAGATTCCTTGTCTTTGTCAAATTTTTAAATTATAATACTATAAATTATCTGCATTTTATCATTATAGTATATGAGAATGCTGAGTATTATTTATATTTGACTACATCTTTATGTTTTCAATCAAAATCTACAATTTATTATTATACATGACAATAAAGGGGTATTTTTTTAATAATACTCAATATTTTATTGTTTTATAGGCTGAGCAAATTCTTGAATGCTTAGAAATGTGTAAGTTGTATAATGAAACAACAAATTCACCCTTACCCCTTGTAATGCAGATATATAATTGTAATACAGTCGAACAATTTTTATTAAAAACTATAAAACGAATTCGAACAAGGTAAAATGAATTTTTATTATATTTATATAGTTTATAACTTAATATATTAATTGATGATCATTCAATATATTTAAGCGATTTACATGAAGCTTTATTATTGCTTCCATATTCTGCTGCTTACGAAATTATTAAAATGTTACCTATTCTCTATAAATTTCAATATCAAACAGAAATAATAATCAAGTTAACAATTGTATTAATTGAAATTTATCATTGGCTGATTGTGACAAATCAAGATCTAATGTGTCAAATTGAAGGAATAAAGTTATTTGCCTTAGAAAATATCTATATTTTGAGGGTATAAATTTATTTTCTATTTATAAATATATCTACATAATATTAACATAAAATTTTGAAATATTAATTTTGTAGAATCAAATAGGATTTAACTTGTATGGCATGAGTTTTATGCAACATGTAGTTGAAGAAAAAAATGGGATTCAATTATTTGAAGTAGCTTCACAGAATCAAAAAGTAAAAAAAGGTAAAAAAAAAAGTAAAGAAAAAGCTCTTAAAAGAGGAATTATATTATTGTAAATAATAAAAATATTTTATTGTACTGTAAATAATTAGTATTTTTTTCAATGAATAAGTTTATTGCAACTGAAATAAACTTTAATAAATATCGATTTTTACACAAAACATATATCAAAATTTATATGAATTCCTTACTATTATATCAGTTTTATTATTTAAATTATTGATATTTTTATATTCAAATCTGTATTATTTTGTAAAAATATACACATGAATTTAATTAAATTTAAATTATGTTAAATACAATTGTAAAATTTCTATTTATTTTTTATTATAAAAATTGCTTACATTTCAATATTACTTTATTTATAAATGTCAGTGCATAAGCATGGTACACTGTACATTATACATATATAATGTACAATGTACATGGCGATGTGTACATTGACTTCCACGCATGTCGGCCGCCGAGGAACCGAGACTATATAACACTGGGTGCGATACCCTCGGGATCAGAATTCTTATGGTTTTGTTTCCAACCACACCATTGTTTCTGCATACAATTCCATATAAGCAACCCTCTGAAACATTTTTGTTGTTTACGATTTCGCATCGGCTCTTCCTACAAGGTTCAATCGCTTGCGATTGAGTCTTTCCTTTACTCGCTTGAAGGTATTCTGAAGCACGTGTAAAATTGTGTGCATCTTCCGCCCAAAATCATGGTTCACACTGAACATCGCTTCGTGCGAAGGACTTTTAGCTAGCCGTTCTTAGTCGTTTCCTTACTCTCTTCGAATCGTATAAATATCTGTTGCCTCATTTACGTTCTAGTTGAGCCCTATTCTTTTCGCAAGAAACCGAACCGTCCCAATTTAAATTGCAACGAGACGTGTTCGTTGCTAGAAGCTTCGAGAGGGTTCCTTACCCCCCTTGAAGTTTCACCAGCATTTAGTCCACCATGTTAACTCATGTAACAGTAGACTACGAGACACATGAGGATCCCCGGGAAAGGGGACGACGACGGCTTGGGTAAGTTCATCGCAAGTCCCCGCATTGTTACGCCCGGGCCACTACTTCACGGCAAATCAGCGCTTACGGCTGAATACACATTAGCGTGCACACACCTCCAGCACAGAGAAACCGATATGATGTCGCACCTCAGCTCCCTACTCAGAAGCAGAATCCCTCTGACCTCGATCCTGAGCGCATCATCCTTTCCGCCTACCCTGCTGTTCACGATTACGTGTCAGCAACCTTTAACTGAATTTTTATCGTCGAGTTACCTTAAAAATATAATAAAAATAATAAAATCCTTAAGGTTTACTGTAAGTAGGCAAACCATTTCTTCTGTAGTTAGAAATATTCTGCAGCAAAAAAAATTTGCATCTATTGCAAATTTTCCATTTTCATCCTCCGTCCGGAAGCTTATTTCGTATTGAGCCTTCCTCACATTAAGGGCTCTTCTCCAGTCGCCCTTAGTACACTGCTTCCTGGTATTTTTCTTCATGCTTTACGTTCGATCTTTTGAGATTCGTATACTCCGCCGAAATTACATTTTTTTGTAGATACGTCGTTTTTATCTCGAGCTACATAAAGATTGTTAACTTTCGTGGAAATTGTTTGAAATTATTCAGAACTAAAATATTATAAAGTAATTATTTCGAAATAACTTGAATATTTCAAACAGTTAGCAATCCAAATTATTAACGTCCTGCGTATTATCATTTTTGTCCTTACCCAATTTTATGATGTTGTTTAGCTTATTTTTAATCTTGGAAACAGTATTGATATTATACGTTTTTATTTATTACAGATTTTCTCATAAAAATTCTTTATACATGGTAACAAAATTATGTTGTCGTAGGATTTTTGAAGGTTGTTGTTAATAGAATCATTGTATTTAACTTTTCTCAGTCTATGTTTTAAATATTTGTTGTAGAAGTACACCGGATAATCATTATTATGTAAGATGTTACGTACTTTGTTTAAATTGTCATTGTGGTAACATCTGCTAGATAATAAAATCATCCTGTCTACAAGGTTATATATAATATTTCTCTTTTGGCTCATGGAGTGATGTGAATGAAAATTATAATTCTGCTGGAGCACATCCCTTTTTGGTACCAATTTGTCATTATACGATTTTTTTTTATTATAAATGGTAACGTCAAAGAAGTTCAAACATTTTGACGTTTCTAGCTCATAGGTAAATTGTAGATGAGTATTTAATATCAAATTTAAAGGACATAACGTAGCTTAAAATTTTATCACGATATTTCGTGAGAATTTACCATTAATCCTGTTTTGAAATGTTTTTTTTTTATTCAAATTAATTTTTGTTTTATGTTGCATTGAAAATTAACTCCCCGCGAGTTGTTAATTGGGTTTTAATAAATACTATTTTTATGATTCTTCTTTCTTTTGAAAATACATTAATCTAATAATTTATGTACAAATGAGTTACAATTCAAAACAAATTTTATGAAAACTGTTAATTAGTTAAAAGACAGTAAGTGAATGAATTCATATTTCTGAATTCACCATTCCCTTCCTCAGTTTCCTAAATCACCTTTCAGGTGAATTATTTATTTCATATGCGAATACCAATACCGAATAGTGGTATAGTATCAGGTGGTCTTTTTAAAACCGAGTGGGTGGAGCTATCGAGAAATTTACATTTAGGTCAAGGCTGTTATTTAGTAATAAAACCAATGGTTGACACGATGCCAGACGATACCCTTACATGATACAATTTTATAGTTTAAATTCACTCATATATACGTACAATATAATGACGCGGGCATACACACAAACGATGTACACAATATTATTCACACATTGTTCGTGGAATATAGAGATTTTTGTGTAGGTAACGGACAATACATATATGTAAGCTACCACAATTGACGCTAATTACTAATTCTACATATGCAAGTATGTATTGTATAAACTTGGATGAAAGTTTTATACATATATGTGTGTGTGTGTGTGTATGTATGTAGGCGTTACTTACATGTTCATAATTACGGGCGCATGTCAAATATTCATAGGTAGGAGTTACATATTCATATCAATATATATACATTGTTCTTTATTGAATGAAGGAAGGGGGAATAAAGTTGTACTTATGGTCAGCTGCTCTGAGAAAGGCCAGTGTTTTTGTTCATCACTAAACAAACGTTTGCCCTGAAAAGGGCCAACGACACGATTCTGATTTGCAAGCGTCTAGTTTTTAAAAAACCAGCTCCATATTTTTTTATTCATCGCTACATATCCTTAAAAAACCGATATCATCATTCCTACTAATCATGTTTACTATTATAAGATCCAGCGTTAGTTGCCCTGAGAATGAAGCAAGCTTTTTGATATTGCAAGACTGAGTCATGGTATTTTTGGGATTGTGGAACAGAAGCCACTAATCCGGACTGCCTTGCGGATACTCTGACTCGCCAAAGTCAAGTAAGACCAAGGAAAAAGGAAAATCGCCAGATCTAATATAAAACCACTCACTTGACCGAACCAAAAACAAATGAAAATATCCAAAATAAGATAGTATTGGTCGTTTTAAACGTAATCAGAGTAGCCACAATATTGAAAACAAAAACCTAACGCTACTCATACACAAATTACATATATCAATTAAAAAAATTTAAAGGGACAGCGATTTCATATTTCCAAAATGTGAAGCAATATTTGAAAGTTATTTGAAAGGACAATTATGTACGATGAATAAAAAATAAATATTTTTGTGAAAAAAATGTATAAAAATATTAATTTTAAAATATAATTTATTTGTACCTGATTATTTTTATTTATTAGCGGTCAACTATTTAGTAAGGATAAAATCGAATTAATTTCACCTAGATGAAATCTAAGTGATATATAATATATTATATAGTTAAAAGAGTCATATTGATATAAGGTCAGTAAAAATTATCAGAACCCATGTTCGATATAATCCGATATAGAATAGATTATTATTAAAATAATCGCGCAAAACTCCCATATGTTTATATATATTCACATTTTTTTAAACTGTACTTAAAAAATTAAAGGATATTATATCTGAAAATGGCTAAATCTTTTTTTAGATACTACTAATATTTTAAAATTATTATGTAAGTAATAAAAAGATGCAGAAATTATGCACAAAGTTGTTTTTTTAAACAATAATCTGTTGGAGTTGTGATTCTCGTATACTTATAAATATACGGAGTTTTTGAATTTGTACATGAAAATTCAAATGTTTCAGTTGCTGAAAAATGTTTAAAAGTTTTTCTAAAACATACTAGATAAAAAATATGTTTCAACTTATCAATTGCATTTTTAAAATTGTATTTCTAGACAAGTATTGTATAAGATTTTGTTACAAATTAAAATTATAATGCTGTGTATATCTCTGAGTATGAAAAAAAGAGAGAAAGAGAGAAAGAAAGAGAAAGATCGTACGAAAATGAATGAGCGGATTCGGGAGTGTGAGCAAGGGAAATAGACACAATATAGCTTCACAGCTTGAAAGTGAGAAAGAAAGCGAAAGCTTGGAAGAATGAGAAAGATAGATATGTCATTAAAATATAGTTTTAATATTAATTGTAAACAAAGTTCTACAAAAAATTATTATTAAATGAATATATAAATAGTAAAGTAAATGGATGCTAATACATATTTATGCATGTGTATTTATATTGCAAAAAATAATTTTTCAAATAATTACATTTAAATTTAATTTCTTATTTGAAAAATAATAAAATATAATTTTTAATAAAATATTTTAAAACATATTCATAAATTTAAATAAATAAATTTTGCTTTTTAAAACAATAAGTGTTAAAGACAATTGTATTATTTTTTAATAAGATTGAATATAAAAAGAACACGGTATTGGTAAATAAATTTTAATGTAATAATTTATACAATTACGATAATGTTTTTGTATTTATATAAATTTTTTTCGTTGATCATATGAAGAACCCGGCTATGCCTTTTCTTATGCCTACTATGCTTCCAATAGGCATATGCGCATCCGTAAGAGGCAGCACCTTATTGTCACCGAATCCTGTGTAAACGTTTCCATATGCTAAGGCACAATCTCCCAATTCATCTCTGGTCGTACATAAAACTATTACTAATAATTGCAAAGTCTTTATCATAGAGCACTTACAGTATGTTAAGCCCCATGTTAAATAGAAAAAACAATTATGAATGATAAAATATCTTCTTTCTCTCATACATAGGATGACACTAGCCATTCTGGTGGATCCATGCCCAATTAAACAAATTCTTGTAGTACTATAAAACCTATTTAAATAAAATGCTATGTACATATATATGGACTACGGGTACATAAAAAGTTATATTAAAATATTTAGAAATTGTACTTAAGTTAGTAAACTAAAAACATTTTTATTTTTAAATGATTATAATTTATATTTTTATAAAAATAGATAGTAAGAAAAATCATTATAATATAATTTTTAATATTTTTTTTATTAAATATTCCTGAATAAATGTAAAATTATAATCATACAAAATTTCAAAATATTTTGTAGTTTTACTAAATTGAGTACAGGTTCTTAGTATTTTAATATGGCTTTTCGCGTACCCGAAGTTCATATATTTGTAAAATTTGTTTTTTTAATAGGTTTTATAGCACTAAAAAATTTTTTTTATATGCTTGAAACCACCAATAATACAATGAAAGAAAATGAATTATTTCATCCGCCATGATAAATTAAATTAAGTAACATACCTGAAAGTGTTATTCTGTAACACTTTAACTTTTAATTTTAATTTTTGCATGTGCACTAATGCATTTCACACATTTTTTCGAAAAGAACATTTTGCATTGATATCCGAATTTCGAGAACAATAATATAATCATGTGTACCCATTTATAAGTATGACTCGTGAAGGGTGTAGGGGAATATTTGTATGTTTTCTTTCATGTTTCGTTATATTTTTATAATTTTAAAAGAAAAATAAGTTTTTTAATTTAACACAAATATATGTAATAAAATTACGTGTAATCAATGAAAAATTAAAATATCAAATATTGAGAGTGCAAAGCTCTAATTTTTATAGTTAAGATTGTGCCAGCACCCTTTGTCACCACTTTTCCCATTTAAACTTGGATCCCTTTGGTTTTTATCCATGTTTATTTAAAAAATAAATAAATATAAAAGAGTTGAAATTGAATACATAATTTTAACGTATAAAGCTAATTTGTCAGAAACAGTAGCTAACAAAAAAAAAAAAAAATCAATAAACGCAATAATCATTGCTTAGATCTGGTTTATTTAGTTATAATCGAACATATGATAAATTCAATATATATATATATATATTTATATATACGATTTTTTTAACAAAAACGGTCTTATGCTATATTCGATTTTATTTTAATTTGTATTGTATTTTTGATACTTTATATTTTACGTAATAATATAATATAATATTATTGTATAAAAATAAGTTTTTACCTACATCCATAAAATGATTTTTCATGGTTATTTTTGTAAGCTTAATTATTGACAATTTCTGAAAACATATTTATTTTCATAGCCAACTTCATAATTTGTATCATATATTAAAAAATTTTAGCTTATAATTATAATTTATTAACAAAACAGCTGTTACAAAATTGAATTAAAATTCAAATATGATGTATACAATATATTTTTTACACGTTGTGTAAAAAATTATATATCACGTAATAAATCACCGTTAAAAAAAGGAAAAGTAGAAATAAATTATTAACATAGAGATAGAGAGAGAGAGAGACATAACAGCAAGTGAGTGGTAAGTGAAAATAATAGTTGAGGGTACGCTATGTGATCTAGTTTGATCAATTTACAGAATTTACAGGTCTTGTGCTATTAGTACAGATCGTACATGATTTGAAAGTAAATTAAAGAAGAAAATATAATATGTAGTATCGTGAATTTAATTAAATGTAGATTCAATAATAAAAATGCATAAATTAAGATTACCTGTCAAGGTCGAATTGCCTGCTGCTTTAACAAGGTATGGGAAAACCTAATTACCTAACTACTTCTATATCTGCGATTGATAACATTTATCATTTATCTACGCTTGTATATAAAGCTTTACGTTTTCATCGTTTAAGTTTCTTATTTTATCTCATTAACTGATTTTTGTATATAAAGTTTTTTATTTTTTACAACTTGGTTCACACATCTATGATATTTAATAATTAGATACATCATAATTTTTGTTTTCTTTTAAAACGAAGTAGAATATGAATTATTTTAACTTAAAAATGCAAATATACATTATATTAATATTTAAATTTTATTAAATAATAAATTTATCAAAAAAAATATCATGCTTAACTTATTATATTACTTATCATTTACTTATCTGTGGTATTAATGATTTTTAAAATCAAATATACGATCTTTTTCTATAATTTGTTAGAAATTAATTTGTACTAATTATTCATTCATAAACATTTAATACTTACAGTTTTCTCTTAATGTTTATTATTAATTTATAGCAGAAAGAATCAGGAAATCATTTTATTTTTCTATAAACATAGTAAATTTTTATATTTAATAATTCTAATATGTAAGTGTATCGCTAATCAAAATACATATTAATAATTTTCACTTAAATAAAATTATTTTGATTTCTTAATTACCTTTTAATTTCTTAAATTTTACATTAAACAACTATTTGTCGATAAATTTCTAATTTTAATTAATTTTATTAATTAATATTTTTATATAAAAGTTACCAAATTTTAAACTTTTTAATTTAAATAATAAAGTATTTAAATGTATAATTTTCAAATAATACTTGAATTTAAGAAGCAAGAAATACTGATATTAAATTATAAAATTTGATTTCAGATATTTTAAATCATTTAATAATTACAAAAATTAATGTATTTAATTAAATAGTAGTAAATAATTTTTATTTTTAGAATGGTATTAGATGCTAAAACTTCAAGTCTTCACAGTGATTATGGAAGTTTTGATAAATCATTAGGAAGTGAAGAAGGATTGGATAAAAATATTGAAGCTGCTGCTACCGATGGTAACAGTAGTGAAATGGTACAATCTAGTGATGTTTATCAAAGACAACCATTACTTCCTGATGCACCAGTTAGAAATAAAGATAAATGGAATGGAGTTGGATCTAGTTCAGATTATTACGAAGATGAAGATGATAAAATAGTTTGTTTGGCTCATATTACACATTCAGGTATGCCAAATGGATCTGGAAATGGTATTATTAAAATTGATATACCAGCTCCACTGAGAGAAGAACCTAGATTTCCAAAAGAAAAATGGAAAACATTTCTTGGTATTTATATTTTTTACTAAAACTAGAGATATAAATATAAAAGGTATTTCTATGAGTTATAATGTAATTTTTATAGCATTCCTATTTATGGTTGTGAATTTTATATTAACTACTGCTTCACTTGCTATGGTACATGAACGAGTACCTGATCGAACAATATATGGTCCTCTTCCAGATGTGATTCTGGATAATATTAGTGCTCAAGACTGGGCTCTTAATGTATCTGAAATTTTGATTATGATAATGTCAAATTTAGCCATGATCTTTATAATTTTTCATAAACACAGGTACTATTAATAAATGATTATTTATTAATTATAATAATTATTTCATCTATATAATTACAGGTTTATAGTAGTAAGAAGAATATTTCTATTGATGGGATTATTGTATATGATGAGAAGCATTACAATGTATGTCACTGTTCTTCCAGTGGCTAGCAAAACTTATTATTGTAGTCCCAAAGCAAATAACACAAGTCCATATCTTGTAACAAAGCGAGTTCTTCAACTCATCTCTGGTTTTGGATTATCAATTAATGGCAAGCACACTTATTGTGGAGATTATATTTATAGTGGACATACTGTTGTTCTTGTTCTTAGTTACCTAATTATCAAAGAATGTGAGTACATATTAATCCATAACTTTTCTATTTCTTATCATTTTGCAAGAAAAGTAAATTTTTATATATTTTAGACTCTCCAAAAAAATGTCATCCAGTTCATTGGCTTGCTGGAATATCATCAGTTGTTGGGGTAATCATGGTATTAATTTCCCATGGCCATTACACTGTAGATATTTTAATTGCATATTATGTTACAACTCGATTATGGTACATTTATCATACGATAGCAAATAATACTCAATTAAAAGTAAGTATTCACTTACCTTAATCATTTTTGCTAACTAAAATATAATTTTTATATTATATAAGATTAGATAAAAAATGACAATATTCTTTATTTGTAGCAGTATGGTCCAAATAACTTTTTTGCTCGACTCTGGTGGTTTCCAATATTTAAATATTTTGAAAAAAATGTTAGTGGAACTATACCACAACAATTTGAGTGGCCTCTGCCTTTACCTAGAAGATTACTTGCCAAACATCCAAATAGAAATAGTTAATATTTGTTTCAGTTAAATGAAATTCCACAGTGATATTTGATGTACATATTTAATTAGGTTTATGATATGATATTTCTTTAAGAATAACAGTTACGAAAATGATTGCTTTTTATTAAATTATGAATTAACTAATGAAGAAATTTTTTTGAAACAAATAATTTAATACTATATTATATAGGTAAATGTCTATAAAAATCAAGAATTATGCTCTATTAACCGTTGTACAAAACGGTTCTGTTGTTTTCATTTAATACCTTGTTTCTTTATTTTGATATTGTATTTACAGTAGTTAAAATATATAAATTGAAACATAAAATTCATGACAAAGTTTTTTAACGAATGAGTTTGATTAATCTTGAATATTACTAATAATTAAGATTAAAAATTACTAAAGGTGTTAATTTGGATTTTTATTACAAAACATGTATTGTGATTAAGTAGTTAATTTATATATATATATATATATATTAATATTAAATATTAATAATTATCGTGTTCTATATAAAATGAAATTTATAACTGAGTTCACCTAATTTTTTTTCATTAACAAAACAGTCCTATGTAATTAAATAAAAAAGAAATTAATTGATTTAAAATTAAAAAATAAACAAATTGTTAAATTGAATGAAAGTTTTTTACATTTTAGTACAACAATCATTATGCTAATTTATTATAAAATATTTTCTTATTATTATGATAGAAGATATGAAAAAATTTCTTAAATTTCATTTTGTATATAATCGATATGGTAAATTTTTTTTTAATTATATTTTAACATTACTTTTTTTTATATATAAAAATATGTTTGATAAGTTACTTAAAAAGTATATTTAATACCAATAATTGATTTGAAATTATATAGAAAATGAATTTTTAATATAGCTAATATTTTTGCTTGCAATAATTATAAAAAATGTTTCAGAAAAATATACACATATAAGATAATGTAATTTACAATGAGAATTACTTGATAAAACCAATGTAAAAATACAACTATAGCTTTTATATTTAAAAATAAATACAATTAAGAATAATCTACTTATAATTTTTGAATTTAAAACACATTTATATTTATAACAAAATGTTTATATTTTATTTTACTTTATTTTACCATTCTTATGTTATCTATGTTCATAAATACATTATTAAATGTATCTTACATAAGAAGATTTATCTTAAAATATTTTTATATGTTAATAAAAATGACTTCCACTAAAGAACTAAACTAATATTTTTAAGATTAAAATTTACGAATGAATTATGTTTAGGTATAAATAAATGTTATGTATATATTAAATAATTAATAAAAAATATAATATGACAAATTAAGTAAAATGTAATTGTATGGTTTATCTATAGGTATAGAATTTAAATAAAAAAAAAAATTTTCTAAAATGTAGAGATATATCATTGCTTTCTATTTATCTGTTAATGTCTGCATTGATTTATCATTGACTAAATCTGTTATTATTAAAATCAAATTACTTTATTACAAATAATTATATAATGATCATATTTATGGTATTAATTATATTATCATCATTGTATTTAAATTAAATTAATTCAAATTCATTTTGAAAAACTTTGTTTAATTATAATATAATAAATATTCCAATATTTGTTAAAAAATTTTAATATAAAGATGTGAAATTTATTTTTTAAATATTCTTTATATTCATTTGTTTTTATTTATGCAAAAAAAATCAATTTTTTTAAAAATAAAAAAAAATATTAAATTTTCTTTTTAAAATATATAAGTATATACTAAATATTAATTATTAATAAATAATATATAATGAGTGGGTGTTCTTTCTAACTCTGGGAATAATCTATAATATATAACTATAATTCTAATATAAAATATTGAAAAAATTTTGTGATTTAATAAATAATATTAAAATACAAGTTTTGTATAAATAAAAAATAATTGATAGAATATAAATATTTTTTTTTAAAAAGATAACAATATTTACATCTAAAATATACCAATTTGTGAATATACAATAGTTTATAAGAAATATTTTATTACAGTATAATCCTTTTTGTTGCAATAATGTATATAAATTGATATACTTTTAAAAAATGATTTCTAATGTTATAAATTCAACTTTAAATCTTAATGTAAAAATACAAAAACAATACATTTTATGTGTATAAATTACAAAAATAAAATAATAATAAGAGAAATAATGAATTATTACTCTTCTTATCATACACTCAAATGTAAACTATCAATTGTTAATAATAATAAATATAATAAAAATAAATATCTAATTTTTATGAAATACTTTAAAAGACAAATCTTATCTAAATATCTCAAAAAATTCTAATAAATCTGGTTTAACATAATTTTTAATTTTATATACAAATTTAATATGAAATTTACAATTTCTTATTTTTGAATAAAATAATTGTAATATAATATATATATATAAAATTTGTTCTCGTTTTTATTCTAAATAAAGTCATTTGATTGGTTTAAATAAAAATTTTAAAGCATTGTTTTATAATCAATTACTTGAGAGAATATTAAATGTAATTGTTATTTTTTTCTGTTCTTTAATAATTAGTTCATAATTATAATAATAGTTTTATGTTCATTACATGATATCCATTAATAAAAAAAATCAAAATAAAAGAATTAAATCATTTAAAATCATTTTTTTAATATAATCTGAATAATATTATAAATTATTATAAATATAAAATAATAGAATAGAATTTTTAAACAAATTTCTCTTGCCATCTATAATTTTCAAAATTACGTATATGTTGACAACTTCAGATTTAAATACTTGAATTTTAAAAACAATTTGTTTTGATAGTCAATTTCAAAATTTTAACTAGAAAATAATATTAAATTATTACAATTAAATACTAATAAATATAAAATATTTTTTAAATACTTCTAGAAAAAAATTTATGAATAAAATAATATGGAAGAGTAAGTATATTAAATGTACTACAGTTATAATATATATTTTTATGTATTAGAAACAGTATATTAAATTAATTAGAATTGATAGAAATTGGTCAAAATAAAATATATGAAAGTGTAATATATAGAATGTTTTATAGGAAACGAAAGTTCATAAAAAATCAAAGAAAAAATCTAGGGAAATGGAACAATTTTCTAATAGTGTCTCCTGGGCAAGCTATTCTTCGAGGTAACTATTCAATCAATGACAAACATTTTAAAATTTTGAGTCGAGGTAGGCAAGCTACTGCAAGTGCAGCTGTCGGTATTGCGTATGCCCACACGGTGGAACCTCGAAATTGGACAGCAAACCTTATCGACCGAATTCTAGATGATGGTGATAAGCTTTTTCGTATTAGTCAAGCACATTATCGAGTTAAAGACGATGTTTATATGACTTCAAATTTATTGGAGCAGCAGTTCTTTGCTGGAAACTATAAATATAAACTATGTATTAACGTCGGTATAATTCATGGCAAAGTATTTAGCGAAGATATGGATACTCCGAATCTTAAGCAAGGACTTAATGTGTTTCTAAATAATTCGAATTTCGGAATTCTCACTTGTCAAGGTAATAATATACATAATCACTTTTAAATATTTTCTTCATATTCTTTTATTTGACAACATAATAGAACTTGTAAGAAACTTAGAAGTTCTATCAATTGCTACAAAATATCTTGAATGTTAAATCATGTATTAAAATATATTTTTAATAATATATTTTACATTTTAATTTTTTATTTTGAACAATTTTTTTTATATATACAAAACATTATTATTTGTTATTAAGTGTATCATATTAAAATAGAACATTCAGTTGCTATTTGGACATATCAACATTGTGAATATTTTTATTTGGATCCTGCACCTGTTGATGAACAAGGAAAGAGAAATTATTCCGGTTTTGCATGCATCATTCGTGTTCCTGACATAGAAATTATTTTTAAACTTTTTACCCAAAACT
This sequence comes from Eupristina koningsbergeri, assembly GCA_018907245.1. Taxonomy (NCBI): domain Eukaryota; kingdom Metazoa; phylum Arthropoda; class Insecta; order Hymenoptera; family Agaonidae; genus Eupristina; species Eupristina koningsbergeri. The sequence goes on from JACCHV010002976.1 coordinate 1,512,047, forward strand.
TAAAATATAAAAATGATTTTAAATATTCTATAGATAAAATTAATGTAATGAAAATAGAAGCAATTAACCGAGAAAAATATAATTATGAAAATGCTCACGACATAATGACAAAAAAAAAAGTCATACAAAAGTTCTCTGATGTTAATGAAATGATAATAAATTGCACAAAAAATGATAAGAATATAAATTCTGAGATAAAAGACACGAAAATAGTTCAACAACCGATTCGGAAAATTCCATTAACGATTGATATGACAAATGATACAATTGAAGCGAATTTTAGCCAAATGCCTTTGGTAAACCAAAATATCGTAGATAAGAGATATACGTACAATGAAATTGATGTAAATATTCCATCAGTTTTTAAAACAGTATTAACAGATTCAGAAATAAAGATATTACACGGTTGGACGCATGACGCTAGCGATTTTTACAAAGGCAAAGGTGAACAGGCTATTGCTAATTGCGTAATAGCCATTGCTATGAAAAAAATGTTCCCTGTGAGGACTTGGTTAAGAAAAACACTTGATGATATTCTTACGATAGGTGATGACATATATACACAAGTTAAAGCTCAAAAGCCGAATATTAAAATTATGACCGCTGCAGATTTAGATGATATTCGATTCAAGGTATTAAATATAAAATTTGAAATATATTAGAATTAAATAATAAAATCAATTATGTATTACAATATTTGTATAAAAATAATTTTTATTTGTCAATATGAATAAAATGATCAAATAATTTTAATATTAAAAAAACCTAAACAAATACTTTGTGATCAAATATAGGTGTTCTACATGTAAACGTTTATAAATAAAAAATACATATTTATATATTAAATCATTAAAAGATTATATTATTAAAAAATATTAAAAGATAAGTTTATAAACAATAAATTAAAACAAAATTTTTATAAACAATTTTAACTTTTAAATTATTATATGTAACTTAGATTTATAGTATTTTCAAGCCTGGATTAAGGGATCGTAATGAGCTTCGACAGTCAACCGGAGGTTTAAGGCTAGAACACGCGCATAGGCATTAATGGGAACAATTTCTGTCTCCTTTAAAATCTGGAAGTTTCGAACAATACAGAGATAGTTTTAAAAGAATCTGAGGGTTCTATTATAGGTTTTTCGAAGGATATTCAAATTTTTTGAGGTCCTCCATATAACGAGGCCGTAGGAAGCTATGTTGCAGATAATGGACATGAAGGCATGTAGCTTAAGTCGAGAGCAGACACTGGGATTTTTATAGAATAGGAAGAGAAGAATTTGATTCGTTAAGATCTTATATCTGATATTCTGGACTTGTGTGTTCTAGGTGAGAGATCTGTCCAAGCAGGTTCCCAGGTATTTAACATACAGGGACTAAGATATAGGACTTCTATGGAGTTTAATGTTGAAGAGAAATTTTTTTCTTGAAGAGGATAGCCTGGGATTTTTGGGGTTGATTAGGAATTTCCAGTCTAGCAGCTATTTGACAAGACACAGGAGTGATTTTATTAATCTCGATTACAGATTTAAGGTGCCGACTTGAGTCAAGAATGGTGAGGTCATCGGCATATTGGGCGATAATGAGTGGATCAAGATTGGGTAGGTCACTAAAGTATATGTTAAAGAAGACTGAACCAAGTTTTGAATCCTGAAGAACTCCGAACAAAATTTTACTTTAGAAAGTACGCCACCACACCTTACTTGGAGTAATTTTAAGTCAAACTACGACCTAGCGATACTTATGCGATATGAGGACAAGTCTAAGGTTATTATTTTCAAAATGGCCCCGCTGTGTCAGACTATGTCGAACATCTGCCTGATATCCAGGACCAGCATGGCTGAGCTGTATTCGCATTTATATCTATCAACGATGAACTCGGAAATTCTCTGGAGCTGGTGTGTGGAACTTTGCTTGAACCTATAACCGAATTAGAAAAAAGGAATGATCTGTTTTTGCTCAGTGAATTTGATGATTCTAGGAGAATGATCGCTTCGGACACTATTGATGGAGGAGAGGAAGGATAGGTTTGTAGTTGGAAGGATTAAATAGAATTAATTTTGCTTTTTGAAATTCAGATGATAAGAGCTCTTTTCCAGCATTTAGGAATGAGCTGCAGGAATTGTGAAATAAATAGAAAAAGAAGAACATTGTTTTTTAATAGTGTTAATACAGACAGATGCTTTGTCCTTATCGGCAAAGATTAAGAAGCGCTTTGAAAACAGCCCTGAATATACCAATGACGACTCGCCTGTCGAATAGCCAAAATTCGTGATTATACCAAATAGCATCGGAAAAGTATAAGATTTGCAAGACAAAAATATTTTTTTTTTTGATATTTTTCATAAATTATTGAATTAGGGTAATTATTTATTAATATTTATCGTATAATTTTGTATTTTACTTATACTTCATTATATGATTAAAATAACTTAAATTTTTAGAAATTATCACTATTTAAACTTTTACCAAATTTAATATTGATAAGATAAGGAAACTATCTTTAAAACAATGAAAATTAGTATGAAAATGTATACCTTTATTTATAAGTCTACATCGGAATAAAAAAAAAAAATTCGATATTCCAATGCTTTGGAAACGCTGTAGTGACGACCAACGTGGCAATCGAAAATTAGCCTTTCTTTGCTAACGTGTATCCTTATACGTGATCAAGAGATCAACAAATCACGTATAAGGATACACTCGTCATGCAATCTGAATCGTACCACTCATGCACACTAATTTTAACGATAATTTACAATGAAAATAGAAACGCAACGTAGTAGATAATAATTTTGTACAGAAGTGTCCCGGAAAGTAGCTAGATGCTAGTGACGCTCAACAAATCGGCAGGTAGCCTAGGCTGCCGCGTTTGCTTGGGCATAATGAACTTGGGCTTCTATAGGTTTTCCCTATCAAGAGTATTTTTCCCCAGGTGTATTATATGTGTTTCGCACCATGGTAAGAACTCGATAATAACCCGAATAGTCACTATATTAATCCTTAATGATAAATATAAATTGTGCTTCACATTTATATTATCATTAATTTTTAAATTAAACATATTTTTATTATGAAAAATAAATATTAAACATAAACGATCTTATTATATGCATTAAATATACATTATTTTCAGGGAAGCTTAAATTTATTAAATAATTGTTAGCAAGTTAAAATATTACATACAATATGAATTCCATTTTATTAGAAAATTAACAGTTTAAATTAGTTTAATTTGTTAATTATTTGAATAATTTTGTTTAAGTTTTAACAAAAGTATAAAATAGAAAGTTTTTTTTGGAGAAGTACCTTAAACAGACTCAAATTTAATTAAGTAAAATAAGACAGGATAGCTTTGGTACACCAGCCCTCGCTCAAAGATAAGCCATAAGACAAGTACTAAGGTCAAAGCCCGTTGCACACTATGTATTTTATACTTAATATATACGTATAAAGTATTGATTAAAGAATTATTGTATAAGAGTTATGTATGTGTCTATCTTTGTTTAATTGAATCCCCTCGCTTAGTCGCAGGCTGTCCCTCTTCCACTCAGATCAGTAACTAGACCATTTAACCGCCATAGTCTTGTTAATCTGTGTTACATCTCTGAGGCAGTTTTACAAGTCGTGAGGAGAGTTGAAGATTTAATAATGAAAAATGTAGAATTTTTAGATGGGTCTCTTCTCTCCTAATTTGTTGTCGAGCCTCATCTCAATTAGTAAATCACTGTTTTCATGGGTAAGAGATGTACTTCTAAAAGAATTAGTTAAGAGAAACCGATAATCCCTACTTCTCACGGCAGGAATCGTAACAGTAAATGGTCTAGGAGATCCATTATTGAGAGTTAAAAGAGTTACTCGAATTGAGTGTACCCCAATTGTATGTTTTACACTTGATTTAAAGGTTTAACAGAGAATTATGTTAGAGATTGAGAATATTTAGATATATTTGTTAAATTCTGTAAAAGGAGCACATACAGTATCCTTTACTAGTTGTATGTCGATTTTTTTGATAATCTGATGTATGTACTAAAACTTTGTTTCTTTTAACTGCTATAGTCCAAGGTAGGAGTGTTCCAAATAGCTTGTCATATTATTATGAATACAAGACAGTACCAAAATCGGTGCTCGGTAGTATTTTGGTCGACCTGGCATTTGAACTGGGTGTTAATTAGTTTAAAAATGGTAAGATGGTAGTCCATTCTTTAAATCCCATGAGCTATCTAGTCATTATTTGATACCTCGTCGATTCATATTTTATGTAGATTTTATGTAGTCCTGAAAATCGTACGAACATGTTACGATATGTAAGTACAAAGTACAAAATATTAAAAAGAAATGAACTTTGAACTCCCTCTCGAACTTGATGTGCAGTTCAATATTGTGTAAAAAACTTGTTGTATACAATCAAAACAATGAGAACATCAAAGAATATCCGTCAAAAGAAGCAGAGTATTGGAGGCTCAGGAAAATCGAGGGGTGAAAGAAAAATGTTAAAAAAAAAAAAAATGGATGATGATGGATGATTTTTTGCCGTTCTATTTCCCACAAAACCTCAGGAAACTTAGCTGTCCAGTCGACGGACTTTGATGTAATCTTGGAAATAAGTTCAGTTATTCCTGGTTCATTACGCATCAAATCTTTTATATTTTTTTTGCTAACGCTCAGGCGTCAAGCAGGAAACAGTATTGAACGGGATTTAGAAAATGCTGGCGTGTACCCACACTGTCGAACTGTACGTCTTACTCTGTTTCTGTGCATAACGGGATTCGTAAACATATACGAGCTCCTTTCTTTAAACTCGTTCACATCAACAAACAACACAAAAATGTTCTTATGTTTATTTAATTGCATATCTACTCCATTGGGAATCCCAGCGTGTTTTTATATTTAAGAATTATATTTTTTATTATATACAATAATGTGAATTCTGTGTATATGAAAGAAAATTCATATACTTGTTATATGTAATCTAAAAAAAAAGTGCGGAACAATATTAAACAATAATAAAGTGAAAATCGACGAGATTAAAAGAGCTCGTTAGAGATAACAGCAATAAAAAATGTTTGCATATTCCATTTTTAATCATAGAAAATACAATTTTAGTTACGCATAATTTATCTGATAAATGATGACGTTTTTCTTTTTTTTTTTTTAAATTGAAAAGTCACGTCGAGATTATTAGTCAGCTTTTTCCATCTAGTGGAAGACATCTAAGCTGTTAGAACCTTATTGAAGAATACAGCTTAGTAAAAACATCTATATTGTATTTTTTTAAATGTATATGAAGTTACGCTAGTGTGTTTAAAGAACTTCGTACTAATAAGCCACACATATAATACTTACAGTTTTAATATTGAGAATCTTAAAAAAAATATTCAAAACTGTTTAGAAGTTTCCGATAAAACCTCTCTTTTTTTTAAATTTTTTGCATTTCAAATATTGTGCATAAAAATATAATTTTTTTAATCGATATAATTATTGAAATACCTACTTTTAATGCAATTAACACATATAATTTATAATATTCAATAATAAAGTTTATAAAATAAAAATATCATAATATATCTTAAAAACATATGAAATTAGTATAGTTATAGGATACATTTAATTAGATTAATAAATTAAAAAAGATATTTTGTTTTCTATAAGCTTGGAGACATCAAATTACTTATTGTGGTAGACTTATTAACTGTAATAGGTACAGTTATTTCAAAAGATCACACTGTTTTAAATATGAAACAAGGCTTACAAGAATTTTTTATCCATAATACTGATGGTATATTTGAATGCTCAACAACGTCCGTTGGAATATGGATCGAGGATAATTATTATTATTTATTCGATTCTCGATCTTGTGATGCAGTTGGTTTACACACCACTATACTAGAAGGTGATTAAAATAACTTTAATATTATTTTAATAAAATAATTAAAATTGTAAAATTTTAAACTTGTTTTTAATTTAATATTATATTTATGTTAATGTATTTAGTATTATTAATGTAACAATTACATTCATTCTCTAATGCTTAATATTTCACTTTAAACAACTTAAATAAACTCACAATATATCAATATATAATTAATATTACTATACATTTATCCATGTATGTAAATGTATATGAATAAAGGTATTTTTATATAATATAAATATATATATATATATAATGTTTTTTATATTTAAATAAATTTCAAATCCAAGTGAGGTGCAGTGAATAAAAATAAATTATTCAATTATTTTACGCTTACGTTTTGGCAAGATATCCCTTGTCCTTATCGAGGCTAATTTATTAAAAAAATTTTTACAATTAGTACATATATATATTTAATGTAAACATTATTTAAAATCACCTCAATTTATACGATTCGACAACGTCATAGACTACGTTATGATGTTATTTTTTTCATGTTAAGGATCATGATATTTAATATTTAACTTTTGAGTGTCCTCATATCGAATTATTTTAGTATTATTAATTTTAATGTATAACATTTTAAGAATTAACCGTCTTTCGAAAATAGTTTCTTTATCGAAAATATCAACGTTATGCCAATCTATATCATTGTTGCACTCATAACAATGTGCCGCCACCCTCGATGTATTGCTATTATCTTTTTAGTATTCATTTATCCTTGTTTTTAAAGATAGTTTTGTCTCATTAATGTATCCCGAGGAATAGACTTTACATTTAATTTTGTACACAACTTTTTCCTATTTTTCAGTTGTCTCCTTATCTTTTATAATAACTGAGTCTAATTTATTAATTATATTTCGAATTAAATTTATTCCATACTTTTTAATCTTTAATGCATATTCTGAAAAAAATTTTTCAAAATATAATAAAGATATGCAAGTATGAAATTTGTCAGTGTTTTTATTGTTACAGTTATTTTTATATTCTTGCGTTCTTAGGTGTTTTTAAATATATTTTTCAATAAAATTATCAGGGTAGTCATTTCCTTTAAGAATGGATTTGAAGAACAATCTCAAAATTATTTTTATGAAAACATTGATTTGATAATAACGCTCGGTTCATTAAATTATAAACAAGATATCTCTTTTGCGGCAGTATGTGATTAGATTTGAAATTTAGTATCCTGTTTGACTATGTAGGTTTCCGCTGCCAATTCTTAGTAATTCTATTATTTTGAGTACTTATAATGGAAAGGATAAGAAAATTAATAGAATTATTATTTTTCATTTTTTATGTAAATTTTAGACGACTATTATATGCATTAAAAGTATTCAAACTCACCTCTAGATGATTTTTATGAATACAACAGATTGTGTCATCTACATATCTATAGTCAAATAATGTAAAGCAAATATATTTATTTTTTAGTGTATTTGGACAATCAGATTCCAAGTCATCCATCACTATATGAGCTAATATAGAAAATATTGGTGAGTCTATTGGGGTATCAAAAATACATTAATAAAATTTCTTATCAAACACAAATTATGTGTTATTGAAAAGAAACTCTGTAATTTTAAGGATATCATCGAGTGGAATTTTACTAATGTTGTATATATTATTAATTCTTTTTTCTGAACTTTGTATGACTAGCTCATAGGGCACATTTGTGAATAATGAACTAAAGAAATCATTAATGTTTTACTGGGATTTTTATATTCTTTAATTTATTTTTAAGTTTTAAACTGTTGTTAAATCTCGATGTGGGAGACTTTAAAGATTTTTTTAATTCTTTATATAATAGTTTTTATAAGAAGTGCAGAGGATTATTGATGGATGAAATAATTAGACACAAAAATATTGAGACATTCTTACCAGTTCTCAATATAAATGTTCATGATAAAATGGGTATCCGAGAATTAATGATATAATATATGAAAAAGAATATTAACAATAAAAATACAAATAATGACAAGAAAAGTACTTATTAAAAAACTAAAATTGATTAGAAATTTCTTTTTTTTTATTGTCAATTATTGTATTATTGAGTCATCTGTTATCATTTTAAGATGGAGGCCTAGAGATTCGTAATTTCGTAAAATTTTTTTAATTAAAAATTCACTGCTATTCGGTTGAAATGGTAAAAACAAAAGTTTTTTGCTTATTGGACTGCTTTTTATAACTTTTTTTTTATCCCACGATGACATCCATTATGATGAGATAGAGTAAAGTGGTCATTCTTCTCTGGTTGATAATCTTTTCTGATGGTATATCTAGAGTTTGTTTTTTAATTCAAACTATATTAGTATTATTTGTGATTATGTTTCAACAGTAGTTGCAGCATTCAATTTTATATTGCGATACAGTTAAAAATTATATATCTTTCTATACATTCGCTTTATTAAGACATTACTCCAGTTTATCATTTTGCGACCTATCTTAAATCGTACGATCTAAATTTATTTAACTTAACTAAATTTTAAAACGGTTAAAACGCCATACTATATTAAGTATATTTTATAATTGTATCGTATTTTAATCCTATTTATTTCCTTTTTCTCTACAGATAAAATTTGTAAAAGATTTTAAGACATGACATGAAAAATAATATATATTTTATTTATTTATTTTCAGTGTTCATAAAACTGCTTTTAAATGCACAAATTACTTTCATCGTTAAAAATTAAAAAATTGTGTACGTCCGAATAAAATAATTGTATTCCTAGAATTTAAAAGGAGTGTTTGTTCTGAATTACAAAGTATATTAATTAATTTTAATAATATTGAACATTTGGAATGAGTAATAATTAAGTTTACAACGTTTGTTATAAGTAAACTCCCGAATGCGAGGAAAAGCATTAGAAATAGTAATTATAAATCATATAAATGTAGTCAATAAATTTATAAAAAGTCAATGTACTTAATATTTTTAAACAGTTGTTGTTTCATGATTCTTATATTACTTTAGTATTACTCGTAGGATTTCATTTATTAATTAAATATTTATAAAACATATAATTATTACTTCAAAATTTTTAATTTTGTTTTAAGTGCATTATTTATAAATACAGATAAGAAAATCAATGGAAATAAAGAATGTAAAAGAAGAATACGCATTGGAAAATGTTGTGTAATACGTTTCACCACTTTAAATTCTTTATACGAGCATATTCTCAAAAGTTTTTATCCAGTAAATTTCCAATGCCGTTTCACTATTCGTCGTGTAGATATTATTAATGATGTACCAGGAATTCGAGATTGGTATGCATTTCGTCCAGCAATTGTAGGAAAAAGCTGGATACTTCGTGGAAAAATAAATTATTATGATGAGATTTTTAATGAACATAGCCGTGGAGTTCAAGGTCTAGGAATTCACGTAGTCGTTTTAGTTGCTTCTAAAATAATTGCACCTTGCAATTGGTCTCAACATGATATTAATGAAGTTATTATAGAAGGCGATGCTTATTATAATTGGTGCATGCCATCAAGTGGTGAGGTATTCATAAGAAAAATTATTAAAAAAAATTTTTGTTATAAAAAACTTTTCTTTGAATAAATGTATATTATATACATGATTTGTCTAACAAATAATGAGTTTTTATATTTTTGAAGTCATTATTTATTATATCGATTTCGGGGAAGTTGGAAAATATGAGGGGAAGTTTTTCTTATCTATTCCATTCTTTTTAAGTTATTGATCATTAGAACCGGCAGAATTTTACTTCGTGTAAAGCATGTTTTTGAATTTTGTAACACAGCTCAATGAATTAACGGTTGAACTTTATAAAGTTAAAGTTTGTTTGCGGCTGAATAAAATATTATAAAGACTTTGAAATGTTAAAAAAGCCTTTAAGAATAAAAGTATGTGTAAATTGAAATTATAAAAATCACATAATTCTTTGCAAAATGTTCTCAGCATCCAAAAATAATCTGAATCAATTCTAACGTTCAGTGTATGCATATAATTTTAAGTTCACCTTTATTTAAGGTAATCGATGATACCCTGAATTTATCAACACATGCACATACAGTTACCATTAAAAAATCTTCAGAATAATTTTACCAAGCTGTAAAGCAACATTTTACCGCATCGCTTTATTGTAGTAGGTGATTCATTGCGCCGTGTTACAAAACTCAATGATATCCTTTGCGCAGATACAAATCCTGCCGCCTCTAATGATTAAAAAAAAAAATCAATATTTTCCAGACATATCATGAATGTATATATATATTATAAACAACTAAACACATTTAAAAATGTTAGTAGAAATTTTATGGTTAAATAAATACTTTATAATTTTATTTATATATTTTCAAAATTGACAACTATTTTTCAGAACGAAGATGATGGAAAAATATTATCTCTGAAGAATTTAAAAAAATATTTGTATTTTAAAAAATGCAAAGTTTTACTAGATATAAAAGAATCCTGTATAATTGGTATTTTAGGAAAATTTATAGATGATAATTTAATCATTTTAGAACGAAAAATAAGAGATTTCTTCAAAAACTATGAATGTGGATTATTAGAGATTAATAATTCATATTTTGCAATGTGGAAATTCGAAGAAAAACTGGCTGATAAAAACACAGAAGTTGGATACTATTTGTTCTATGATAAACCATTAGCCAATGTCTTACAAATTGAAACAGAATCTAATAATACAGAAGATTTTCCATGTGTATTAAGATTTCTTAACCTACATGAAATAGTGGTTACTTTGAAAGAATATCTAGAAATTAAAGATGAATATATGAAGACTAACTTTTTTATCCATGAAATTAAAATAGCATCAATGAGTGAACCATTGACAGATGAAGAAATTGAGATAGATAAAACAATACCAATCAAACCAGAATTAAGAGCTTACATATCAATGGGTGAAAATGGCGCGTACTTAAACGGTAGTTTTAATCAAGCAAATGAAATACTATTCAAAACAGAGACAAGAAATACGCAGCAAGCGGCGAATGCTATAGTAACATTATCAATGACTAAATTGTTTGATCCGCATCTTTGGTATACAGAAGTTTTAGATGATATATTAAAGATAGGTGATATATTGAATATAAAAAGTTTAAAAAATCTTATGGATAATGGTGAAGATAATACTAAAAATGTAAGAAATTATCTTTTACCAAATGAGATAAATCAGCATTTCTTTCTTGGAATTAATCAAATTACAATTAGTATCGAAGAAGAAACTATTACTGGAGAACTCAATGAATTAATAAAAAATTTAGAAGAGTTTTTTAGTAGTAATAAAATGGGAGTATTCAGACAACAACAAGTATGTAAAAATAGAAATTTAAATATTAACTAATATCTGTATCGATTTAATAACATTATATGGTTATGTTGTTTATTTTACTTATATTAATTACTTTTATATATATTTATTTATAATTTATTTATTATCGCGTTTACTTGTCGCGTATTCCTTTTGTTCTTTAATTTACTTCTTTGTATAACGTAACGATTTCCCAGTTCATTTTCTGCCGAAGCTGAATCGGTCAAAGCAATTCAGCCTTTGTGAGGTTTTTAGGATTAAAATAAATACAATTATATTATTTCGCGTTTAAAATACCGATTGATAATAAATTGGAAGAGAGAATGTAAAGTATTTAATTGGTTCGCGTTACTAGTCTAGCGTCTACGTATGTGCCCAAAATATAATAATACTTGCGTTATCCTTCGAATGTGCGAGTGTCGTGTTGTATTTTCGACGAGAGTCACCGACCGGGATTGTATTACTCCGAGTTACTTCGCGCTTGTTTTACATCTGACGGAAATTTACTTCTTTCTCGATCTCTATCTTAATACTTCAATCTGCCGAATCCGAATCCCAATTTGAATCTGAATCTGAATACGCTTCATTAATCATGTTCCTTAATTTATAGAGAAAAACTACTAACTCTTTCGGGTCCTACCATCGTGGAGGTGTTCACATTTTCTTTTATTACCTTTGTTTATATTTCTCAATATATTGATTACTGATTGTGCATCTTAACATCGTATTTCGGCATTATAATGTTTAAATACTTTTTTTTTGCTTTTTTTAATGCTGCGTCTTGTGCTCCTTCCCTACTTATCATATGTAATGTCTTTTATTTAATGAATTAATTATGTTACTTTCGTTACATCCGTAACAATATTTACCTCCTCCATTTAATATGAAATTTTATTACCGCCGAATCTTTTGATTTTTTTTAAAAACCTTTAGAGATCATGCATTAAAAGCAGGGCAGAAAAGTGAATAATTACAAATATCACGTATTAAATTATTTTGAACATTAAATTTGAACATTAAATTTAATTAAATTAATAAAAATCTATGATTATCTTGTAATTAATTAATAATGTAAATCAATAAAACTGATGGCTTTAATTATATTAGATGAATTGAAGAAATTTATAATTCGGATAATAATTGGAAAGCGTCGGTTATAAATTGATTGTGGTAAAATTTCACATAGTAACTGTACTTAGTAACGGCAGTGATTGATCAATTATAAATTTATTTATTGTTGAACCTCAATTTATCACCGCAAACTACATTTTAGTATTGTATTTGTAAATATGTATTTTTAAAATTGTTAAGTGTATATACAATTTTATTTATTAATTTGGTAATTGTATGAAGTTTTATATAGTCTTTTATTACAATTTTAAATAATACTATCTCAAACCAATAATAGGAAATATTGTACATAGAGCATACATATTTCTTATCTTTAATCACAAAAATTTATAAATATTTAAAAGTTATTCGTGAATTTAAGAAGTTTTTAAATTCAACCAAAGTACTTATAATGTGATATTTGTTTCATTTAACTACAGATTTTAATAATAAAAGTACTTTTATATTCATAATTGACTAAATAATATAATATTAAATTTTACTAAATTTTGCATAATTTTTAATATCTTTGTAACGAATTCACTAATTAGCGAATAGTTTGAATTTTTCTTTAGTTCCTCGAATTGCAGTATTATTAGATCAATTTCTTTTACCGCCATTGCCAAGGCGACCCATGATTTTTTCCTCGGGATTGACTTCTTATGATTAACTGTATCGCACTCTTAATCAACGTCCGGTCAAAAATAGACTAAGCAATAGAGTAATTTTTATATTGTTAATGAAAGATAGCAAATCGAACAAGTAAAATACTTTTTTTTTATTATAAAATAGAAATTTATAGTTTTAAAACTATAATGTCAATAATGAATAGTAGTTAATATAATTATGAAGAAATTTTAATTTTTATATAGGCTGACTGATAAATTAAAAATGAATAATATTCAAAAAACCAAAATGTTTTAATTAAAAAATTTGTAACTTTGTAATTTTTTAATATTTAAAACTCTAGTTTTTGGAAATTAATATAATTAATATTAATATTAATATGTACTTTATTTGTACAAAATTTTAGATCTTGAATTATTTTAACGAAATACTATTTTTAATTATATTATGCAAAAAAAATTTTTGTTTAAATTAGCTTGATGTGTTGTACGATTTAAGGTTTTATAAAACGAAAATAGAATTAAATAACAATGGTACAATAAATTCTGTATCTCATATTTTGTAAAAATTTTTTTGGATTAACTAAAATATAAGAATAAAGTTGATAAAAAATGGACAAGTACCAAAAAAGGCTTTTACTTCAAGCTACTACACATATATATATATATATATATATATATATTGTTACGTATCTAAGATGTCCCGATTATATTTATTCTTCGATAATTGAATCGCGAAATTTTCTCCAGGATTTGTTCTGCCCTAGCCAAAACGGTCAAAGCGTTTCGGCCTTTGTAAGGTTCGGAATTATCAATAAAGAAACCACGAGTTAATTAATATGGTACTTTTTATTATATCTCTTAATGAACGAGAGAGAAAGCGAGGTGACGTGTATTACAAAGACTCGTGTCGCAAAAAAATTAAGTCCCGATTGTATAATAAATGGTAATGAATATTAAAGAAAACCCGAACCGGAATGCGAAGTAGCCGTCGCGAAGCGGGGAAGCATCCTCGAAGCAAAGTAAGCTCGGACCCAAGTCAAACCGGAGTGTGTATCATCTTGATTTTATTTCTGCATATTACCTCCACTGGATGAGAGATCGCAAGCTCCGCAGATTCCTCACCCGGGACTCGCGATTTTTTCAGCCGCTCGAGCAGTGCTTGATCAGCTAATTCTTCTACTGTCCCACAACTATCCCTTACGTTTGCTTTTTTGCAGAGGCGGGTAACCTTACAAAAATCCGAAACTAAGTGTTCTTATTACTCGACTGATGCATATGTTATCTCCCGATTTCCCAGGGTTCGTCACGTATGCGAATGCGGAATACACATAGTAATATTACATACGTGACAATATATTAATTAATGATCAAATATTTTCATGAAACCAATTATTCTTACTAGATAATGTTAGCCGTGTGGAGAGAACAAAATATTTACTTTACAATGGATCCAATAGGACAAAAAACCAAAAAAGCAACTACCTATTGGTATACTGATCTTTCATCTATAGCTGATATTTTATTGAATTGTTCACAAAAATCAGAAGGTGATTTTATAATTGATAGCATTACTATAGAAAATAATTATTTAATTAGTAAATACATTGAAGAAGATTTTAATGCAGAAAATAAATGGTATAATTTTCAAAAAATTTATGAAGGAGTTTGGAAACTCGATTGCAATATTAATATGACAAATGAAATATTTTTAAAAGAAAATCAGGGAAATCAATCTGCAGCAATTTCTATAATGGCAATAGTTTTTTCAAAGGTAAATTTAATATCTGTAATAAAAATAAACTTATTGATTAAGTAAACAAATATAAATAAATAACTACTATAAGGAGACTATTTATTTATTTTTAATTTTATTTTTTTAGTTTTCAACCTAAAAAAATTAATAAGTGAATGTTTTAAAAGTTTACATATATATAAGTATATTTTGTATCAAAATATTTATAAAGTTTCAGAAAAAAATATTTCAAAATTAAGATACATGATAAATCGTAGAGGTAAAAGAAAACAAATTGAAAATCGGGTGGCACCGTACTCCTCTTAATGTTATCTGTAAAAGAAATATGTTTTGTAGAATTTAACTAAAATTCTACAGAATCTACCATTTTTTAAATTAAAAAATTGACAAAATGGTAGCATTTTTTGTAAAAATACTGCTTATTTTTTACATGTCAAATTTTCAATTTTTGAAATATCAGATAAAGGGAGGTTTATATTGCCTAAAAAATATTTTGTACGTATTTTTTTATAAATTTATTTATAAAAGTTTTTTTTACTTCTTTAGGCTTATGAACCACAATACTGGACTACAGAAATTTTAGATGAAATCACCATTACAGGTGATATATTACATTCCCGCAGTGTTACACGAATTGGAAAAAATAAATCTTTCCAACCCAATGAAATAATAAGTGAGTTTTTTATCGCAAATCGCAGAATCAATTTGAATATCCAAGACTGTATGGAGAATGGAACGATCAACGGTAGTTCAAAAATCCTTGATATTATATGTGGCATTTCTAATTTTTTAAAAAAATTTTCTTCTGGTTGTGTGACACTATCAGGATATTATAATTTAGCTATCTGGACTTATGGTAACTACTTTTACTATTATGAACCTGGATATTCATTAATGCGTTTTAAAAGTGCCACTGAATTAGCTAAAAAGATTGTGATAGATTCAGAACCAGATACAGAATATGTTATATGCAGTGTAGATGTTTTAGATTGGAATAAAATATCATTATCGATTTATGATCCTAGTTCAGCAATGACACCATCAAATCTTCCACCTATTAATGCATATTTTAGGTTACCAGGTAACTTAAAATTATACATTTTTAAATATAATTAATTAGATGTAATTTATAAAAGTATATCACATCTGTTAATTTTAACCATTATTTATTCACATTTATATTTTATTATTATATCTTAATATCATAATACCATTCGCGAAAGAATAAATTCCAAAAGAAGAAAGTCATTCGTCAAAACTTGGCTGATATCAACGCTATAACTGAATATATATAGATTCAAATTTCAAATATGTATTTGTTGAGATCAACATTATATAATCTACTTGATAGTAACTTGAATGAATGTATTGTTACGTGTTTAAATTATCGCAACGTGTATATAATTAAATTCTAATGATTATAAACATTGTTATAAATAATTATTATAAACATTGAAAGAGAGGGTGCAATTTTAAGTGTCATATAATTGATTGAGTAGTGTGACTTTAAACCCGATTGCGTACAAAGTAACCAGTTCTTTCGTCGTATTGAAGAAATATCTAAGTTCTGATTCTTTTGAAAGGAGGTCCGAACTGAAATATCTTCGAAATGATAACCCGTTCAAGATTTGGAATTGAAGTGCCCATGTGTTTCTTTGAATTTTATTCATTACTTGTGCTGGTGGAGAATTGTAAATCTGTGCATTCTCCTTCCAGGGTTCATAGTGACTTCCCCACACTTGATTAGCGCCCTCTCAGATGTTTCCGCTATTATTTTTCAATTGACCCTCGTGTATTCATTTTCGGCTCCGTTGCAGAATTTTCATAAAATGCCGGATTCAGAAATTCGTATTACTCGCGGGTTTTATAGTGTTGATCTCTGAGTTCGATTTCTTCATCATAAATTTCCTAACGTCTTATCT
Source organism: Eupristina koningsbergeri (assembly GCA_018907245.1). NCBI lineage: Eukaryota > Metazoa > Arthropoda > Insecta > Hymenoptera > Agaonidae > Eupristina > Eupristina koningsbergeri. The sequence goes on from JACCHV010002976.1 coordinate 1,528,669, forward strand.
TTCTTTGCCGATGCATGTGCTATTTTCGTTTCTTTTCAAAATTCGTCACATATGCAATTGTTGACATGAGCATTAATCATATTACATACATAACAGTATGTATAAATGTTTGTATTAGACAATCTTATTTTATATGTGTAAATTATTATGATGAGATTTTATTTTTCTTATACATTTTTCTTATACACTATAAGAAAAATGGACGAATATAAATAATAGATATGCCACAGTCTTTTTTCTTCATTTATTTTCGAGATCAAGCCATAGCCCACTTTTTAGATTATGAAAAAAGTAGATAGTACTATATATTAAAATTCGTAAAAAAAATCAATAAATTCTTATTGTCTAAAATGCCACTTGTCATATTAAGGATTTTTTAACAATTTTTTTTTGCTGTTTTTTGTTATTAAATGAAAAGTCGTAATTTTAAAACCATAATGTCAATAGACGACTTGTCGCTAATAAAACTACGAAGAAAATACATGTATAAAATAAGAAAAACATATATAAATAAAAATATAAACCGATCGGATCGTAAAATTAGAAGCGGAGAAATTTTACACAAATCAAAATTTTTTTAAATCAATTAAACATTTGTAATTTAGTCATTTTTTAATATTTAGAATTCTAGTTTTCCGAAATTAATATGCAATTTATTTGTTTTTTAATTTTAGATTCATAGGATTATTAGTTTTAGTTTTATAATATTAATAAAATTATTAGAAAATTTACGAAGTTATTTCTAGCTTACATTACCAGACGATTTTAGTTTTTTTAGTGGTTTTAAAAAATATGATTGTAGCACAACAAACCTTTGAAAAAACTAAAATCGTTTGTTTAAATGAACTGGAAATAACTTTGTAAGTTTTCACATCATTTAATTAACATTAGTATTGATCGAAAAATAATACTCCGATCAAACTAAAATATTGTACAAATAAAATGCAAATTAATCATTTCAATGTACCAAAATTAGAGTTCTAAATATAAAAAATGATTTTTTAATTGATTTAAAAATTTTTCGATTTGTGTAAAATTTTTTAGCTTCTAATTTTTCAACCGGTTTATAAAAAATGCATTTTATTCACAATTTTATTATCTACAAATCGCTTATGAATACTATAGTCTTAAAATTAAGACTTTCCATTTTTTGACAAAAGACGAAAAAAAATCTGAACATCGCTAGTGACATTTTAGACAATAATCTACTAATTTTTTACATGTAGCACTGGCTAATTTTTTCAATACCTAAAAAGTTCTCATTTGCTTGATCTATTTAATCCATTAAATTACTGTTCATTTCAATTTATAATTCATAGTCTGTCTGATCATTGTTTTCTTTTTTATAAAAAAGTTAGAAATTAAATTCATTTATACATATTTTTCAAATATATAATATTGTGTTGACATACGTGTGCATTACTACAAGGAAAAAATTAGGCAATAAATAGTATTATATGATGCTTAATAGTTAAAATACGACATAAAGTTTTATTTAAGGTGTTTCTTCTATCCCTCCATATTTTTTCAGACTGCAACTTTATAATTTATTTTACATTATGTTTCGATTTAAGCTTGATCAAAAAAGCAACTGTAATAATGTTAAAAAAATCTATAATATATGATTAGAAGAAAAATATGAGAAAATTTTGCATGGAATGCATGTTTTTTTATATTTATTTATTTATTAAGTAATGCCGAAGTTTCGACTCGGGAGTGGAACTTGATTTTTTATATTTAATAAAATATTTATATATATAATTAATGATATTAATTAATTTCAATAATTTTAAATGTGAAAGAAAATTAAAATAAACAATAATTTCTATAAGACATTACAAAAACAAAAATAAAAAGTTTAAAAAAAAAAATTGGAAACAATACTAAGATTAAATGTATGTATAGTGAATTATACAAACAATAAAAATATGTCATAGTACATATAAAAAATGTGTAAAGCTGCATAGTGTTACGTCCTTTATTTTTCGTGTAACTATTAATTATATTTATTTATTTATTTATCGTTTATTCGCTTCTTTATTCGCATATTTATTTATTACTTGTTTATTTATTTATTATTCGTTAATTATTATTTGATTAGACGTTTCCCGATTCTTTTCTTCTGCCTTAGCTAAATTGGTCCAAGCACTTCAGCCTTCGTGAGGTTTTGGATTTAAATAAAATAAACAATTGATTAATTCGCGTTAAATACCGATTCATTGAAAATAAATCGGAAGAAACATATTTCAACGTATTAGTGTACCTTGTGATATTAAATAATTCCTACGTATGTCCGTAAATTACAATTATTGTTACTTTTGTCGTCATGGTACCTGATCGTATGAGTGTTGCGTTGTTTGACCGAAGAGAGTTTCCCACCGGGATCGACTTACTATTGTCTTCTCGTCGATTACTCCGAACTTCAACTTTATTCTTAATTCTCAGTCCAGAAGATATATCCCAGGATTATTTGTTGCTGTATTTATAACGAAAAAATGCTAACCCTTCCGAGTCCTCCCATCATGGAGGTATTCCCTTTTTTAGGCTTACTTGGCATTTCATTGCATTCATTCATTTTCGAATATCTTTGCTAATATCGATCGTATTGCAGTCATCATCGCTTCTATAACGATTACTATTCATTTAAATTCGACTATCAGCAATATTTTGAGCTACGTCTTGTACGTCATCTTTTGCAATTCTTTTAAACAATCCGCTTAGTTTTAATTATTGGGTATTCAAAAAATTTATTTAATTAACAGATTTATTGTATTTCGTTATATACGTAATAATAGATTTATAAATATTACACAAATACAAGTATAGAATATAAAATACAAGTATAAAACTATTACAGCAGTACAACTCTAAAATCATTCACTATAAATTACATATATTATGAAATACAAATAAATGATATTTAAATATAACAATAACATAAATGTATTTATTTTGTAAGATTTAAATGATTATTTTAGGAAGAGCCAGAGCTATTTTACGGGGTTTCACGCATCAATCTTCAGAAATATTTTCAGAAAACGTTCGAGGCCGTCAAGCATCAGCTAATTGTATAATATGCCTTGCTATGTCCCTAATTAAAAATCCAACAACATGGACTAGAAAGACACTTGATGAAATTTTAGCGATTGGTATTAATTTGTATCATGAAAGTTTAAGGTGTATTACAAAAACAAATAGATTAGAGCCTACAGATATTATAAGATTTTTTCACATTGGAGTTAATGTTTTTGTAGTCGATGTTGACAAAACTATTACAGGTATGTTTGAATCATTTAATTTAAGGAAGTATTATATTTAATCAATTTTCAACGATATACATGAACACTATTGTAGTGAATTTTATTGTAACTCTGATCTTCTAGCCCTGAAATGGTATTCAATACACACTTACAATATTTTATATTTTACATATATATTTACAAATTTTAACAAGAACAATTCTTCTCTTTCTTACTTCTACATATGCATTTATCTTCTTATATTATATAGTGTTCATTATATTATTCTACTTTTTGTTCTGTTCTTTTCTTTCTTTATTTCCACTGCGGTGTTCTCTCATTTCTTTTATTTTCTCATATTTCCGTTCCTCTCTTCCTTCTGATATTTCTGTCTCTTCGGAAGTTATCCTTTTCACCATTCTTTTCTGAGTATTCAGCTCCTATTTGCTCTTTTTAACTCCTATTTTATTGAATTTCCTTCCTTTTGATTCTTTTCCTCCCTCTTATACTTTTCCTTTCATCATTGGGCTTTATCCAACTCTCTTTCTATTCACTCTTACTGGACTGTCTTCCCCTAATTTGATAGTCAAATACCATTCACTATCTTTCTTTTGTCGCCAGCGTTACTTTTTTTTATTTTATTCCACTTTTTTTTATCAGTTCTATTTTTTCACCTTTTTTTACCTCTATTTCTTCATTTCTATATTTTGTCTTCACTCACCCTTCTAGACTTTTTTAATTTTTTTATCATATGCCTTTGCCAACTGTAGCTCTTTCTTGTCGAAAGCCAAATTCAATAAAAAGTATTGTATTAAAACGTGTTTAAAATTTTTAATTAAAAAATAATTCTAATTTATAGTTATTTATTAATATTGTCACTATAATTATTATTTTATTATTATTTTTATTACTATTACTATTGTTATCGCTATTGTTAATATTATTGATAAAATTATATATATATAAAATATTTAAAGGAATAATAACAAACCCATATAAAAAATCTGAAAAAGAAGAGAAGAATGAAAAAAATGTTTTAAATAAAAAATTTGAAAACATTAAAAAAGGTATTAAATTAAAACGAGTTTCGCCATCACCGAGGACATACATTTTATTAAAAGAAGGACTCGAAATATTTTTTAAAAGTAACAATGCTGGAATTCTTATTGTTGGTCGATACATGGCAGCTATTTGGATATATAAAGGAATTTATTTTATGTATGATCCGAAAGCAAGAAATCATGAAGGTTATCAATATTAAAAATTATTTTTAATAATATTATTAATTAGATTCTTAATTACAGATGGTTTAATAATACGTTAAAAATATTTCTTTTTACAGGTTTAAACTATGATGATAATAATGGAAAGTCATGTGTTGTATGGTTTGCTTGTATACAACCACTTTACGATTTATTATACATAAATATAAATGATGACGAAATAAATAATAAATTTATAATCTATAGAATCATAATTAAAACAATATTCATTAGGTCACTTCCTTGTCCAGTTGGTTATAAAATAATGAACAAAAGTTATAGGTATAATAAAAATTTATTTTAAATAAATCAATTATAATTAATATTCATGAAAAATATTATTAGATGATGTATTATTATAATAATAAAAATATTTATATTGTTACGAATATATATATGTCATTACATAATACCACGGTTCGCGAACAGCTGTGGAGATAATCGATAATTTCGTAGCGAACGTCAAAGAGATGAATGCCGGATGAAAACAAGAACACTTCTTTGTTAATGACACTGTACACTTATATTTATTAAATAGATCGATAGAGAGACAGTGCGTGTCGAGTGTAAGTCCGTATTGATTGTTTTGAGTGCTACTGCGCGATAAGATACGCCGTGTAGATGTAAATTAATTTATAAGTATGTAACGAATTTAAAATTTCGATGTTTAATCCATTGGTCCGACACAAATGATTTCAACTTCGGTTTGCGGCAACCGCGGAAATGAAGGCCCTAGTTTAGAGAAGATTTTCATGGAATATTCCTGATAGTCTGTTCTAACACGAGCTAAGTCCGAAGATTTTGTAGGACACTCGCCGCCGTTGTAAGAAATTGGATGCCGTCGCCCGGTTTTATGAAAACAGTATGCGTTAGCTGCGCCGCGAACTGCGGAATTTGATGCATGCTATAGTAAATCGCTGGAACTTGCTTAATCCGTCATTTACACGATGTCATGTACGTGATATCGATGTTCAATATCACGGACCATAGTGGCCCGTGAATAACGAAAAATGCGTACATAAGTGTTGCCACGGATGCAATTGCATAGCATACGTGACAATATAATAATTTTCAGTTTATTTCAGAATGAACGCTCTATATTGTATATTATTAAAAATTAAGTTTAGTCAACCATGTCGGCTCGTGTAACGGTGGACGACGAACCATATGAGGGACACAGGGAAAGCCAGTCGCTCGGATAATTTCGTCGCAGGCCCCCCCGCAGTGATTATCGCGAGCGATCGAACACGTATCAGCGTACGCACAACTTGGAGCACTCGGCTCGAAAGCAGAATCCCTCTGGCCTCAGTCCCAATCGCACGATCCTTTCCGCCTGGCCTGCTGTACACGATTCCGTATCCGCAAACCCCTACCCCCCTCCGTTGTCACGCTTCCTTGGCAGCAACCACCCGGCTTTTTCGTATTCTAAACGACCCAATCCTTAAGGATTTGACTGCTTGCAGTTAAACCATCCCTTCTGTAGCTAGAAATATTCTGCGACGAATGTTTGAATTTGCGTCTACTGAAAATTTGTCTTTCGCATCCTCCGTTCGCAACCTTGTCTCGCGATGAGTCTCCCTCTTTACACTAGGGGTTTTGTTTTTCATTAATTACCCCTAAGGCACCGTCCCGTAAATCGACTCTCCCTGTTCCTTTTGTTTCCCACCAATTCAGTACGGCCGTCGTTAGCAATACCGTCCGCTGGTTTTTGTTACCGCGTTATCATGTCTTCGGCTTACTTTTATTTTTCCCGCCGTGTGATATTATTTATTTGCCCGTATTTGTTAAAAGAAAAAAAAAATAGCTTACTATACGAAATGTGTTCGCATAGCAATTTGTAAAGTAATTATTTAAAATAATTACTGTTTTCGAATAGTTCGCGAGTGTTGGTGTATCCGCATCGATATTATTATTGTTTATGTTCGTGGCCCACCCAGTGCTTACTAGGCGAATAGACGTAACTTAAATATTATAAATATTAAACGGTTACCACTGTTTTTTCGGGGATTAATGGCTCTGAATTAAATTATTATATTCGATTTTTAAATTTAATCAATGAAATACACTGTATCATCGGTTTTGTATTAATCTGAAAAAGCTGCCCATTAAAATAAAGCTCCCCGGTGACATTTATTTATTTAAACTTGCTTTTTTTATTGACTACTACTATGAACAATATTCCCGATCCATGGCAGACTCGTTGTCACTTATCCCGGTGTTAATTTTTCTCTAAATTTCAACGAGTGCTCGACTCTGACCTTCACCCGTACAGGGCGAACGGAGCCGTCTATTTACAATATAAATACATAGAAAATAGTATAAGTTTTAGATATTTACCTCAATACAATGTTTAAGAAGATATTTTCGTGTAACTTGCATTTATACGGAGTCAAGTTTACATGAACCAAAGGAACGCTCAAGTTTCTTTATATACAGACAGCTGCATATTTCGTCAGAAGTCTGGACAAATTTTTGTATTGTGTATTTAACACATGTGTCCTGTCTATTTACCATACATGGGTTCATACAAATGGGCAGCATTTTCGAAATTTGGAGTTTTCTGTAATTCTGTTCTCTATCATCGAGTTTAACATTATTCCAGTCAATCATGTGTTCGTGTCATTGCGAATGAATTTATATAATTAAGTTCATGTTATTTTGCTTTTTGTACTGGCGAATGCGTTTTTTTATGTATCGTATCGTCAATGTAAATTGCATTGTAACTTTTCCAATTTATTTTATAGACAATGCCTTCAGTCATCCATGTGTACTTGCCCAGTTTTATGATGCTGTTTAAATTATTATTAATAATGGAGACAGTATTGATATTATATGATTTTAATTTATTGCTAATTTATTCGTATTAAATTGTCGATTTATGGAAAAAAAATTATATTGTTGTATTGTCACGTATTGTTAAATGAATGTTTGTATCTAATGTGTTTATTGTAAAAGTAGTCAAGGTAGTCGTTATTACGTAAAATGTTAATTATTTTATATAAATTGTCTTTGTGATATGGGTTTAATAATAAAATCAACCTGTGTATAAGGTTATATACAATATTTCTTTTTTGGCTTCTCGAGTGATGTGAAAGGAAATTAATAATTCTGTTGGAGCATATCGATTTTTGGTACCAATTCATCGATATATAGTAATGTTTAGGCAGTTTAAAAATTTGACTGTTTTTAGCTCATGGGTAATTTGAGGATGAGTGTTGTAACTGATAAAGAAATTTAAAATAATTTACAACGCAAAAAACAATATCATTTACGGATCTATAATAAAACAAGAAGGAGCAGTTATAACGTTGTTTTAGAATATTGAGGACTCCCTTTCTAAATCTTCCAATACCATGGATACACAATGGATGAATTTGGGGCGCCCATCGGGATTTCGAAAATTTGTTGGTAAATGTTACCATCAAAAAAAAAAATGTGTTGTCAAAAAGAAATTTGGTTATATCTATAATTTCATTGAAAGGAATTTTGCATTATTTATAAACGTCAGAAAGGAAAAAAGTTTATGTCAAATGAAATGAACATATGATTATTTAGGACGTTAATCTTTCTTATTTTTTTATAAGATCAAAGCTATTAATGATTTTTTATTGAGGGTGCATTTTTTAAGTTTTTATTATCAAAAATTATATTAAATCAAATAACATTTACATCATTTTTTTACATGTATTTATACTTATTTATTTGATAAAATACAAATAAAATGTATTTATGCTACAGTACTGCAAGTAACGAAATGATGCACCTAAGTTCGACAGAAATTCTTCAAGGCTATCCACTAAATATGAATCTTGAGACATTATTCGAGCGTGTCGATGACGAGTCAAGCGTTTTATTGGGGTCCAGTCATATGTCAGCAAGCCAATTTCCTGTAGAAAATCGAGGATTACAAAGTAGTGCAATTGCTGCCGCAAGTATTGTTGTAGCTACCTTACACCCACCTTCTACCTGGACCAGTAACCTAATTAATGAAACTCTAAAATATGGCAACAATTTACATGCGGAATGTGCACGATTATTCCAATCAGGTCCACGTACACTTTCCCTCAATGAACTGCTTGAAGTTTTCGTTATTGGAGACGTCAGAGTTAGAATACGTTTTCATAAAAATGTGTCGGCGGGCATCACCTTGGAGCACGACTTAACTAATGCACTCGAGTTTTTTTTTGCAAACAATTCCTTTGGCATCATGCATACAACCAATTATGCAATTTCGCTGATACAGCACTGTGGTAAATTTTACTTTCTTGATCCTTCTGAAAGAAATGGACTTAAAGATTCATTTGAGAGTGCAGCTTGCTTGGTGGAGTGCGAAAATACTGCAAAACTGGCTAGAATCATAGTTCAAGTATGTTCATTCAAGGAACCAGTTGCATATACTCTTAATGTTGTTCAAATTCTAGATTTGCACTTTTTTATACAATAAATTATTATTAAATCAATGATTTTTTACATTGAAATTGGTTTATATAAAATTAGAAAATACAAGAAATTCAATATTTATTTATTTTTAAATTTATGCATTTAAAAATTCTTCAGTGGAAATAAACGTAAAACATTGAACAAATATAAAATAGGATAATTAAGAAAAATATTTCAAATGTAATAAATGAAACTGAAACTTTCCAAAGTTCTCAAATTGCTATTTTTATTGTATAATTTTATGATATAACTTTTAGCATCTACATAAGTAGGAGTACAAGTTACAAGAATTAATTTGCTACAGATCACTTTTAGTGTAAATTTAATGTCTCAATTACATATTATGAACTAAATACTTAAAAAACACTGTACATCGCAACTGAATTGATATATTTTACATATAATACAAAGACACTTCAAAGCAAGACAACTTTGTTCGATCAATTCAGTTGTTTACTTTGGAGTGCGCATTTTCTCCTTGTTAAAAGTTCTAAAGCAACGCTTTATTTTTATTTTTTTTTTATTGAAATTTTTTTCCACCTTGTATTTTCTTTTAATCAAATTAAATAGTTATGCTTTACGGGGAACAATTAAGCGACTCTGTTTTCTATCGTTATTTCATAAAAAAGATGTGTAAAAATACACATTTTGTGAATAGATTAAGAAAAAAACAAAAAAATATATTTTGTTTTTCTTACACTTCCAATAGGCCAACGCTAATAAATACGTTTAAAATTCGACTCCAATAGAGAAACTCGCAGACTATAAAAACTTTTTATTGCTCATAAAATAATTTTAAATTAAATGAAAACGGTATATGACCTGAATGAGGAATTTATAACGATTATTTTCTTTATATACACACCTCATCATAATACAAAATTATAAGCATAAATAATTATATAAAGCATTTTATCAACTAGTTATAAAATTTATATTAATTTTTTTTATGCTTAGCTTTAATAAATTAAATACATAAAAAAAATTTTTATATTTCGTTCATTTTATAAACTGTTAATGGGTATCATAATTACATTTGTTTTCTACATTGAAATGCACGCAGATATACATTATATTGATAATTTCTTTTGCACAATTATGTTTATTATTCTAGAGACTTTCCAATTTTCGATTTTCTATATTTTTATATATTTTTTTACTAAACATTCGTTTGCAAAAATTAATTTTTAAACTGTTTCCTCCAATTAATTATAATAAATTATAAGATTGTTGTATCTGTGATGTTATATCACCTTTAAGCAGAATAATTAATTAAATCATTTTTTAAATAATTAAAATATTTTCCAATAAAATAAAACTTCTGGATTTATTTTTAAATATCAAATTATACTTTTTTTTATTACTATTATAAATTATTATTAATGACATCGTAAGTTTCAAAACATAACTAAATTAATAAAACGCACCTTCAAAAACAAAATTGCATTCATACTGTCATGCTCATATACGAATTGGAAATAAAATATGAATCCCAATAACAAACTATTAATCTTTAAAATCTACAGATTTTATATTTGAAAGTCAAAATGAATTTAATGTTATTCTACTTCTTTTAAGATTGTTTGATATTTATATAATTTTTACTTTTAATTTTCAAATAAAATCAATGAATTTTAATAATTTTTTTTTCATTACGTATATTAAATTTACGTACAACAGTTAATTTTTTCAAGGCTCGTGTACTTTTTCAGGAGCTTTAACTACGATTATTTTTCAGTCTCTAATTAAAGTTCAAGTTCAGAGATTATAAATAAAAAAAGAGTAATAATCTAATATTTTCATTGTACCACTGAGTTATATTTAATAATGAATAAAATAAATAAATAAAAAAAAAACTGGAAGACTGACCATCTACACTTAGTTTCGTATAACAACGATTTTTATTGATTATTTGAAAAATCGCTATCAATAATAGATTTTTTTACTTTATTATTCTTTTAAATTATTCGGTTATCTGCTACGCTTTTACAGCCTTATTAATAACGCATCTTATTTTCAAATGCATAAAATAGTCAATTTATAGTGCTAAACGGATATTTGTCTTGTTAGTTTAAAATATATAAATAAATTATGAATAAAATTTTTTTATCAAAATTTTTATAATATTAATACATAAGTTATATTATTTTTTTACAAGCTTTACAGATTAAAATAATTTTTTTAAAAAACATAAGTTATTTATTTGATGTATATGACATGTAAATTATTGTGACAAAATATATTCAATCTTTAGATCCAAAATAAGTTAAACAAATATAATTAATAGCTGTAATAAAAAAAAGACTATAACTTTGAGTAATTCTAATTAAATTTAAATTTTTTAAGGCTTTTCTTTACAAATTTATTAAATCTTATTATTTAGATTAAAAACTGCATATAGAAGCAATTTTCTTCCACGTTATTAAAATTTTTTTTATAAAAAAGTACAAAAAGCCTTTTTACTTTATAATATAGTTAAAGGCATAAAAAATATTCATATATATATATATATATTAAGTTACAAGATAATTAAGGAAATGCAAAAATCATAGATATTAAATAAAATATATGATACAATTAATATATAAGTTTCTTAAAATATTCGTATGATTCTAACAGTATTTTATACACTATACAAAGAACTGAAAAACAATAATGTAAACAGAATATTGGTATTATTGGCATGATGTTGTTATGGCACATTTAAATTATTATTCAATGAAAAAGTACGATAATTTATGTTTTTATTATAAAGATATTATATTCAGTTGATAATTATTTTTCAATATTATACAATCTCGAGATATGCTTTTCCCAAATTTCAATCCCTTAACATGTACAAAATCTTATTATTACCGCTAGTTCTCCATTGCACTTTCCCATTTTCACAATATAAATGCATCTTAAACGTAATTATTATATACAATAGCTGCATTCTAATAAACCTTTACACAAGCCTTCAATGCGAGTTTTTGGTTAGTGAAATGGTAAAATGAACAGAATTAAAAATGTCTATTACATTCATTATAAACAAATTTTAATAATGTTAATTATTATTAATATTAATTATTAACAATAAAAGATTTTGAAACATCAATAAATTAATTAGATTTTTACAAAATAAAATTTTAAATCAAAGATTTTTGTAAATGCTTTAAAAAAAAATAAAAAAAACCATTAATTTATTAATTGTAATAACTATGAAATTGACTTGTGACAGTCAGCACAAGGATATTCATTCTTTTGAAATTAATTAATAATATTACATTTTATACTAACATTTGTCATTTGAGAAATTTTGCCAGAAATCATTAAATAATGAATTGAACTTTATATTATAGAGTCAACAAAAATTAATAAATTTTAAAACATAATATTACACGAAAACCCTTCGTAAATGTTTTGAATAATCATATGCGTTGCAATTTGATTTATCTAATGCATAAATATTTTAATTCGGTTTAATCGAATAAATTCATAATTTATGTATTAATGGTATTTATGTATAATCATTATCTTGTTTTAATTATAAATTTTTATATTTAAATTTATGTATTTAAAAAAAATATCCGAATTTAAATCAATTATAGTATATATATATATTGCTAATATAATAAAACGATCTTCAGAAATATGAATTACACAAATTATTAATAAAAACTATTTCATTGCATTCATTACATAATTATAATACAAATTTGTTACAAATAAATATTTGTAAAAATATTATTTTGTTATAAGTAGTTTGCAATATCATTCATATTTAATTCACAATTAATTATTTGAAAAATATGGATCCTTGTCGTTAAACTGTAATCTTAAAGTGTTCAAGCATGAAAAAAAATTAAGCAGAAATAATAGGAACAAAACAGTAAGGTACTTGAATCATTTTACTGATTAGAACTTATATTTGCAATAAATCTAAAATATATGACAAGAAAATAAAAATGAATAACTCAGTTGTTAAAAATCCTTAAGTCGATAATTCAATAAAAGCTTTTATTGAAAATTTATTTTCAATACTTAAATTATTTTGGAATAAAAAAGTAACAAAATATACGTAATAAAAATTTTCAATCTCAAAATAAATTTCAAAGAATTTTAAATACTTGTATTGGAAGACTTAAGAGAGGTCGATTTCAAAATATAACTCGAGATAAAAGTGAAAAATTAAGACTCAATGGTAAACAGAATGGATAAGAGGGATGTTAAGAAAGATATATATATATATATATAGAGAGAGAGAGAGAGAGAGAGAAAGAGAGAGATGAAAAGTAAGGACGGATTAAAATAATTAGGATATTGGAAATATATATAGACTTTAAAAAAAAATAACAAAGTATAAAAGATAGGAATCAAATCTAAAGATTGATAAATGAGGCATTATAATAAAATGAATATATAATATAATAGCAATAATCGTAAAGATCGACTATGAAATAATCCTTGAGCTAAAGTCTGCTTTTCACTACATAGATTTCTAATTGAATATAGTACCTGGCACAGGAACATGACTTGGTCAGTCATTGTCATCACAACGTAAGAAGGACATTTCGTGTCCTGAGTATTTGTGCGTCGCGTCACAGTATATAAGATACCGTGACTTGCGAGCTGCAGCCGGGGTTACGTAACACTAATTGCGGGGTTGGAAGGCTGCGGACTTGGTTCTGTCTTAATACATTGTCCCGTCAGCTGATTTACGCTTAATGGATTATTAATATCGTGAGGATTTGTTCCAACAGGATTGCGGTGCGGAGTAGCCAGCTGTTGATGAGATTGAACCTGGATTTGAGGGGGATGCTGCTGAAGTTGGTGCCCACTTGAACCGACGAGAACCGGAGGAGTCAACGGACATGGACTAGCCAAGCTCGAAGGTGACGGTAAGACCAGCGAAGGGCTAGCCAGACTAGATAAACCGGAAAGACCACCAGGGCTACTCAAAGATTCATCATCTTCGGGTGTTCCAGCTTCCCCGACACTACCTAAGTTATCCTCCGAGTGATCATCCTCACCTTCCCCATCGCCATCACCATCGGCTTCTCCTCCATCCCCCATGTACCTAATACATTTCTTCTTGCGTCTGTAAAGAATCAAAAGAATAGTTAGCACTTTTTAAACCAAAGCAACATATAAAGTAAACCGTACAGCTTAAAATTTAGAACACACAATATATACAATAATTTATATATATATATATATATATCCATGCGTCCACATATATTATTTATAATTTATGGCGTAAATTTGAGATTCTTGTGTAATTATGAATCATGCTTGTTTCATTATAAATAAAATGAAAATGAAGAAATATTCATTCATTGCAAAAAAATATCATGCTGATAAAATTAAAACAATAAAAAAACTAAAAAAAAATGTGATAAAGGTTGTATATATAGATTTTTTATGTATTGGAATATAAATATATTAAATATATAAATGCACGAGTTCACACAATTATTTTTTAGACAGTCAAAAACCATTACATTTCCAATATGTTAATTAATTTTGCCGATAAAGCATTTTATTTTACTATATCACTGGCAGTGTAACCAACACATTTACATTTGTCTACTATTGACTTTGATTATGCATCTTCTAACCAATAATCAAAGCTGTAATAAATTGATGTTTTGATTGTCCCATAAACAATTTAGAGTAGGTATAAAAATATTCACAATAAAAGTTAGAATCTTTTATGTCGAAGTCTATTATACAATATTTTCTGGATAGTTTTAATAAGTTTCATTACACTGCAAGTAGAAATATCTATATTTATGTATGCAGTATGAAATAATTAAGTATATTTGATACGTATAGTTTACAAAAAAAGAAAAAAAATTGTAAAATATTATCATTTTGATCAATGGGTTGTCATGCTAAAAAATAAAAAAAAAATTATAAAAATTAGAATAAATATGTACGCACCTAACACACAAGTACGTGCAAACAAATCCATACATACATACCTATGTGCAAATGTGTAGTTTAATGTATACGTTTACGCATAATTAATACTTTTTTTATTCAAATGTTTTTAAAATAAAAGCATAACGAGGATATTTAGACACATGATATTTCTCACACATAGCGAATAAATTTAAAAATCCATGAAATAACTGATACAATTATAAATAAACGAGCCATGCCAAGGGCAACACTATTATTAAAGTAAAAAACCAAATTTTGATATAAAAAAATAAAAAAATAAACAGTAAGAATTATTGTTTCAAATAAAAATAAATAATAATTTAATAACAATAAAAAAAAACTGCAGAGCCACAACAATGAGAAACTATACGAGTATTTTGACCTCTCGCTTCCCCGCACTCACTCTACCTTTGTTAAAAAAAATACACGTTTGTTTATTTTTAATTAAAAAACAATTAGAAAACATAAAATAACGGGAGTAATGGATAAAAACAAAAATAGAAAGCAAAGGAATAGAAAGAATACGAATAGACATAAATAAATGATATATAAAGAAAAATGCAATAATTTTTAAAAGGGGAAACGAGTTTAGGCCCTAATTGATTTGAGTGTCGGGACTGACCACTATTTTAAGAAGTGTTGCAGTAGAAGGGAGGTGATAGGCTTGACTAGAGATTAACATAAGTGGGTTCTTGCTGAGGCGAGGAGGCGTTGGAAGCAGTGTTTATGTTCGACGGGACCGGGGCGGTGTTCCCGCCACCCTCGACCTGCCTCGTACCTGGGCCACTGCCAGCCCCAGCCCCGCCGATGCTCCCGACACCGCTTCGCGTACTACTTCCCACACCATGATGAATTATGCTCGCGTGGATGCCCATTCCCGGTCCATGCTCCACAGGGCTGCCAAAACCAACCACCAGCCATTAAAGGGACGTTTCTTTTATTTCACTCATTGCTTTTTGTAACACGCATAATAAAAACGTGTGTCCTTTTATTCAGATTTTTTTAGATTGCCTAGTATTTTTTATTTCTATTGTTCCTGTCCAAATGCAATGGGTATCGTCAACCACACACACATGCTTATAACGGAAAAATGAAATGTACGTGTACAATTTTTTACACCAACTATGAGTTTAATCAGAAAATATGTCTCACAATTAACCATTTACTTTTTTTAAATATTGCTTTTTCCATACGTCTTGCTATCAGGTTATTTGTTATTTTTCTTTTATGGTATTTATTAACGACATTTACGAAAATTAACTGAATGTGAGGGACTTTTGTGTACAACTCCAACATGTTTAATAAAATCCCAGACGAAAACTAAAAACAAACTTATTTATTACACTGATATTTTTAATAAAAAACTTTATGCCCACAAATTAAATCGAATCATCTTTAATAAAATGTCAAAAATATTAAAATTTAACTGCTCAAAAAATTCTACTTTAAATAGTTTAGTAAAAATATTTAAATAATCTTTTTTCAACCATCTTATTATTAATTAATTGCGAAATTTATTATTTTTTTTATATCTTGATTGATGCTTATTATTTTTTAATTAATATATTTTAAGAAAAAATTAATTTTTTTAAATATAATTATTTATAATGAAAAAAATCTACCTATTTGATATACTTTAACATAGTTTTGTACAACATCGTAGAATTTGAATTTTAATATTTAACATATAAATTTTAACATTTATTTTATTATTCAAAATAATGGATATTATACTTAACATAAAATTCCATATTTAACTATTATAAATAATGAAAAAATATGAAATATATTATTAATTTTAGAAAAACATTTTCTGACGAACTACATCCGTGCATATAATGTTCATTATATTATATATCGTGATTTGCTTTTTTTATTAAATTTGTGATTAAAGTTTATATATTATGTGGATAAAGAAAAATCTAAGTAATTTTTTATAGATATGAACTATTTTACTTTTGCATAATTTTATTAATGCAAATTGTATAAATTTTTTATATAGAAGTACAACATTTGTTATTAATATTTATTGGCAATCATTATTTATTTCATAAAATTTTATTTAAATAATTATTATTTTTCAAATTAAAATACTTCATTTCGATAAAAAATTTATTACGTTTCTACTTTTAAAATAAATAAACGTGTAATTAAAATCCAAAAAAGTTTACATTTTGTAAGATTATGCGCTTTGCTTCAATGTATTGAATTTAATTAAAAACATATGGAATGATAATATTTTATAACAATTAATACCAGTAAATAATTAATATACCTGCAAGGCTTGCACCATTGATTTTGTTGATCTAATCCGAACCTTGCTCGACATTTTTTCATGTTGTTTCCTAAAAATATATAATTATAGTTATTTTTTGATATTATCATAACTTTTTAATACAATTAACATTAAACAATAATTTAATAAACTAAATGGAAAATGTTAATTGTTTATAATTATTTTTAGCAAATGAAAAATTTTTTTTTCAATACTTATTATTAATAGTAAAGTGAATAATATTAACTATAAAAAGACGTATTTTTCAATTATTGTGATTCAGCTTATTTTGAGGTGATTATTATGAATTTGTGTGACTTGAAAAATGTATAATTATTTTTTCGAGAAGAATGCAGAATGAAGTACTAACAATAGTATTCAATAATTATTATACATGTATCTACAATTATTTTTCAAATTGATTTCATATTTATAATTAAAATTAAAAAGATCACTCTGTAACATTAAAAAATAAATATATTTTGTATGAAAAATAAAAATATAATGATAAAATTTAGAGAAAAACTTACATGAATCAAAATGATCGAAATTTTTTTAAAAAAAGTAAGAATTTCAACAATAACGTGCAATAAATTTTCTTCAAAAATTGTCTGATTAAGTGCTTTAAAAAAATTAAAATATTGATTACTTAAAAACTATTCATTTAATATTTCTTTTATAAATATTTATTTTTATATATTTAATAGAAAACCTCTCAGAGTAGTCCAGAAGAGTATTCAAGCATTTTGAAAAAAACTACAAATTTTGGATTGGTATAATACATATAAGCTTTGAGTGTATAAAATAGACATTAAAAAAATTTATTAAAATAAATTTTAATTAAAAGAGAAAAAAAAAATTATAATAAATAAAAGATATAAAAAAATAAGTACAGAGTATGATAAACTATGATTAATTAACCAGAAACTCGAAATATAAATAGAAACTATTAATACTAAATGCATATTACTTTTATTTAAATAAAATATATATATATAAAAGAGTAAATAAAATGCAATAAAAATTAGACAGTATTGAAACGATCAAAGAAAAACATTTAAAACGAGAATAAATAATAGATGAAAATTTAAAAATAGTTAATTAAAAAAAATATTGAATGAATTACAATTATCAACTTAATGAAATTAATAATAATAATTAAAAAAATGAAATGAAAAAGTTGTAAAATTTAGTAAATAAATAAAAAAGACATTAATAAAAATTAAACGTAATAGGATTGTCTGATTTGCATGAAATATATCCCTGTAAAATGCAAAATGGCCAGCATCCCGAAAGTTGTATAGGTATAATAATTATAATATAATATGCATGAGTGCGTGCGTGCACGTGTTTATTTACATACACACACGCGCGCGCGCGCACGCACACACACACACACACACACACAAACTTAAGGTGTACGCACGTATGTGTTAACTAATTGGTAAATAGACAATTTGTAATTTCAGGCTTGTGTGTGCAGCAGCAGCAGCAATATATATTTTGAACAACTTGATGTATATATGTATATTCATTTTCATTAAAACTCCGTAAAATTGGGAAAACATGCAATATAATATATTAAATGCAGCAGATAGATGTCGTGTGGCTACGTATAAGTGTAATTCAATTATAAATGAAAAAAATAATATATTCATATAATTATAATGGTACAAATTGTAGTCGTATGGCTTTTAAGATGATTTTCAAAAGGAGTAGGATTTTGGATTTTAAATTTTCAAGAGTTGTACATAAAAGAGTGTGGGACGAGGCATTGTGAATACCTCCAGGATCACTGTTTGTGTCTTGTTTGCGCTTCCTCTTCTTAGTTCTGTTGGTATTTGCGCGGGAAGACCAGTCAGGGTAAAGCTGCATGTGCAACTGTCTCTCCCGTCGTGCCAATTCATAATATTTGGCCTGTTCGTCTCGCCCTAGAGCGTGCCACTAACGAGAGAGAGAGAGAAAGAGAGACAGAGACAGAATCAGAAACTGTTTAATTATTATATTATTTTCTTTAAAAAATGATTAATGATCTAAAATATAAAAATCTTTTTTTTCTATCTCTAAAGCTATGATAGTCAAGCCAATTTTTATTATTACTACTGCCATAATACTTTTTTTAATATTTTAAAACGGACTGATTTTATTTTATTCAAACAAAAAAAACCTTTTATATTGTTATCATGTAAATATTGATATGGTATATTTCCTTCTATCTAGACCAGCATTTAATAAGACATTGGGGTCCCGACTTTCCGTTTTAAGTGCTAGAAGAACAGCCTAAAATTGTAGATGTTAAACGCGAAATAGTTAAACTATTTTATTTAATTATTTTAATGTTTTGTCATATGCTCTTTCCTAAAAAAATAATGATAATAAATCTTAATAATGATAAGTTATAATCCTTATTAGGTGTAAAGTTTTGATTAAAAATACAATAATGTAGTTTTCATTCAAAATTCTACTCCTATAACTTATTATTATTAATAAAAATGGAGGATGTTTTTTCTAATAATACTCAATAATAAAAGTTGTCTAAAAATAAAGATAATTGAAAAAACTAAGATATCGTTGTAATTTTTTATTTTATCACGTTGTCCGCTATATTTCATTTTTTTTTTTTTGGAAATTCTTTAAACCGTGAAAAAGGATCAATATAAATAAATGGTATAAAGTATAAAGACTCAGTATATTTTAAGGTACCTTATAGTTGTCTTTCTGCTAGAAAAATATAATTTATATAAACATTTTTTTTTTATATAAAAAATTTATATCACTTTAGCCACAAAACATATTTATCTGTTTAATTTAATGTAGTTAAATTAAAAAAAAATTTTCTTTTAAATTTTTATGAAATAATATATCTTCTTTTTCGAAATGTGATTTTTTTAAAACTGTTACATCCCATTAATAAAACATACAAAAGCTTTGAAACCAATTTATCGTTTCTTAGTAAATAATATTGAAGAATTATTATTATTTTTTTTATTCGTATTTCAATTAATAGAAGAAATAGTAAGAAATACAATAAATGTCATATAGAAATAATTAGAAGACTAATGAAATAAAATGATTCTATAAATTGATTGATAAATAGAACACTTTTTTCTTGTCTCATTTGTTAAATACTGCTTTAGGGAGTTGGCCAGATATGCAATTTTTTTTATAAAAGAACGTGAATTTTTATAAAAAGAAATGAAAAAAATATTATTTTTACTCTAATAAATTTTTCACAGATTTTGCAATTCAATATATATATATAAATTAATAATAAAGTTAAAGTACATATTAGATTCATACTTTAACAAGATAATGTTATGTTGTAACAGTAGACTTATAATTTACATGTAACATATTAGTTATCTCATTGTTACTGTTATCATCAATAAGAGTGTGGAAAAAACTGAAACAGTGAAAAAAGAAATATAAAGAAACTTTGATCGTTTCAAATAAATAACAGATAGAATTAGTAATAATTACGATATATATATATATTTTTATGTATAGTTATATGTGCATAGATGCACGCTAGCACGCACGCACGCACGCACACACACACACACACACACACACACACTCGTATGAATTATGGGCTTGCTGTTCTAGCACTGGAAAGTGGTACCTCCGGTGGGATCTGTGGATCGCTCTTTCTTCCTCTTCTTCTTCTTGCTTCCATAACCATAATTATCCCTGGCACTCCAACCTGGATATCGTTGCTGATGTAGCTGGCGTTCATGCCTGGCTGCTTCATAATATCTTTGTTGCTCCTCTCGACTTAGCGAATGCCACTGTGTATACACACCCCCAAAAGCATTCAATTTTGCCATAAATAAGTTTCATTTAATTATATTTTATTTATTAACATTTACACAATAATGTTAAACTGATGCCCTTCTTTCATTGTTCTAACAAATGCATTGAATTCTACTTTTGTTTTTATCTTAAATTCCTTAGATCCCACCTACAATGTTCTATTAGTGCTAAGTATGGTTAGCTTGATATTAATGATTCTTAGTCATTACACCAATTATTTTTATTATTCTAACAAAATTTTTTATTATACTTGTTTTGTACTTTTAATTTTTAATTTTTTGCTTTTTCAACTTTTAATTTTTCAAATTTTTAATATTTTTAAAATTTAAAAAATCTAGGTTAAGTTTTTTTATTTATGTTTATTTTATTTTTTAAATAAATCTTAATAATATTAAATTTAATACAAGAAAACATCGTTCATAATTTTTTGATTTTTGTTATATTAAAGCTGCTTTAATTACATTAAATTATTTTGTATTGCTTATAATGTTCAATTGTAATGAATCCATTTTAATTCAAGAAATAAACTTACCCTTCTTCCTAAAATTTGATTTATTGCAGCACTCTCTTTTAAAGTACATTCTGCCACTACTTTTGCTCTCATTTCTTTCATATACAGCATAAATGCATTTAAAGGTTTTTTAATATGAGGTTTCTTTTTGTCTGAAATACAAAGTTTTAGGTTATTCAAATCTTTATTTTATTTTAATTTTATTTATCATAAGTATTGTAATTACTTTGTAAAATATTAAAAAAATAAATAAAATTATAAATTTTAAATAGAAAAAAGTATAAGTAATTTGAAAATTGAATAAAATATTTATTAAATTGAATATTACTTTATAAGTATATTTAAATTCTAAAAATTATTGTTTCATATTATGTAAAAAAAAATCCATATAATTAAATTTGTTACATAATTATACGTACAATTAGAAGTTATTTTATGAAATATGTAAAAATACTAAAATATCAATATTACCTTGATTATTTTGTTGCCCACTATCTTGAATTTTTGTGTTATCAGTAGCTAAAGATGTCGAATTTTTTTGCTCTATTGTAGATCTGGAATATAAATTATAGTATTATAACTAGCTATTTTAATTAATAATTGAAAATTATTTTATACCTTTTAAAAACTGACTCTTTATTAATATAATTTGTTTGTTCATATTTTAAAGAAGATAAAGGATACATTGGAAAAGAAGTAGCAGAATTACAAAGTTGTTCATTAATATTAAGTAGACCTCTATCGTTATAATAAACTTGTGATGATCCAACAGGGTTTTGAAGAAAATTAGTAGGCATACACCAGTTTAACTGTTGCCACATTCGATGTCTAGCTTCTATCATAGCAAGTAATTGAGTAAAGTTGTGCTGAACATTATATGGATGAGGTAAAATATTTTTTAGTACAGAGGTACTTGATACTTGATATAAATTACTCATGTACAGAGCAGCGAGAAACTTTTGATCATTAACTGGTACTTCGAATTCTGTAGACTTTACAGTATTTTGAAATACAGTCAAATTATCTTCAATTTTCAATTCAAGCTTTGTTTCTTTGACCTTTTTCAAGGGAAATTTATTTTTCTCATTGATTTCAGCATTGTTATTATGTTTATTCTTTTTTATAACTAGATTCAATGGTTCTAAACAATCGGGCTCCATTGCCATAAAAGATTATTGGTTTTATTATGTGCAACTTAAGTTCTTTTATTTGCAGTTACGTTGTTATAATACAATAATTTGGACAAAAAAAATTATTTATAGAATCAAATATTTAGTCATACTTTTTTTACAATATACACTCTTATTTATACACAATCTTTCGTCTAATTCACATACTATCTCTCATAAAAAATTTGTTGATTATATTGTAAGATTAAAAGTAATATATACTAAAATTATTGGTAAATACAGAAATGTTAATGAAGTTTGACTTCTTAAATTTGTCCATACCTAAATTCACTTCTTTACAATAATGACTATTAACAAAGTGTTATTTCAAAAGTGTGATATAGAAGATTCCATTATTTATATCATATGAAAGTAAAAATATATTTTTGGTTTTAGACAAAAAATTTATTCATATTGGAGTCTTTTATTTAAAAATCTCAACAAAAACAGCAAACGAGTGATAACAATAATAGTAATAGTTACAAGGGTAATTATTTGCTATCCTTTGTCTCTTAATGTTAAAACATCGTCGAAACTCATTGTCCTTTATTAAATAAGCAATGCCTTGATTAATAAAAACTTTTATTTTCATCTCTAATTATTTAATGATATCAAATTTTCGCTATCGATATGTATCTTCAGAATAAAATTCCAATATACCTCCTCTATCAAAGTAATATCCTTGGATAGTAGTGTTTGATTATTCACAGTGATGATTAATAAGGGAAATCACCTGTCGACCCATTATTACAATTTAGAGTTACCTCCCTTTATTTTTGTTTACTTTGTTCTTTATGTTATATTTCTCTTTTGTTCTTTAAAGCTAGAATATACCCAATTATAAATGTAATAAACGGATGCATGTTCCAATTTTTTTTTTGGCGGGCTTTATTATGAAAGGCGCTGCTATCACAAAGCATCAAATAAACTGAATACATATGAGTAACTCGAAGAGTCTCATAATTTTCTTTCGTTTCATCGTCTCAATCTATTTTCTTTTTCACTGTCATTTTCCTAATAAATTATCATTTGGGATTCTCACTTATTTAACTTAAATTGTAATTTTACTTAATTTTGACAAGTTTAAACTCGAAACATTAGTTTCAGAACCACTAATACAAATTAAAGATTGGTTAAAAGCGTAATGATCAATACCGAGGGGGAAAGAGACAGAAGGTAGAAAAGAATCGGCGCAGACGCCCTGTGAGTTTACTGCATGGCACAATGTCTATTTACTGTTAAATTGCAATCATAAAATAGTTGATATACTGCAATCGATAACTAAATAGTCTTATATTTATTTTTGTATTCTATTAATATTATTTTTTGTATTATTTGCTTTTATATTTATTGCAATTAATCTATATCTCTAAAAACAATTTTGCCCTCATAAAGTGCTACCCTCGTACGGATATCTTTTAAAGTTATATTCAACAATTGTTTATTCATTAATACCAACAGCTGCAATATCTAACGTATTTTCTTTCTTTAACAGCAGACGACATCTTGATGTATCTTACGAGTTTTGTACAATTTTAATCATAATTTGAAAATCGATTTGTTAGAATATAAACTTATTTTTATTAATTATTCGAGTATGAATAAAAAATAAATTTTTAAGCCACAATTAGCAAGATATTTGTGATTTACTAATTCAATATTTAAAGATTCTTAAATTATTTATAATTGTATTTTTGATATAGATTTGAATTTATTTTCAAATGTTTAAAAATTTTGTATAAAATAAATTATAGGAAACTATAAATAAACGTAAACAAATTCATTTATTTTCAAAATTTAATTATAACTAAATGTTATTAGAAAATAATTAATCTAATAATTAATAATAATAATCTGGTAATTAACAAAAGTATATAAAAACTATATAAAACGAAAAATATATAAAAGTTATGTTAAAATTTATTTTAATATTTTAGTGTAAAATTAAAATTTAATTTAATTTAAAACAATAAAAAAAAAAGAATAAAGTGAGAATAAATCAAAGTGAGTAAAAATTAAACTTTAGAAATATAAATAGGATGAAAAATAAATTAAATAATATTTTTCGTTATACCTCAAATTATGATCCAAGGTAGAATGATCAGCTTTTGTACCAGTCGAAACTAAAGCATGAGATGCCAGCGCATGCGCGTGTGGACTAAGCCCAGGATGAGGAGGCATAAGACTGGTTGGTGAAAATCGATACAGATCACTGAAAAAGTTATTAAGCTATATTAATTAATTATTATAACTTTTACATACATAAACATTTATTTAGGGAAGATTGAAAAAGAATATTTAATGTCAAATACAAATTCGGAGGTTTGAATTTAAATAAAACTAGATACGCAATCAAATACCAACTTACCTGGGTAAATTTGAACTGGTGATAGGTAAGTTCGTTGGATAAGGGCTTCGAAATCCAGTACTGGTTGGAGAAATTGGATACATACTTGGCGTATGCCTAAAAATGAGAATTACTTAGTGAAAAAGGAAAAAATACAAAATGAAAAGTTAATTTTTCTTTTTTTAACGTAAACAGACATATTTAGCTGGGGTAAATGAATCGTGAAAATAGACCCTCTTTTTACCACCACTTATTTTGTCTATTTTATGACATAGTTGAGGAAATAATCTAACCATCCATGACAAGTCTCGATTTAAGGTAACTCGAGCAGAAAGCAAATAACAAGTTACGTGAGAGAGCAATCGAGATAGGCTTGAAGTGAATTCACTCCACTGCGTCTATACGGTCTAATAGACTGTATAGGAATCAAAAGGATGGCCAACCGTCTGAGCAATTACCTCTTTTGCTATCCTTTTCTTAACTCTCAATCTCTTTAAGTCAATATTATTTTACATATGATAAAACTTTCTTTGACGTATATCTTACATATTTTTACACAAATGAATTTACTGTAAAAAATTAAAATTACATTCGCTATACTTACCAGGAAGCAGCGACTTGAGTCATTTCTGGACTGAGCATGGGGTAAGGATATTGACTTGTAGAGAATGGATACATGGGAGCTCTTGTTAAACCTGGAAATCAAGATTTCTTTATTAAATTAACTCTTATATAATATAACTAATTTATGCATTTTATTTAATTCAATAAAATTTATAACAAATCTTATATAATTTTTTATATCTTGATTTCTAAAATATATTCTAACGACACTTATCATAAACTTTTTTTCTTTTTTTCTTTTCTTCTTTCTTTCGTATTCTTACTCCCTCGTCAATGTATAAGCAATTTAGTGTTTGACGAAATTAATTTCGATCAGGATAATTTAATCATTGAGTGATCAAGAATATTTTCTGAATCACATATCATTAAATATGAAAAAAATAAAAAAAAATTTCTTTAATTAATTCATTTTTAATAACTTTATTTAATAATAAATTTTATTTATTAAATGTCATTTGTTGAATATACTTTTATAACTACAACTAATTATCCATGAACGTTTTTATTAAAATCATTAATAACAAATTTCAAACATATTTATTCAATTCCATTCTTTTTAAAATTTAATTTAATTTGAAAATTAAAAAACATTTATATTATTTAAAATAATAAATTTTCAGATAGTTTTATTTAAAAATGACATTGGTTAAAAATATAAATAATTTTTGTATTCCATTTGAAGCTTATAGTAATAAACATCTTCTATGAAGTAATAATATAATTTTTTTTTCAGCAATTGAATTGACTTAACAAATTTTTTAA
This sequence comes from Eupristina koningsbergeri, assembly GCA_018907245.1. Lineage (NCBI taxonomy): Eukaryota > Metazoa > Arthropoda > Insecta > Hymenoptera > Agaonidae > Eupristina > Eupristina koningsbergeri. The sequence goes on from JACCHV010002976.1 coordinate 1,555,039, forward strand.
TTATTCATCATCTTCAAATCATTCTGCAATGCAAACTATGAAAGTGATAATTTTCAATTAACCGAATAAAATAGATTTTTTAGCCAAAATTTTGAAAATAATTCTTTAATAAGTAAATCTATATATATATATATATATATATATACTTTTATTCGAATAGTTTTTTTCTTTTTGAGTTGTGGAATTTTTTGTTTTTTAATAAAAGTAATAATAAAAATAATAATAAAAATAACACGGTAACAAAAAATTAATTTTTTTTTTAAATAAACGAAAAGCTGTTAGTTAATAATAGTTTAGAATAAATAACACAATCTTTTATTTATAGTTAAGTTGTGATTTAATACTATTGGTTATTCATATGAAATGTCTATGGAGTTTTGAATATAAAAACCTAAAAACTACAGTATTGGAATTTTATTAACTAGTTGTCTTTTATTATATTTAGTCACATATTAACAAATAATTTAATGTTTATAAATTTATATAAAAATTTCATCAATGATTATGAAATAATATTGGTGAGATTTTAATGAAAATTATTAACTCCATAAGAAAGAAGATCGTCACCACGTGTTCAAACTTGACGAAGCCAATAAACATGAAACCGCAATACAGCATAATCCTCCCACGAGTTATCATAATTACAATATATCCCCAAGTTACTATTTGAGAGAACAATATCTCCATGTATGAAATTTATCTTTAAATCATTTTGGTCAAGACCAATGTGTGACTTTTCGCGATCAGCCTATTTGTCTGCAGTTACAAAATAATTAAGCCTTTATATGTATGTGATATGGGTGAACTAATTTTTATTTATACATTATCGGACTTTTACATTTATCTATATTTCTTATTAATTGTCGATGTATTAAACATTACGATTTGTTATAACTTTGTATATAAGTAATTAAGTCAATGATATAATTGTAAAAGAAATATCTTATAGAATTTTCAAAAAATGGTAAGAATATTTAATTTATGTAACTTTTCTTTTTATGTATATATTTATAATATTTTTAATTATTTTTTTTTTAACTAGATTAAATTATAATTATTTTTTTTATATTTATTGGTAAATCATCTTTATTATCATCATTTAAATAATCTTATTGAGCAATTTATTTATATTTATTTTGTTATAAATTGTTGAATATCAGTTATATCCATGGGAAATTATAATGTTGAAAATGATTATACAATTCTTTTATTTTCTCTCTTTGTGTTATGTTTTACCCATCAATTCTAGTGTTTGATTACAAATGATCCAAATAAAACTTTTTTAAAAATATTTTCGAAGAATTTAAAAAATTATTTGTAAAAAAAAAAAAAAATACAATTTAACAAGAGAAAGAATATAAATTATAAACAAATAAAGTATTACAATTTTGTCATAATTTTCAAATTCATGTCCAAATATACAAATATTATTTTACAAACCGCCAAGATATACATTCAATTGAGTAGTCATAAATAATATTTTAAATTTATAATTCAGTACGTAAAACTTCGCCCATCTTTACCTTATTGGCGTGGTAAATTGTGTTCTGCCATAGATTGGCACATAACTAATAAATTTACAATTGATCACGAATTTGATTATATTAATAATATTACAAAAGAAAATTATATAATCAGATTATAAAAAGGTTTTAATCATTTTACTAATATTTAATTTTTTACAAAATTGAAATAAAGATATTGTATTAAAACCAAAATAAATAGTAACCTGTAGAGGGAAAAAGAAAAGTTGTAAATCGGCTCAAGTCGTCAAGATCCATACATTACCTGTAAAAACAATTTTTTTGTTTTTTATTTAACTAAATAAACATTTATATAGTAAGAAGCTACATTATTTTTTAATTTTAATAAATTATAAAATTGGATTTGAATTTCGTTTTTCGCTTACCAAATTCTCAATTTTTGAAACATTAAGAAAGAGGAGATTAACAATATGTAAAAAGTGTACTGAATGTTTCCTCAAAATTTCAAATTAATCGGATAATTTTTGCTCAAGTTATAATATCAGCTATTTTTTAAAATTTAGTTTAAAGAAAAATATGTTTAAAGTTTTGAATAATGATATTTATATTATAAAATAAAATTTTATATACTTGCACTTAATATGCTACTCTAAATCTATATAATGCAACTTTTCTTAAAAAACTATAACTTTTTAACTATAACTTTCCCCCTACCCGATTAATCATTTGAATAAATTAATTAATAATTATAATTAAAAGTTAATAATTAAACAAATGTCTCTTGGTGTTATATCTCGACCAACACCAGTCGCACTACATCACGTATCTCAACATACATTACAGTACATTTATCCTTTTTAATTATTATTTTAAAAATGAAAAGAACAGATTGTATACGATCATTAAAAATTGCAAGAGAAAAAAATGTTTCCAATTCGATTGTATTTAATCCACTGTGAAGGTATTTGGGATCAAAATGCTGTTTTAGCTTTTCTTATTATTTGATCATTTATATGACCTTTTTACATCTGATTAATAATTTATTTTTCGTTAAATTCTTGTAAATTGGAACAATAACTTTAATACACGTGTATCTAATAGATTATGATTGAAATTTCTTATGTTAAGAAATTTAACTTTACCTCGATAATTTTAGTATGGCTATCGGTTTAGGTCAGTTAATTTTCACATGTTTATTTATTTTAAAGCCTTTCTGATTATCACTTATAATTTTTTCATGTATTTCGAAATACAAAGAAAGTACGAAATTAATTGATCAAAATGAAATGAAATGAAATGACCGCTTCATATACATATTATGTACATTGTTTACCTAAACTTTTTAAAATAACTTTGTATAGTGTTATACCTTATATTAGTAGTTCATAAACTTAATTATATAATACTCATATATTAAATTTATAATAATATTAGAGAAATATAATGAATATATACCTCCTGTGAAGCATTCAGTACCTAGTTTGGATTATTAAAATTTCGTTTCATAAATGTTACGATATAGTTATAATATTCGAAAAATATTTTTAAAATAATTAACTATAAAAAAAATCTATTTTTTAAAGTGTCAAACTAGTTAAACTTCTAACTTTAAGTAAAGCTTATTAATGTATTCAATTTTAATTCTAAATATATGTAGTTATGGATTCTATTAGTTTTTCAAATTATTGCAAAATTACCATCTACCTGTAACTTTCAGTATACTCCCTACAGAGCGCGCGCGCTTATGATATCGGATTATTTCCAGCAAAGCAATAAGTAACTGAATGTTATATTCGTTTAGTAGATCTCTGGATCCGTTCGATCGTGCTTAGCACATTTACGTGAAATTACGAATAATTTCTAAATTTTTTATCATAATTGTTTACAATTAATTGTGTCTAGGCAATTTAGAAAATATTCATATTCTCATGAATAAAGTCAGATAATGGTTCGCATCATCTAAGTACATCAACATCATTTCGAATTACCAAGTCGCTCAAACTGATTGTGAAAACTGTTGTGCTTCTTGAACATTGAATTTTCTGCCCCACCGTTATGTCGAGAAAACAATTTCTGGCTTTGGAGACACAACCAACTCAGTTGCGCGATGAAAAGTTCATCTTAAATTATACTCCATTTCTACTCCTATCTTAAAAAAGCTTTTTATGTATTATTTTTAAATGAACTTACTAATTTTCTACATAAAAAGGATATTAAAGTTATGTCAAGGAATCATATTAGGGGATTGAATCTTGTAGCCTCTCTGATGCCGTTTGGAACAATTTACTGTATTCTTAATGCATGTATTTTTAGGGTCATATTATTACCTTATATGCGGAAAGACACCGAATCTGTTAATTTCCCAAATGCAGGATATATCGTGTATAACATAAAGTAATAAATTTTCTCAAAATTTATAATTAACCTCAATTAGATATTAACAAAGCACATTTCAAATTTTAAAACAATTCACCGTTTTTTACCAAATTTATAGCAACTTTTATTTAACACGTATTCTTATAAAAGTTGATGTATTGAAGAGGTATTTAAACAGTTTAGATAAAAAAAATATATAACTGTCAATAAAAGCACTTGATTTTTTGTAATATTTTTATAATAGACCTGATAAATTAAGGGATGAGAATACTAGATACTTTATTATAGTAGAAATTAATGAAATAATAAACTGTGTCAAAGTGTTTCGGCTTAAGAGTGGTTAAACGTGGTAACGTCAATTATAAATATGTATATATATATATATATATAAATTATTTAGATACATATATTTCTAAAATTGTATATATAAAAAATCGAATCAATTTCACGTTTAATTAATTTAATGAATTAGAAAAATCAAAATTAATAAAATATTTTTTTTAATATAAAGTTTTTAGATTAACAATTAAAACAATTAAAAGTACTTTCATACTTTAATAAATATTTTTATTAAATTATTTAAAATTTACAATTTTTCTTTAATTGTTTGTATATTTTAAAATGTAAGGTGAAGTCTAAAATAATTGTATATATAATTTTTTAAATTGAATAAAACACCTGTTGCATGAGCAGTAAATATAATGAGATGAATAAACAGAATGTATTGCGTATTGTAAAAATGAAATCATTAAAAGAAACGTTATCTTGTTTATTTCTTTTTTTCAGAATAAATATTTCATAAACAATTTCATAAAAATATACAATTAATTAATTTTGTATCTTTTAGTTGCTTTTTTTATTATAAAATGCTAAATTTTACATGTAATTTTTTTGTAAACAACATAAAAACATTCATGATTTTTATTATCTTAGATTATAAATCTGTATAAGCAAGTTTAAAAGTTCGTGAAAATAAAATCACACTATTCATCCAAGCAATAGAGCAATTTTTAGGTCATAAAAAAGCTGATACTGATGCATATCAAAATTCGTAAAAAAATCAGTAGATTCTTATTTTCCAAAATGCCCCACATGATATTCATTTTTTATTTATATTATTTTTTATTAACTAGTTTAATGAAAAGTCTCGGTTTTAACACTATAGTATGAGCAATTTGTAGCTAATAAAATTTTGAATAAAATTAATTTTACGTATGCCAATCGGAAAATTAGAAACTGAGAAATTTACGAATAATTATTTTTAATAAACTTTAAGTTCTTTAGAAATAAAATTTATTATAAAAAATATGAGTAAAAAAAAAATTGTGAATAGAAACCATTTTTACCTAAACCGATCGAAAAAATTTTAAATTAATTAAAAAATTCTAACTTGATTGAATTATTAGTTTTCGAGTAATGCTAATGTTAATTAAATTATGCGAAAAATTACAAAGTTATTTCCAGCTCAACTTACATAACGATTTTAATTTTTTCAATCGTTTTAAAAAATATAATTGTTGTACAATAAATCTAATATCTTACATTTCGTATAGATATTTCGGATTGTATAAAATACGAGGGTAAATATAACCAAAAACTGTCGAACGGCGGAGGAGTGGAGATAGTTAGAATTGGAGAATTATAATATAAAGTAATATAAGTGAAATTCGCGTTAACTAACCCCTTGATCATTCTTCTTCCTCACTCCTCATCAAATTGTACGCGCTCGGCTGTTTTTGATCGTCTTTATTCTCATATTCTATGTAATCCGAAATATTTAAATGAAATGTAAGATACAAGATTTATTGTACAACACACTTATTTCTTAAAACTGTTGAAAAAACTAAAATCGTCCGGTAAGTTGAACTGAAAATAACTTTGTAAATTTTCGCATAATTTAATTAACATTAGCATTACTCGAAAACTAATAATTCAATCAAGTTAGAATTTTTTAATTAATTTAAAAATTCTTCGATTTTTTGTAAATTTTTCCGCTTCCAATTGTCCTATTGGCATACATAAAAATTAATTTTATTCAAATCTTTCTTAACTACAAGTTGTCCATTGACACTATACTGTTAACATTAAGACTATTAATTTTATAACAAAAACGTTAAAAAATTGATTTTTTCATTAAAATTGTTAAGAAAAAAAACCCTGAATATCATGACTGACATTTTAGAAAATAAGAATCTACTGATTTTTTTTACGAATTTTGATATACATCATTATCTGCATTTTTCATGACCAATAAACTGCTCTATTGCTTGGACTAATTGTCCATTTAAAATTTTTTAATTTCAAGTCCATAAAAAAAGATTAAATATGAATCTATAGAATACCTTAAAAATCTTTAAAATTTTTTCTTTAAACTTTATATTCATAAGCCCTCCAAAATGTAAGTCATTTCATAATATTTTTAATAATGTTTACGAAAATATATTTTAATATCAACAACAATTTTTAAAAGAAATTAAAAACTCAAGCTATATTGATTATTGTTATAAAAACAGATGATAAAAAAGCCCCAAAAGCAAAAAATTTTTTAAAGTTTATTATGTATTTTTTTGGTTTTGATAATTTTTATTTTTCCTCTACCTTTTATAATATTTGATAGCTTAATTTAAAAAAAACTAATTTTTTCAAATTATAACAAATGATGATATAAAAAAATTGATTAATAATAATAATAATATTAAATAAGTATCCAACTTTTTCAAATATAATGAATAATCTTTCAAGTTAGTTAATGATTTTTACAGAATGATGAATTAAATATAAGTATTGAGTTCGTTAAAAATTTATAACTTTATATTAATTACTTATGTATTATCATAATAATTTTTTAAGTATTAAATTTTTTACTTTCGATTAATAAATTTAGTGGAATTTAAATGAATTTTATTATGTTTATATATTTTATATTTTTCAATTATTTTATATTAATATTAAAATAATTAATTCAATTTTAAAAACTAATGAGTATCTCATCATTTTAAATATTAAATATATCAAACAAAAATCAAATTTTTGTAAATTGAAAAGCATAATAATAATAATAATAATAATAATAATAATAATAATAATAATAATTTGCTTTTTGTAAATTCACACATATTTTCACCTGTGAATTTATACACTTAATAAAGCACCATACTTTTTTTTTAAACAAATAATAATTTTACAATTCATTTATTTAAAGTGTAAAAAGCGATTTATTTTTTTATCGCAACATTTGATCCAATCGAGCCGGATCGTCTTTGACTAATCTTTTGTATTCTATAAGTGTACTCAGTGCATCAGTGAGGAATTATAGCAAGTAAATCATTTTACTTCAAGTTATTCAAGATATAAATAAAAGTTCAAATTCAGAATTTGATACGAACTAGCCGTACTGGACAATCAACCAACGGAACCGATCATTTTCGAAGGTACGAAAGAAGTTTGCAGCATCTAAACATCGAAATCATCTATATTTTAACTAACTGATTTTAACTAACTTAAAATCGAATAAGTTAAGTAATATTGTTGAATTTGAAATGCGTAATGAAAGAATCAATGAGATAAATAAATTATTTTTAGAAATACAGTTAAAAATATAATTAGAATTTATTGATTTAACAGAAGCTGAGCATGAAACAGGACTAGAGAACTTTGAAAATATGTATTATGAGTATTTAGATTTTGTAAATAAAAAATTAAATGAATGAACTAACACACATGTCGAGACAACAAATGATGGTTCATGTCAAAATGCTATTCCGAAAGCAAATTTCAATAAATTTCTTTTTACCAAAATTTGAAATACGACTTTCGACGGCTCATCGCTTGCTTAGAAAGAATTTTTTTTTGATACTTTTAGCTCCATCGTTCATAATAATTGCGAACTTCCAGATATTAAAAAATTTCATTTTTTAAAAAATGCGTTATGCGATTCAGCTGCCAATACCACATCGTCTCTTAATGCTTCTGCGAAAATTATAAACTAGTATGGGAATTGTTAAAAGAGTGTTTTGAAAAACCTCATCAAATAATCAATATACATTTGAAAGCGTTGATTGATTCACCTGAAATACAGAGATCAAATCAAAGAAATACATCATCAAATATAAGCGGTTTTTTGGGAACAGTAAGACTGCATGTAGATGTTTTAAAGGCACTCAAATGTCTGACTGAACACTGAGCCATAATTTTAGTTTTTTTTATTACAAAAAAATTGGATAACTTCACGCATCGTACTTGGGAACATACCCTAGACAACATTGAAATGCTAATTCTGAATAAATTAATAGAATTTTTGAAAACTTATTCGCGTACTAATGGTATCGAGGATAATGACTCGGCAAAATATAAAACACATTCGCAACATATAAATAAATTTCAACAAAGGAATACGAAATCAACTAAGTCTCTTGTAGCCAATAATGCTAAAACACAAAATAAATGCGTTTTCTGTAAATCGTCCGATCACGTTGTGTATTCCTGTGATGCATTTTTACAATTGTCACCTCAAGCTCGTTTTGATACTATAAAACGGATTCAAGCTTGCATTAATTGTCTAAGAAATAATCATTTAACAAATAAATGCTCGTCGCGGGGTTGTCATATTTGCGGTAAAAGGTATAATACTCTGCTGCATTTTCACAAAAAAGAAATTAATCAATTAAATAATTCGATTATAATTAATCTTCTCTGCATAGATTCATCTCCCAAGGAAGTTAAAAAAGGTCTCGTAGTCTCGTATAATTCGTAGATTTTTAATAAGCACAGCTCGTGCAATTATTGTAGACAAATTTGGAAATGATTACGAATGTCGTATATTATTATATAGTGAGTCCCAATTAAACTTTATCACTGAACGATTGGCTAATAAATTAAGACTAGAAAAGGATCATTTGAATGTACTTTGCTCAGGGCTAGGACAATCTTTTACAAAAATAAAACACTTTGTTAATACAACTATAAAATCAAGAATAAACGGGTTTTCAACAAAAATCTCATTAGCAGTTTTGCCAATAATAACTAGAGCACTTCCTTCACGAGTACTGTTGAAAAAACAATTAGGAATCCCTAATAACATAAAACTAGCTGATTCGGAGTTTAAGACACCGCGAGAAATAGATATACTTATCAGGTGTACACTTTTTTATAACTTATTAAGTACTTGACAAATATCTTTGCCTAATAGCTCGTTGCTATTGCAAAAAACGCTGTTATATTGGTTAGTTACAGGAGAATTAAATAAGTATAATGCCCCAAGACACTCTAAATCGTGTAATTTAATTCTGCTTGAAGATCAGATATAAAAATTTTGGGAGTTAGAAAAAACTCCTCGCGTAAATATTACTCTCATGAAGAAAATGCTTGTGAAAAGCATTTTTTAAATAATACGTATCGCGATAGTACAGGTCGCTACGTTGTTACACTTCCTTTTAAGGAAAATATAAAAGTTTTGGATAATTCTTATGATCCAGCGTTAAAACGTTTTTATTCGTTAGAACGAAAACTAATGGAAAATAATGAATTGAGAGATCAATATAATGAATTCTTGCGCGAGTATGAAAATTTAGGACATATGAGCGATATAACTTTACACGCTGATAAGAATTCCAGTTTTTATTTATCGCATCACGCGGTTATAAAGGAATCGAGCGACACCACACGCGTTCGTGTAATTTTTGACGGGTCGGCTAAGACATACAATAAAATCTCAATAATGACACATTTATGAATGGCCTAATAATTCCAGATAAATTATTAACAATATCGATGCGTTTTAGACTTCATTCAATAGCTCCGACAGCCGACATAAAAAAAATGTTTCGGCAAATAAAGATAAATGTAAATCATTCGAAATATCAAAAAATATTATATAGATATCACCCTTGAGAGGAAATCAAAACATTTCAATTGAAAACCGTGACGTATGGTACTAAACCAGACCCCTTTCTCGCAGTTCGATGTTTTAAACAATTAAGTATCGATAAAGGTTCGAGGTTTCCTTTAGAAGCCGCTAGTATAAATAAGGATTTTTATGTTGACGATTTATTGACAGGAACGGATACTATTCAGGAAGATTTAGAATTAAAAAAGCAATTGAGGAACCTGTTAAATTTAGCAGGCTTCAATGTAAGAAAATAGTCGTCGAATGAGCCATCTCTCGTCAAAAAGTTCGACATAACTGAAATTATGCATTTCACATTGAATGATAAAGAATCGCAAAAATTATTAGATATAGGGCGGAATCTTATAAGTAATAAGTTTATATCCACAACTAATAAAATCCTATATAATGAACGCATGGCAAAAAGAAATATTTTATCGAAAATAGCACGTCTTTTTGATCCAATGGTTTTATTAGGTCCGATCGTCGCGTTCACGAAAATTATCTTTCAGGACCTCTGGAAGTTTAAATTATCTTGCCATAAGTCTGTGCCCCAGCTATTGCAACATAAATGGTTAAAATTTAAAAATGAATTACCTTTAATAAATAATTTTGACGTCGCGCGTAAATTATTAATTGAACGGCATAATGAGATACAACTGCATAGCTTCTATGATGCTAGCATCAAGGCCTATGGTGCTTGCATTTTTATTAGAACTAAAAATAATAACAATAACTATCTGGTAAATCTTGTATGTGCAAAATCACGAGTAACCCCACTGTAGTTCACTGTCACGTGTTGGATGGGGTGACTGGAGAAGGTCTATGATTATTAATCAAAGGCATATTTTTGATAAATAAGAATAATATTTATTTTATCTACGACTTGTACAAGTTTGTTTTTGAAAAATCGAACTCATAATTTTCGGAGAGACAAGGTAATCGAGCAAATCTAAAATTTTCTGTCGAGATAAGCACTTAGTGCTCGTTCGCTTACTTAGCGCTCTCAGTTGGTGCGTTCCGCGCGTTAGTGTTTATTTATTATAGGTTTTACGCTTACCTTACCTGGCATAAAAAACCCCCTGTGGGCCGAAAGAGGGAAAAAGCCTTTATAGTCTAATATCTATTATTAGTTTATATCTATAAACTAAGTTATTTCTATGTAGCTTTTAATCTTAAAAACTATATCTTGTGCACGTATGTTCAATATAACTTGGAAAACCTTCGAATTAATATAGCGCGCCCCGACAATATCCGAACATAGGTCTTCCTTATCCATTTATTGGCGGCCGAGGACCGCGCGTCCGTGTATCCCCGCAATTTCGTCGTAAACATTCGAGGTTAACTATATTGTCCCCGGTCTCACTGGGCTCGCTTTTTTCGACGCCTCTGCGAATCCAGATTTCAAATCTTCCCCATAGATAAAGCGCTAGACGGCTTACGACGTCTCACCGGACCTACCGATGGGTGGGGGCGGCCCGCCCTCGCCCGAAGTCTATCGCGATTTTCCTACACCCACTTAAAACTATTAGTTTATCTCGTCTCGAACTGTGCGCCGCGGAATTACTAGCACAATTATTTGAATTTGTTACGATTAGCTTAAATATTAATTTTGATAAAATTTATTTGTGGTCCGATTCAACAATGACATTGAATTGGATAAAAACATCACCGCATTTACTTAAAATATTGTTGGCCAATAGAGTTTCTGATATTGACGCTAAAACTAATGTTGAATCGTGGCATCATATCTCAACAAAAGACAACCCGGCGGATCTCATCTCCCGCGGGCAATTACCGTCAACATTTTTAAGATCCAGGTTTTAGTTACACAATCCGATTTGGTTGACGAATTGAGAAGATACGTAACAAATAAAGGAAATCGAAAATGTAGAAGTTTCTGAAATTCACCATAAAATATCTTTAGTCGCGACAATAATTTCAGCAGATTTTTTTGAATGATTTTCGAGCATAATAGACGTAAATAGATTTATCGCAAATTGTATAAGATTAATTAAAAAAATTTGAGACAAGATTATTGTTACCGGTGAATTAAGCGCCCTCTAATTAAGAAATGCACACTTACGTTTAATTAAAATTATTCAACCTACAGCCTTTAATAAGGAGTTGAATTTAATTGAAAAAGGAAAGGTAAATAAGTCTAAGGTTTTTGTTTTAAATCCATTTAAAGACGAGCACGGTTTAATAAGAGTAGGCGGCAGATTAAATAATGCACTACTAAACTATTCTCAAAAATATCCGCTATTACTACCGCGTTCCCATCATATTGCTAATTTAATTATTCGCGAATCACATATTAAAAATTGGCATTCGGGGGTCCAAGGTATCTTAAATTTCTTACGACAAATTTATTTGATAGTAAATGGAAAAAATAGTGTTTGCGATATTAATCATAATTGCGTAAAATGCGCAAAATTAAACTCAAAACCACTTAACTACATTATGGAGAATGTACTATGTAGTTGTGTTACGACGTATAGATCTTTTAAAAATGTAGGAATAGACTATTATGGACCGTTTATCATTAAAGAAAAAAAGGAAAGAAACCGTAAGCTAGTAAAAGCATACGTTCTCGTTCTCGTTCGTTTTTCCATAAAGGGAGTGCTTTTCGAATTGGTCACTGATTTAACATCCGAATCTTGTTTATCCGCAATAAGAAGATTTTTTGCGAGACGTGGAAAATCTACTAATGTTTATAGCGATAATGGAACAAATTTTATAGGTACCAAATGAAAAATTATAGAGTTACAGCAATTGATTGCGTCAAAACATTTTAATGATAAGATCACTCATAATTTAGCGAGAGAAGGCATTAACTGGCATTATGTACCTCCTCGATCTTCGCATTTCGACGTACTATGGGAAGCCACAGTAAAAAATTTTAAACACCATTTATATAGAGTCGTAGGTAACAGTCTATTCATATACGAACAATTCAACACTTTTATAATAGAAATTGAGACAGTATTAAATTCACGTCCCTTAACCCCTATTTCCTCTAATCCAAATAATTTCCTCCCCTTTACTTCTGGTTATTTTTTTTGGGAATCAAATACAAGGATTGTCACAAGAAAATTTAAGCAAGTTGAACCATAATAACCTCTCTATTTAGAAGAACGTGCTGAAAATTAAACAACATTTCTGGGAAAGATGGAACAAGGAGTATATCCATCAATTATAAGTGCGAATCAAGTGTCACTTAGGAACGGTGAACAACTTAAACTTTTTTAGGCACCTTAGTTATTTTAAAAGAAAATAGTTTTCCAGTCCTTTATTGGAAACTTGGGCGTATCATTCCAATGAGACAAGGTCAAGACAATGTGGTACGAGTCGTGACAGTGAACACTGCAAGTGGTGTCTACGAGCGTAGTGTACCTTTATCTTGTATCCTTTACCCTTAAAGACATAATGGAGAAAATTTAATGTATTAATTATTCATCAATTATCAATTTCTTATTTTTAAACGTAACCGTTCAAGGCGGATGGTATGTTTGAGCTTCAACATCCCCACTCATAGTTTTAAGAAGGTTCTGTAAATATAAGCATTTAAATATCCTAACTTAATGTTTTTAATTGATGCATCCTAATATTAAAGTTTTAACAAGTATTGTGTTGGCGCGCTATAATATTGTACGAATGCAGAAATATGCATTGATGAATATTTTTATTTTACTTCTTTGCTTTTTGTAATATTCACACATATATTTTCACCTGTGAATTTATACACTTAATAAAGCACCATACCTTTTTTTTAAACAAATAATAATTTTACAATTAATTTATTTGAAGTGTAAAAAGCGATTTATTTTTTTATCGCAACAAATATGTAAAAATTTAAATCCTGGTCAAAATTTTTTCTGTTGTAAATACTAAATTTACATGAAAATTATACTGACATAGTATATCATTTTTTAAAATTATTTTATTTGTGGAATGTACAAAATTCTACTCAATTTTCCAATATAATTAAAATAATTTTAGATAAAAATATAAATAATTAATATTTTTAAACTTCTATATAATAAATGAAATCAGTTTTTTCTCATAAAATTAATAGATACACTAAGCCAACTCAAGGATATATCTTTGATGGTGAAAGACACTTCAGAGTATCAAGTTCAGTGCAATAAAAATAATAATATTTGAAATATTTAAAAAATTTCTATTATTTTTTAAACCATTTAAAAATAAAAAAATAAAAAAAGAAAGGATAAATGATAATAATGATAGTGTAACGACAGGAAAAAAGCAGTACAAATTGTTTATAGGATAGGAAATTGTAAGGTTGGGTCTGACCTGTGGTAGTCGCTGCTGCACTAAGAAGTTGTTTCCAAGTTGGACTAGGATTCGAGGGAGAGCCGGCGGCCCGTTGATGGCCCGTGGGCCAGTACTCACCAGCGGCCGCGGCAGCTTTTCCAGCATCTAGAGATCCGTATGGCGGAATGCCCATATGGGCAGGTGGAGGTTGCGTCAGATGATCTCCATTTGGACAAAAAAATGGTAGAGCACTAGGGTGAGTTCCTGTAAGGCCCATTTTACTAGCCTTTAACAAAAATAAAAAGAAAACAATTGAATTTATATGAAAATCTGTTAAACATTTATTGATAAAATTACATAGTTTAAGATAATTATCTGAAACAATTTTATTTGACTTATGATATTTTAAAATTTAATTTAATATTTAGTTTGTAATAATATGAAAATATTAATTTCATATTATTATTAACCTAAAAAGAAAAATGGTAATATTAATTATGATATTAAATTGAATGTTTTATTTATGTAAATATTGAATATTATTGTTAATTTTAAATTAATTTTTATTTGTTGTAATGTGATGTACTCACGAATCTGATGAGTATAATAATTTATGTATTTGAATGAATATTTTCTTGACTGTTGACAACTTGTTAAAATGCGGCCCATATTTCACTTTTAACTTATTACATTAGTGGAAGTCTTGCTAGCATAGACGGCGTTTAGGTCGTTGAATTGAAGTAAGATAGAGATAGGCGCGAATATGTATTTTGGTGTATATGTATATATTAAAATGCATGAATGAAGTAGTGTGAGTGATGTAAAAATTATTAGTGTTGTGCCGCCACAAGATGGCCAATATGTATAGTTTTTATACTTATCGGTCAAACAATACTTTTCTTTTATGCATGAATTGAAGATTTTGATTGGCTATTTTAATAATAACCAATTGAAATTTAAATCATGACAGGTACAAAGGAAAAGGGACTTCTTGGATGTGATGTGACCAATGTTGAATTTTCTGAGTTTAAATAAAATACAATGAGATTAATTATTGGTTTGATTTTAACTTAAAATTAAAATAATTATGTTAAGGGGGCGGAACTTTCTTTCTGAAAAAGAAAGAAAGTTCAGTTGTGAATTGTTATTCATTTGAACAACATATACTTGTATATTATTCTTTATAGAATTAATATATATTTGATTATTATTTTTGATATTAAAGAATTATTGGAATAGTGTATTGATATTGTTTTTATAATTTATTATATCAATTTGATCATTTATGTGAAGTGGTGATTTAAATATATATACAATCCTACATAATATAATTGTTGAGTGCAATAGATATTCTGAAGAGATATTTATAAATATAAATTATATATATTTTATTATTGAAAGGATACATATACATGGTGCATCCACGAAGTATCGAGTTTTTTTTTCATTTTGTGCCTATTCATTGTAGAAATTCGAGAGAGGTCTTAAAATGTCGACAAACTCTTTCCGCATTTATCCTTTTTTTTGTTTTGTTTTTCGATAATTAGGCGCGGCAGGATTTAACTTCGCGCGAATGGTGTTTTTCAATTCAATTTCCAAATTTTTGACACGGCGCGCTGAAGCGATTAGCGGAAAACCACTACGCAAGAATGTTTTGTTCAAAGATTAAAAATAAAAAAAAAATAATTACCTTTCTTTTTTGACAAATGATTTATTAGTGGACTTATAAACAGGGTAAAATAAAAATTTTAAATTCTTTAAAATAATTTCCTCCTGTATCAACATATTTTTGAAGGCGTGTTTTTCAAATTTTAAATGCATTTCAAACTCTTCAGCTTTGATGTTTTTCAAAAATTTCAATATTTATAAATTATTTTGCACTATATTGTATAGTGTAGATCGCGTTAAATTCAGTTTTTCCTGAATTGCTTTATCTGTTAATCAACAGTCCAAATTTTAAATTTCTAACACGCTCCGGGTGTCCTAGCCATTCGAAAACTTTTTGGGCGCCCAGATCCGAGGCTCGTCGATGATTCTTTCTCGACCCTCTTTAAAGCTCTGTGCCATTTTCCACATTGCGATTTTGACATACAATTATGTTCATATGCTTCTTGCAACATTTTATACGTTTCTACACTGTTTTTTTTTAATTGCAAACTAATTTTATCGCGTAACGCTATTAGAGTAGTCGCTCCATCGCGCCGTGTCAAAAAACTGAAAAGCACTCTTCGCGCGAAGTTAAATCCTGCCGCGCCTAATTATCGAAAAACAAAAAAAAAGGACAAATGCAGAAAGAGTTTGTCGACATTTTAGGACCTCTTCCGAATTTCTATGACGAATAGGCGAAAAATGAAAAAAAAAAACTCGATACTTCGTGGATGCACCATGTATATTGTATCATCTGGAATTATTATTTCACATATTGATAATAAATAAATTAATATTAATATATTATATTATTTAAACTATTACAAATAATTACTATATCAAGGTAAGATTATATATATATATAATATTAATATTTTATAAAAATATTATTTATATCTTTTGTTGTGTTGTATTGTAAAAAGGGTTTTGAGATTCGCCCGAGATCTTATAATTTTGGCGCTGAATTTCACCTTTGATTTAATTTACTTTATTATTATTGTGTTGGTGGAAATTATTGAATGATAATTTAGTTAATAATTTTAAATAAATTTAAAGTGAAGTGTTTTGGGAATACAATAAAAAAATAATCACTAATATGGTTGGGGAAAATCTATTATAGTTGATTTGAAAAATTTAACTTTAATAGATCTGCCGTATTACAAGTTATAAATAAAATAAAATTATGCAAGAAATGTGTAATAATTATAACTAAGTTATAATTAAAACACACCTTCTTGTTACTTCAGTAAGAAATAATTTCAAATATATTAACCAAATATAATGGGGAAAACTATCAAGATAATTTAATATAAATTATTTATTATATTAATAAATTTTTTATTAAAAATAATAAAAGTAATATAAAATAGGTGTTTACTAAAAGTTGCGTATTGTTCCAAAATTCTTAACACTTTTATTTATTATATGTAAGATCAAGATACGAATATGCGTTTACAGATGTATAAATTATGTGTACAATTTTAATTTTTTAATAGTTATATTTGGATAAAATAATTTAGTTAAAAATACAATTATCTAAAAACAAAAAAAGAAAACAATTATATCGACAAATAAGATGCTAAAAACTTTTTTAAAACTATTATTAAAATAATATAATAATATTTACAGTAAATTGATTAAAAATTTACATAATAGTAAACTTAAAAAACTAATAGATAGAGAAAATACAAAAAAACTTTCATAGCTTAATAATAAAATCTTTAATAATAAATGTATTCAAAATTTGACAAAATATGTGTTACTATGTTACTGATATATTTTTCTTAAGAGCAAAATTAAACGTGGCAAAAGATAAAGTTAAGAATATAAAAACAATATAAAAAAATAAATAATTTTAGTAAAAACTAATACTTAATGAAAAAAAAATTTTTTAAATAAATAAAGCCATATTTCCTATACATTCTATCAGTCTTCAAAACTATTGTTATAATGTTAATTTTATCTTTAAACTAGACAACAAATATTATTTTAATTAATGTAAAAAAAAATTTCAAATGTAAGTAAATCAAACCAATTTTTCTACAACCATTATATTTTAATTTTTTATTTTTATGTTTTTACATAATTTTTTTATTTTTCATTGAAAATATATATATATATATAACTTTCAACACACGAATTCGAGTTTTTTAAGGCGACAACTTTTAAAAAATCGAATTTTTTGTATATTTTGACTATTCAAAAATGTTTTCCCAAAATTTTATATCGATATCGTAAATATTTATAAAATGGCAGTTTAGTATCTCAAACCACGTACTCGAGGCTTGACGGCAGGAATTTTTAGCTGATTTGTTAGATTCATTATATTACTATAGAATGCTTGTAAATCCAATGGAAATTTGAAATATTAAATTGTTTCTATTCCTTTAAAAATGGGTTAAAAAAATTTTAAATTAAATTATGATCATCAAAGCTGTCCGCTGCTGGGTAAATCGGCAAGCTAAAGTTTTTAACATGAAACATTTTAATCGTATTTATCTTCACTCAAATATATCTCTATTAAAAGTTTTACTACCAATATAAGAGGATTTATTGAGAAGTGGATTCTCAAACGTAATGGGAGAAATACACAAAATAACAATAAAAGTTATAATATCTTGTTGTAACATTTTGTTTTAAAATATCTTTACAGTGGTTTAAAAATAAGAGAATTGGTCAATTTTTTGCTGTGACCATTTTTCATGATGACATGATATGAATTTTTTATATTTTTAAAACTATTGGATTCACATCGGTCATTGTGCTACTGATTATTTTGGAAAGTGAGAAATAGTGCGCTTATATCACGCCGAAAGAAAACACGACGATATGTCCAAAAAGCTTGGACGATTTCGAGAACAAATTATAGCTGCAAAATAATTATTTTTTGAGTAAGAAGCTGCACTATGTGGACCTGAAATAGCAAATTGAATATAAGAATATAAAATTTTATTTTATAATATAGATATCACTCAAAATTCAAACATGTTTATGTAAAAACTATATTTTAAAAAATGGTTGACATTGTAATTCAAATATAAATTAAATTATCCCATTTAAATGAAATTTTGAGAGAATATAAACAACACTTTTTTATTATATTGTGAGCCTCTATTTTATTATGAATTTCATATATAAAAACAAGCAATTTTTGTGCAAAAAACAAACATTTTTTTTAAAACGCTGCCATTTATTCAATGTTTGAAATTTTTAAAAACTGCAGGTTCACGATATGTATAATTTTATCTAATTTAATTCTAAAAAAAAATCTTTCTTTTACAGGTAACCATCGGATCTCTTAAATGTCAGCCGTTTTACAATTAAGAGGTCGTCGCCGACAAGTCCTTTCTGAACCCCCAAAACATCTCAAACCGAAACCAATATCAGGTAAACGTATTAAAAATTGAGTATAAACCGTCATTTAAGTATCAGAACAATTGATGACACGTTGAATTTATCAACATTAAGATATACTTATCATTTGAGATCTCCTTTACCATTAAAAAGTCGCCTTTGCGTTTTTACCATCCATACAAAATTTTACAGCATAAAACAGTTCCACCAGTCTATGTTACAAGATTGAAAAATACACTTCTTACAAACATATATATATGCTAGCGTTTCTATTGATTGTACAAAAGAAAATGACAAGAAAAACTCTTCCGTACATTTTATAACCTTCCTCAAATGGAAAATAGTCAAATGGAAAAGAATTAAGTCTGGGTACGTTCATAATTCATCATGTATATCATGTAGCTCTGCTTTTATCTTTACAACTTTAAAATATATATTATAAATAAATAATTCTAGAATATATTTATAAATTTATGTATGTTAATTTAAAAAATGAAATACAGAATAAACTATTAAAAAAATCAGAACATGTAATCTAGATTTTTCTATAAAAATAACAAACAAAATTTAATTGTAATAAACATATTTATTTACAAAATTTATTTTACTTTAAATTATAGTATAAACTAAATTTTAATATTATACTATAATTTATTGATAAATGATTAACTTTAATTATAAATATACAATATAAAAATAAAATCATATAAAAAAGTTAACAAATTATATGAGTAAATGAATTTTATATAATAATTAAAGCTCCTGGCTCCATCAATATAGTCAAATGAAATACTTAACTTTAAAAAATGTTTTTATTTGAATTTATGTTATATTGTATTAGTAAAATCAAATAAAACAATTAATAAAATTTCAAAATTAATTTTTTCTCAATTATGAACTATATTGCTGTTGTATATTATATTGATAAAAACAGTAAATAATTTTTTAAATTTTTATATAAACACTGTTGCATCCATTTTACGCTAATTATACGGAAATATTACTTTAATTAAATTTTTTAATATGTATAAGAAGTGGAATTTTTACATGGTTTAAAAAAATAGAACAAATTCACAAAAACTATGACTTTTTTTTTTAAATATTTAGATTGTGTTTAAAATTCTGATAAAGTTAATTTTAAATGATCGAATGTGAAAAAATAGACAAACAGTAGCGAGAAAACATACTGAATAGAATAAGATAAAGGAATTATTAATTTACAGTAATAGAATAGTGCAACATACTATTTAAAAATTCTTGCAATGATTACCTTGGGAATCAACATAGCTATTACAATGATTATTTTTATTTTAGAATAATTGAGCATGGAAAATTTGATTCTTAAACCTAAGTTTAAGTTTTATTGCATGATACGTAAAAACAAAAAGCAATATTAAAATATTTTTCTGATAAAAATTAAATTCAAACTCGAGAGTTGGATTTTCCGGGTTCAGCTATGTCATTATTAGAAATAAATTTTTATAAGAAGTACTGTAGTTCCCGAGATAATCAATATAATTGCAAAAGCTTTCACTTGGAATTACATGATAGAAGTATGCAAATGCACATTAATATTTTTGAAAATAAATAAGCTTCTACAAATGTTATGAATACTGATGTATTATATGCGTAACATATACATATATGTTTAATTTCATTTATTTCATTGCATGCATGCACAAGTATGCGCATAAATTTTTTTTTACAATTTCTAGTATATAAACTTAACTCCGAAGCAATTGCTCTATCTTTTTAGTCATCTTTGTCACATCAGAACTCTGAGGATGGGTAGGTATTGTCTGGTTACCTCGTTTCCTACAAGAGGAAAAGAGAGAAAAGTTTTTTGAATGGAGTCTTAATGTATTGAGTAGAAGCGGCAACGGTGGCCAACCCCAAGTCGAGTTGCCGGGGCAACATGAGAGGCGTAGGCGTTAAAGGGGGTGCAATGAAAGAGAACTTACTTCCCTCAGTCTACTGGGCTGGACTATTTGAGCTATGGGTGGGATGTATAATTCTACCTAGAGGTTACGATTTCCTAGTTTTTTTTTTACTAACTCTTTAAATAATCATATTTTGTTATCCGAAAAATAAATACTGGGAATATTTAAATATGTAAGTAATCGATTTTAACTGAAATATAATAGTGTGTGGACTCTATTTTTGTATAATTAATTTTAATTTATAGTCATATTTTTGCAATATAGAAAAATATGTTAGGAAAGAATAAATTTAAGCATGTATTTCATACTATAAATTTATTTATTTTAAGGAAATATTTTAGCCAATTTTATGAAATCATCGTTATGGCCGCTAATTGAGTGTATATGTAAATTCAGATATTTCAGCGAAAAGCACTACAGAGTCTTTCAGTTATTTTCGATTATACTATAAGCATCTTGAAAATTAATATTTAATGTTTTAGAATTTGAAATTATTTCATGTCCTCTTTGTCAAAACACTAATAAAATAAAGAAAATTAGGTTAATCTACTTTGTCAAGATACTCTATTGGGATATCAATAACAAAACTCCTGCATTTCGCATCTTTAACTGCTCAAAGCGAATCCATTTACAAAAATCAAACTACTTCCTATTATTACAGATAACTACACATTTATTAAAGAATAAATGTTTTTTTATCAGTGCACTTCCTTAACACAAATTTATGAAGTGTAAATAATCTATAGAATAAATATTTATAATTGTTATTATTTTTAACAATCTTTAAGTTCTTTTAGAAATAAAATTTATTATAAAAAATATGAGTAAAAAAAAAATTGTGAATAGAAACCATTTTTACCTAAACCGATCGAAAAAATTTTAAATTAATTAAAAAATTCTAACTTGATTGAATTATTAGTTTTCGAGTAATGCTAATGTTAATTAAATTATGCGAAAAATTACAAAGTTATTTCCAGCTCAACTTACATAACGATTTTAATTTTTTCAATCGTTTTAAAAAATATAATTGTTGTACAATAAATCTAATATCTTACATTTCGTATAGATATTTCGGATTGTATAAAATACGAGGGTAAATATAACCAAAAACTGTCGAACGGCGGAGGAGTGGAGATAGTTAGAATTGGAGAATTATAATATAAAGTAATATAAGTGAAATTCGCGTTAACTAACCCCTTGATCATTCTTCTTCCTCACTCCTCATCAAATTGTACGCGCTCGGCTGTTTTTGATCGTCTTTATTCTCATATTCTATGTAATCCGAAATATTTAAATGAAATGTAAGATACAAGATTTATTGTACAACACACTTATTTCTTAAAACTGTTGAAAAAACTAAAATCGTCCGGTAAGTTGAACTGAAAATAACTTTGTAAATTTTCGCATAATTTAATTAACATTAGCATTACTCGAAAACTAATAATTCAATCAAGTTAGAATTTTTTAATTAATTTAAAAATTCTTCGATTTTTTGTAAATTTTTCCGCTTCCAATTGTCCTATTGGCATACATAAAAATTAATTTTATTCAAATCTTTCTTAACTACAAGTTGTCCATTGACACTATACTGTTAACATTAAGACTATTAATTTTATAACAAAAACGTTAAAAAATTGATTTTTTCATTAAAATTGTTAAGAAAAAAAACCCTGAATATCATGACTGACATTTTAGAAAATAAGAATCTACTGATTTTTTTTACGAATTTTGATATACATCATTATCTGCATTTTTCATGACCAATAAACTGCTCTATTGCTTGGACTAATTGTCCATTTAAAATTTTTTAATTTCAAGTCCATAAAAAAAGATTAAATATGAATCTATAGAATACCTTAAAAATCTTTAAAATTTTTTCTTTAAACTTTATATTCATAAGCCCTCCAAAATGTAAGTCATTTCATAATATTTTTAATAATGTTTACGAAAATATATTTTAATATCAACAACAATTTTTAAAAGAAATTAAAAACTCAAGCTATATTGATTATTGTTATAAAAACAGATGATAAAAAAGCCCCAAAAGCAAAAAATTTTTTAAAGTTTATTATGTATTTTTTTGGTTTTGATAATTTTTATTTTTCCTCTACCTTTTATAATATTTGATAGCTTAATTTAAAAAAAACTAATTTTTTCAAATTATAACAAATGATGATATAAAAAAATTGATTAATAATAATAATAATATTAAATAAGTATCCAACTTTTTCAAATATAATGAATAATCTTTCAAGTTAGTTAATGATTTTTACAGAATGATGAATTAAATATAAGTATTGAGTTCGTTAAAAATTTATAACTTTATATTAATTACTTATGTATTATCATAATAATTTTTTAAGTATTAAATTTTTTACTTTCGATTAATAAATTTAGTGGAATTTAAATGAATTTTATTATGTTTATATATTTTATATTTTTCAATTATTTTATATTAATATTAAAATAATTAATTCAATTTTAAAAACTAATGAGTATCTCATCATTTTAAATATTAAATATATCAAACAAAAATCAAATTTTTGTAAATTGAAAAGCATAATAATAATAATAATAATAATAATAATAATAATAATAATAATAATTTGCTTTTTGTAAATTCACACATATTTTCACCTGTGAATTTATACACTTAATAAAGCACCATACTTTTTTTTTAAACAAATAATAATTTTACAATTCATTTATTTAAAGTGTAAAAAGCGATTTATTTTTTTATCGCAACATTTGATCCAATCGAGCCGGATCGTCTTTGACTAATCTTTTGTATTCTATAAGTGTACTCAGTGCATCAGTGAGGAATTATAGCAAGTAAATCATTTTACTTCAAGTTATTCAAGATATAAATAAAAGTTCAAATTCAGAATTTGATACGAACTAGCCGTACTGGACAATCAACCAACGGAACCGATCATTTTCGAAGGTACGAAAGAAGTTTGCAGCATCTAAACATCGAAATCATCTATATTTTAACTAACTGATTTTAACTAACTTAAAATCGAATAAGTTAAGTAATATTGTTGAATTTGAAATGCGTAATGAAAGAATCAATGAGATAAATAAATTATTTTTAGAAATACAGTTAAAAATATATTTAGAATTTATTGATTTAACAGAAGCTGAGCATGAAACAGGACTAGAGAACTTTGAAAATATGTATTATGAGTATTTAGATTTTGTAAATAAAAAATTAAATGAATGAACTAACACACATGTCGAGACAACAAATGATGGTTCATGTCAAAATGCTATTCCGAAAGCAAATTTCAATAAATTTCTTTTTACCAAAATTTGAAATACGACTTTCGACGGCTCATCGCTTGCTTAGAAAGAATTTTTTTTTGATACTTTTAGCTCCATCGTTCATAATAATTGCGAACTTCCAGATATTAAAAAATTTCATTTTTTAAAAAATGCGTTATGCGATTCAGCTGCCAATACCACATCGTCTCTTAATGCTTCTGCGAAAATTATAAACTAGTATGGGAATTGTTAAAAGAGTGTTTTGAAAAACCTCATCAAATAATCAATATACATTTGAAAGCGTTGATTGATTCACCTGAAATACAGAGATCAAATCAAAGAAATACATCATCAAATATAAGCGGTTTTTTGGGAACAGTAAGACTGCATGTAGATGTTTTAAAGGCACTCAAATGTCTGACTGAACACTGAGCCATAATTTTAGTTTTTTTTATTACAAAAAAATTGGATAACTTCACGCATCGTACTTGGGAACATACCCTAGACAACATTGAAATGCTAATTCTGAATAAATTAATAGAATTTTTGAAAACTTATTCGCGTACTAATGGTATCGAGGATAATGACTCGGCAAAATATAAAACACATTCGCAACATATAAATAAATTTCAACAAAGGAATACGAAATCAACTAAGTCTCTTGTAGCCAATAATGCTAAAACACAAAATAAATGCGTTTTCTGTAAATCGTCCGATCACGTTGTGTATTCCTGTGATGCATTTTTACAATTGTCACCTCAAGCTCGTTTTGATACTATAAAACGGATTCAAGCTTGCATTAATTGTCTAAGAAATAATCATTTAACAAATAAATGCTCGTCGCGGGGTTGTCATATTTGCGGTAAAAGGTATAATACTCTGCTGCATTTTCACAAAAAAGAAATTAATCAATTAAATAATTCGATTATAATTAATCTTCTCTGCATAGATTCATCTCCCAAGGAAGTTAAAAAAGGTCTCGTAGTCTCGTATAATTCGTAGATTTTTAATAAGCACAGCTCGTGCAATTATTGTAGACAAATTTGGAAATGATTACGAATGTCGTATATTATTATATAGTGAGTCCCAATTAAACTTTATCACTGAACGATTGGCTAATAAATTAAGACTAGAAAAGGATCATTTGAATGTACTTTGCTCAGGGCTAGGACAATCTTTTACAAAAATAAAACACTTTGTTAATACAACTATAAAATCAAGAATAAACGGGTTTTCAACAAAAATCTCATTAGCAGTTTTGCCAATAATAACTAGAGCACTTCCTTCACGAGTACTGTTGAAAAAACAATTAGGAATCCCTAATAACATAAAACTAGCTGATTCGGAGTTTAAGACACCGCGAGAAATAGATATACTTATCAGGTGTACACTTTTTTATAACTTATTAAGTACTTATTAAGTCATGCCAAAACTATTTTAGTTCATACAATATTGAGCAAACAGTTCCTGATAGCATAAGTCACTCCTTAATTTGATAATTAACTGAGTTAATAGTACTGTCCGACAGAAGTCTAACCGAGGTAAAGATATTTATTTTAAGGGTGCTACCGTGGTCTTGCAAAGGAGTAAACTTAAGTAATGATCTTTAGTAGGTAAAACCAAATAAATTAATGCAGCGTAGGCTTTTCGACAGATAAATGAGGATTACGAATATTTGTTATGTCAGGCAGTTAAACAACAAAGTCATGCCAGACCTGGTTCACGTGATCCGAAAGGTATTAATCTCCACCTTTTTCTTCTATCCATAAATAATGCAACAATAATTTAGCTTGGATTATTATAGGGGATAACCAAACTATTGGATCACAGAGAGTAGAACTGATGGATACTATAAATCGTTTTATATCCTATTCTTTGAAGAATGATTAACTTTATAATACAACATATCGACCGACAGAGTTCATCTTAATCCTAATACCGAAATATTCTCTTCAATTCCAATGGGAGTTACGCACTGATGCATGGGCATTGAAACGTTAGACACTTATTTATCTAACAACATACTTATTGTATGAGGAAGCTTCATCAAATTATTTAAACATTCTCCAATGAATTTAGATAAGCTAGAATGTTATCAATGCATAAATTGTATAGTAGTACCTCGGAATTTAGAGGAAATCAATCGTTTTCATCACAACCAAATTGGCTTATAACACGAAAAGCTGTAAAACAAGCACAACTTGTAACATATATGATGGTCAATAACCGAAATGCTTGCAATGGATCATCTAACAGAAGCTGAGTTCAAAAAACCCTGCATTAGGTAAAGGTAACTCTTTAATTGCTTCCAAGCCGGCTAAACTCACTGCTTAGCATTGATTAAGAGAGCTATCAAATGTAGAAAAATAACAGTAATAAATTCTAGCTAAAATAGCCCAAGTCGAGAGCGTAGGAGCACCTACGTGTTTCATTTCTACTAGGCACTAACTGTACCGCCAACATTTAAAATACGTAATGCTGATAGTTTCTTGCTTAAATCTAATTCCTGTATGAGTCGTTTAATCAAAAAAGATAATTTAGAACCAGAATCAAGCAGGGCTCGAACAAGCCGCTGACGAGCTAGCCATGCAATCAAGAAAATTTGGGCTATGACAGCAATATTATCCGAGTTCATTTTTCAGTGCAACCCATACACGCAGTGATTCGATATAATGACGCATTATGACCATACGGTATTTTACAGTTGAGTTAAAAGTACTCTGTGGCTCATTCATATACATCAACGATTATTGTTTTTTATTACAACGAAAATAGTGAAAATGGAAAGGACATCAATCAACCTTATCAGATGTACCAAGATAGTTACAGCACAATTGTAGCGAATTAGTCTTTTCTTATCTTTCTTTAGTACCCATTTCCAAAAGCATTGGACAATTGTGCTGGGAATAGTTGAGAACAAATAGTAGTATATACTAGCTCAAATTATAAAAACATATCCTCTATGAACTATTCCTCCTCTTCGCATCTCTTCTACTTGAAAACTAGAAGCCAATGTGAAATAGAGAGTATAATTTTAGATTTATAGTATTTTAAGTTTATCAATAAATTAATGGTGAGGTATACCTACTTTGTTATTAAAAAAAAATTTTTTTTTATTATTTTAATACTATACATTCGAACAAAAATATATTAAAATTTTTAAATTAGGTTGCAAATATTTATAAATAATTATAATAAAAATTTAATTATAACACAAAAATGTATGATCAAACCTTTCAACATTGTTTGCTCAAAACTATATTTAAACTACAGAATTGAAGCCTATTTATCCAATTATTTAAGAATTACGAAATAATATTCAAATACTTTCATGCATATCGTGAACGATTATTTTTTGATATTTAAAAAATTGGGAATTCGAATTTTAATAAATTCTGTTATCCCTCTTCAAAACACTCATAAAACTTTTATTATATTTCTTCTGCTTAATAAAAAATTTTCATATAATTCATTTATTCATTTTTTAACCAAAATATGCTTTGTAGCTAGTTATAATCACTTCTTTTATTTATATACTTACTTATACAGTTGATTGGTATACTTCAAATATAAATTTTTTTCGCAAATAATGCTTATTTAGCTTAAATATCAACTATTTGGCATAAAAAAAATTTATATCGATAAGATTTGATTAGTATTTCAACGCTATATTATTCAACGATAGATGTTTTACTTTGTCTTCAAACGGAAAATAATTGTTTATATCTAATGCTTCCTCTAATTCCCCTTTAGAGAGAGAGAGAGAGAGAGAGAGAGAGAGAGAGAGAGAGAGAGAGAGAGAGAGAGAGAGAGAGAGAGACACACACACACAAAAGGAGAGATAAAAAAATTAATGAAAAACACAAGTCAATTTGCAAAATTAGTTCAGTGTATACAATATATATTGCAAATGTATAATCTTTTGAGTTTTTATCTTTATAATCAATGATATTTTTAAAAATACTTTATATTGTAACTTAAGATAGAATTAACATGTTCGTATTATATATCTTTCTATTATTTTATAAATATTATATAGATTATAAATATCTGTTGCCTTTTTCAAGGTAATTGTCATTGTTTCGACAAGAGCAAGGAATTTTTTGTCGAAATGCAGATATATTAATTAAGAATAAACTTTGTGTTTTATTCAACCTGCACCTTATTGGGTTTCAACTATCTTTTTTATCAAAATTTCTTCTTCTTTTATTATACAAGTAATTATTTTATATATAATACTTCATAAATTTTATTATAGATTAAACAAATTTAAAAAAGTTAAATAATTTAAATTATTTGTAAAACACATATTAGAAACAAATTTACACACTTATATATAATATCACTTCAAATTTGTAACTTGCAATATTTTTAGTAAAATATTATTTTAAAAATTTAATATCTATTGAAAAAAAAAACAATTGAAAAATGACAATACAATAAAAATAGATAAAACTAATGAATTATGTTGATCGATCAATATCAAATTATCAAATTTTTTCAAAGAGGAAAAAAAGGGTCAAAAATACGGTAAAGTTAGTTCAGGTTAGAAGTTAGGGTACACGCTGGTAGAGGGTGAATGCAGAGGGCAAATGAAGAGGGTGATCGCTATATTCAGTAAGATCAAAGGATGACTCTATTCGAAAAGGATAGAGCACACACAAGCTACACCTAACCAAAGTAGCATAGAAATCAAACCAACAACCCCAACGACTCTCCCCTTTTCAAAAAAAGTGCATGATATAGACGGATACATGAAAGCAGTTACATAGAAATCTGATTTTGATTCTTGTGATATACTTAATAAATAATGTGTATATTTAACTCAGACCGTTGCCACTTCATCTTGAAATGTTAATTTATTTATCACTAACATCTTAATAAAAATTCCTATAAAAAATTCTATATTACAATTATAGACCAAGCAATACAGACTCTTTAGGCTATGAAAAACCAGCTGGTGATACACATATCAAAATTTGTAAAAAAAATCAATAGATTCTTATTTTCTAAAATGCCATTCATGATATTCAAGTTTTGTTTTTATTAAAAAAACATTTTTTTTTTCTTTTTTAATTTAAGTTAAAATTCGTAATTTTAACTGAATAGCGTTAGAAAAAGAATTGTAGCTAATAAAACTCTGAAGAAAATACATTTTTATATAAATCGATTAGAAAATTAAAAGCGGAAAAATTTTCCAAAAACCGAAAATTTTTAATTAATTAATAAATTTGTAAATTTCTCATTTTTTAATATTTAAAACTCTGGTTTTAAGAAATAAAACACAGTAGCTACAATTCGTGCATGGACACTATAGTATTAACATTATGACTTTTCTTTTTCATAACAAAAAAAATACGTCAAAACAATTTAAAAGTTGTCCATCTAGTATTAAACGGTTAAAAAAAAGACGTTAGTTTCACTAAGTTGTCCTGTCTGACATTTATCATAAAAGATTTACAGTGAATTCGTTATTTTTCGAATCAAGACATCAAACAGTTTTCATTTTAAAAAATTTTGCAGTATGAATGCCTATTTAGTAAATGATTTATACTTTAATATCAATTAATTCATGTACAATCTATACATGTGCAGATTTATTTATATAATGTACATTTTTTAAATATTTTTAATATTGAATACGAAAAACAAATTTAGTTTTACATGACAATTATTATCGTTTAATATAATTTAAATAATGAATAATATAAGTCATTTTTTATTTTTTGGTCGATATTATATATACATTCGATTATTATTTATAATATATATTTATAACATCATTATATATGTATTTGTAAAATTGAGAGAAATTGTTTTTTTTAAGATAATTTTTTTAACAGAGCATTGTCAGAATTAAGTTATAAAGCAAATGTATTAAAACAACAATAATAATTACTTATTTGATATATTAGATAATAATAATTTCGAGAGAAAACATGCGTGTTTTTACTGGTAGTCTTCTATATTCTAGAATGCCTTTGATCGAAAACGAGATATAGTTTTCTTTTAAATTTAATTATTTTATTTAATATATAATGCATTTTAAGATATATATATTTTTAAACAATTTTCTTGTGATTGCTTGTTTATATGATATTCTTATAATTTCATTAGTAACTTTTATTGGCTTACTGTGTAAGTTTGACTCTATATGAATGGTGGTTCTCTAGTTCACTTTAAGTTCATCTTAAATAGTTTAAGTTACCACTTAAAGTATTCCTTTGCTTTATCAATTTTTAATACAAATTTCGGAGCCAGATCATTTTCGTTTGATCATACTTAATATTGCATTGTCCCCGCTTTAACACAAAAATGTCATGTATGATTAATCTGTGGCTTTTATTGTAATTTTATAATTTTTGTTGTTGTAAATATACATTTTATTGATTAAAAGACACGAATGATATTACATGAAGAAATTATCTTTATTTGCTTAAAAACGTAAATTTCGTTCTAGTTAATAATTCATTCCAATTGTTAAATAGTGTAATATATATTTTGAAAATAAAATTTTTTGTACAATTAATTCATGTACAGTTATTACTTAGGCATCTTGAAACTATGTCTGAAATAGCTTTTTCTTTTTTCCGTTTTTCTCGCAGTGTGCTCCCTGAATAGCTGCTTCATGGATTCTACCAATAGATCTATCAAAGAATTTCTTGACTTCTTACTGTCTGATATGATCGATATTCTTGTAGAGTGTATGAATCGAGTAAATATATTCGTAGCTTTTAGTATATCGATTGCACCTTCATCGTTTCTGCTCAATATCATTCATTGTACGTCTTTTTCCCTGCTCTCACCAATGTTGATGATAAATTCATATCAGTCAGATAAAAAATCGAATCGCAACAAGCCAAACCCGAGAATACCTGTAACTCCCTCGTTAAAGACACCGCGATCTCTCGTCCCGCAAACGTTCTCTTTTTAATTCCTTAGAAATCCTCAAATAATTATAAATTCTGATTCGATCATGAAAATCATTTATTATATCGATTTTAAAATCACATTTATCTCACCTAAATTAAGACCTCCTTTGTCATAAATTAAAAATAATAAATAATGATCCATAATTCGAGTCAATATGACAGCTAATTCCATCAATTTTAGACGAATTGTTAATACAGCAGACTTGATATGGGCCTAACCCTTATTGGTAGCCGATTTTAGTGCTATCACTAAAATTCTGGAGTTCAATAAAATTTATTATTCCATCTATCAAATTTCGGAGAGCAAGATATTTATAGTAATCCTCTACATTGATTCGCTAAACCCTATGAAGATGAAAATCCTATAAGATCTTAAATCTAAAAATATTGCGATTAATTGTACTTATCATATGCATCAGAAAGATAAAATATGGTCATTAGTTACAATCTACCTGAATCTAATATTCTCCAAGTAATAGATATTTTTAACTTATGCCACGTTTGCGACATCATCGAAAAAGTTCATTCAGAGCTTAAATGCAAAACTAGCAAAACTCCACAATGTAAACGTTTTTTACAATTTTGACACACCACGAAATGCTGAAAATCTCCATTCATCTACACCTTCTGTTATAAATCATTTTATCGAATGTTCAAAAAAGAATAAGTCTTATCGATTTCTGATCTGCAAGGATTCCACAGAGAAACTTATTTTTCTTCTAAAAAATATTTTTCTCGATTACATTGTTGCAGGAAAAATAGACTGGCTCTAACTAGAGTTTGCGAAGAGTCATTGATGTTCGTAAAAATCTCACACTTAAGGCCTTACAATCAGATTCAAACATTACTTTATCTATCGGCGTGAAATTTTTTATAGCCATGGATCCAGTTCGACTCTTTAGTTTTTATTCTTTTCTAAATAAAAACTCATATTTTTCCAAATGCATGGTGTTCTTCA
The DNA here is from genome assembly GCA_018907245.1 of Eupristina koningsbergeri. NCBI lineage: Eukaryota > Metazoa > Arthropoda > Insecta > Hymenoptera > Agaonidae > Eupristina > Eupristina koningsbergeri. Next base: position 1,587,156 of record JACCHV010002976.1, read on the forward strand.
ACTCATCCTTTCCAACAATTTCAGCTGGCAATTGTAATGTAAAATACACTTCTTGAGATTATCTACTAATTTTAGAAATGGAACCGTTGTTAATATTTTTCTTAAATACTTATTGACAATAATCGTACAGTTTTTTTAAAATAAATATAAGGCAAAAACATACGCAGAAAACATTAGCAATCAATGTTCACCTCTCTCTTCTGAATTATCTTAGCTCACTTAGCTCAATTCAGTCTGAAGCACCGTCAAAATTTGTTAATCTACCTTTGCAATTATTTTTCCAACCGCCCATCAAAAGCTAAGACACAATGTTAATACTTTTTTTTAAAAGAAAAGCTCTTGGGAAGGATGGATTGCAAAATATTAATATTTTCTTTGTTAGAAAAATGTTTAAACTTTATATCTTCTAAAAGTAGGAAAATCTCTATTCCCCTTCAAGCTACAACAAAATAATCTATTAAGCTCCTAAGTAAAATAGTCAAAGTTATATTATTTACCTATCTTCAATTATACGTCATCAAAACACAAATTTTTCCAGATTTTCAACTTACTTTCCACAAAAATCATGAAACAATACACCAATTTCTTCACTTTACTGAATTCATTGCGGAAACACTTAATTTTATATGTTAATAAATTAAGTCATCATATTAAGCGCTTTATGATGTGCCTTCTAAAATTAACACATTCGCCATCATTTTCTTCCCTATCTTATCAGTATCATTTGTTTATTTTTATCCAACCCAACTTTCATAGTAAAAATCAATAATGATTCTTCTTCTATTTCTCAGCTAACTGTAAGTGTTTTATAATGTTTAAAAATGTTATTTTTCTTATTGAATATTTTTGTTATTGATATTCCGTCTGATAATAAAATCTATATTATTCAATCTACGGGTAGTCTACGTATTCTTCAGTATTTCTCTTATTTTTGTAAAAATTAATAAAAAATGGTTAGGTAAATATTAATCCTACTTAAAGGCTTTGTCTTTAACAAAATAATTATAAAGCTATATGTTCTTGGAATTACTTCTATCCTCCCTTAGTTTTAATATAAATACGCACAAGAAAATGGTTAATATCATTTTTAAATTATCATTTGAAACGAAATCACATGTCCGTAACTTGAAAAAAAGTTCTTGTAGCTCACCATCTTTTACATCTCTTTTAAATCCACAAAGGTATATCATTCAATACTAAATTAAAAGTTTTTAAAAAAATTATTCACATCATGGCAAATTTCTTTTTTGCGGTTTGACGTTTTGTAGACCTCCAAACTCTTAAAAAATTTTATTCGACCTATCATAAAATCCTCCGAGTTCTCATCTACTATCCATAGTTTACTCAAGATTTCCAAATTTTTACAGAAGCCAAACTTCTTTCCTTTAGTGATATAGCACTATCATTTATACGAGCAAAAAATTTATACGAATCAAGTTTGAATTATCTCAATTAGAACATTAAAATAATAGCTAAATTCTCCTCTAAATCCTTCAACCGTGTTCGAAGATCGTGTTTCCTTATCACATAATATATAGTTTTGCCATATGCGTTTGAAGGTTAGTCGTTAATAGCTGTATTTATTCTTATCCACGTGTTATTTTATTCTTTTTTTTATTTGGATTTTATAAAGTTAGTAATTGTTGATGTATTGGTTTTTTACGGGAAAGGTTTTAGTTGGTGAGAGTATGAAGACTGTTAAGTTAACATGACATTCTTGGCGAACTTATTTGTGCGACTATTCTGTCAAAAAATTGGTCCTTCTGAGGCATTCACAGCCAAAAGTTAATAAAAAAAATAACTTGAGGTTTACGATTTTTAAATCATTAAACCTGAATAGTTATACTTATATATTGATTTAAATGCTAACTTGTTATAATTGAATAGTCAGTTAACACGGTTCATAGATAAGTTACATAAGAGATAGACTTCACCTTTTCTTGTATGTGTGGCTCCATTATCAATCGAGGTTTATCGTATTCACTTTAATATATAAGGACGTTCCTTAAAATAATTCGCACTACTCGTCATTGATCAACAACATTGCTTATACTGTCTAAAATCTATTGAGTGTTCCATCTGTACACACAAGTGATTAGATATCCCTAATATATACATTTTCGAATTATTAACGAATTATAAAAAAGTTACTTTAGTTTTAATTGATTCAAATAAATAATTAAAAATGCAATGAATTTACCAAGAATACGCACAAATACACGAAGGAGAATATATTTTGTATGTTTGCAATTTTTGTATCTATATCTCACACTATAATTTTTTCCAACATGGATGGACTGAATTGTGAAACCCTCTCTGCGTATAATTATATCACATCCTCTTAATAGTAAAAACATCGAATTATTGATTTTGCAGTTAAACCAAAAATTCTCTGCGAAATCGGATAATAGAGATGATCTCTCAATACAATGTAAAGAATCGATTCATTATAAAGAAATAGTTATAAACATGCAGACGGTAGACAGACTTTCTGGTGGATATCGTATGAGTCCAGCACACACACTAGCATCTTAAGCCAATCTAGTTTTAATAAAAAAATAATTAGAATTAATAAAAAATGAATATAATATACATTGTTGAGATCAAAAAAATAATAATTGAATAATTTTTTAAACGAGATCTCAATAACAATCGCCAGAAAGATAAAAGATCTAAAATCCATCATTTCATCATTGTATAAAAACAACCATAAATTAACTTTAAATGTTTTTTTTTTTTTTGACTTTTTCACTTACTTTCTTTGGCGACATCAATATATCAAAATATTAATATCTCACGAACGATCTTAATCTTTAAATATTATTTATATTAAAAATATTTATGTAGGTTTTAATTCTAAGTTTTTAATTAAATTTAATTTTAATTAAAATCAATTCTTGATATTAAAACGAAAAAAAAATCATTAATGTATTATTTATAAATTATAAATTATAAATACCACTTACATAAAATTTATTATTAATTTATTTTATTTTTTTTTCTTAAAATTGCAGTTCCAGAGAGAATTACGATATATATTTTTTTCTAGTGAGAAATTATTTAAATTCATAGAAAATTAATTTTAATAAAAAAAAATAAATAAATTTAAGTAAAAAGTTTAAATAAGTAAATTATATCAATTAGATAAATAAAAAAAAAGAAAATAAAAATATTTTATGAAATTTTTAACAATTTTATATAAAATTATGTATTGCTATCAACTAACTATGTATAATTACAAAAAAGACACATTTACTTAATAATTTATAAGTAAAAAGATAAATAAATAATATATTTTTGTTAATAGTAAAGTTTTACAATATTCAATATATTCTAAATTATCATAAACATGAATTATTTTATTGAATGTTTTTATTATAAAGATATAGAAAATAAATATTTATATAATTATTTAAAAATGGTTTATTAAATAAAAAAGATAAAAATAAAACTTAGATAATTATAGAGAGAATATACATATCTTAAGTAACTATAAGAGTAACTAAGAAATATTTCCAAATCTACATTAGTTCTATAGCAGGGAATTAGATCACATTTTGTGATAAAACAAGATTATCCGTAACCACTACGAGGGGTGTGATAAAAGATGAAGTTATTAGTTTGAAAAGGGAATTTCCCCTTGTTAAAGCAACAGTCTGATAAAACATTCTTCTATAGACTTTTAGTACACTCGTAAGTATTCATTGAATTTTTAAAATGTAAGTAAACTATATTGACATATAATTAGTCAATATGTTGAGTACATATTAGAGATTTATATATTTTAATAAAGATACCTAAAACTATAAATAAAATTTATTCAATTTATGTATATAGTCAAATAATATTAAGTGAGCGATTCTATTACCCTGAAAAACTTCACATTTATATTTATAAATAAATTAAATAAATTAATAATACATGAGAATGATATTTTAATTATTTAGTATTCGTAGAGTAAATATTATCTGGAGTTATATGTATGTATATGGTAAATTAATATTCAATTAGATATATTCATCATATATGCATAGAAAACAAAATCATGCTTGCGTGTACATATATATTTATATTGTATTTATATTCATTTGTACAAAAAATGTGAAGTAGCTGCTTCCAAAATCAGGTATATGTTACGCTTAATTCTCATTCTATAGTGAAAGTTCTTGATATCAATTACGACATCAAACAATACAATATAGATAAAAAAAAGGTCAGTACTGTAAAGCAAGGACCTGCTTTAACACATTATCTTGTATTTTACTGAAAGGAAATTTCGTAACCGATTTATTTCCGCCATTAATCTTGTTCCTCTGTTGCAACTGTATAATGTTGTGATATTTTAAACTAGTATACGAAATTGCATTTAAATTTAAGTTTTTCAACACAAAATAGCTGTAACACACACAAACGCATAAAAATTAAATTTATTTTTGTACTACCAATATTCTTTTATTATCTTTTATAATTGTAATTTAAAATTATGGATTTATATGATAGATTCTAAAATTTAATAACAATTTTTCATAGAACTTTAAATTTTTTGAAAGTTAAATTTTTTTTTTTCAATACAATAGTAATTCTAAATACTGCTTATCAATGAAATTTAAAATAAAGTAATAATTTTTAATAAATATAATAAAACATATGCACATATAAAGTATAAAAATTATAATATTAAAAAAAAAACAAATTTCAACAAATTTGATACTTGTAAAAGTTTGATCGATAAATAGTTCAGTAGTTCCATTTAATATCTTAGTATAAAATGAATAAATTAATTCTAAATTTATAACATTTATTTATAAAAATTTCTCCTCTTTAAGATATTAATAAAATTAATAATAATTAACTATCAACGCGAAGAAAATTTGCTATATCATCCATTACTTTCATATTTACAATTAAATTGAATATAAAATTTAATTTATTGATATAAAAAAGTAACGAAAAAAAATAGTATAAGAAAGGATCTACATATGCTATAATAAAGAGTATTAAAAATAATCAATGCAATAAATATTTAATTAAAATAAATTATTAGATTTAACATAAATAAACGTAATATTGTCTGTCTAGAATGTATCGGTGTTTTTTTTAAGCTACTATTTGTTGTAGCGATTTCGAGGAGGTTGGAAAATGTACGGAGGATTTTTTTTTGTATTTGTATCCCACTTTTTTTTCAATCATTAAGAACGGTAGAATTTACTTTCGCGCGAAGGGTGTTTTTCAGTTTTATAATACGGCGCAATGGAGCTCCTGATAGAATAGTATTATGCGGTAAAATTTTGTTTACGACTTGATAAAAACACTGTGGAGATTTTTAAATGTTAAAAAAGATTTTTAAGAGTACTGTATGTGGTTATATAAAAATCATCGATTACCCTGATATTTAATCGACGGTTTGAACTCAAATTTTGTACACACACTTGAGGATAAAATCGATTCAGGCTGTTTTTCAGGGTTCAGAACGGAGTTCGTCGGTTACCTTTTGCAGGCCCTCCTGGAAAGTCCTTATTTTTGCATTACGATTTAAATATCCATTAAAGACTTTTTTAATATTTAAAAGTCTCTACAGCATTTTATTAATCTGTAAATAAATTTTCATCGTGTGAATCTGTTTCAACAGTCGCTCCATCATGCTGTGTTACAATATTGAATAACATACTTTGAGCGAATACAAATTCTGTCACTTCTAAAACCAGAAAACAAAAAAAAAAGAAAAGGATAAATAGAAAAAAGATAGAATAAATAGAATAAAAGCAATAGAAAAAATTCCCAGAAATTGGTACGACAAATAGTATATTCAAAGATATAAAAAAAAAATAAAAAATCTCGATATTTTCCGAACAAATCATGTATGTATCTACATTAATAATAATAAAAATAAAGTTATATCTACTAAAAATAATATTTAGTAGAAATCATGAATACCAATTTTCAAAACAAGTAATATTACAGAATATATGATATAATAATTATGTGTGAATATGTATTAAATATTAATGATAATGTATATTTATTAGATACGTAGGCAAAAATACAATATATTTACACGTATTCTTATAAACTTATTTTTTCTTTAGAATTTTTTATTTAATTTATTTTTTTCGTTTAAAGTTGTCAATTTATTCAAAAAATTAGTTATAACAGCTTATAATGAGAATATTTATCTTTCATTAATTATCAAGTGGCTTATACAAATAAATGTGTAAAAGTCTTGGATGAAAGCATTAGACGTACTGTAATGGTTTTTAACTATAGATCAGAGCTGGTAATTACTGAATAGGTAATCCAACTTAAAATTTTAAAATTTATAAAGTCAATTCGCTTTGAAAACAGATTTTCGACGGATTCGATGAACATATGATGTCTCCAGGTATGCAGATGGAGCCAAGAAACGACTTGTCTTTCACCGAAGATTAGACATCAAGAATGTGCCCCGGACATCATTTTAATTTATAACTATATCTATAAATATACCCAGGGCATTGAACACATCCACATCCATTTATCTGGTGCTGGTGCTTCATCATGAATGTAATGAATGGAAAATTTTCAGAAAAGCGGAAATTCATTTGGTTTCTTTTAAAATAGTATACTGAAGAGATAATATTTTTATTTCTCAAAGCCCTAAACAACAACAACAATAACAATGATAACAACTAAATATATGAATAAGTTATTAAAATATTGAAAAAATATAGCAAGTATAGATTTACAAGATGTCAATGAATGTAAGTAAAAAATTATAATTCATAATAGTATTGTCAATTTGATAATAAAATCCTTATGAAATAAAAACTTAAATAATACTTACCTTAAATAAATTCAGTGAAAAAATATTCCAACATTAATTATTTAATTTTAATTATGTAAATTTTATTTAATTATAAATATTGTTATTTAAATTATATTATTTTTGTTATAAACATTATTTAAAAATTTTTTTAAATATTTTTATACTGAAAGTTTAAATATTGTATGTTCTCATCTAATTAATCGTATTGTCATTAATTTTTATGTACAATATTTTTGTTATATATTTGTATTATAATCACATTTATTATCAACAATGCCTAACGTTATTCCAATTCATATTATGATCACATTAATAACAGTGCGCAACACTTTTATATTTTTTATTTCTTTATTTTTTGTGCTCATTAATGCATATAGACAACTACGTCTAGTTTTACCAAAAATTTGATATACAAGTCAATCAATTTTAATCTAATAGACTATGACGTTAGTATACCACTTTTCTATTATGTTTTTATTAATTTCATAATTGATCTAATATCTTATTATTACAAAAAATTATTTTTATTCCATATTTTTTTAATCTTCACTTGCATTAAAAATAAAGATTTCTTTACAATATGATAGAGACTTTGTAATATCAAATGTATTACTATTTTAACCATTTTTATTATTATTATAAAAACATTAATCAATATATTGTTTTATTCAATAAATAAGGTTCTTTTAAATGAATTAAATTCAATAATTGTTATGGTTTATAAGAAAAGATTATACAAATATTATATTTACGTATGTTTTTTCTATAGATTTATTAATTTCAATTTCATTGCAAGCTGCACATCACCATCAAATTTGAAAGATTTATAATTAATTCATTTATGGTATTTTTATAGGATACATATTAATTTAATTAAATATACATAATTAATATAATATAAATAATGTTATGTAATTGAATTAAAAATCACATTTATAAAAAAAATATGAGCTTAAGACATTAATTTTTAAAAAATTCAAATTTTATATATTAAAAATAAAAACTAAATCGATAATTTATGTATTAATTAATACGTAAACTTTTTTTATTGAAATGTGAAATAAATCTCTTACCATTATGTGAGAAAAAGCGTGAAATGAGATAGACTATAAGTAACACTAGAAATATGAAATGTATCAATTTTTGCTTCTGGCACTGAATATAATTACAATACTGTGAACATCAAAAACAGGTAGAATTAAGCTATATCTTGCTCCCTTATAGATAAAAGAAATAATAAGTTTCCCCTTTCGAATACTATTCCCTCTTCTCTCTATTGCTTATATTTGTGTAAGTATATGGATTGCGATTAAGGGACGATTCATTGCATGAGGTTTGTATGTGTTTTAAATGCATAAAAGTATTCTATACTGAGTGATATTGTCATCGTTACGAAATATACATACAGACATGAATATCCGTGCAAAGAGAATTGAAAAAAAGTACAGAAAATTCCCTTCTGGCAACGTCGATGACACAATAATGGGGACAGATTATAATCTTGTCTACCCCCTGAGGATAAGCTGTACTTTCGTTGAGTACGGGTGCAATACCGCTCTTTGTATCTTGTCAGTTTCATCGACTTAGCCTTTTGGCCAATGTTGGACCACGTTACGGACGTAGAACATGGCCTAATTAAATACAAATAATAGATTCGACAGTTGGTCGTATTATCCTGGTTTCTGTCTCACGTTCTTCTCTTTCTAATCTTCAAACTGCCCGATTACATTTCTTTATGCGCTGTCCCATACATAAATTCACTGCTACCATTAACGTATTCTTTTTTCTTTTAACATACTTACAACTATACATACTTATGCTGATTTCTTATTTAAATTTTTTCCACACTTGATAATCGCACATTGACTCTCAAGATTTGGTTGTGTGCATTCCCTTAGTGATCTTTATCAAAGAAATTTGTGTTGTTACAATTTGTAAATACTAATTTATAATTTCCACACAATAGACTTAAAATACTTTTTAGCATACTGTATGTATATTTGTTTGTGTAGTTTAAAATTAATTACAATTAAATCATTAGGATTTATTTAAAAGTTTTTATATTTCAAATACTTTATATATTTTTTGAATATATAATATGAAATTCACACGTTTCAGCTCTGAATTATTTTCATTATTTACTTTTATGAATCATTTTTTTAGTAAAATTAAAGATACAATAAATTTTATGGTAATATTAAAAAACTATTTTCATAAAATTATTAATTATATTGTAAGACTATATTCTATAATAATAATGTTTATACTATTATCAGTATAAGTTTTCGAAAAAATATTATAACCACAAATGATTACATGTACGAATGTAATTATGAATATAATTACCTTACATTCAACATAAACATATTTTTAAGAAAAGAATAAAATTATAGCATTTAATGTTGTGTGTATAAATAGATTTTTAAATTTATATCTATTATAAATCATAACTTATATTCATAATAAATATCAAAGTAGAGTTATACTCAAATTTTCCTTTATTTTTTATTTTATTTCCATAATAAATTGAATTAAAGTTTTTTATGCAAAACCACTATATATGACATATGAATTATAATAAAAATTTCATAATATATCATACAATAATAATTAAAAGTAAATATAAAAAGTTGCATAAAAGCTAAATGGAAATAAAGAAAATTAATTATAATAGGAAAAATTTAGTAAATGGAGTAGGAGCTGATGAAATAAGGGGAGGGATTTGCATTGGTAAAACTAGTAACTTGAGAACAGAGAGATTTTTTGGCTCAACGGAGCCAGTTCAGAGCTGGAATTTATCCCATCAATTCCGCTTGATGAAGCGGCAAAGGGCTTGACACAGCAACAGTGCTCGATATTTCGTATACTAACGCTACTTGCGGCGTAATTTCATATAGAAAAAAAGTGATAGAGAAAAAGAATCATTGTAAAAAACTTTAATACTTGGTATAATAAACAATACTGAAGCAAAGGAAATCATAAATTATGTAATTAGATAATTAAACAATAGAAAATATATAATGCATTATTAAGTTGATAATATAATTATTAGAATAAATTTGTATTTAAAAGAATACTTAGTTTTCGGGTAATCATAAAAATGTGCATTCACTTGTCTGATATAATATATCTATTGTATCTTTGATATGTTTGGCAAATTCTTAATTGTATAGCTTAAATCAGTACGCTTCACGATAAATGAAATTCATAGAAAGTTTAAAAAAAAAATTTTAATCATTGATTTTTACCGGATGAAACTCATTATAGTTACAATAAAACATCTACATAATTTATTTAACAAATCTCATCAATAATTAATCGCTACTACTTATTTATTAAATTAATTGATAAAAACTATGCTACGATCTAACTATTAAATACTACAAATACAAATATCATTTTTTTAAAAAACACTTTTACTGCTTAGGAATCAATGAAACGCCATAATTATAGATATATTTTTTATAATTATAGCAATATCTATTGAATGAGGTAAAATAACTTGATAAAAAAAAAATAATTACTTTCTTATGATTATCTATACATAATCATTTATTTTTATATAACTATGCGTAACGGATAGAAAAATTAGAAAATCTCTCAATACCTGAGATCCTACTATAAACTAATGTAAGCAATGGTAAATGAATTATTATAACGGTATTTCAAAATGAAAGTACTCATAGCACAATATATTACTTACTGACAAAAATATTTATAAAAATAAGTTGTATCTTTTACTCATTGACGAATATTTTTTACCAAACAAATGGTCTATAATTTAAGTCCTAAAACCCCTTTTTGGAAAGAATAAGATCACAAAAATGTTGTTACATAGAACTGATAACTCAATATATATAAGCCAATTATAAAATTAGCATTCTTTTCAGTTCCACCAGCATCGATAGTTAATTATTAAAAAATTACTGATACTGTGGATACGTATTAAAAAAAAGAATTACAATTAATACTTTTTGAAGGTACATATATATATTTTAATGTTTTATCACAAGGTGGCAACATTTAAAATAGTAGCCGCAAAATATATACATGGTAGATCAATGTATCATCAAAGTAATGAGTTTTTATTGTTTTTGAAATCACTATTTACCGTACCGATTTAGGGAAGATCGAAAAGTATGCAAGGGGAGTTTTTCCTATTTTTTTTTTATTTTGATTTTTTAATTACAAGCGGTAAGATTTTACTTCGTGAGAAGCATATTTTTTAATTTTGTAATACAGCGCGATGAAACGACTATTGGAACAGATTTACACTGTAAAAATTTGTTTGCGACTTAATAAAATGCTATAAAGATTTTTAAATATTAAAAAAGTTTTTAAGAATAAAATTACATGTAAATTGTAATTTAAAAACTTGTATTAGGCTTTCAAGAAGAACCCCCTTCTACCACCAAAAAATAACCCGAATCGATTCTAACACCCAATGTGTGCACAAAATTTTGAGTTCAAACCGTCATTTAAAGATCAGGATAATCGATGACATCCTGAATTTACCAACGCTTGCATATAATTTTTCTCTAAGGCCTTTTTTAGCATTAAAAATATTCAGAGTATTTCTACCAAGGTAAAAGTCAATATTTTACCGTATATAACTATTTTATTAGGCAGTCCATTTCACTATGTTACAAAACTCAAAAACATCTTTTGCACGAATGCAAATCGTACTACTTTTAAAGATTGAAAAAAAAGATTGAAAATAAAAAAAACTTTTCCCCTACATTTTAAGACCTCTCTCAAATCGCTGCGACTAATAGTGGCTTCAAAAAAAGTACGATATAATTTTGATACATTATAATGATTTAGAAGATTGGCATCGAATATAAATTATAATGTAAAATTTTAATTCATAATTTTAATATAATATATATAAATAAATAAATAAAATTAAAATTCATACATAAAAAAAATTTTTAATGCTTGAAAAAAACTCTTATGAATACTAAAAATAATTAATTTAGTGTATTTTATATTATTTATTAATTTGTTTATTTAGCTTTATTTTATTAGTGATTTATTATTGTTTATTATAGTTACTGAATTTTAATAATTATTGTTTTTTATATTATGATAAGTTTTTTCTATTTATACCCTTTTTCGATCATTAAAAGTGTCAAGATTTATCTTCCCACAAAGCATGTTTTTCAATCATGTAATATTGAGCGATAGAGCGACTGATGAAATAGCGTTATGAGATAAAAGTTTTGTTTGACCTTGGAAAAAATACCGAGAAAAGGTTTCGAATGCTAAAGGAGACTTTTGAAGGTAAGTGCATATCTAAATCGTAATATGGAAAATGGTACAGTACTTTCAAGGAGGGACGGCAGAAGATAGGTGACGAAGCTTGTTCTGTAAGTCCAAAAAACAGTTCAACTTAATTCTAACGTCTAGGGTGTTATTAAAAAATTTAGAGTTCAAACTGTCGTTTAAGTATCAAGGTAATTGATGATTAAAAGTTTTACAATATTTCTACCAATTTGTAAATAAAATGTTACTACATAGTACTCTTTCACCAGTCCGTCCATCGTACCATGTTATTTCGCGTAAAGACAAATCTTAACGTTTTTTATGCGATCAAAGCAACATTATCTATTATAAATGGCTAAATTGTCATGAAAAAGTTAAATATTGAGCATTACTGACACCAATTATCATTTGAACAGAGTTTTAAGACTCGAAAATAATAGATTTGAAATATATGAAAAGATAATTTTACAATATTATAATAATAACTGATGTGAGAATTTTTAAACACGATTGATATAATATTTTAGTGCACTTTTTGTATGCTCTGAGTAATGTTGCACCATACCATTTTTATTTATCCATAAAAAAATGATACGTATTTGTAGATCAATATTTGTAAATTTAGAAAAAATGAATTAATAACTTGATGATTAATTACCTGAAAAGTCAAACAATTCTATTGGCATATCATGATAATTTTATTGAAAAATGGGAAAAATCTGTAGAATAAAATTAAATAAGTAAAGTAATTTTCATTATTTTTTAAAAAATATATTTTTATTAATAAAAAAATCAGAAAAAATCTAATTTACATTATAATACAGTTATAAGTTTGTCTAAGGACAATGATGTTATATTATTATTATTATTATTTATTGTTACACTTCCGGCCTTCTGGCCTAGGAATGGGCTTTGCTACATTATTTATCTAGTGTTAATTACATTTTTATATTTTTCTTTATTTTAATTGCATTCCTTCTCGTTTTATTGCCTTCTTTCGTCCTCTCTCCCTTTCTCTAACTTCTGCTTTCCTTGTGAATTTTAATAGTTCGTGATTTCCCAATTCTCCTGTGAAATTTCACCAGATTCCTGTCTGTCCATTTTTTTTTATTTCTTATTTTCTTCATTATTTCTCTTTTTGCATTTTCCTATTAGATATACCCAATCCCTTTTTTCTTCCTTACATAGTTTGCATTTTCGATCTATTTCAATCACCCAGTATTTGTTCCCTGTTATTATATTTGCACATCATATCTTTGCAATTATTCTCAAGTTTATTATCTTTCCTTTCTTTTTTTAAAGTTTTTGTTGAGTTTGCTTCTTTTATCTCCTTTTATATTTAATTGAACTTAATCCCTTCTATTCTAGTTAACCTTTCCTGTATCTAAATGTCTTTTTATCTCCTTCTTATTTCCTCATATTTATTTTTCCTCTCTTTTCTCAATATTCTGTTTTACAATCAAATCTATATTATTTAACCATTTATCTCCTGGGTCTGGTTTTCTCTCTTCCAGATATTTCTTAGTTAGTCTCTCTTCTGTGTGATTTCCAAGTTTCTCTTCTTAATTCTGCAGTACCCTTTCATTTTTAGTTTGTCAACTTCCTCTTATACTATGTATCTAGATGATCAGTCTAAGCAGAAGTCTAAGTTTAAGATCGATCTGTAGTAATCCTCTTTTATTTTCTCGATTTCCTCTGCTTTATTCCCCCCCCCCCTATATTTCCACTCTAAAAATAATAATAACGCAGTCGAATGGTATTTTCTTACTCCTAAAGTCTTCTCTACACTTCTTTTTGCCCAGTCCCCGTGCTTTTTTTGCAGCTATCCTTCCTTTAATCCTTCTTTCTTCCATATACTCTCTCTATTTTCCATTTCTGCTAAACATGAAACCTAAGTATGTAAAACTGTCCACTACTTCAATCTTTTTTCTTTTTTATTTCCACTTTTTTTCCTTGCACTTTCTTCTTTTTTGAAAATCATCATCTTTATCTTCTCTGTGTTTTATTGTAGTTTTCTTACATTTAAAAGTCCTCGTAATGTGTCGATCATCATTTGCGTTGCCTTTCTATTGCCTCCTGTCAGTAATAGGTCATCTACGTAAACTTGTGACTATATCTTAAATCCGCTTATCCTTACTCCCCTATACCTCCTCTCTTCATTTCTTCTTCTAGCTCCGGCATATATATATATATATATATATATATATATATATAATGAATAGTATATCCTTCTCTAAACACTCTTATTATCCAGAATTTTTTTGTAACTTTACCTTTTACCCTTACTTTTGTTTTCGTTTCCGTATACATCATTCTTATCGTTTTCACTATGTATGCAGTTATTCCACTTTCTTTCATGATCTTCCATAGTTTCTCTCTATTCACTGTATCGAAGACTGCCTCCTTTTATGTCTATAAATAGTGAATATAATCTTGTTCTCTCCCTTACTGTTCTCGCCATCACGTGATCCAAGATATACGTATTGTCTGTTGTAGATATTTTTATTCTAAATCCGGCTTGTCCCTCGGGTATTATCTTCTGATCTACCTGTTCGTCCAGTTTTACCCTTAGCATGTTTACATATATTTTATATAATATCGATAGCATCGAGAATCCTGTAATTACTTAATTAATACTTATGTAATTAATCTGTAATTACTTGGGCCCTTTGTCTCTTCTTATTTGTAAATTGATGTAATCATCGTTGTTTTCCATTTATCTTGCATTTCCTTCCCCATCTATACCTTTCTAATTATTTCTATTAACCTGTTCCTGACCTCCTCTCTTCCATCGCTTTAATCCTCGTTCCTTATCTCGTATATTCTCAACACCTTCTTCTTTAGATTCCTTCATATCTCGTAGAACTTATTTTCGAATGCCTGCATCTCCGCTGTTTCTTCCGTCTTACTTTCGTCTCTATACTTTTTTCCTTCGTCACTTTTAACAACTTTAAACAGTGTTTCGCATCCATAGTTCTATCGTAATATTCTCGTCTATGCCCTTGTTTGTTTTCCTTCCCTTATTTAGATATTTCCATATATCTCCCTTATTTTTTAACCTTTTCAGCTCTTCCATCTCTCTTTTTATTTCCTTCTTGTCTTTATACATTTTTTTCCCATTCTTTCTAAACATTATATATCTCTTCTTCCTTTTTTTTCCATAGTTCCATTCAACAGTACTTTCTTTGATTTTTTTTCTCTCTTGCGCATTCTTTATCCCACCATTTATTAATACCAGTCTTCCATCTTCACACCTTAATATATTTTTTTTATGTTACCTCCCCAATCTTCTTTTTTAGCTTGCTTCATGATTCTTCCACCCCTTCTTTTGATTCTTTTGAATCGTCTTCTCCTTCTTTAAATCTGTTATTTGTCATTTCCCTATACTTGATGCTTTCCTCATTCCATTCTTCTTCTTGGATTTTCCTTGCTTTCTCTCTCTCCTCTTTTACTCGTACGCTAACTCATTTGGGAAGTGTATAGTAATTCTTTTCTATTTTTCAGTCTTCACTTTTTCTTTCTATCAATATTACCTTCTTGTCTTCATCCATATAGTTGCCTTTTTGTCCAATCCTTATAATAAAATCTCTCATGATCAACAGATCCACCTATTCTGGGTAATTGTCCTCTTCAATCTTCTCTTATTTCTTTTTCATACCTTTTATTGTTGTATATTCCTCAGATTGTTAGATCTATTTCTCTGTTTTTTGTTGTAAACCTTCATTTTGGTCTCTCAATCTCTGTATTTCCACTATAAAACCTCCCATCACTCTAACTCTCTTCTTTCTCATCTTAGTCCTACTGTATCCCATCTCATTTGCTTTGGTAACATCTTTTGTATTTCTTCTTGTCTTTTTCCTCTACCCATGTTTCCAGCAAACATACGTAACCTATGATTCCAACAAACTCCCAGAACTCTGTCTTCACTCCATACTGCTACTATGTACCAATAGTTTTCTTTTTTCATTTTCCTTTTTCTTTCTCATAATTATTCATTTCTCTTTGCTCTACTTTATGTTATTTTCCCTCTCCTTCCTTCTTTATCCATTTCCTTCACCTCTTCCCACATTTTTCCTTATCCCTTTCCTTAATTTTACTCTTTCTTTCCCTGTCCTCCTTTGTCACTTACTTCTTAGTTCCTTTTTTCTCTCTTCCCTGTGTTTCTTTCTTCAAATCCCATCCTTTCTTATTTTAAATTTGTTTATTTCTTTTTTGATTTATTTATTTCTATCGTCTCTTTTTCGTTTTCCTCTTTTTTCCGTTTCTTGCCTGTTTTATATTTCGCATTGTTCCTCTACCTCCTTCAGAATCCTTTCTAGTGTGTTGACCTCCTCCCATCTCGTTCACCTCCCATTAATAACACCTTTTTAAGTCCCACCTTTGCAAATAACCCGTTCCCTCTTATCTTTTATTCAAAAATTTATCAGAAATTTATGTCCTGTGTTTTCCTTTCCTCATAGTTTAAGCTATATTCCTGTATATACTTAACCCGTATAACCTCTTCCTTGCTTCCACAATCACACTTCTATTCACTGCACTTTCCATTTTAATCACAACCACTTTTCTGCTCCACCAAGCACTCCTCATTTCATTTCTTACTCCCATTTTCTTCTTTACGAACCTCTTTGTCTATTTACTCACACTTAATTTTTTTACTTTTCATCCCTCTTACCACTACATTCTCGTCTGTCTTTCTTTTTCTCCACCTTCATCTAATTTCTCGTGTTGTTAACCTCCCGCTGTAATAAAGTAGACTTGACGTTACTGATATTACTTCCTCCACTTTCTCTTGAGCAACTGGAACTGCGGTCTGCCCTACTTCATTAGTTGTCTTTCCCGCTTGCTCCTCCTCTTCCTCAATCCCATACTTAATTTTCTCAAGCCACCTCATCCATTTCTCCTCTATAGCTCTCCATTCCGATTCTACCTCTGTAGCCTCTATCATTTCATTTACTTGTTCTTCTAATTCTTTCATTTCCTTTCCTTTTTTCTCCTTTTCTTTCTTCAATAATTTTTGTAATCCTCACATTTTCCTTCTTTACCCATTCCATTAACTCATTTTTTTCCTTTTTAATTTCTTGTCGTTTTCTCTCCCTTTTTCTATTTCCTCTCTTTTTTCATACTCCTCCACGTTTCTATTTCCTTGAAAGATATATTTTTAGTATCCTTTTTCATCATCCAAGTATCATCTGGCCTCCTTCTCCTCATCTGACGCCTCTGCCACACAGTTTTTTGAGCATATTCCCCCTTTCCGTCTTTGTAGTTACATTTTCAGTTGGTGTATTCTGCCAAATGAAGACGTCAAGTTACTCGCGCATTCCGGAGTTTCCAATCTTTTCCATTTTTTCTGTGCGCCAACCGCCTTCCCATTTCAAACCTTTTAAATACTGTTTACTATTATTTCCTTTACTCCCACACTTTATTTTATTTATTCAACTAATATTGTTCTCAATAAGTTCACAAACAATAATTTGGTCTTAAATGTTTTATTTCAAATTGTATAAGTTATTTATAATTTTTCGCAGGCTCTATTACAAAAGTCGCCAGAAAAGAGAGCTCTTCAATCCAGATCGCCCTTATTTATCCACTCGAGAACTTGTCCCCACTATTCGACCTTTTGTTTATCTCGATCTAAACATTCTTTTGTTTTTCGGTCGGCGATTGCGGCTTTAATTACTATAAAATCAATCGCACCGCTATGTGCGATAAATAATAATATTAATCCAATTCCCTATAACCGTTGAATTCTTTATAGATTGCCGCGCGCGTAACCGAATATTCGGCCGTGGTTCGGGTGTCGCGAGATTATTGTTCACGTTTTCGTTTTTCATTTTCTCCGTAGGCACTTCCATAGGCCTTCGGCCCGTTGTCTGCCGGTCATGTTCATTTTCATCGCCTTCTTACAGGCGGAGACCTCCTGACTTCCCTTTTTTTGTTTATTCTC
This sequence comes from Eupristina koningsbergeri, assembly GCA_018907245.1. Taxonomy (NCBI): domain Eukaryota; kingdom Metazoa; phylum Arthropoda; class Insecta; order Hymenoptera; family Agaonidae; genus Eupristina; species Eupristina koningsbergeri. Next base: position 1,605,167 of record JACCHV010002976.1, read on the forward strand.
AATGTCGCCGGCTCTTATATCACGAGTTCTCGTGATACGTTTTCGGTACTTACGGGTAAAATGCCTGTCGATTTGTAACACCCTCCCCCCGTGCAAAATTATTTTAATTTTGTACTCATGCCTTATAATTTAAAAAAATTTTTTTTTTTTTTACATACATTACTAATTTATTTATTTCTTATTATAACTGATTAAATATCGGTATACATTAATTATGTTATTCTTATAAACTAATCATTACAGCTTAACATTATTATTAATTTTATTACAGTTAATGGAAAAATATTTAATAAAATTTGTAATATAATGTGAGGTGGGTAAGGTATACATGCACATTTTTTTTTTTTTTTTACAAAACAGAGATCGTACTTAATACATTATACGCTTATATATAAAGGTTACAATTTATTTATACGAATTACAAATGTATTCTTAATACAGCTTCACATATTTATAATTAAATATTATCTATTAATTTTACAAGCTTATGAGAAGCGCGCACGTAATCACCCGAAGAAGTGTGCATTTTTACTTGCCTAATATGATTATCCGCGCCCGGAAATATGTTTGTGATCGTCCCTTTTAACCACTGATTTCGCGGACTTTGTAAATCAATAATTAATACTACATCTCCTATTTTCAATGATTTTTCATTATCCAACCATCTTTTGCGGGGTATCAAGGTGGAAAGATATTAACGCAACCACCTTTTCCAAAAGGCATCTGTGAACTTTTGAGCCAGCTACCACTGTTTTTTCAAACACACGTCTATCAAGTCGTATTTTTCCAGTTTGAGCTGCCCGGAGGATGCCCCAATCAAAAAATGATTTGGCGTTAACGCTTCATAATTTCTTGGGTCAAAGGAAACGTGTGTCAGCGGCCTAGAGTTCACAGAATGTTCGATTTCTACTAATAACGTTTGTAACAATTCTTCATGCGGTACCTGATCGCGGAGGATGATTTTTAGCGCGGATTTCACGGAGCGTATCATTCGCTCCCACGCGCCTCCCATATGCGGCGCGTCGGGCGGATTAAAACGCCATTCCATCTTATTATTTTCGGCAAAACTTCTTATTTTCGCCGAGTCTACTTCTTTTATAGCACATCTCAATTCTCGGCTCGCACCCTTAAAATTTGTGCCGTTGTCGCTATACATAAATCTAGGTTTTCCTCTGCGTGCGGCGAGTCTTTCTAGCGCTAGTATTGCGGAATCGGCCGATAAATTTTTTGCTAATTCTAGGTGGACGGCTCTGATCGTGAGACAAGTAAACAAAACTCCCCACCTTTTTTCTCGACGTCTGCCGATTTTCACCGACATAGGCCCAAAATAATCGATCCCGCAGTGCGTAAAAGGTCTCTCTCTAACAGCTGTTCGCCCCGTGGGCAAGGGCGCCATCGGGCGCGGGTGTGGCTTTCCTCGATTTATCCTACAAGTGACGCATTTATTTGTCAATGATTTTAATACGCTACGCAATCCAATTATATAAAAATTTTGCCTTATTTCGTTAAATACTGTTTCATGGCTGACATGATAAAATCGTTTATGATAGTCTTTAATTAATAATTGTGAATATTCGTGTCTACCATCTAATATAATGGGGTTATTATTGAATAACTCACGCGATAATCTTTTTACTCGTCCGTCGGCTCTCAACACGCCGTGTTCATCTAAGTATGGCATTACATTTTTTATTCTGCTGGTTTTGTTTATCGGTTCGCTTTTCTCTAAGGCGTATATTTCGGACCCGAAGCTCTCCCTTTGTATTATGCGAAAACAAATTTTTTCGGCTCGAATAATATTGTCCACGTGATTTCGGGACTTTCCCGTTTTTAACCAAATACTTGCATATTTATCTAGTCGACGCGCTCTTATTAATAACCCTTGCCATCCCAGTAATCTGAGACTAACAGGCAGTTTCCATGTTAATGCCGTTACTGTGAAAACGCGCGCGTTCTCTGTCGCGGAATTTTCCGGTATTTCTCTGTCTACTCTATCAAATGTTTTTTCTGTCGGCCATTTATCTTCCGGTAATCTTAAAAAATCAGGACCTGTGAACCATCTATTGTCGTTTCGCAAGCAATCCGTTACTCGAGTCGCGTCATCGGCTTGATTGCTACTTGATGGCAACCATTTCCAGTCGCTTAATTTTGTTATTTTTCGAATCTCTATTAACCGATTTCGTATGTATACTTGTTGAACACGCGGCTCTGATTTAATCCACGCTAGGACTACGGAAGAATCGGTCCAAAACACTCGGCGATCTATTTTTATTTCTATTTCTTTTTGCACGTAGTCCGCGAATCACGCGCCGATTAGCCCCGCTTGTAATTCAAGCCGCGGTATCGTTTGTGATTTTAAGGGCGCTATTTTATTCTTTGCTATAACTAAGGAAATATGATATTTATCCTTATTTCTTTCTTTTACTCGTAAATAAATTACTGTCGCGCACGCTGATAAGCTAGCGTCACAAAATGTGTGTAGTTCTACTTCGTAATTTACAAATTCCTTCGGTATAAAACTACGCGGTATCTCAATTTTTTCTAAACAATCTAATGTACTTAACCATTGTATAAATGTCGCGTTTTCCTCTTCGCGAATCTTTGCATCCCAGCGTACCCCGCTTCGCCATACATCTCTCATTAGTAATTTAGTTTTTAACACGAATGGCGACAAAATGCCTAAAGGGTCGAAAACCGACATTATAAGACTTAATACTTTTCTCTTTGTTGTTTTATCTACGCTCGATAGTGTTTCCTTTGCCGTTTTTGTAAATTTAGTATTAAATTTTAATTGGTCTGTTTCTGTGTCCCAGAAAAGCCCTAGCACTCTCTCTTTATTTTTGGTATCTAAATTTATTTTAAACTCGGCGGATTTATTTGTCATATTCGAAATTTTAGCTAATAAATGTTCTGAGTTGCTCGCCCATCCATACATAGAAAAATTTGCTTTTGCGTTTATTGTTGTGATGTCTCGCACGATCGTAATAATTTCCTTTTCGCTATTTTTGCTAATTAAAAAGTCGTTCATATAACTGTTTCTAATTATGCTTTTAGATGCCTCTGGATAACTTTTTTCGTACAATTTCGCGTTTTTATTCTTGATAAATATCGCGCAACACGGCGACGACTTAGCGCCGAATATTAAGCTGTTCATCTCGAACGTTTTAGGTTCCTCACAACGCTCTTGTCCGCGCCATAAAAATCTTTGCGCTCCGCGATCTTTTTCCCTAACTTTTACACGCAAAAACATGTCGGATGTCACCTTTGCCGCGAATGCATATTGTCGAAATCTCAACAATACTCCCGGCAACGATTCTAAAAGGTCGGGCCCGGATTCTAGTAAATCGTTGAGACTTACTCCGTCCGTTTTTGCTGCCGCATCAAAAACTAAACGTACTTTGTTCGCTTTGTTGATGTTTGTAACGCCAAAGTGCGGCAAATACCAAATCCTCTCGTGATCGTCTTTACTTTTTACTGATTGCGCGTAACCGAGATCTATGAATCTTTGCATTTCGCGATAATACAATTTCGCAAAAACTGGATCGCGATCCAAACGGCATTCTAACATAAATAGCCTTTTTCTTGCCGTTTTGTATCCGTTTGTTTTTATTTCGATATTGGGTTTCCATGGGAGGCCTATTTCCCATTTATCGCCCACAAATCGGCTCGTATTTTGTAAAATATCGTCGACACGATCGATTTCATTTTTGGATCGATGTTAGCTACACCGATATTCTCCATTTCAAAATAGTTTCTAAAAATTTCATTTAATTCGTCGTCGTTTTCATTTATTGTCGCCTGATCCTCGTGTTCTCTTAACGCGACGCCTTTTATTAAATTTATACCAGCGTTTATTGTTCTTTTTTCTCTACGCGTTGAACCGTGCAAACTCCATCCGAGCAATGAGCGCGATGCTGCTAAATCGTAGTTTTCAAGTTCTTGCATATCACGCGTGCATATTAATCGCCAATTGTCTTGACCGATTAGAATTGTTACTTGTGCATCGTGGTATGCTTTTAATTTAATTTTACCGTCGTTCATATTAATATTTTTGACAATTTTTTCATCTAACGATTGTACGGGTAATCTAATATTCTTGATCGCAATTGCATTTATAATTTGACTTTTCACAAATTCGCCTATAATTCCTATATTTATTATTTCGCGATTATAGACATTTTTGTCTTCGTTAATACTTTTTACGTTTAAATTTATTTTGCGACCTCTCAATTCCATTTTATCAGCTACGTCTTTATTAATTAATGTTACTGTCGAACCCTCGTCCAGTAGTGCGTATGTGTCAATAGTTTTATTATTCGCGAACAAGGTCACTGGTATAATTTTTAAGAGTATCTTACTCTGTTCTAGTCACGATTCTAACGTCTCGTCGTGTAAATTCACGTTCTCGCTCTGATTAGTTGTGCCGCTATCCGCTTTGTCTTTATGCAGTAATGTATGGTGCATTTCATTGCACTGATCACATTTTTTCATTCTACAAACGTATTTCGAATGTCCAAATTTTAAACATACGAAACATAGCCGCAATTTCGTAACTAAATTCCATTTTTCCGTATTGGAAGCGCGAATAAAAATCTCACAACTATCAATCGGGTGATAACCATTTTTACATACTAAACACACTTTTGATTTTTTTTCTTTAGCGTTATTACTCTCTTCCGCATTTGTCGCATACGCGAAACGCGATACTTGATTTTCTTTCTTGTCATCTCTGTTTCTACGTGGTTTGTTCGAAAAAGTTTTAATTAGATCCATCCCGAATCTTGAGGCTAACTCGGCTTGCTCGTACGTGAAATCCGCCATTATTTCTAATTCCGATTTGTCGCCGCTACTCTCTTTAATTTTTTGCAAGAACCTTAGTTTCATCGCGGGTGTCAATTTATTGCCTATTATTTTGATTAGATACGGAGAATACAATTGTCCGGTCAGTTGAAGTTTCTTAAATATGTTCGTCGCGTACTTTAATTTTGACGCGAACTGAAATAGATCAATTTCGCCCGATACTATATTTGGTAATTTTATTAAACCATTTCCGTCCTTTTCGGCTATTATATTTCTATTGCCGAATCTTAGGTCGAGTGTACGTATTATTTCGTCGGCGTTTAAATTCGTCATCATTGACGAATTTAACACTTCTCGCGCTTCGCCCGATAAGGCTTTTACGAGGCGCGAGACATTGTCATCATCGTCGTATCCTCGTTGCTTCGACGAACGTTCGTACGCGTGCTTAAAAACTAACCACTCCAGTGGGTCCCCCGAAAATTGCGGTAGTTCGTCCAGTGGCTTAAAATTCTTATTATTCGCGGACGTCTCACGCATTGTATTTAAAACTAGCTCGATAGCGCTTACGAGGCTATTATTACTATCGCACGCATTCGGTAAAAAGTTCTGTTCGTTTTCGCTCACCGCTGGTGTGCTGTGTAACCATGGGTTGCATTGCCGGTGCATCGCCGCTCCTGCAGCGTCATTGGATGACGGGGGAAGGATCTGCCTCGACGTTCCTGCGTCTCGCTGTGACGATGTCGGCTGCGACGGCACCTCAACACTCCTTCCTTCCTCGCAGTGCAACGCAGGTGGTGGCGGCGACTGTTCCTCGCTCCTTGCGTTCGGCGCCGATGTAATTATTGGCAGTGGTGCAGTTCCTTGATTTTCCACGTTGTCGAAGAATATTGGCGATGTCCCGACGTCCTTTCTCACAGTTCATGATTTCTTTGATTTTTTCGGCGGTCTCGGCTTCTTGGTTTTTATCTCGATCGCGCCTTCCAGTGGTGTAACGTCGTCTATCGATCTTTTCGAAGCCATTTCTCAATATCTTTCTTTATAACTCCAGCAATAGTCCCGGGTTTCGGCACCAATTGTTCTCAATAAGTTCACAAACAATAATTTGGTCTTAAATGTTTTATTTCAAATTGTATAAGTTATTTATAATTTTTCGCAGGCTCTATTACAAAAGTCGCCAGGAAAGAGAGCTCTTCAATCCAGATCGCCCTTATTTATCCACTCGAGAACTTGTCCTCACTATTCGACCTTTTGTTTATCTCGATCTAAACATTCTTTTGTTTTTCGGTCGGCGATTGCGGCTTTAATTACTATAAAATCAATCACACCACTATGTGCGATAAATAATAATATTAATCCAATTCCCTATAACCGTTGAATTCTTTATAGATTGCCGCGCGCGTAACCGAATATTCGGCCGTGGTTCGGGTGTCGCGAGATTATTGTTCACGTTTTTGTTTTTCATTTTCTCCGTAGGTACTTCCATAGGTCTTCGGTCCCGTTGTCTGCCGGTCATTTTCATTTTCATCGCCTTCTTACAGGCGGAGACCTCCTAACTTTCCTTTTTTTGTTTATTCTCAATGTCGCCGGCTCTTATATCACGAGTTCTCGTGATACGTTTTCAATACTTACGGGTAAAATGCCTGTCGATTTGTAACAAATATATTTTTCAATTTATATTTTTACTGGTATATTTTTTTTCTCTACCTTTTCTCTCGATATATATTTTCAGTTTCGTAAAGAACGACACGCGGCGTTGAACTGCTCATTACTACCAGCGCATGTAGCTAAAGCTGAATGATATTATATTATAAAAAATACGCATAGTATAAATATTAAAATAATATATGAGATTAATGATTTATGTATTCAACAAAAATTTACGGATTATTTATGATTGTGAATTTCAAACTCTCGCCGTTTATCCACGATTCTCTAACTCTCGAATAGTTCATTAGAGGTTGAGCACATATCTTGCATTGAATTACCTTGATCGCGATAATAATTAGTTGCAAGCTCATTTTACCAGGGTTCTTTTTTGACTATATTATTGCAGTCAACCTATACTATAATATACTATATAATAATATAATATAATATAATAATATACATAATTTATCCATCTATCCAACTAAAGCAAATACAAACAAATAAAAAGAAATCGATCAATTTTCAACTTTAATTTAATAAAATTGACACGGGAACGTATTTTACTTGAACCTCAGACAATTATATTGTGAAATAATATTCTTTTCATGGAAAGTTCATCTGATTATTCTCCTACATCTGCTTTTAACTATAAATTAACCCAAGAATTCCTCTAATACCCCCGATGCAGTGAACCTCGTGAGAGTTACTGCAGCTAAGTGGTAACACGGAGATAAGGAAAGTACAGTGAAACAAAAGCTATATAAGTTAAATAAGCAAAGAGAAATATATTAGGCTCAGAGGGATTAAAGAAAAAGTGAGAAAACAGTGAGAATTTAGGTATGAAAAGTGAAAAAAGAGAATATAAGCTAAGAGGTTAGGTGAACGTAGAGGGAGAGGATGCCGGTGCACGCGAAAACAGTAGAAGAGCGAAACGAGAAAAATCAGAGACGGACCAAGTGGAAAAGTACCCAAAAGTACGGACTGCGGAGAAATAAGAAACGGAGACAGCGAAAATGAGCCAGGGGCAGACCACCGAGTAGTATGAATGATAGCTCACAAATGACCTTAGAAGTGAAAAAGAAGGGGAAAAAAATATCTTTCATAAAGGGTGATATGTGGGAAGAGATAGAGAGGACAAAAAAAGGAAGAGAAGAAAAAGAGAGCAGAGGGAAGAAAGAAATGGGAAAAAGAAGCCAAGGAAAGAATAGAAAAGAAATAAAGAAGTTCGACGAAGAGATCGAGAAGCTGAAGGATAGTTTAAAAAACACCAGAAAGTGGGTGAGAAGGATGGCAGACAGGGTCAAGAGTCTAGAGGAGAAATGCCAAGAGTTAGAGGAAGGAAAAAAATAACAAAGAGAATGAAGAACTAAAATGAAAAAGTGGGTTCTGTAACAGAAAGCAAGGGAAGAGGCAGGAGAAAGTACAGGGGAGAGAAATACAGACGACTCTAGACCAGATAGTAGGATGAGTGAGTAGACAAATTGGACGAGAGGTAGTAACGGGAGTCAATGAAACATAGCGAAGTCTGGCATTTCACAGAAAGAAATGAAAGAAATCAAAAAAATTATGAGAGGCAAGGAAAGAAGAGATAGAGAAGAAAACTTCGTGATAAGGGGAATGCGCAGGTTAGAAGTGGAAAAAATAGGTGTACAGAAGTGGGCAGAGTTATTTTTGGAGAACAAGATGGGTTGCGAAGATAAAATAAAAAGTGCATAATGAAGTGGAGCCCGGATAGTAGTAAAGTTGGAGAGCAAAGAAGCAAGGGGAAGGATATGGGAAAACAGGAGGAGACTAATAGGTACGGAATATTACCTGAACTTCAACTTAACATACGAAGAGAGAGCCTTACAAAACAAGATTAAAGAGTGGGAAAGAAAGGCAGGAAGTATTTGCGAAGGTGGGGCTAAAGAAAATATTCGTAAATGGAGAATGGAAAGGATGGACAGATGAAATAGAAATGAACAAGGTGCTGCAGGAGATTATACAAAGATGCGGAGCAGAGAAAAGAAGACAGAAATAGGAGATGATAGCGTAAAGAAAGAAGGGACAGAACAGACAGGAGAGAAAAACAGAGTGGATGAAGAAAAACAAGAGAAAGAGGAAGACATAAACAAAAGACAACAGAGCAAAATGCAACAGAGGAGAAAAACTAGAAAAAGAATGGGTAGGAAAAGGAAACAAAAAGAAAAACAAGCAAAAAGAAAAAAAAACAGCGGAAAGAAGAGAAATGGAACATATACAGGAAACAAAGAGATGAAGGGAAAGGAAAAAAAAATAGGACAGAGAGAAGAAACGGAGATAGAAAGCAAGAAGGAGAACGAGGAGTATAAGAGCAAGGAGAATAATACCAAAATGACAGGAAAGGAAGGGAGACAAGAAAAAAAAGAGGCAAAAAAAGAACAGGGAAGAAACGACACAGAATAAAGCAGAGGCAGGAAGAGAAGGAATGAAGAGGATGTTATTCTGCAGGAATCTGGGGCAAAGAAGAAGACTTCTGAAAGCACCCATGGACTACGTACGTCAGGCAGAGACATGGCTGGAAGAGAAATATATAACAAGATGTATAGAGAAACTACTGAAGCAGATGAAGTGGAAAGCAATAGGGGCGGAAAAAATCAGCAGAAATGTAAGAGCGAAAGAAGGAATAATAGTTGGGGTGAATAGAGGAATGGAGGATACAGAGATAAAGCTGGGCGAGAAAAAAGGAGAAGTCCCAGTCATGACGAGAATAAAGATATACAACTAATAAAACAGTGATAGAGGTAGAAAGAAAACAGGAACAGAGAAAAAAAGAAACTGAAGATGAAAGTGTAAAAGACTATTAAAGTGATAAAAGATGGGAATGTAAATACAAATATAAATAAGAATGTAAAATAATTGTAAATAAGAGGAATCCATTCCTGGTCCAATAGTCGTGAATGTATATTAAATAAATAAAATAAAATATAAGTTAACCCAAGAACTACTTGACGAACACTTATGATCTGCTATTGAAATAATATTTACTTGTCTACCTACAATTTCTCTAAAAGAAAGATATTGTATTATGTATAAATATGTATAAATAACCTGATCTTCTTATTCAGTAAGATTTTATTTGCTCTATTAAAAGTTTTTCCCTCGTAGATTTAATTCCAACATTCAGTTGTATAAATCATTAATTGTATCAATTTGAATTAAACTATAATCTATAATACATAATTCCGGAAATGATATATAGATATAAAACAAAAGCAATTCAAAATAGAACTAAAAAAGAATCTTTTAGAACCTTTCAAAATTATGAAGTTACGATTCACCTGCCAAAAAAATTTCATGGATTAATTATATGCATTTCTTAATAATCAATCCAACACGTTATTTTAGAATGCTATATCTGCGCCATAATTTTTATATACGTTTTTAAGAATATCAAGTAAAATAAATAATATATATGGTCTGTCCACGAAGTATCGAGTTTTTTTAGCCACTATTGGTCATAGCGATTTTAGAGAGCTCTTAAAATGTAGGGACGAAATAAGTGGCAGAATTTTACTTCGCGAGAGCATATTATTCAATTTTGTAATACAGCACGATGAAACGACTGTTGGAAATTTACATAGTAAAAATTTATTTGTAACTTAAGAAAATGTTATAAAGACTTTTAAATGTTAAAAAAGCCTTTAAGGATAAAATTACGCGTAAATTGCAATTAGAAAAATCACATAAGAATTTCCAAAAGGTCTCCGATTATCCCCATTCTCAGCATCTAAAAATAAACTGAGTATTCCTACGCTGATCACATCGATAAAATTTTGAGTTCAAACCGTCGTTTAAGTATTAGGGTAATCGATGACACTTAGAATTTATTAGGACATATATACAGTTACCCTGAAAAGCGTTTTTTAACATTACAACATCCTCAGGATATTTTTATGAAGTCGTAAACCAATATTTTATCACAAAGCACTATTTTATTAGTGGCTATACTGCGTCGTGTATAAAACTAAAAAACATTCTAAGCACAAATGCAAATGCTGCCGGTTCTAGTGATTGAAACATTTAAAAAAACGCACAAATAGTAATACACTTCCTCTCCCACCTCGCATTTTAAGACCTCTCCAAAATTTCTACGACCGATAGTGACTTAAAAAAAAAAACTGAAACTTTTTTGACAGACCATGTATACAGTGAACCCCAAATTAAATTTAAGCTGTTGTAATTTAAATAGATGAAGAACAATGAAGAGATTTTTATAATATAACATATTTATTATACTAAACTATTGTTGTTATTTCTACAAATTCTATAAAGTAATTCTTTTTAATTCATTAAATTAATTTTATGTTTATATATAATATAAATGTAATAAATTAATATATTTAGAGAGAGCTGTAAACTTACGTAAGCCGTTAACAATGATAATGATAGATTACTGCTGTTGTTCATTAGAAACACTTACCTGAAACAAATAAAAAGTTAAACAATAAAGTACAAATAACATATTGTTTATTAAAATGTTGTATACATTTATATTGGATAAAAACATATAACAATAAATTTATTCCGTTGTGGTTATACATATAATAATATACATATATATAATAATATGCGTTTTTTATCATTTTAAATAAAGTTTTTTATAGAACTGCAGTTTATTATTAATCATTATTAAAGCCGCTCAAATATTAAAATTATATTCCACCTCGAAAGCGTACTCTTTCTTGAAAAGCCCACTTTAGATCAGTACTTAAAATGCGACTCCAAACCTTTAGATTATGGTTTTTTTAATTATATAGCATCAAAATATATAAAAAAAAATTTGGAAAGTTTTTTAAAGAAGAAATTAATAAGCTTAATATTATAGAAAATAAAACAAAGTGGAAATAATATAAAAAGTAACAAAAAGGAAGTAGCACAAATGATTTCAAAAAAAGAATTTCAAATAAAATTTTTGATATTGGGTATTAAGAAATTATTGAGAGAATTTATTAGCAATAATAGCTGAAAAAATTAATATAAAATGAGAAAAAATAGATCAATGCAAGATAAATACTTCAAAGCTTCGAAATATTGTCAGTAATCACGTAAAGCAACATAAAAAAAAATGAAAAGGAGGAATTGAGTTCAGATCAGAATAAAAAATGAAAATTAAGTTTAAATGTATGCTACCAAGAACAATACAACAACAGAAGTAGTATATTATTTAAAAATAATATTAAAAATAAATAATAAAATTAATAATAAAAAATAATATTTACAAAACCTGAAATATTTACTTGTTTTAAAAAAATTAATCAGAAGAATTTCGTAAGAAGGTACCGCAAAATAAAAAATCACAATTAGGAGAGATAATTGCGAAAAGCGAAAAAACAATAACAAAAAATAGACAGGTTTTGATGAAATTACAACGAGGATTGGATACACGAATAGAAGCTAAGAGACAAATCGATGTTTTTAATCAGCAAAGTATGGGATGAATATGAAATATATTGTAAATTGATTCACATTTAAAATTTAATAGGCAATAAGTAATTGAATATTATGTAGACAACTCTGTAATGATATCCTACGATAAAATTAAAATGTTTAAATTCAATTTTAAAATGTTACCAAATAACACCAAAACCAACAATCCTATCGTCGAAATATCTACGTAAACTACCTGTTTGTGTTTGTAAACAAAATTCCGTTCCCAATAAAAATTTATAACATATTATTAATAAACAACTAATTGGAATAATAAATGAATAAATTGAAGAAGATTGATTATTTACTTAAAAACTGAAATTCCGTGTTATAAACATTAGTAAATATTAGTAATAGTAAACATTAGCGATACCAAACAAGAAAAGTAAAATGAAATTTTTTTTAGCAGTTAATTAAGTAGATGATTCGAATCGCACTCCACCGATTCTTAACATACTTAAAAAAATTTCTTGTAGATATACGTAAAATCTGCAGATATCTAATAGAAATATTAGAGTCATATGGGAAAACAAATAGACGATAGTCCGAGTAAAATGAATCATTAAAACTCAAATATGTTAAAAAATTAATATTTCGCCTTACAAAATAAATTAATAATAATTAATTGATTTTAAAAATAAACATAAACATAAAATAACTATCAGTATTGGTTTGAATTGAAAAGTCTGAATAAATATAAAAAGAATTAGAAAATAAAACACTTAATCATTGAATTAAAATAAATATAAAATCTTGTGATTAATCCATTTTTTTAAAAGAGCATATATATTTATAATATACTATTAAAAATTACGAAATATTTCTAATATAATTACGATGAAAAAGTGATTTAATAAACAATTATATTTTTCATTTATTTTTATTTAATTTTTTTATATTTGTTGTGTAAACTTATAATATAGACTTTATTTTTTAATCACTCACTCATAAATTTTTTGAGTTTTAAAATATACATCGTCTGTCCCCGAAATAACGAGTTTTTTTTGCAACTATTGGTCTTAGCGACTTCAGAAGGATCTTAAAATGACAAGAAAGCCTTTTTTCATTTGTCCCTTTTTTTGTTTTTTCAATAATTTAAAGTGGCAGGATTCTACTTTGAGCGAAGGGTACTTTTCAGTTTTTTGACACGGCGCGATGAAACGACTACTTGAATAGCGTTACCCGATAATGTTTTGTTTGCAATTAAAAAAAAAACAGTGTAGAAACTTTTAAAATGTTACAAGAAGCTTATGAAGATAATTGTATATCAAAATCGCATACAGCTTCTAAAGAGGGCCGCGGAAAGATCATCGATGAGTCTGGATTTGAAATAAACATTGAATAACATTGAAAAAATTTTTGAAAATCGAATCTGGTAATTTTTGTGATCATATTACATTGTATACTATTGATTCTTTAGGAAGCTCTTAATAAAATTTAAAAAAAATCAATACAGCAACTAAATCCAAAATGAAACAAATTAAAGTTATAAATAAAAATTAGTCCTTTGGTAAAAGATATCGAGCAAAATACAAAGGCTTAAAAAAACCGTTGTAATCTTGACAAAGGTAAGGTTGTTATTGTATTTGTATCATCATTCGTTCTAACATTTTTTTGTATTATCTCTTCATTATATCTACAAATACCAAGAAAATGGTTAATATCTTGTAACGACACGGCTCTGTTCCTCCTTCATGAGTGGAGGAAAATGTAGAGCACTAATTGAAAAGAATCACAAGAAAAAAGTCCCGGGAATAGCAGCAATCGTTCTTCCAAAAGTTCGAGATCGTTGCTCATATGGTAAAATCAATAACAACAAATTTGTTGGTTTTATAAGCAATCATCAAAGGCAACGTACATTTAATGTTGAATGGCTACTTTTAAAATATAAAAAAAATACAATAAGGTTAATGCATGAAATTGGTGTTCTAAATGATAAATATAATTCGAATTTACAGATAAGAAGAAATGAAGAACTATTTTTTTTTTTTGCAATAAATTATAATTCGTCGACCGTAAATATTAGTGACCGCAAACGGAATTTATTTAATCTTTGGAAATAATTTAATAAATAACCAAAATCTGTACACACATGTATTTGCGAATATTTCGATTTTCAGGCGGGTCACTAATGTAAACAATAACAATGGTGTGGACACACAAGTTTGTTTCAAGATATTCGAACTTCAATAATTATTTCGAAATAATTATTTTATATATTTTTCAGATATGACAATGAATATTAAATATTATCAATTACTTGTAAATTAAATATTACGAATAACGAAACTTATTAATCACAGGGGAGAATAGGAGTTAAGCTAAAGCAGAATAGCACAGTAGCAATGGTTTAGTGGACGGTTTGCTATCGGCGGAAGTACCAAATCGGTGGGAAATGGAAAAGAGTAGGTCGGGTCGGTTTATAGGGAACGGTGTTTTAGAGGTGGTTAAAGAAAAACCCCTAGTAGTATAAAAATAGGTAAAGGTATCATTGAAAAATGGGACACAACAGATGTTATGTATAAAATCGATTGCAAAGACTACTTAGCAATTTATATTTTTAAAACAAAAAGGACCCTAAAACGCGGATTAAAGATTAAGAAATGATTAATGATGATAATAATTATTCTGTGGTGTCCTGACACCTTAAAGAATACTATTACAGCATAAATTGGGAGAATATATTGATTCTTGGTAGAGATTAATTATTATAAAATAAATTTGTCTGAAATTCTGTATATTAAAATACACAGTAATACTATCAATATAATAATATAATAATATAATAATATCAATAAGCTCACGCTTTAGATAAATATAATGTCTGTTCCTATGTGTATTATGGGATTACTTATGACCAATGTTAATTTATATTTTTACAACAAAGTAGCCTTGAGAAAAACAGGGATTTGCCTATAATAATGTCAACTACCTCAACTAATTATTATTACCTAATACTAATTAATTTTTACTTCATTGGATCCTTTTAAGTATGCCAATTTCATTACAACATGAAAAATGTTTCGAAGCAACAGTTAAAGTTATTTTAGTTTCGTATCATTCACAAGAATGTTTTTTTTTTCTCTGTCGCCAGTATACCTATAGTTTCTAGATTTTCACTCTTAAAAATATGAGTATTAACAATCGAAATTTATATTTCCTTATTTTCACACAACTATTCATATAGACAAGTTATAACAGATTTAAATAAAAATGTGTTACGAATCTACAGATTTATTTACTTTAATTGATGTAATTTACATTAAAAAAATGAGTAAGTCAGATTTGGCAAGTACTATATTTTAAAATTTTTTATCTTTGTATGCGCAGACTATTGTTTGTGAAGTAAAAATGCCATTATGGTCAAAAAAATACCAGCATTGAACTCAAGACTAAGGAGATGCACCAACAACCATTAAAATCTCTTAAACTCATAACATATTTTTGATATTTGAGTAGGGTTAAGATTAGCTCAGTATTAAAGTTAGATTACTGGAATTTAATTGGACATTCTCAAGTACCTACTGTAAATACAGAGAGTAAGACAGTGTTTTAACAACTGTCTCACAATGAACCAACAATAATAATAATCAACTTTTAATCTTACCAGCTATTATTACAATAAATAAATAAGGGATGAAAATACATTCATACAAGCGTAATATTCTCAGAAATCATAGAAGATCAACAATCGATTTAGTATGAACCAACTAGTATGGCTTACTTTTTCTAATGGACTTTTCAATTATGAATTAAAGGAATTTGACCGTAACCAACATTAACTTGAATTGATGTGCTGCAAGAATCATGTAGCGATTTTTTCAGAGTTAAAAAGGATACTCGCTATTATCTATTAGTAAGTGACAATTAAGTGCCTGCCGGTTTTATAAAATAAAACATTTATGTGTTCATCAGCGATGTTTCGACAAGAAATCTATTGTCTTCTTTAGGTCTTTATTAAAATACAATAAATATACATTAAATGAACAATTACAATATAAATATATAAAATATAGTACAAGTTTTAGATATTTACCTGGGTACAGTGTTTTGAAGATTACTCTCACGCAACTTATATTGACACGACGTGCGTAAAGTTTAAATTTAATCTGATCAAATTGATGCCGAAATATACGGTTGACTATATATAAACAAACGTAAGCATTCCCTCGGTACATTTAAACTTAACGTCGTGTCAACGTAAGAGAGTACATGAGATTTGGTACTTTTATACAACATAATTCTTACTATATTATTATATATTATCCTTAAGTCGAATACCTCAGGTATACTATGAATCCGAAGAGTACAAGTCCTAATGGAAACATTTATAAAATGTCAGCGTCATATTCCAATCCTCGAGGTACTCGACACTCTGAAACTAGGATTTTAAGCCAAGCAGCTATTCTCATTATATGATTCTAACATAATTGTATATTTAATTATAAAGATTAATTAAGTACATCGACAAACAATAATATAAGATATAGATATAGCCAAAATTATTATAACGGATTACAGATATACAAATTAAACTAGCATTGGATAATTTGATATTGTGACAAACACGTAGATTGTAAACTTTTCCCCCGAAAAATAATTAGCCCTGAAAAGAAAAGGGATACCCCTGTTGAAACTTTGGCTAAAAACTAAGAATTAATACATTGTATTATCCTTTCTTGTAACTATTGGCATCCATACAACATCTTCTTTATTAATAAAAACTTAAACAAAGTTTAAAGTTCACAAAATGATTATTTCATTTTAATTTCAGTTTACGAAAGTGCATCGTCGTTTTTAAACGGTTCAAAAAGATTCATAAGGTTTAAATGACAATTGGAAATGTTTACAATTAAATTCGTTATATAGATTAAAGAATATGAGTAATAGATTTTACACAAATCAGTAGTTGCTGCAGAATTGAATTTTTTATACAATTAAAATTCATTGATTAAATTCCTTTATTCGCCAGCAATGTTTCAGAGCGAAATTTTCTCCTTCAGTCAATTCTAATTATCTAATATTAATTATTTAAGAATGTATCACGACTAAATGGTTACCCAAAAATTTTATAAAAATAAAAATATATATTTCACATAATTTTAAATATTAAAAGATTTGATTGAATAAAAAAAATATTTTTAACAGTTTTAACTTTTAAATTTATTTACTCGTATTATTTGCATATAATTATTTGTATAATATGATTTTATTGTAATAAACTTTTGCACATGATTATACAGACTTGTATTTTAAGATAATAAAAATTATTAATTAAATTATGCATTTTATAATAAACAGAGTTATTCAAAATAATGAGAACTCATTTATTTTATTAAATTAATTAAGAAATAATTATTCGGGGAAAAAAGAAATACACGAGACAACATCGTTTTCAATGCTTTGATTTTGACAATACTAAGTTTAATAAATCAAATAAACAAATTTACGAAACATGAAAGTACATTCCTTACAATTACTAATTTAAAAAATTAATGTATGTAAAAATTTTTTTTATAAATTTTAATTTTGTAAATATTATATTCAATTACGAAATTACAAATTTAAATATTCTACTGTAATATATTTTTATACTTGTTCATATTAAAATTCAATATAATAATTAAAAAAGAATTTAATTAAATTTTTTATAACTTATTAATTTTAAGTTAAGGGTGCGATTTCGCGTCTTAATCATTAATTAATTCAGACCATATGTGAAAAGAGTAAATTTTTTAATAGTGTTTTTATCAGTATTTCTTATTATAATCGAAATTCATAAGTTTCTTTGGAGCTAATCAATTTATAAAAATAGAAAAATTAAAATTAAAGACTACTCAGAATAATTTATTTATAAATACATATAAAAAGTATAGAAACTTAAATACAATAATTTATCCAAAAACAACAAAAATATTATAAAATAAATATTTGTCGTTCATTGAAATTTTTTTTAAAATAATTTAAAAATAAACTAAAAAATATACCACAGGTACTACTCTTATAATCAATAAAAAATTAAGGAATAAAAATAAGGATAAGAATGAAAAATAAGACAAAGTAGAAATGCTGTGTACAAAATTAATTATAATATATATTGACAAAAAGAAACGTAATCTATAAACTAAAGTGCTGGATCATCAAAAATGCTACAACAATGATTCAATTATTCATGAATATTTACAATTTGAAAAATATTCTGTTCACTAAAAATTCTACAAATTTTAGATATAGAACACAATTATAAAAATAGACAAATATTGGAAATTATAAAAATACAAATAAATAATAATATAATAAACAGACAGAAGACATGGAATTTTTTAATATAATTTGAATTTTTCATATAAACTGTTGTTTTCAATGATGACTAATTGATTATTAGAGTTGACATTATATAAACATTCAACATTTACGAATTTACTTTTATTTTTATTTATTTTTTTTTTTTTTTTTTTATGTGTTTTAAATGTGAAGAGCGTGGTTAACGCTGTGGGTTTTTGTTATAAATAAAAACACCTAAATTTCAATAAATCTTTTAATTTCACATATTGTTTTTGAGATAATATTTCTATAAATAAATCTCTACTAATTCAATGGAACTGAAATCGTTGTAAATATTCGTAAATAATAGTTATGGAATGCAAAAATATAAGCTAGTGGCGTAGTCAACAAGCGAAGCTCACTTGGTGTTGCGTCGCTGGGGGCCAGGTCAATGGAAGCAATGGCGTGGATGCGCAAATCTATAATTTATTGATTTGTGGTTCATAGATCGTTACTTATTGATTGAAAATAGGGAAGAAAGCCAAGTGAAAAATAGAACAGCAAAAAGCCAAAGTTAAGTAATTCTCTACAATTTAAAAAAAAAATCAGATAAAGGCTCTATAAAATTATATTGTATATTATTGATTTTCACTAAATTTGTCTAAATTTGTATGCTGATTAGAATTAAATATAATCGAGGTGAAGTAAAAGGGGATAATGTAAATGTACAGATTAGTATTGAGTCGAGAAATAGAATAAGCATTGTATGTTTCAGAGAGAGAAAATTCCATAATTGTGATGACTATATATGACAAAAAATTTTTAAACTGTATGTTTTCTATTACAATAATGTAGACTATTTCAACTTTGATAATTCCTTTTAATTTCAAATTAGACTGCGATATAAAGCATTAAATAAGGGAGCAATGGTAGATTATAAAATAAGAGTATTTTAATAAAATGCTTTGATAACCTGGATTTTGTATATTTAATTTAATGAAATGGAGTTGATATGTCCGAGTATTCACACATTATGTATAATATTTTAGTAATAAATGTGAAATAAAAGCTTTTTAATGAAATCAAAAAATTAATTACCAATACTATTGGTAAATAAAAAGAAAAACTATATATTTATATTTATATATTTAAATATAACTTGTCATTTTTGTAAATAATTCTCAATATAATTGAATCACTTTATAATTTATGCTACAGATCATCAGTATGTATGCAAGGAAAATAAAAAATTATTTATAAACAAAAACTAAATCATAAAAATGTTCAATTAATGCTCACACAATTTTGTATACAAGTTTAACGTCTGAAAATCTATGTACATATATTATTGCATAAAAAATACAATAACATAAACATAACTCATATTAAGGTATAAGCTGGTTTCAAATCTATTTTGTACATAGGCTCTTTATTTTTTTCTATCCATTTAAAACTTTACACACATACCTTTTATATATTATTATGTTTCTGAGTTGTTATTAAAAGCTCAAAAAACTCATTATTATTTACAAACCTTTATTTATTTATTTTTTGCTTTTTAATAATCTTGAGCAATTATACACAATTTTATACTTAATGTATCCAATAATATACATGTATTCTATTATTGTGATTAATTTTGAAACTCCAATAAATATGAATACTTATAATAAATATATAACATAATGAAATTAATATTTATAACAATAATCTATTTTTGCAAATATTTCAACATTAAAATGTAGCGCGCGCATGCACATATATATATAAAATATCCATAATTATATCGATTAAATACTGGATATATGAATAAATTTATTCCGGTTAATTCTTAATTTTTAGTTATTGCTAAAAACGATAACATAATTTCACGTTTAAATATATTTAGTATTCTTTATTAAAATATAATTCTTAGTAAAACGTAAATCAGTATTTTAAGTACAATACAAATAAAAAAGATTAATAGAAAATTGAAAATAAATAAATATTAAAATATCATATCAGTATTTCAAATTAGCATTTATCGAAGTCCCTCAATAATATAATTATATTTTGTTAGGACTCTACAATTCATATTACCTTTAGACTAGTGTAAACTATTTAGTGAATTCATGAATAGAAAAAAGTTAAACCATCGTTACAAATCTATAATATGTATTATCACTCTACAAAGATAAATAATTGGTATTCTTTCATATTATAAGACATGTTTTGTACGCTTTTGAAATTGCTATCTAAAAAATAATCTTACATAACGGGACAGATTGAAGTTAGACAAATTATGAGCAATAGATTGAAGCTGGAGATAGGGAGCCGGAACCTATATGAAACGATTATCAGGTATAATAGTATTGGCCAGTAAGCACGGCTATTTATTTCTATTTGTTAACATAGTGTGTACCCAAAACATTTATACTCCAAAGTAGTAATCATAAAAGGCAGAATCTTACATAATATGCATGTAACCCACCCTAATCATTACGCACCACTTGCTGCGTTTTCTTTCTTTCCCTTTTAAATTAGGGTGAAGAAGACGCGACCCAACCCTCGAAGCTCATAAATACACACGTATTCAGCAACATGTCCCCTAACCATTTGAACTGCACTTGATCAGCTTGTTCTCCCCATTTCTATCGGTCTAACGATTTACTCAATGTACACAAAAGTTATATTTATATTATGATATTAATAAAGATCAATAGATAAATTCGAGTCAAGTACCTACTATAAGAATCCAAAATGATGCTATAATTGCAACAAATTCTTTTCACTAGAATGACTTTGCACCACAATTATTGTAGGGTTCAATCTTAAAAAAGTTATAACCTTATCGGTGTTTCTATTTTTAGCGATGAAATGAAAAGATTCAATGCTGCATGCGATGCTAAAAATTAAAATCATAGTACTACACTATTTTTTATTAAGATCCGAATTATCATTAGATATTATACATACAGTAAGCAGCAAAAGGATTTAGTACATATTAAAATTACGTAAACTACTCGTTTCCATTAATAGTATAATTTGAGCATTAATTGCCTCCATAATTTTATAATATTACTTCAAATGTGAATTAATTATATTTTTGTCTATTACAATATTTGGATCCATATATTTAAAATTAGTTCTAATAATCGAATTTAGATGTTGTATGTATATATAGTTAACAAAGCTGGTATCTTTTAAAGATATCTTCATTAATGGATTGATGATCATTAAATATACAACATTTATTCACAGTATGTATAATAATTTTTTTTACAATTTAAAATAAAAAAGGATTCAATGAAATGAAAAATAAATCAATTAATATTTGGAAATTGGTGACTATATAGTAGAAGAATGTTCTAGTAACTTCAAAATATTTATTATTATTGTGAACAAAAATAAAATAATATTAAATAATGAAGCTATTATGTATTATATATACTATATTTTGAGAAATAATTAGAATATTAAGAATAAAGAAACGTCAAAAATCAACACAAATGGTAACAAGTGCTTTTCTTATTAAATTTAAAAAGTTTATATATACATCTAGTTTTATCTCACATTTAAAATTAAGTGAAAATTATAGTCAATTTTTTTTTTTTTTTAATAGAGCTTGGTTTAATGAATTTTTACCAAGATATGCATGGATTTATAAGATAAAGTACGTAATTGTATGAAAATTACAATTTTTTTTGAATAACATATTTTACATATATTTATTTATTATATTGAAAAATAAAGAGCTATAATCGATAACTTTTTATTTAAAATAATTTTTAGTTTCAAGACTTCTTAATATTATCTTGAAATTTTTTTATCAATACAATTTTTTTCTGAAAATTTGAAACGGTGAAATTTAAACTTAAAAAATGTTAGATAATTAAATTTTTTTCGATTTCGACTATTTTATAATGAATATTGTTCAAAATATTACATAAATACTGACTGTAATTAAACAAATATAAGAAGTGTTTGTAAGTGTATGCATGTGTATTCATTAGTGTCTAACATATTATTCGTGAAATTATATACGTATTATATTATGTCATTTAATGAATTTCTAGATAATATGTACACAATTGGAAAAAATTATTGAGGCTTATGATTTATACATACATTGTCTGCCCATAAAGATATATGCATATACTTATCCTTAAAGAATTTTTTAACATTTAAAAGTTTCCAGAGTGTTTTTTCCAAAAAATACACAAAATGTGACTATTTAAAGTTGTGATAATAGACAAGTCATATTAGAAGATACAAAAACATGTTTTGCGCGAACACAAATCCTGTTGCTTCCACTGATCTCAAAAGAAAAATAAGAAAAAAGAAGGATAAGAAAAATTTCCCTGTATTTTTTTTATCTCCTCGAAAGCACTACGATAAATAATTGCATCAAAAAAAAAAATCAACACAAATAGTTTTAGAACACACTATGTATATAAAAACATACTATATCACAAAATAAAAACAAATGAAGATAAAAAAATTTATTTGTGAACATTGAAATCTTTGAAAGATTCGCATTTGGCTAATATCTCATAACTCACCCATTTAATTCATTTATAAATAATTTCGTGTTAAAATATAATAAATAGTTATTGTGTATACTTTTTCAATCATGAGTGATATACGTATAGTCTATTTAATGAAAATATTAATTTTGGAAAATGATTTAAATAAATAATATATATTTTGATTTACTCTATTTTTGTTTTCCAGTTGAAAAATTTTTTGTATTTAATTATTTTAACAAATAAATTTAATTCTATATTAATAAATTATAAATACTATGAAAATTCTGAATTCGTATAAGTAAATATTTTAGATTAATAAAATTAAAATGATATTGATTCAATAATTAAACGAGTTTCCTGATAATTAGAAAAATATTTGATTTAATTTACCGAATTTTGATAATCATAATAACTCAATTTTAGTTTATTTTATAAGAGTTTAAAGTAAATATTATTTTAATTAATAATATGTACTTAATATTTTCAATTACATTTTAATTATACGTGAAATTATTTCTATCAATGTCTTTATTCAATTAATAAAAAAACTTAAATAAGTTAGCCTCTCATCATTGTACTACTCATTCCCATTCTTTATAGTAGCAAAATTATAATTTTTTTTTTTTATATTTGAAAGTATTATTTAAAGGTACTTTAATTTATATATGTAATAAATAAATTATATATTTATGTTTAGTTTATTTCATCAACTGTTAAAGTTTTTTCGTAAAATTTTCAGTTTTCGACTAATTTTTCGTCTTTTATTATATGTTGTACAATTCATTATGGTATTTAAGATTCGATAAATAATTTTTCCTCTAAGATAAAAATGAGAAAATTTATATTTATAGATTTTTTTCATTTTTTTTCTCTTCATATTTTCTACATAATGCAATATTATAGATGTTATATTATATTATTATAAATATTATAATGTTAATTTTTAATAACAATTTAGCTAGCCAAGATTTTCACCACCCGTCAATTCGTAACCAAGCACTCTTTTTTAATACACAATAAAATCAATTTTGCTTGTATTTGTATAATTATTTGATTATTATATTATATTTTTATATTTATAATTTTGAAGGTAATGGTGTTTTATGAAAAATAGATATATTTTTGTGTTAAAATTTTAACAGTTTGAGTAAATTTTTTCTCTTTCTTATTCTCTTGTTCGCGCGTTTTTTTGATAAAAATAATTTTCGCGAATTCTTAACAACCTAAAATACTAAATAATTGATATGATCAAAGGACAAACATTAAAAATGTAACAACATAAATTTAAATTAATTGAAAAATTGAAAGTGCAAATAAAGTGTAATAAGCTCAATGTAATTTGATAATTGAACATATTTTATGAATTCGATCTAAGAATGAAATAGGATTTTTTCCCCTGATAAATAAAAATATTATGATACAATTATAAAATCCATTAGGTACAAATATTTATATTTTCTGTTTTATTAAATTACTGTTACTGTTTTATCACATTTATTATAATTTTCTGGTAACTACTATTAAAATTTTAATTTAATTATGTAATATTAATAAAAATTAGATATTTTAAAAATATTTATGTAATACTTATTCGTAATTATAAATTAATAAATGCAGTAACTTGTATTGCTAATTAAAAATGTTTAAATTATAATTATTAATAATATAATTCAATTAGTATTTAAATTATACGTATAAATTGTATAGCTAAATACATATATTAAATAAAGATATTTTTATGAAAATATATAAGTTTATTTGTAAGTTGATAAATGTAATATAAAAATACTATGCAAAGTTACAGTTATTAACTTTACAATTGTTGGACACAATTTTTTATGAAGTTTGAATTTATATTTAAAAGAACATTTTTAATTTAAAATTATAAATATTATAGATGAAAACCAATATTTAATATATATATTGATATCACATAGAATTTTGTGCACAAAATAAAATAATCATTATAAAAAACTTTAAATATTTAGTTCATTATATATTCCTAATTTATTTATAGTTATGTATTAATAAATGGATAAATAAAATTTGTATTGACTAATGATAAACAAAAATTTTGTACAATTAAAGTGCGTATTAATCACTTTAATATCCCAAATATATTTAAATATATTTAGAGTTCTAAATATTAAAAAACGACAAAGTTTTGTAACTTTTATCATATATCAAATTTTTTTAATTAACTTAAAAATTTTCCGGTTCTTGAAAAATTTCTCCGCTTCTTATTTTCTGATCATTTTATATAAAAATGAATTTCCTTTACAATTTTATTAACTACAATTCGTTCATTGACACTAGTGTTGAAATTATGACTTCTTGTTTTATAACAAAAAGGTTAAAAAAAAAATGCAATTTTTCGTTAAAATTTTAATAAATAAAAATCCCTAAATATCATGAGTGGTATTTTAAAAAATAAGAATTTACTGATTTTTTTCTGAGATTTGTTATGCATCACTAGTTCCTTTTTTTCATGACCTAAAAAGTGCTTTATTGCTTGGTCTATTCCCCCACGTACATTGTCAGACAATTATTAAAGTTAATTTTATTCATAATATTAACAGATTAAATTTATCTGTATAATATTTATACTAACTTCGATACCTGACAAATTTAGTAATAATAATAGATACCTTCATACGCCGTCCTTTTTTTTACCTATTTGAGAAAAATTTTGAAAAAGTTTTTTTAAATTGGTAAGGAAATAATTGTATGAAGTGTCATTTTTTCCTTGTCTGGCAATCGAATGAAATAATATTTTTAATCTTCTTTTAGTATATTTTACTAATAAATATAAAGGATTATCGTTTTGTAAAATAATTTATCAACTTAAAATTCTATTTGAGAAAGCGTTCATTAGGTAAGAAAGTGGCTTATCTAAAACATTATATATTATGTTTATTTTTAGTATCATTGTATAGTTTAAACTAAAATTGAATATTCGAGTCAATGGTATTTTTAATTAGAAAATTGTTATTGCATTTAATTTTTCTTTAAACTTAAATCTCATTAATATTTTTTTTTTTTTTTTTTTTTTTTTTTAATTTTTATATCATGTTACTTTTTAAAAATAACATTAACTAATATAATAACAAGACTCTTTATACAAACGTTTACATATTAATATTATAAAATTATTGACAATAGAGTATTAAATAAAAATAAACAACTTATGTATTAATAAATAAACAAATAACCATATTTTATAAAATAATTTCGAAAAGAAATAAAGAAAGAGAAAAAGAAAGAGAGAAAGAGTGAGAGAGAGAGAGAGAGAGAGAGAGAGAGAGAGAGAGAGAGAGAGAGAGAGAGTAAAACTTAAATTATTTAACTTTTGATGTACATTTATGAACTTATATACTGTGATATCTTATGATTATAAGACCATTGTATTCGATATTGTTATGTTAATGCATTGGAGATTTAGTTCGTATATACATTTAACTGTTGGTGAATAATATCCCCTAAGGGAAAATACAATAATATTTCAATGGACTATTATATTCTTTCTCTATTTTCAGCACCCTTGGATTAGGGAATTTATGTATGACTGATAGATCCATTGGCGAATAAAAAGATGAAATTATAATACATATTAGTGTTTACGGACCTTTCATATGGTATGTTATATCTAATATCCATCGTAATTTGTAATACAAGAAAATATCTCTATCAACACGCAATTTAATTAATCTTTTATTTCAAACAAACACTAAATGTTGTTTAAAAAGAAATGTTTTAATTAAATTAAAACTGGATTGAATTATACGGATCTTTTAGATGTAATGAAACATACTTTTTGTGAATGTATACATAAAATAAATACTTAAATTTTTATTAAATATTATATAATTATAGTTTTTTGCATTTTATTAAAATTATTATTCTTAATCATACATTTTTTAAACAAACAATTCATTTATTCTCTATAAACTTTTATATTTTCCACATTTATTTATTTACAATTTCATAATAATTTATTTATCTTTTTGAATTATTGATAGCATGATGCGTAATTTTTTTAGTTTAGAATGGTTAGCCCTACATCATAATGTAAACATATTGAAGTAATAATATACATTTAACAGTATTACTTCTATAGATTTATTTCTAGTGAAATGTCATGTAGTATTTTGATTTAAACTCGATAAAATTATATTACATTGAAATAATGCGAAAATGGAAAACTATTGTATCCCCATCTTCGGGTTAGCCGACACATCCCAGTTTCGGAGCGGAAATGAAATAAGATGTCATATCCTCGTATCTGCGGCAGAGTATGTAAGAGGCATTCCTAGTTTTGTTTATCGTTAGAAAAACGAAAAATAATTATCCATTGAATTGAAAATAATGTCAAAAGATGAAATGAATTTCAGAAGAACGAAGAAAGCAAAATTAATGTAACTTTTTATGAATAGTAGTAATACTTTAACAGATTAAGACTTTTTCCTTCGGTTAACTTTCCGAAAGTAGTATGAGCGGGAAATGTTGGAAATAGAAATATATGCATAACAAAATTATATATTTAAATTACATGAATAAAAGTCAATAATTAGATAATTATACTTCAACTAAAACAAAATGATCATTATACATATGAATCAATAGAGTAATTTACATTATTATGTTAATATATATTTTTTGCTTGTAAACAATTATTTTATAAAATACCAAGTAAACATTGAATAGTGGATGTTCAAGACAATTTGCCAAGAAACCTGAAAGTTAGAAAGCGGGCAATTTATTGCCTCTTAGATAGTATGGGGAGGGGCGGAAGGAAAAACTGACACCCGTGGGTCTGAAAAGGCGGGTTGAACTTCACTTCTCGTTCGAGCCCGGTGGTGCGAGAATTGACTTATGACCGTTTTTTGTGTGTAATCTTGCGATAATTTATGTGCATTGCTGTGACACGGAGCACGTGATCATGTTCCTGAAGCCTGGTGACTGACCGTCCAGGTGTATTTTGTGCTGACGAGCATGGGGTCTCCGGATTATCCGCACCTCTTCAGTGTCCCTTGATGCCCCCGCTGCGCCTTCATGCTTGGGAGACGCCGAAGTACGAGCGTACACCTACGAGTGACGCGGCGCCTCGTTGCGGGTGCGGAAGCATTGACCAGTGTAATTGTAAATAACAATTGTAATTGAATTTCACACACATCGAATGCTTTCCCCCCTGATTAGCAGGGAGTTTTTATGCCATGCGAATGAAAGCGCCGAATTTAATTGATTATTAGTACACCGCGAGTTTTCATTTGCCGTGTGGCAGTCGACCCTCTTCTCACTCTTTATGCTATATTAATTATTTCTCATTTTCAGAAGACTATTTTTAAAAAGTTATTTAATTAAATAATTTTTTATTTTGCTAAATTAATTTTATTTTTGAATCGAATTCTATTAAATATTATATCAGATTTAAATATAAATCGAGAGTTGAAATGGAAAATATAAAAAACGATATCAGTATAATGTGAATACTATGTAAAATAAATATAATAAAATAAAGAACATAACACGTTATATTCTTTAATATACTACTAAAACTTAGACAAAAATTTTAACACACAGAAGTACTAACACGCTACTCTTAAGAAAAACCTATCTGTTGATAAAAATCTGACCATCAATGCACAATATTTTTTTTTTTGCACTTTTATGCTAATATAAGACGAATCCTGGCTAAAGTTTGTAATAATGTATAAATTAAAAAGACCAGAAGCCAATTACATACGAATCTAATACTTTTTACATCTATCAGCTATATGTTAAACAATAGTTTAAATTACAGGTGCAAGACGTAACCATTAGATATTAGTTATATTTGAAACCTAGATTAATTATTTATCTAAAAACTGCTATTATAAAATTTTTGGTATTATTCAAATTTTATATACTTCAATATTGTGAATGTTTCATATGCCAATGGTTCACAGTTATAATTGATTAAAAAAAAGAAACTTGAGATTAATATTACCTATTTAAATGCCAATGATTTGTAAATAAATGTGAAAAAATCATAACCCTAAAGTGATACATATATGTGCATTTTGCAATTTTTTTTTATATTTATATATTTTCTTACAATATAAAACTACGAAGGAGATTCTATAAAACATGAATAAAATTTGAGAATTAAAATAATTTTATTTGAAATTACGTAGACTATTTTATCGTCAACTTGCATCATCTCATTGCACTTTGTTGTACCAATATCTTTATTAAATTTATTTCTCTTATTTTTTATCTTTATTTCTTTATTATGTATTTTCTTAGATTACAATTAATTAAATTGTATGAATATAATATGAATATGAATATAGTATATGAATGAATATATTGTATGAAATGTAGCAAATAGGTTTATATTTTTCATCTTTTTTCTTCTATATGTGTATAAGCAACTAGTGTTGAGAATATTTTATGGAAAAATTCCCTGGAAAAATATCTTTTATGATACATACGTTACTCTAACGTAAATAAAAATGGATTTTAAAAAATAACTATAGAGCATTAAAATGAAGAATAGTAAATTAATTACCTGCTTTAGGTCAATATGATTGAGATCTAAGAATGGATGAATGGATCCAGAGCTCTAGCTATACCAATAGGTTAAACCAATTTCAGGGTGTTAAGAAATACAGATGTGCAAAATAAAGTAAAAAGAAAAAAACGTTTTCGCACACATTCGAAAGGAGTAAGAAATAATTAATAAAATAATAGAATTAAAAAAAAATTAAATTAAAGAAACTGTATTATTTAATCAATATATCTGATATTTCTAATCTGTTTAATAAAACTACTTAATAACATTTACATGACGACTACTAATTTTATTACTGAAACCCTTTACACACGTATAAAGAAAAATTATCAATTAAAAAAGTAAATAATTTCAAAAGTAAAAAATTTATTTATTTTTATTTGATATCCGATTTGTTTTTGATATTGAAACACAAAAACCCTTACTGGGTTGTAAAAAAAACGATATCAATAAGTGATTTTCCAAAACATAAGTCAAAAGAAATTTTAAATATGCGTCCATTGTATCAAATAAAGGATGATGCATATCATAAAACACAAGGATATCGGTCCCTAATTAAAAAACATAAGGACATCTGGGAATAGGGGAAAAGGTGATATGACAAACGATGTGCTACAAGAGGCTTCACAAAAATCTTACCTAGCAGTGGATGAACCGACCAAATCTAAGTGACCAATAAGCACAACTTCAAGGAGTCAACTTGCAACTATAATTAAGCAATTCAAAAAATTGTCAGTGAAAAGAATAAAAAACGGAGAGCAGTATACTTCTGGACCTTTTAACAATACTATAATTTCGGTGAGGTGTAAATAATTTAATAGCTCGAATAATATTGAAAGATTTACGAATGATACAGCGATGGCAGCAAACGCCGTAAAAATCATTAAACATGTCACACGAATCACCGTTACATGATAATAAACGAAGCAATTAAAAGATTTTAACAATAGATTTACTTGATTTTTTGGAAAATTTTTTGGAATAATTACATTTTAAACAAGTATTAACGTTGTGCATCTATAGCGGATGATTCAAAATAAAGCGAAAACTTATTGAGATTGTTTAATGTTTTACTAAATGATGTAAAGGATCATGTTAAAATACTTTTTTCAGTAAATATCTCCAGAAATAATAATTAATACATTAAAATTATTTTTTGATAATAATATATATATATATATATAATAATAATAATAATAATAAAAACAAAATATTAAGGATGTTTGAAAATGAACTGACGCATAAAATTATCAATGACTAAAATATTTGAATGAGTGATCAGATGTATACAATACACAACCCCCCATCCATACACAAAGGTAATAACACAACAAAAGTGTGGTGAGGGAAAATGCGCCTCTTTCTCTTTTCTTAAAGTTCTTAAAGAGAAAGAAGCGCGACGTTATCATATAACGTGCCACTTTTACATTTAGAGGCAAGCGTCTAAGGAAGCTGTCAGAGTCCTTACTGAGGTGCCCATCTGACAACATGTATTTATTCATATTTAAAATAGCTTTTTGAATTTTCCACGTTTTGTATAAGACTGAGATCAAGGGATCCAAACCTAAGTGTGAAAATGATGACAAATAGACTTGCACAATCTGAACTATAATACTTAGCGCTCAACATCTTCAATATTTGATAATGCTTTAATTTTTCATTAATTACATGTTATTTTATTACAGATATTTATATTAAATTAAAAAACTTGATTTTATTTTTTATCAAAATATAAAGAAATATAAAAGAAAACACAAAAGAAATCTCCCCTTACGTCCCTTTTTATAAGTCGATAATGATAATCTGGTACACACTGAACAATAACACTGTGTTATTGTTCTTTTAACGCGAATAACAGTATAAAAAGCTTTTCCCAAAGAATGTATGAAATGCCTTAGTGCACATGTAAAAATTTAAATTAAAAGTAAAGTGCTACGAAATAACAATTTCAGGTATGTTAACTAATTTAAAAGTTCATAGCGGATAAAATAATTTATTTTCTTTCATTATATTTTTGGTGGTTTCAAACATATAAAAAAAAATTTTTAGTGCTATAAAACCTATTAAAAAAAACAATATTTACAGATATATTAACTACGGGTACGTGAAAAGACATTAAAATACTTAGAAGTTGTACTTAATTTAGTAAAACTACAAAACATTTTTAATTTTCATATGATAATAATTTTATATTTATTCAGAAATATTTAATAAAAAAATATTAAACATTATATTATAATAATTTTTACTATTATCTATTTTTATAAAAATATAAATTATAATCATGTGAAAATTAAAAATATTTTTAGTCTGGCACTCATCAGAGGCGCTAGTGTCACCAAATGTGTGCGAAAGAGAAAGAAAATATTTCATCTGCCATGGTTGTTTCTTCAATTGAACACGCGGCTTAACATTCTCTAAATGTTCTGTGACTGAGATTGTAGTCATAGAATGTGCGTGCTCATATGATGCTCTGAAGAGGATTTTCCTCACTACGCATCTTTTTCACATAATTGCCTCTTTGTTTATGGATGGGTAGTTTTGTGTTGTATACACCTGCAAAATTATACACAAGTTTGTTTGTTATTAAGGTTACTAGTTATGATACCCCGAATCGCCGAAAATAAGATAAATTGAAGGAAACGGTCAACATGCGTTCCACAAAGCCCATATCGTGCAAGTTAAGAAATTACTGGACCAAGAAAGGCTCGTCCAGTATTCTATTGATGACATTTGAAGAGTCTGATAAACGTAAATGTAACACACACACACACACACACACACTTAATTAAATTATAGTCAAGACATTTTCCAGCTTAACTCCGACGGATTCTAGTGTCAATTTCGGATCGAAAAATACTAAAACTTTGAGAAATTATCCAGCAAATTTACAGACACTAAGAATACACAGCACTACATCAACGCGATACCTGGACTGCTCATTTATAGCAGTGCGTCGACTTGCACCAAACCGCTTGATGCAGGCAAAGCGAGAGATTAACTGGATGCTAAAAAAGGTAATAATTTTCCCATCAAAAAATCCTTAAGCGGTGCCCATTCACCTCATCAATGGTTTGTTGAGAAGATTACGCACAGTTTCTATTTTGTTCATTTTTTCAAAAAATAAGGAAGATCACGTTCAGTGCTTAAAGATTCTTTTTGCACAATTAAATCAATAAGATATCATTGTAAATGCAAGAAAAAAATACTTATTTAGCGTATGCGAAATTAATTTTTAAGTCATTTAGTCTAAAACATGCACAAAATTAACTCTTTAGCTTATGTAAACAAGCAAACACTTCCATAAACTAATAATTATTAAACAATTTCGACTATTTATTGGAATTATTAATTCCTATCAACATTCTATTCTTGATAAAGCCCATAAAATAAAACCGTAATCACCTAACGAAAGGACAAATAAGAGTAACTCGATCATAAAATGGAATAATGAAACAGAAAGAATTTTTACACAAGTTTAATCGAAGCCATAATGCTTTCGTACCAACTATTGACATCCATACATTTAATTATGCTATCGTTGCAGTACTTCAACAAAAATAAATGACATCTTTCACAAAATTTGTTTCGGTTTTTAAGCGAAATTACAGCAGTTATTTGCAATATAGCTGCTAATAAAGCACTGCAATACACTGGTTTTATAGTTACGATGAATAAATGAAAAATTCAAACGTCAAAATTGAAAGCGACTCCGGCGCGAACCAAAAAGAACATTTATTTAAAAAAAAAATTGTAAATAAATTCGTTTATATTTTATCGAATGTAAGAAGTCCATAGTAACCAGGAGATACGTAGATCCACTCATGGTAAAAAAAACGCTTTGATAAAATATTCACAATCATTGTAAATAAAAAACATTGTTGTCGCATTTAATCACCTATCCTCATTCAGCTAATCAAAATAAGTCTTCATCTCGCGAAAATCAGTGTGCGAGTGACGAATATGCAAGTTCAACTTCCAGAAGTTTCGAGAAAATAGGACCGTGACCTTTATGCTTCGTATAGGCCTATTTATTGTATTTATTTATTTATATTTTTATTATTATATTTTTAATATATATTTGTTTAAATGTAACGATGGTCGCGAATTGAAATTTATAATGTTTCCATTTTTTTCAATAATAAATGTATTCAAAATATTTACAAAATCTACATAAATGTATAATATACATTACCATTTTTTTAATACAAAAATGTGTTTTTAAATTTATAGATTTTGCACAAAATTTTATTAATTTCCCAAAATTACTTTTTTTCAATCATTATCAGGTAAAAAAAAATATATATATTCATATATATATATATAATTATTTTCTTGTTTTTCTTGTATAATATTGAAAAGTAAATTATGTGTACATAAAAAGATCAATTTATAATGCAACTACTGAAAAAAAACCTTATTACCCGAATTACCTTATCATTAAAAAATAAATGGTTTCATAGTTTTTTTGAATTTCTTTAATTTATTACATTTTACTTCATTAATCTAATAAATAATTTATTAATTCTATCTAATTGTACAATGCAAAATATTTTTTAGTTTTACTTTTTACCAGTTCATATTGAAAAGTATAGTGATAACATATTAAGAAAAATCTATCCTAAACTACAAAATGAAGTTTAAGGATATTCTGTAAGTGTTTTAGAACTCTATAAAATTTACATAACAGTGTTTTTAAATTAAATTTTGTAGTTATTAAGAAAATGAATATTTTTTTTTATTAAAAGTTTTATGACCTGCAAAAAAATCTATTTGTAAGATTTAGATATTCTTTAATGAAATTTCAAATAAAATTGATATTTCATTTCATTATCATTTTTACTGATAGGTAAATAAATTCACTTGCTAAAACAAGAAATCGTAGAGCACTTCTTGACTAATAACAGTATTTATTATGAAAAATTTAAAGGCAAATTATGATAATAATTTATGTGTAAAAATTATTTTTAACAAATATATAGTAAAAATTATATGTTTCAAATTATGTCGTATTTTTAATACGAATGCAACCAACCTAGAAATATGTAAATTTTTTAATATTTATATTAAAATTTTCAATCATTAACTTTCAATTGTTATATAATACAATTATATATTTTTATTTTATATATATCATTATTAATTTCGTTTTAATATTTTAAATACATTATAGATATTTTAAAAATTTAATAATTTAGTTTTTTATTATAAATAGTTTAAACGATTGTCATTTACATAATAAGAAAATATATACATGTATACATATACATACAATTTTATATGAATATGTAATTTTATTAATTCAGTGTGAAATTTATTTTATTAATTATTAATGAAGAATTTAAAATAAATTATTTAGTACATATTGATTCTTTTAAATAAATATGTAAAATACTTTAAAATGTAATATAAAATGTTTACATAAATTTTTTTTTTTATTAAAATTTTTTTTATTATTATTAATAAAATCGATGATTAACTAAGTATATTAATTCACGAAAAGAGTGTATTCTTGAAATTTTAATATATTACTTTCACCAGACATAATTTTTTTATAACAGATAAAAATCATTTCTTTTGATTATTATGTTAAAAGATTTAATATGCGCGCATGCTTTATGATTTGTTTTATCTATGATGTGTCTAAATTTTTTTTTTGTATACTTAATATTTTATGAAAAATTACTATTTTACTATTAATTGATAAAAATACTTCAAAATTAAAAATAAAAAAAATTTACAAAATATAAAATTATATCATCTTCGGTATCACTATTATTAGAATTCTTTTATTAGTGTACACATTAAATTTTTTTATCAAAATATGGTAAGAAAATTTTAATGGAATATGTTGTATGATTAAAAAATATATTTTGATACAATAGATACTGATTACTTTATGCGAATTATACATTAATTTGCTTTTTATTACAATGTCGCATATCACAAATCAACATTAATTTTGATACTCTAAAAAGTTTTTCTTGAGAATTTCTCTCAGTCAAAGTACCAGACTTATAAAAGGATAAAATGAATGCATGTCGAAGCCTTTACAGTGATTAAATACATAACCGAACTTTGATCTTAAAGATATAATGATAAAGAGAAAAAGAAGGTACATTAACTAAATACTCAACAATTAAATGTAAATTCTAATCTCTACCCCTTTTTTGCTCGCGTACAGTATTTTCCATACAACGAAAACTTTTCATTCCAATGTTTTTAAAAAACAATTTAAAGTATTTTAAAAGACTATTAAAAAAAAACTACCCATGCCCAACCAAAATATAACTACTAATAGTTTCTATCAACTACAACGTAGTTTTAATATATTCAACACATCTATTTTTTATTCTTTTTTATATTAGGCATGTAAAAAATAAACATTCTTTTATTTAATGAAAAGACATTCCTTCAAACGATATTTTACAAATACTATTGTTTTCTGAACTTTTGATATTCTTCAATACATTGTATATCAGTTTATCTTTCAAGTAAGAAATAGATAATTTCGGACATTCAGCAATTGCTAATGTAAAATCACTATTGTTAAAATAAACATTCACTGCTAAATATAATGTTTTTATTTTTTAACAAGTATTCATTTTAATGTACTTCTTGTAATGCGTAAATAAAACAAATGATTATCATTAAATAGTTGTACCCTTTCTTAAATTTATATCGTAACACTAATTATTATTTAGAAGAAAACCCTAATTAAATAAAACATACATTTTTACATAATTTTTGTTGACGAGTACATGATAGAATGAGTTCTGCTCTTGTATCTCAGGTAGCAGCCCTTATCATCTTAGACCTATCATAAATACCTCATAAGTTTTTTAAATGATGACATCAATATTAGGTATTTGATTTTTTTTTACAACTAATATCTATTTTTCAATATCGATTTGTCACTTCAAAACATTTTAAGATTGGTAATAATTTTTATTAAAAATCATATAATTGTAATATTTATATAGGGTTAGTTAATGCCCTTTTCCAATTAATATGATTTTTTATACTATTTTATGAAAGCTCTATTAAACACATTCATATAATTTTATTTAAATAAAATTTTAATTTTGTATAACAAAATCTATATAAAAAAATATTTGTTTTTCTTTTAATATTATATTGGTGTATTATACACAAAAATTACATGATTTTTTGTTTACATTTTTAATACACTTGCAAAAGCCTTGTTTATAATTAAATAATATTCACACACCGTTATTGAAAAAATCTTAAACATTCTTTTCAGATTTTTTTTATTTCACATTTAAATTTGTTCGTTTGCTTTCAATCATTTTTTTTTTTTTTTTTGTTGAAATTTTAATTTCATTTGTTTGATAGCTTTAAATACGCGTAAATTTTAATTCTAATTCTTTTTTACAACTCCGTATCTTTCTGTAAAATTCAAAAGCAATCTAAACCACTTTTGCATACTCTAGATTATTTTATTATTTTGACATTTCTAATATATTTCTTTTCCTTAAAAATGCATAAAAAACGAGGGAAAAAATAAACATTATAGTTTGTCTATAATATATGCTGTCATTTTTGCAGCTAAAATTTATTACATATTTAAACGCTTTAAAATATATTAATTTTGATATTGAAAAAAAAGTTGATAAACTAAATATATTATAATTATTATTTAATGCTAAATATAAAATTGATTATAATAATGAATCCTTACAAATACATATTTTTATGACTCTTTTTTATACAAAAAATATTAAACTTAATATTATTTTACTTAAAAATTAAAATGTTTAATAGTAATTTAATCAAGTCAAATGTCCGATTAAAATCATAAATAAGCTTTCATTAAAAGATAATTTTTATATAATTATATTGGCGATTGAATTAAAATATAGATAGATGTATTAAAGAATATCCGTATAAATGAAAATCTAGAACATCATACAATAAATTAATCAATGAACACACTCAAAAATTAAAAGGATGCATAAATAAAGTGTTGCAGGTAAAACTTGGTAAAATGGAAGAGGTATTCTCACGTGAATGTCGGACTTTAACATTAGCATATTTTATAATTTATCAAGGAATATCACACATGAATGCATACGGGTACGCGCGTGAAACAAGATTTTTTATCTCAAGCTGTCGTTCAACCTAAAGTTTTGAAACGGGGGAGATATAGAAAATAAAAAAATTTTTAAAGTACGAAAAAGGAGAAAAAGAGGAGCGAAACCATAAAGCAAACAAGTATATAAAAAGAGAGAGGAATACAGAAAAAAAAAGGTAAAAGTTTTAAAAAAGGAATCTTTTTTTCGAGGAGAAACGAGCGAGCGAGGAAGAAAGAAAAAAAGAAAATGAAAGAGAGTGAAACGAAGAACTACAGAATCTGCTCTCAACGGTCAGAGTCTGAAAAGAGGATAAAAAGGATAAAAGAGGGCGAGCGCCTCGTCGCAGCTTTAAGTATCGTAGCAGTGTAGTTGCACGGGGAGAGAGAGGGAAAGAGAGGGGCAAGACAGAGAGAGACGCAGGAAGGAGAGGGAAGGGGGAGACAATGACATCGCGGTGGCTGCTAGGGGAATGCAAATAACACAAGGCGTCGATGTTTTCAAGTTGGCTAGTAAGTGGCCGCAGGGACGAACACACAACATCACGACGGAGCGCGTTTCAACGATGCTCAGCGTCAAATATTTGGTGCGTGCCAAGGTACGGCAACGTCGCGCAGATTCACAATCGCGCAACTCTTGCACATTCGCCTCCACTATAGAGGCTCTCTCCTTAAGCTCTTTCCCAGCTTCTATGATAACTAAGTCCACATCTTACAAACTAATTTATTTGTTGCGCTTCTAACCTTTCTATAAATGCATAATACCAATGAAACTTTGTACTCTGAGCTAATCGGAAATGGTTATAGTGTTGCGAGGAATAATATTAAAAGCATTGCGATCTCACTAAAATCCGTAAAACTTCCAACCAAACCGAAAAAACTAATCACAATCACTATTTATTTCTATTATTTTTTTATCTCAAGATAAGTATTTTTGTTTTTACCATGATGCCTAACTCTCAGTTTTGTAAATAATCCCCAAGATTCAATAGTTTCATGCAAGCCAAAAACAATTATTTGTAATTCTTTTAAAATATAAATTGTTAAATTTCAGTACAAATTCAATATTCGTAATCTTATGTAAAGTTGTTAAATTCTGCACGATGCAAATTTATAGTTGCATTAATGAATGAAGTGAATAAATAAAATAAAAAGTTTTATATATAAACGAAAACTCAAAGATTTTAGTGATGCAATTATTTCCTTTTTCTACGTTTGCACTAAAAAAATTAATAATACTTTGGTGTATTTTAAGATTTTGCATGTGCGCTTACTGAAGAAGTAAGTTCGAAGTCATATTTCAACGAATATTCAAGATTTATTCGTAGGTTTCAGCCTTCCAGATCATAAGTATAAAATTTTAAAAAAATTATAAAAATAAATCAATACTTTATTATTAAAAAATTATTATAATTTTATGTGGTTATGTTTTTTTTAGAATTGATAACAGTTAATTGTTAATTTGGTTAATTTATAAATCTTGAATAATATGAAAAAGAATAGGTTTCATTCATTTACTTTTGTTTATTTTAAATCAATTTTCTGTTTGTAATCTTTAAATTGTAATTAATAGTTTACTTATATTTAAAGGTATAAGAGAAGTTATACTTTAAATAATATTTAAATATTTCATCGAAATTCAATGAAATAAAAATGACTGTTTATTGCTTGATCTTAAAAGAGGTGTATACAAATACAAAATATACAATTAATAAATAAAAATTAGAAGCTTTTTTAATTTATTAACAAGTGTTGGATGAAAAAATACCATGCATCGTTGTTACTTTACTCCTTAACAAAAAAAAGAACAAGAGCTCAATAAAAAAATAATAGACTAATGCCTTTTATTATTAATACGGTTGTGATTAAGAAAAGGTACGGAACTCCAATCAATGAAAAGAAAAGGAACGACAATGAAATGTAAAACATAAATAATGCGGCAATCGCGTATCCAGATAAAGTTGGAAAAAACAGAAATAATGATACAATCTAACACAACTTTCGAAGAGGCCCTAAATTTTATATATCAAATAACGAGCAATTGCAAAAATTTAGTATTGGTTTTATATTGTACTTGTGTTTCACGAGAACAAGTAAAATATAATGAACGTCAACTCGTATTGTAAATTCTATACTCATTTGAAATTATATGAAACGCGCGGTTATCTCGTTAAAATTTTTTGATTAGAAGTACCTTCTCTTAAATTCGATGGATCGAATTCTAGATATAATACACTCAATGAATTTGGAGCCTTAGTTGAATAATCTCGTTTATGATGTGCCTTTACATTCATTTTTTTCTGTCAACATTCTTTATATTAACACATAATCTTTCTAACTATAGAAAAAAACATCCCTTTCTATTATAATTAAACAAATTTATATTTAAATTACTTTCTAGCGATTTGAGATATTCGTTTACTTTTGATATAATTTTATGCTGTGAAATTATTATTTTAATTTTTAAAAATAGTTGATGAAATTTAAAATAAGTTATGTTTGCCACCAAATTTGTTTCGGCTTTTTTTTCAAAATTTAATTTGTTATTTTAAATAATGTGTTAGATTATTAATAACAATTAATTTGATAAATTAATAAGCGTTGATCAAGGATACAAATATATTGGTTCATTTAAGAATAAACAATGTACGAAATTTAATATAAATAATCAATAAAATAAACAAAATATTGTTCGATAGAATAATAAAAAATAATATAAAAAAAGACACAATGTCATTATTATGTATTGTTTTTAATTCACTTCTTCTAAACTATTAAACAAAATCTAATAAAAATTATAAATTGTTAACAATATATTATTAGTAATTTAATCTATATAAATTAGAACCAATTTATATTTAAAAAAGCTCATCTTTTGATGCATTATTAATTATTTAAATTTTTAGTTTTGTTTGCAAAATTTCAATGAAAAGTTTCGTACTATTAATTTTATATTACACAAGGTACATATTATTTACATTATAGATAGTAATAGTATGAATTCAATGAAAATTTTTTTTAACATTAAAATGTAATTTATCGTATATATCAATAATTATATTGAAATAAAATAATTTACTTTTTATTTATACCAATTTTATTTACATTTTTTAGAATAAATATTTATTTACTAATATTAGTTTCTGAATTCAACTACGATAATACAATTAAAATATATATACATTGTTTGTCCACGAAGTATCGAGTTTTTTCTTCTTTTTGCAACTATTTAGAAGAGATCTTAAAATGTAGGGGGAAGCTTTTTCCATTTGTCTCTTTTGTTTTTTGTTCTTTCGATAATTCAAAGCGGCAGGATTTTGTTTCGCACGAAGAATGTTTTTCAGTTTTTGAACACGGCGCAATGGAGTGACTAGTAGAAAAACGCTGCACGAGAAAGTTTTGTTTGAAGATTATATAAAAAAAAAACACTTACCTTATTTACAAAAGATGATTTATTAATGGATTTATACATATTGTGAAATAAAATTTTTAAATTCTTCAAAATAATTTCCTCCTACATCATAGCATTTGCGAAGGTGAGTTTTCCAGGTCTTAAAAGCTGCCTGAAACTCCTCAGCTTTGACATTTTCTTACAAACTTTTCGCATTTGTAAAGTTTTTTTGCACTATATAGTACACTGTAGATCGCATTAAATTCAGTTTATCCGCGATTGCTCTAACTGTTAATCGGTGATCCGAATTTAAAATTTTTAGCACACGGTGGGTGTTCCTAACCATTCGAAAGCTTTTTGGGCGCCCAGATCGAGGCTCGTAGATAATTCTTTCTCGGACATCTTTAAAAGCTCTATGCCATTTTTCACTTTCTGATTTTGACATGCAATTATGTCCATATTCTTCTTGTAACATTTCAAAAGTTTCTGCACTTTTTTTTTTTAAGTTGCAAACAAAATTTTATCGCGTAACGCTATTCCACTAATCGTTTCATCGTGCTGTATCTAAAAACTGAAAAACGTCCACCGCACGAAGTAAAATCCTGCCCCTTTCAAATTATCGAAAAAACAAAAAAAAAGGGACAAATGAAAAAACGATTTCTTGTCATTTTAAGATCCCTCCCAAGTCGCTACGACCAATAGTCGCAAAATAAAAAAAAACTCGTTGCTTCGGGGACAGATCATGTATGTGTCTCGAAAGTATCTTTTTTTTTAGAAGACACTTTTTGTTTTAAGATTTCAGAGAGGTTGGAAAATGTGCAAGTAAGTTATTCCTATTTCTCTCTTTTCTTCAATTATTAAGAGCGGTAAGTGTTTTCTTTGCGCGAAGTATGTTTTTCAATTTTACAGGGCGCAATGAAGCTACTGTTGGAACAGTTTTACAAGGTAAATTTTTATTAACTTGATAAAAACGTTGTAGAGTCTTTCAAATATTTTAACACTAAATAATAATAATAAACCTTTAACAAAAAATAGTAAACTTTTTTAACATTTAAAAATGTTCATGGTGTTTTTACACAATTGACACACAAAACTTTATCGAATATCACTATTTCACCAGTCAGTTCATCACGTCGTGTTACAAAATTGAAAAACACGCCTCGAGCGAAGGCAAATCCTACCGCTCCTAATCATCGACAAAAAAGTACAAATAAGTAAAACTCCCCCGCATATTTTCCGACCTTCCCGAAATCGCTACAACAAATAGTGCCTTCAAAAAAATAAAAAAACTTGATATTTTCCACACATAACATGTATATAAAACTTCATTAGTTATAAAAGAATACAATATTAATAATAATTTAAAAAATAGTCGTTTTATAAGAACTTACTCTGCAATAAATTTTAAGTAAATTTTTCTTATAATTTTTTAGCTCTTGTAAAATTTAAGTTTTATAATTTACTTTTGTTAATACTATTCTTAATATTCAATATTATTATCACATTATAATTTATAAAAGGTATTTTTCATAACTTTTATGGGATTTATGAGTGTATTATTGAAATTATTATAAAAATATTTGATTTTTACAATAAATTATTAAATCAAAAAATAATATATTTATATTGTTTATATACTATATAGTTATAATATAATAAAGCACATAATTTATTGTACATTAAAAAATATATAACATTATTGATTTAAGTTTTGTATGTGTAAAATTATTAAAAGTAATCAATATGTATGTATGCACATGAACTGGCAATATAATCAAATATACACTTTATTTATGTGATTATTTATATAAATAGATAGGATTTCTTATATATATTATATATATATATATATATATATACTTTGTATGTTAATAATTTTATTGATGTATATTTTAGGTGGTGGTTTCAATCAGGTATTATTAATCACAATATTATGCAATATTATCGCAATAAGAGGATCTTAATTACTATCCCTCTCACTTGCACCAGCACATGCTGTTTTAAACATCACATATTTACATCTTTTTATTAAAAGTAAGAAGCCATTATTCCTTTTTAATAATCTATATTTAAAAACTATAATTTTCTCAAATCATTTATAATTTTTAAATATTAAAATTGAAATATGTTTCTTTGAAATCTTAAAAAAGTTTTAATTGTTCATTTAAGAGTAAATTATGAACTTTTTACTAAAAAGAAATTGAACAGATATCAATTATGACAAAAAAACAATAAAATTTGGACAAAAACATTACATTTTACAAAATCTACATCTTGTAGAATACCGAAACACTTTTTGTTCTAATACAATAGTTACTCAATTATACATATATAAATCGTATTGAAAAAAATAACAAAATCGTAAAAATTTTACAGTTTATAAATGAAAACATGTTATAT
Organism: Eupristina koningsbergeri; assembly: GCA_018907245.1. NCBI lineage: Eukaryota > Metazoa > Arthropoda > Insecta > Hymenoptera > Agaonidae > Eupristina > Eupristina koningsbergeri. Next base: position 1,648,270 of record JACCHV010002976.1, read on the forward strand.
TTTATGCATAAAGATGATTCGTAAAATTACATTAAAATAGTATTAGTAAAAGAATTATGAAGTAAAAAAAAAATGAGAAAAATAAATAGTTTATTATAGAACTAACTAATATGTTATTTTATAAATAAAAAATATAAGTAATAAATAAGTTAAAAAAATAATAAAATCGTAAAAAAATTACGGATAACAAATGAAGAATGTTATATTTTACGTATGAGAAAGATTTGTAAAATTAAATTAAAATAGTATTAATATATGAATTAAGAAAAAAGAAATGGCTTGTTAAAAAAATAAAATTATGAAATAATATTAATTATAAAATAAATAAATAAATAAACCACAAGTTGAAAAATTTCATCATGGCTAACAAAACAAAAGTATCGAATAACGAGAATCAAGATTCAGAAATCAAGAATTAGAGACTGGTGGCCTGGGAGGTAGAAAACAGTGAGAGCTACTCCCCATGGAGATTGGAAAGTAAACGCGAACGTCCAATCGCAGTTGTATTTTGGCTTGATGACGCGAACCAACGAATCCAGCCGAGTGGCTGCTGCGATTGGTCCGAGCCATAGCAACCCTTATTTGCACCCCCATGAGGAATCGCCCCTGTACCACATATTCATTTTTCTCACTACCGCTTCTATGTCTTCGCTGATATACAGCTCGTTTTCTTTTAAAATCTTGCCAATTTAAATATTTATGATGATTATGGCGTTATTTTTTAGAAAAATTTTTAAATCTATAGCCATGTTAAATATAAAGTAACTTTAATTATGATTTAGGGGCACAACTGATAAAATAACGAGAAAAGTGTATGCAATTGCAAAATAAATTCTAAAAAAGAGATTTAAAATTAAGAATTTCATTCTTTTTTTTTGTCAAAAGCTTTTTTAATAACAAATGAACAATGTTAAACTTAAAAAATATTTCACATTCAATAGTAATATGATTATTCAATAATGACAAGTTATTTAGATGTATGTGAAGATAACACTAAGAATGAAATTTTGAACATTTTTCGATTTAATGTACACATTCTATTAATTAAAAATACTTTATCTCATAGGTATATGACTATTTTATATTGCAATTAAAAACTTGAATTATTAAAAGACAAGTAATATTAAAAAACAAGTATATATGACATTATTAACATATAATTGTATATACTATTATTATAATATCCTTTATATCAATATTAAATAAAAGATCTTTTATTAAAAAATAAATTTTATATTCAACATCAAATTTTTTTAAGGATATATCCCAAATTTTTTTAGAATATATAAGTTTATTAGTAAATATAAATATTTATATACGATGTTTAATTACATATCTATTAAAAAGTTTCTTATTTTTATCAATAAAGCCATTCTATAAGCAATTTTCTTAATTATAAAATAGATAGTTTTATTTTAACATTTAATCAAAATAAGTTGTTAATAAATAATTTTTATGTATACATTTTTTATATTTTATTTGATATAAATTTATCTAAGCCATGAAAATAAATAAAAATAAATTTATTTTTAACGTATTTAATTATAAATAATATACTCTGGAATGAATAATAATTTGTTTATGATTGTTTATATCACATGAATAATATGTTCAAAAAATATAAATTTATATTTGCTTTAGTTTTTATAACTGAGATTTAGAAATAATTCATTTATGTATCTTTTTTATAAATGTTGTATAAAAATTTTATTTTTGTACAATTTTTCGCTTTACTCGTGTCATTTAAAAAAAATTAATTTCTTTGAAAATATTTTATTAATTGAAATATTAAATATTTATATTACGTTTAATATTATTTTTATTTCTCTATTGCAACAAATTTCACTCCTTGAAACCACCTTTTATGACAAAAGTGATTTTTCAAATACATTAATAAATTATAAAAAAATTATTTTATAAATTTGAATTAAAAATTTTTAAACTATAATTATGCCAAAAAATTTATAATTACAGATTCAAAATTTTTAATTTGTTATTAATTAATTTAATATTATTGAACTGTATCGATTGTTAAAATAGAAAGTACGATTTATATTTTATTAAAATAAACAAATTTTAATAAATATATAAATTATACTTTTTATATTTAAAATCGATCAGAGCTTAATATTATAAACAAATGAATATTTGAATATCAAATAAATGTTCATTGAAATAAATGATCATTTGAAAATCAACTAAATTTTACCGCGCATACAAAGGCGCAAATAAAAGTTATAAATAATATAAAATAATGACATTCATCATAATTTTATTTCATCAATTAACGTAACAAATAAGCATAACGCCATTGTGATTATTGCTTAAAAAATATGATGAACATAATATAGATCATAATTTAATGTTTGCATTAGTTTTAGGTATATTTAAGAGTGTATTTATAAATTTAAAGAAAACAATTTTTAATGTGTTATTTTCAGTTTTCTAACGCAAAATATTCATTCTACGTTTTCCTGAATTTTTTTACAATTTATACATTATTTTTAATGTTTATTACACATGAACCATTTTTCATTTTCAGGTTCTCTTTACACATGATATACGGTATTACAACTTAATACTTTTCTACCGCTTCTTTATAAAAATTATATAATAATCAAAGTAATGAAAATAAACAATTAATTAACAGATATATTACAATATGTAATTGTAAAAAAAGTACAGTATCTGTAAATTTATAGTACGCTCTTTGTTAGTTGACTAGTTTGCAGTGACAGTGTTTATTAAAAAATATTCAACATCTATTATTGAAAAATGGAACAAAAAGTAAAACGAAGTAAAATTAATCTTCATTGAATTTTTAAGGGATGAGCTTTTTTTTCAACTGAAATAAGTACAGAAATATACATATTAAAAAAATACATGCAACTTATGAAAGAAAAAGTTTAACTAATCAATTACCAGTGGAGAAAAAATGATTAAATTAAAAATTTATAAAAGATACTTCACAATCAAAATGTTTTATATTTTTTGAATAAATAGTTAAAATTGTAGTTGCAAGAGAAACTTTGAATGAAACGAGTCATATTTTACCGATATATTATATTAAAACCAATGTAACACAAATGATGCTAATGTGAATGCAATTCAAACATGATCAGATGATAATTTAACTCTTGTTTTCGTAAAACTCGAATATTAATTTATGAAAGTAAACTACATAATAAAAAATTGAAAATAGTGAAACAAAAAATTGAATATAGAAATTAAAATTAATTTAATTATAAACAAAGTAATACTAGACATTAATTACAAACAATTAAAAATCACAGTTTTAATCAAATTAATTACAAAAACACAAGAAAATTGATATAAAAAATATATTTTTAAATTTAGTAATAAATTTAATTTGTAATATTCATAATTTACATTAATAATCATAATTTTAAAAGATTGTTATTTTAAGAAAAGATATCTGTCATCAAAAAATCGCTGAAAATATGAACGCCAGAGAACTATAAAAATTGTAGGTTGCAAGATTTAGAAAATATGAATAAAAATTATTTCACGTTCATAAGTAAATTATCATTTAAAAAAAAAAACTTAAATATCGCAAATTTACTCAAATTTGAACTAAATACAGTTGTAATCTAATATATAATCAAGTCATTTTATTACAAAAAAAAAAAATATTTTAAATTAATAATATGAAGCTAATAAAATCAATACATTTATAAAGTTACTATCCTGTATTTAATATAAAAATATACAAAAAAAAAAAAAAAAAAATATAAAAAAATTAAAACATTTAAACTGCATACACAAAACAATACTATAATATACACTTTTTCAAAGATTTTATCAAATACATTCTAATAAAATATACAATATTCTCAAAAAGTATGATGTATACAGAGTATATTAATCTAAAAAAAAATAAAAAGAAACATACAAGAGAACACATAAAATTTATATTTGCAATATAAACAGCTGTTATAGATTTACGACAAAATTTAGCATTTTATTTAGTACCAAATATCGACAAGTACATTTTCTTATTTTAATTAGTTTCAATTTTAACTTCGTAAAAATTTTCATGGAGTTAAAACTTAACACAATTAAATTCAAATTTTATTTAAGTTATTTATTATATTTTTAAATGTTAGTAAAGAAACTTTGACAAGGCTGTCGAAACGTCGATATAATACAATACCAGTATAAATTTATATTCACACTCGATAATAATATTTTTAATCAAATAACTTAATAGATAATTATTTTGTAACATTTATTGATAAGTATATTCATAACACAATTATTTATTTAATTAGTCACAAATCTGAAGTATTTAAAATGTTATCAGTTTATTTATTATTAAAAGCATTATTGTAAAATAAAACATCAAATGAATTTAAAAATACATAAAATAGTTAGTAAAGCATTGTTTTAAAATGATACTAGACCTTCTGGAGACAAAAAAGCTTTAATAACGAATTATTCAATTTAAAATAATGTAAAATTAATAATATTAAAATTATAAAAAATTGAAAAAGTAATTTTGAAAAAAATTAATCAAACAGCAAACAATTTTAAAATAAATAAATTAAATACAATAAAAATTCTCAATTTTACAAAATATAAACCAATAATAAACTAAATAAATAAATAGTTAATAATAATATAACAAATATAAATATGTTTGCAGTAAAAAAAGAAAATCTAAAACCAAATAATTCTGGAATTGATATACATAAACAAAATGCACGGGAAAACAAATGATTTTAACCAATACTGATTGCTTCTTATAATAAAAAATATACCCACCACGTATATATAGTGGATTATTTCTGAAGCTTTAAAATAATTCAATAAAATTAGAAATCTTACTCGTAAAATTCAGTACGAGACAGCATTAAAAAATAAACTTTATTCAATGTTACAAAATAATACATTGAATATAGTGCTTTTTTCAAAAATAAAAACATTGAAGATTTTAAATGAATGTACACAATAAAATAATATATTAATGGAAAAACAAATAACAAAATATTTTACCTAATAATCTTTATCAAGAAAATTTTACATAAATATCAAGCAATAGAGCACTTTTTTTTTTTTAGGTCTTAAAAACAGCAGCGAGTGATACATACAAAACTTCGTAAAAAAATAAGTACATTCAAATTTTTAAAATACCTCTCATTCAGGGGTATTCAGGGTTTTTTTATTAACAATTTAAACAAAACAATGAATTTTTCTTTACTCTTTTATTATAAAATGAGAAGTTGTAATTTAAAAACTATATTATCAATGGAAAATTTGTAACTAATAAAATTCTGAAAAAAATTCATTTTTTAAACAATCGGATAATTAATAGCGAATAAAATTTCTATAAACTAGAAAATTTTTATATTAATTAAAAAATTTGTATCTTTATCATTTTGTAATATATGAATCTGTAGATTTAGAAAATTAAACTAATTAATATTCACTTTATTTGCACACCATTTTAGTTTGATTAGATTATTAGCTTTTGTTTAATATTAATGTTAATTAAATTATGTGAAAATTTATGAAGTTATTTCCAGCTCACAATACCATACGATTTTAATTTTTCTAACAGTTTTAAAAAAATAATTGTAGTACAACAAATCCTGTATGTTATAATTTTGTTAAAATTTTTATGATTGTCTAAAATATGAAGAATAGATTGAAAAAAATGTCCGAGCATTCAAAGAGTGGGAAATGCATGAATCGGGGGACTACATTATAAAGTAATAGATGTAAAATCCGCATAAAAAATCCCTCATCTCTTCTTCTCCCCACTTCTTATCAAATTGTGTGGGCCCGAACGTTTTTATCCGCATTGTTTAGATAATCTAAACGATTTGTATAGAATTTAAAATACAGGATTTGTTGTACAACAATTATATTTTTTAAAACCGTTGAAAAAACTAAAAGCAGGTGCTAAACTAAAATAATTTGATTATCATTAGTATTACTCAAAAATTAATAATCTGATCAAACTTAAATTTTGTACAAATAAATTGCATATCAATCACTTATTTTCTCAAAACTATAGTTCTAAATATTAAAAAATTATAAAGTTGCAAAGTTTTTAATTAATTTAAAAATTTTCCGATTTTTGGAAAATTTCTCCGCCTCTTATTTTCTTATCGGTTAAAATAAAAATGCATTTTCTTTACAATGATATTAACTACAATTCGCCCACCCACACTATAGTGTTAAAATTACTACTTTTTATTTTATTACAAAAAATCCGATACATCTGAAACTTTGTACAAATAAATTACATATTAATTTCCGAAAACTAGAGTTCTAAATATCAAAAAATGACTACGTAACAAATTTTTAATTAATTTAAAAATTTTTCGATTTGTGTAAAATTTCTCGGCTTCTAATTTTATGATTGGTTTATATAAAAATGCATTTTCGTCGCAGTTTTATCAGGTACTATTCGTTGATTGACACTATAGTATTAAAATTACAACTTTTTATTTAATAACGAAAAAAGGGGAAAAAAGTGCAGATTTTCGTTAAAATTGCGAATAAAAAAAATTTATAATTTTCTAAATGTCATGAGTGACATTTTAGAAAATATGAATCTACCGATTTTTTTACAAGTTTTGATATATATTATTAGTTTTTTTCATGGCCTAAAAAGTGTTATATTGTTTGGTTACAGAATTTTTTCACAAAATAATTTTGCTAATCAGTTTCGTTTATTCATTGATCATATAAATATGATAACAGATTCTCTTAAACCTTTTAAAAATGAAATATATATAAAAGTATCTGAAGGAATAAAAATAAAAGATATGATATAAGATATAAAATTATATTTACAAATTAAACAAAGTAGCAAATGGATTAAAACAAGCAAGAGGCTGATTAAAACGATTTAATTCATTTTAAAACCATATCATTTTAACAATTCTCAAGTCCAATGTTTATATGTTTTTGATAAAAATGGCATTAAGAAATATATTGACTTAAATATTTAATGAAATAATTTTTTACGGTGAATATAAATAAAATAGAGATTTTCAATGCATAATCGTTCTAAAAAAAATTAAAAATAAAATAACATTATATTAAAAATTGTATTTACAAACTATACTTTAATATGAATAATTTCAAAACTGTAAGTACTCTATTACATCCAAAATTAGACTATGCAGTCTGATGAATATTTTAAAGTATCAAGTAAAAGTTTAATTAGTTGTTCAATATAACCAATATTATATATAGGTCTTAATTTATATGTGAAACTAACATTATTGGATTGATTATCAAATAAAATTAAAAATTTCTATTAGAATTTCAAAGAACTATTTCAAAAATACATTGACAATTTACATGGATTCTAATCAGTTAGAAATAAAATATTGTCCTTAAGAATGCTGCAAGTTTCTTGTTTGAAGTTTTTTAGCATCCTGTAACAGTAATAGACAAAATCTATTTTTATTTACAAAATGGTTACTTCATGTACAAAAGCCAAATATTAGCTAATTACTTAATGAAGGCATCAAAAAACAATATTGGATAAAACCTTTGCTATCTAATAAACATATAGATCTAAATAAATAGAAAATCCAATATTTATTTACAAAAATATGTTTGAGTGTATTTCTATTTCTAATAACGCAACTGATTAATAAGATAACATATTGATATTAAATATTATTTTTTACAAGACAATATTAAAAAGAAAAAAAAATATCGCCATAAATCAATAGTTAACACAAAATAAAACCTTTATTTGTCTTACGATTTTCAAAAAATCTAAAAATTTAAACTCAACTGTTTAATCAATATAAGTCAACAGATGTATAATATTTTTATTTTTCATTTTATTTAAAAAATTCTATTATATTTTTGTTATGTTATTGTATTTAAAAAATTATTTATAATGTATCGCTAATTTTATTTTATTTGTATTTTCTTAACCATTTATAACATATGTATTTTTCAATTAATAGAGTTACAATAACAATTAATAATGTGCCTGTTTATACTATAGAATAATAATTAATTTATGAAATTAATTTCTAATGGAAACATTGATTTGTAAAAAATTAATAATAATATTTCTACTCGCTTAAATTGAAAATAATAAATATGGATAAAAGTTTGAGATAATTGGACACTTATGGTATTAAAAAAAAACTGGGAGATCTTATTTTGCTTTATTTCATGAAGTCCCACTGTACAGAGAGAGAGCGTTTACCTTATTATATAAATTTATTGAAGTGTATTTTTTAACTGATTCCGATAAATTCAATAATGAAAAATAAATCTGAAATTACAAGAGATCAAGTTCATGAATATTTAATATTGGCCCGTAATATAATTTAAAAAGCAGCAAATATTCTATGAACAACCGATCGATAGTCTTAGGCCAATCTTCGATGATCTTTTTATACTTTTAAAAAATGATTGTAGAAACTTTTTAGTTTTTATTTTTAGTTTCGATATCTTATAAAACAATATAAAAAAATTTTTTCAGCATTGAACTCTGATATTAGTATCTTTTCATTTCCGTTTATCATAAACTCGCCGGTTCATCAGCGTGACCAATGTTCATTAAACAAATATTGTATGCTGAACACTAGTCTTTTTTTTGTTTATATACCGTAACATTATGAGTAATAACTATTCATACCCCAAATACTTTTTCTTTTTTAAATATATTTTATTTGTTTAAATTTTTTTTTCTATTGTAAATTTTCATGGTTTTTTTTCAAAGCAAATATTGTTTTTATCAATTACTTACTCAAACTATAGTAATTTATATGCAGTTAAATCAATGCATTTATCAAATATATTATATTCATCAATACACATATGTAGTTATTGAATATTTTAATTAAAAAAAATATTTTCTATTATTTACTTCAATATTTTTCTGCTATATTTTTCTGAGAATAATAATTTCACAAAAACTTTATCATTCGTAAAATACAATAAAGTGAAATCGTACATTAATATAATAGTGTAATGGATTTTTTTACGTCTAGTAAAATATAATGGTCTACTAATTGATAATTTACTAAAATTCAATAATTAAAATTGTAATGATATTTATTCATTTAATTATACAATTATAATATATATTAATTCATATTTAGTATATAATTGAATTTTCATTTTAATGTGGAAAAGTAACTTTTATAATTGTAAATAATAATCTTTGATCTTCATTCAATTTTATCGAATTCGAATTGATCTTTTAAAATAAAACAGATATTTACAATTTACATACTTAATATTGATACACTGAAAGATCAAATTTAATCTGAGTTTATTTTATACATAGAAAACTCACTTTGTAAATTGATATTGAATAATTTAGTGTGTAATTCATTTACACTTAACTTTTATATATTTAAAGATTATAGTTTCACTCAATTATATGAATAAGAATATAATGTTTAAGTAGTTTTACGAAAAAATGATAAGAAATTGACTTAATTTGATATTGATACAAAAGTAGGAAAGATAGAAGAAAACTTCAAATTACAGTTTATAATATTTAGTTTAGTACCATATAACAATAACATAAAATAATAGATAATAAAATTCTCTTAATTTATATTACATATTGAAATATTTATTACAATTTATTTTATTATTATTTTAGAAACTTCTCACATGCAAGTATATATAAAGAATTTATAAATAAAAAAGACTACAAATTAAATGAATAAAAAACAAAAGATCCGCAAAAAATAGACTTCTCATTAAAAAAAATACGATTTTATTAGAGAGTTGTATCTATTGTGTATACAATAGACAAGGACATAAATAAATTTTTAAAATAAGATAAGGAACATAAAGTTGATTTATAATTTAAGTTAATATAACTTTACATAATGCACAATCATAAAAATGCAAATCAAGAAACAGCATCTTAAGAAAAATACGACATCAACAAGAAAATGCTTAAAAACATCAATATTCAAATCTTGTACCACAGTAAGCAAAGATTATGACAAAAAGAGATAAACAGCAGGCGAAAAAACAGAGACAGAAAATTTAAAAAATTTTTAAATGATAAATGAAAAAGGTTATTAAAAAATAAATATAATAAAAAATAATAATAAAAAATAAAAAATAATACTGTAATATTTATTATTCAAATAATTCTGAATATGAATTCATAGGTGAAAAACATTCATATCATCACAAAAAATCATTCACTTTTATTTTTTATCAAAAACTTATCTTCCTTCTTATTTACACATTTCCAAGCTCCAATTAGTATTATTCAAAAAATGAATGTTGGGTAAATTATGAGAATTTTTAATTAAAGTTCTCATGAGCATATTTCCATTTGTTTATCTTCGCACCATTTATCTCTTTACCTTTTTTTTACTGTTTGTTTTGTTACAAGTTAATAGATTTTAAATTAAAATACATGTTATATTTAATTAAACTGTATTTGTTGAACTCTATTTTTTTTATATATGATTTATACAAAATATTCTAATTTTTTCCTGTTATATAGATCGATGATTATTTTCAATTTTAAGTTTATTATCTACATATATAAAATAATATTTATAAATTTAAATTTTAAAAAAATTGTGTAACATCAAAGATATAAGAAACTGTGGATAAGATTTCTAATGGATGTGAATAAAAACACTGTTTTACGTCGGCGACGTTTCGACAAAATTTCCTTTGTCTTCTTCAGGCCTTCATTATAAATTATTTTACAAAATTAATACAATTGAAATAAAGTTAGCTAAAATTAAATACAATAATAAATATTACCTCAGTACAATAAATGATGCTCTTTCGTACAACTTGTGTTGTCGCGTCGTCAGATTTAAATGTACCAAGGTACATGATTTAAATGAATATGAAGCATTTCCGAAATTTATCTCTTTCTATAATTTCAGAAATACTTCATATTCATTAAATCGTTACACTATAAACAAACACTCTAACTAAACTATTAATATAAACATCTGACGAGACTGATGACACGACACACAACTGACAATATATAAACTCTACATAAGTGCACCTTGGTGCATTTAAATCTGACGACATGACAACATAAGTTGTACGAAAGACTGTACATTATTGTACCGAGGTAATATTTATTATTTTATTTCAATTTTATTAATTTTGTAAAATAATTTATAATAAAGGACTGAAAAAGACAAAGGAAATTTTGTCGAAACGTCGCCAACGCAAAACAGTGGTTTTATTTAGACCCATTGGAACCCTTGTCTACAATTTCTTACTACAATGGAGGGTAATTTTTCAAATTCTACAAATCATCAAATATTTAAACTCAATATTAAAATATATAAATAATTTTTTTAATTTATTATTTATATATATATGTATGATGTGCTATAAAAGGAATCAAGCTGATTTTTTTTTTAAACGATTATTTGTCAAAGCGATTTCGGGAGAATGGAAAAAGTTACGGGAGTTTTTCCTAATTATTTCTTTTCTTTTGGATAAAAACGCCGTGGAGACTTTTAATTGATAAAATATGTTTTTAAGGTTAACTGTACATGTATTTTACTTCTTTGTCCATTTACTTGTCTTTTTAACTATATATGTATTAAAAATTAAAATTTAAAATTATTTTTTTATTTTAATTTTAATATTTTAATATAATAATATAAAATAAATACTCAGCTTTAAAAAGATAGAATTAATTGATTTCAATTAGTAATAAACCATCGGAATTCCCTATATTATACATTTTTCTAATTTTTTTTGAATGTAACGTTTTGTTTTTGAGGTTTTATTCATATTAAAAAAAATTATAATAATAACAATAATATGAACTATTATTGTTTTCTTTATTATTGTTGTTTTTATTATTTCTTTTGTTTTTTTTATTTCTTTTTTTATTTTTATTATTTATTGTACTTAGCATTATAAAATAACCTTTATTAAACAAAAATATTGTATTGGTTTTCTTGTTTGTCTTAATTTTTTTTTAATTTAAAGTCATTAATTTAATTATAGTAGATAAGACTTAAAATTTTTTTAATTTATTCAATAAAGTTATTTGCTTATTAATGACAATAAATTGAATTATATTTTACAAATTGATGATTTTTTATCTCCTAATTTTGCATTTCTACTAATTTATTTAAAATAAAGATGTTCTTTATAGATAACATTGAATAAATTTTCTTTTTAAACACATAACTTTTATAATATATGAAATTATAATATATAATAATGTATAAAGTAACATAGAAATGCTACTATATATATATGTATATATATAAATATGTATATACATAACATAATATACTTTATATATAATTTTTAGAGGCACCCATCATATTTTTTATAAAAATTGGGATATAATGAAAAAATTTACATAAATTATAATTGTCACCAACATTGCGATAATTATGCGTTATCCTTCCAAATGAATATTTATTAAATGTAAATAAAATAATTGTATAATGATGTATTTAAAATTGTCAACTAAACACTAGCATGTGCGTTATATTCGATAATATGCTTATAAAGTTTTAATAACTCTATGATTAAAAATTTACTTAAAAATCTAAGAACAAAATCTTGATGTATATTCAAATTTTTTAATATAAAGCGTTTTTTATAATTAGTTTGACTGCTAAGTACTGCAACATTTTCTCTATCAATTTTATGTTGACAATTTTGTTCATACACAAATGCAATAAATTATTTATTTTTATCTTTTTATTTCCCGTTTATTGAAGTTATTAAATTACATTTCGTTTTATCAATACATATTGTTAGGAAATATAAACATTTGATTAATAAAAAAATAGATTCTAATCTTTTGCAAGCTTTCTGCATTAATATTTAATTCATATATACATATAATAATTAAACAGCGGTTTTTTTTTTAAATCGATAATTTTAAGAACTTAATCATTTAATTTTTATATAATTATTGTATTACATAGATAATTTAAATAAAAAAATATTTATGAGTGATGAACAGTAAATAATAAATTTTACAATAAAATAAAAAAAACCTTGTTACTACAGATGCATATTAATTCAGTATTGAAAGATTGTATTGAAAGATTACTGTATTAAAAAGTGGTCTAAATATACAAAGAAACTTTTTAATTGAATTAAAGTAGTGTCAATAAAAGAAGTGTAGTAATTAAAAATATTTACATAAATTATATTCATAGTAATGTATGGAGTGAACAATAATACACTATTTCTCACTATTTCATAATTTTCTATTTGCGCTAGAAATTATATATATATATTGCATTACAAATAGTTTTTATTTTTTATTTTATACATGTAAATTATTTTTAAGTTTTTTTTCTTGTTTTTATAATTTAAAAATCTCTAGTTTTTTTTATTTCTTTTTGTAATATATAATTACAAAAAGTTTGTATTTTTATTAAAAAATAAATAGTTGGAAATAAAAATAAAAAAATTATGAAAACAAAACAGACATTGAATTATTTCTAAAAATGATATTCTAAAAACAAAACAAAAAGAAAACAAAAATCATAACAAAAACTCACCATGGATACTGGAATAGGTCCTGTTGCTCCATTAGAATAAGGGTACGGCGAAACGAGGTAGCCCATGTTAAATGATGCGTGTGATGTAGGATCCACTTTTCCTGTATGAATAAGCAAGAAAGTAAGAATTATTCTTCGTTTAATATATATACATTCAAATCAATTAATCGATATGATTTTAATCTTCAGAGGATTGGCCGTAATTACAATCATTTTAAATCTTTAGTTCTGAACATAAACCTATTTGTAATATTTGCAACTAAAGAAATATAGGAATATTCCTATATATTAATTATTGTTTAATATCTATCTTTTTAATACAAGCATAAAATTAGCAGTGTATATTCGAATTGCAATTTAAATGTACACAAAAAATGAAAAAATTCATTAGATAAAATAGTGGTCGAAATACATAACAAAACAGAATTCAAATTTTATATCGATGCTAAATGAAAATGAATTTAAAATGAGCTTAAGACTTAACGATTGCCATGCAGTTTGCATATGAACAACAAAATAGTAAACTCATAATGTCATCATATATTAATTTAAATGTGTAACGCTCTATGACCGTCTTATTATCTTAGAACCTCTGATATTTGATACATAAGTGAAATAATTAAATATACTTAAATGCAATTGTAAACATTTTGATAAATGAGAAGCAGTATTAGTGTACGTATAAAGTTTACAATAGAAAGAAAACTTCGTTAAGATCATAAATAAAAAGTACTGTTAGTGTTAACTATTCCAAATCTTAACACTATCTATTATATATATTATATATATCTAAGTCATACTTATATAGTCCAGTTATTTTAGTTCAAAAAAGGGTCATTTTGAACACAGCATGAAATAGTCGATATTTTTTTTTTGAGGTCGATTAAATACAATACGTAGAAAAAGAATATTGCTATGTGCGCGAACTACTGATGAGTATATATTTAAATTAAAAAAAAAAAAAAAAAAAATCTGTCTCCCCCCCAAGTGCTTATATCTCGAAAACTGAACCTTTGATGAAGAAATTTTATTAGCTCAATTTTTGCATTGCAAAAAACCTTAAGTTTGCAAAAAAATGCTATAACATTTTATGCGTATTTACACAAAGTTAATAATAATATTATATAATATTATACAGATGAATAGCCAACTTGTAAAAATAAATATATTCATACGAAATGGATACGTCAAATAGTTTACTCACAATTCGTAAATTTACAATTTTATTTAATTTCTGTAAAACAAGCCCTAGCAAGTGCGCACTCTTTTTACGTTCTTTGTAATACTAATAAACATAAATTATAAAAAAAATTGATTTTTTTGAAATGGTCTGCTCTTACTCCCATTCGAAATAGATAAATTTGTCACTAATTATGCAAAAATTATTATGAAACTTTATAAGTTCCATAATGTAAGGTAAATGTATATTTTTATAAATAATTTAACATAAATTTTAAATGAATATTGTTATTAATAATAGAAAAAAGGTATTTGTTTTTAAAAAATCAAGATTAATTATTTTATTAAAATCTAATCTTACAGGTGTATTTGTTTCGTTAAACTATACAAAATTAAAAAAAATCATAAAATCATTTCATTAGATCGTGAAAAATAAACAATAATTTTTCTCTAACAAATTTGAAGGACCTGAAAACGTTTTCAAAAACCTATCAAGCAGTTTTCATATCACATGAACGGCATGGTGGCTTCACTCATCCACGCATTACATGTAAAAAACTTTTTTCCGTTCAACTCGTGGAAAAGAGTACTTAATAAATAATATGTAAAAAAAAATATATATATTTAAGGAGTAAATTTAATCAGCTTTTTGTTGAATTTTGTATAATTCATCCATACGTATTATTATTGTTGTAAACCTAGAAAAACTGTTTTTGTTAATAAAAAAAAAAAATTATAAATATATTTATATTTTGAAAAAGGCGAAGAAAAGATATTTAATTTTAATTCTCCTTTGAATTAAAACTTTTCAATAAATTCTAAAGATAAAACAATTAAAAATTTAATTTTTTTTTACAATTTATATTTCTTAGTGTTACAAAGAACCTAAAAAAATGTGCATACTTGCTGGGGCTTATTTTACAGGAATTAAATAACATTGTAAATTTGCATACGTATCTTCTTAATAAATAAATTGTGAATAAACTATTTGACGTATCAATTTCGTATTTATATATTTATTTTCTTAAAAAGAACAGCCATTCATCTGTATAATATTATACAATGTTATTATTATTAACTTTGTGTAAATATGCATAAAATTTTATAGTATATTTTTGTAAATTCAACGTTTTTTGCAATTGAAAATTTGAGCCAATAAAATTTCTTTGCCCAAGGCTTAGTTTTTGAGATATAAATATTTTTTTAGGGGAAAAACAGGGTTTTTTTTTTGTTAATATAAACATATTACCCGCTGGTAGTTGACGAGTAGCATAGCGATATTCTTTTTTTACAGATCGCATTTAGACGATTTAAAAAAAATATCGACTACTTAACTGATATCGATAACTAAAATAACTACTATTAAAACTATCAACCACACACTTCGTTAATTTTTTTTTTTTATTCTATATCTCTCCAATTCATCAATGTATTTATTTTACCTTTCTCTTTGCTTTTTATTATTTTTTTTTTTCATTTTCATAACTTTTAATTATAAAATATTTTTCTATTATATCAAATAACTTTTTATAAATATACTTTACACTTTAACTAAGCGTATTATTTAAGAATCAATTATAACTTCTTATATATTTATTAATTCAAAATAACGAGTTCGAATTCCAGTTTTAGTCTAATTAATAGACAGCATTTGAAATGTAAATAATTAAGAATTTACAAATTTAACTAAATAGTTTACTTTAATTTTTATTTAATAATTACTAGAAGAGGAAGAAAAGTTTAACCGCCAAATAAAATTTTCACGTATAACTTTTGATGTACTTATAAATTTTACTTGATTGTGGCTCCTAATTTAGCCATGGTTATTTGCTTATTTTGGATTCGTGTATTAAAACTGCTGATTCAAATATAATTTGACACGTTATAAAATGTAAGTAACACGTCCAAACCCGTCCTCGTTAACAATATATGTAACAAACTATATCACTAAAAATATTTTTTTAGTGGACAAAAGTATTTATAATTTTCACACAGTCCAGAAAACAATTAATAACAAAATTTACTTGTTCAGCCAATTTATTTTTAATATTTAATTACAGGTATCCAATGATTTATATAATAAAAATCACTTCAACTTTAAAATACACGTAAATGAAAGAATATCTGAAAAAACATTTTAAAATTAATTCTATATTAATAAATAAATTTCAATGAATCGTCTTGGCAATGCATTCATTCAAATAAAATTACTAATTTAATCTGGAGTAATTTAAAGAAATTGAAAAAATAAAATTTATGTTATAACATAATTTTAGTATTGTTATAATATCAAATACAAGTGATTAAAACTAACAATATGAAACACAAAACGATATTTTTTTTAGAACTTTAACACATTAAAAAAGATTTACTGAACCATGGAGTTTCTAGAAAAAAATGTTTAATATATCTGCATTTGTAAGATGTCAGAAATTTATAAGATACTTGTAAAATAAAAACAAAATTATATTTCAATAAATTAGATAAAATTTTACATATCATCATACATTATGTTTGAAAAATATTAAAGATTAACAAAATGGTATCATTTAAAAAAAAATAATTTTACTTATAAAAGCATTATTTTTGCCCGCCTAAATCACACTTTATTATTTTATATTTTCAATTTTCTTAATTATGTAATTTTCATTAATTTTTGTGTTAATAATAATAAATAAAGCCTAATAACGCACTGAAGGATATCTCAAATATTTATACTTTAAATATACAAACAAAAAGAAAAATATGTAGAAAAAGAAGAATGATAAACAGTGAAAGTTTGTCTAGGTAAACTGAACACAAAGAAATGGAGATTGAATTGTTGACCTGTATCAGTTAAAGGAAAATTCTAAGCACGTAAAATTTTCAACTATAAGGCTAAGCTAGGTCTTTGAATACAATTTCAATGCAGAGGGTTGGCTTAACCAATGAATGAACGAACAAGCCAATAAGGATTTAGCATCCAGTTTTGTGCAACAAGTGCAAAACTTTAGTCACGCTTAGTGATTTCGAATTCTAAAACTTTTCGGGAAAAGACGATTCGTTATATACAAAGAATTTTAAAACGCATTTCTTTATGAAACATCAACAAAAATTAGAAAATGTAAATAAATGTAAATAAACCGTAACAAAATGACTTTTCTACAAATATAATAAAATTTTATGACTAAATTTTTAAATTTTTAAAAGAAAATAAATTTTAATGTAATGTAATATCCACTATGTTGTTTTGTTGTAATATTATATTACTGTATATAATGCATAATAAATATAATAAAATCTCCTTAACAATGACTAAAAGGGGCTACAAAGTTGTATTTAATTGATTTTAGCTACTTATAAAATACTATTTTAATATAAAAAAGGAAATTTGGTTTTAACATACATTATTCATATCAATTAAATGATTTGCTTCATTACTGTTATTTATTAAAATTTCTATGAATTATAAATTTTGTTTACAATTTAAATGTATGCAGTCTTATTTTTTTATTGGACATTTTTGCTAACTATTGATTTTTTTTAGTAAACTGAAATATAAATTTTGATTTTTAAAGAATATTGTATTAATTTTTTAATTATTTATTATCTTTTTCAGAAATACAATATTTTACATAAACGCCACAATATTCTGATGTATCAACAGTATTGTATATTTTGATAAAAAATGCGATATTCTTGATGTTACGAGATAATAAATTTAATAAAATATCTGTAATTGAATAATTACATTTGTTTATGGTGCTATTCTAAATAAGAGATAATAAATTACAAAAAGAAGATATCAGATATTTGCTAGAATAAAAAGTAAACCAAAGTAGGATAACACGAAGGCATAACAACGAAGATTATGGAATTGACAGCGTATCTTTTAAATGTAGCCTTACACAAACTAATTCTTGATGAACTTCAAACAAGATCAAATTTACATTTGCCAATTGACAAATCAGTTATATTCAATAAAAATAGAAGAGTTTGAAGTAAGCTTTAATAATAGGAATTTATGATTATGGCTTATTTTACACCTCTTTGTTCTTTTTTTTAAATGTTTTTGTATGTATCTTAACAATTGTATTTTAGCACTACTGAAAATTCTTATTATTAACAAATTATATATAATTGAATAGTTTTTATATTACTAAAAATCACACTATATGTTTCTTATAGTATACGTATAATACGTAATTGTTTAACGAAATCATTTTCTATGAATTATTTTGTTGTATAATACAAGGCTTATCCAATTTGTCTTAAAATTTCAACGAATAAAATTAAACTTCAAATTTCATTGACATTGAAAAAAAAAAAAAAAAAAATTAATTATAACCACAATAAAATATATGAATAAAAAATCAAGTCTAATAACTGGATGCATGTGTACGCCATTTAAATAACAAAATGGATCGATAAAAATAAATATAAATAGCCCATCTACTAGCAAGACCGTCTCTTACTTTTCAGAATAGTTGTAAGAAGTTATACAAGTAAAGAAGAAGTAGGTAGGCTGTGGAAGGGTCCAGACAGACGGCCGTCGTTCTTCTGTTTAGGATGCTGCAAAACGCATGCGTGCTTTTCTCTTTTGTATTTAGCAATGAGTAAGAGTGAGAAAAAAATAAGCAAGGTTCTTGTAAAAGGGAAGAAAAAAAAAGGAAGACTGGACCCGGCTCTTTGACCACTAGCTGTTTCACGTGGTTCTTCATCTCCCCCCTCCCGCACCAACATTCGTTCCATCTCGTAAGACGTAATAAGAGACGCAAGTGGCTCGAACAGGAGGGTACGTCGAACAATGGACACCGTGCCATCACCGCCGCCTCCAAGGCTATGTATCCTTGTGTGGAGGTTCGGGAGTTCGACGATCCGCACGGCAACCCAAAATCCGATCCCCTCCATTTCATTCGCACTTTCGGCCGACATTTCGGCGCCCACACGAACAGACCTCTTCCTGTGTTTTTTCTTTCCTTAAAGATCTTCCGACCTTCGCAACTAAATAGCTGGTATGCTGCCAAGTTGTTACTAACAAGGGTTTCATCGCGCTCGAATTCTCATATGAATTTTTCAAGACTAGTATAATCGTTTTACGTATTCGATCCCTCACTTGCCATTAAATTTTTTTCTTCCTTTTTTCTTATACACTTTTATTTAACGAAAATTTCATAAACGCCTATTTGAATATGATCGTAAATATTTTTATTGAACATTTGATTATATAAAAAGAATATTTTGTAAAAAATTTAAAAATGGGCATTGAAAATTTTGAAAATTTATTTTCAATATTACAAAAAAGTGTTTGTAAACGTATTTTTAAAGAATTATTAATTTTTTATATGCAAAAGTGGTTTCGTTTAATTAATAACGTAATGCAAGAACCACTTATAATACAGAAGATAACATTTTTATAAATTCAAAACGAAAAAATTATAAATTGCTATTGTTCGATTAAAATTAATCTACTAGTAAGAATTTATTAAATAAATAACAATACTTCTACGTTATATTGTTAATCATTAATTTTATCATCTATAAAAACAAATAAAAATTAATTATTAGTACTTACATCTATTCCAACTATTTAAATTTAAAAAAATTTTAGTTTTCTTCGAGTATTCAGCTATTTAGAAATATTTATTAGAATTTATATTACAAGATGAACATAAATTATTATTTATAATTATGCATACTATATTATGTATATCATATCACATTATATATAATGTTATCACGTGCAAAAATTAAAAAATTGAAATTAAACTGAAAAAAACAGCATAACACTCCTAAGAAATTGTAAAAGGTTTAAGCAATTTATTAAATGGTTTTTATACTTGGTTTTAAAATTAAAATTGATATTTTATCTATTTAACATTTATTTCTGTTATTATAATCAGTTATGATACAAAATTTTGATTTAACTTAATACTTTTTTTATCTCAATTGTTTCTTGCATTTTTATTTTTGCAAATTTTTTAATTTATATTTCATATTTTTTTATTTTTATATTTACAAACTTAGTAAACATTTAAATAAAAATTTTTCATTAATAAGAATATTTAAATATGACTGATTAAATCTTCTTAGGTTGCACATTTACAAATGTTTCAATACTCTTAAGCATCAACTCTACTTCTTTAAAAAATGTACAAAATCCAAGCTACGAAAGTATCTTAATTTTCTATAGTTTTTATATGTATTTATGAATAAGCTATTCCTTCTTATTGCTTGGTCTTTTGTTTCAATTTTTTTGTTTCTTTAAATTAGTTTCAAGGAAACTTGTCAATTTCAATTATAATAATAAATACTGATGTAAGTGTTATGATAATCAAAAATTTGATTTATTTTTATTTTTTTCAATTGTTATTTATTAACAATGAAAATTAAAAAATTATACATCATCGACACGTAATAAATACTTTAAATATAATTTGAATTTTACTGAGCTAAATTTTGAAGGTTTTACTTACTCGTTTTACTTATAGTCAATTTTTATGGATTAAAAAAAAAAACTTATTAAGCATGTACCATGTATAACTCAAAGCAATAAAATATTTTTGAAAATTTGAAATTAATCTCAAATAATTACTAAAAACATATTTGAAATTTTAAAACAATTTAAATAAACATTAACTGTTCCATAATATTTTAACTTAAGATTAATAAAATGTCCACCATGAATATTTATGAATGACACACATATATATACATGTATATACATCTCTCAACTTTTACATATAAAAAATTGAATAAATTCTACTTTAATTATTGTAATAAATTTTAATATAAACAAGTATAAAGTATATTGCAAAAAAAAATATTTCAATTTGTAATATTGAAATAAAATATCATTTTATTAATTTGTTAACTACTTAAAATTAATTGAATTTACATTATTTAATGTTTTAAACTTTTTTTACTTTTCTTGGTTTTTAAATCTATTTTGAAGTGAACAGTAGTACATATTACTTTTTTAAATATAACAAAACACATACGACAAAATTAATAAACAGAATATGAAAAAGCCAGCATTCTATATTTAATATTACCAAAATAAAAACATTAAAAACGACTTTATTTCTATTTTCCGAGTTTAATTATTTCTTAAAAAATTTTTTTAATAAAAAGTACATTTTTTCATCTATAGATGTCTTTTGAGATCTCTGAAACTTTTGATATTCCTCGTATCTTCTCTTAGCCATCTGTAAATTGTGTTTAGATTTTTAATATTTCCACGGTACCATAGTACTCGTTATACTAAATACATTTTAAAATGTAAAGTACAACAACCAGTTTTTTTACAACATGAATTACGATATCTTATTTATAATCAAATTTTATAGCAATTGCATTTGTGTACTCCGTTCGATCCTTCAATGTGTGCCAATTTGAATAGAATCACTTTAATTTATATAACGGATTTGATTGCGAACAAAATGAAACTAGAGAGTATTGTATTTTCAAATATCGTTAATATACGTCATATATTCGTTTTTGTTCAACGTTCATCTTATCCTACTTTTTTATTTCATGTAGAATTATTTACTATTTTATTTAAAAAATTGTTAATTATTTATTATACTCTCTACACATATGGTTTTAATTAATTATACTAAGACACGAAATCGAATCCTTAAAAAATTAACAGAAAATCATATTCTGACATTATATTTTGATGCGTTTTTACAAAAATTTACTGATTTAACCAATTTTCACCGTAAGTAATTTCATACTTTTAAAAACTGTGACACTTTAATAATTTAATTTTCTAATTTTACATTTTACTTTATTTAGAAGTAGAATTTTATATATGAAAAGGATAAATATGCATATTTTATTTTCATAAACATACAGACGGAATGTTTTTCGGCAAAAAAATTATTGTAAATCACCATTAAGAATTTTCAAGTTGGACAAAAATGTAGAACAGATACACACACTTATACCTAAAACTTATATATTGATATTGAAGAGAAAATTTGTTGAATGTGGCTATTATAATATTCATGTATTGCGTTCAATGTTTTGGGACAATTTGTAATATTGTTTATTTGACAATCAAACAATATTTATATGTATTAATTAATAGGAAATTTATTACAATTACTTTCAAATATATAGTAAATAATTACTCTTAAGAAAAAAAAAATCATTTTTACTTAATATATTTACCGAATTATACTTATTAACTTCTGAGTAACGAAATTTCATTTGATGTGTTTTAATTTATAAAGTTTAAATTTATAGAGCAGATAATTGATAAATATATTACAATTGTATATTGTAATATATTTTGATTTCTTAAATTAGTTCTAATATATTAATTATATACTTCATTAAATATCATATAGATATTTGATTATTATAAATACTTTTTGTAAATTTTATGTGCTTAAAAATATTTCTAGCAGTATTAAAAAATTTAAATAGTAATAAATCGGAAGTAATCTTTTAGATATTAAAATATTATATCATAAAAAATACTAATGAAAATGAACTTGTGATAGCAATATTATATAATGTTTACTAGTTAATTAGTTTATAATATTTATTACTTAAACTAATTTAAAACTGCAATAGTTAAAAAACATCATTTTTATACATAATACACACATATATATATAAGTATGTACAGAAAAAGTGAAAGATACATAGAGAAAGAGATAGAGAAAGAGAGAGAGAGAGAGAGAGAGAGGGAGAAAGAAAGAGAGGGAGAGTAGAATAAAATGTATGAGTGTGATTTCTTTGAGATTTTTATTTTTTATAAAAGAGTATCGGTAGCAAATTCTTTCATATCTAAGGAATGTTATAAAAAATGTCAAATTATAAATCTTACATTTTAACTCCCTATTTGTTTTTATTTTTTAACTCTTGAGGTTTTTTTTAATTTTTGGGTTAGTTTTCCTTTTTAGCTGTTATATATACATGATTTGTCCAAAAGTATTTCGTTTTTTTTTTTATGCTACTATTTATCGTATCGATTTCGAGGAAGTTGGAAAATGTATGGAGAAATTTTTCCTATTTGTCCTAGTTTTTTTTTTTTATTCTTCAATTATTATAAATGTCAAGATTCGTATTCGCGCGAAGGATGTTTTTTAATTTTGCAACACGACTATTGGAACAGGTTTATGCAGTAAAAATTTGTTTGCGGCTTAACAAAATGCTGTAGAGATTTTTAAAAAGTTTTTAAAAATAAAATTACGTGTAAATCGCAATTAGAAATATTGCATAAGGCTTTCAAAAAGGTCGCTCATTATCCCTGCTTTTAGCATCCAAAAAGAGCCAGAATCGATTCTAACACCGAACGTGTGCATAAAATTTTAAGCTCAAACCGTTATTTAAAAATCAGAGTAATCAACGACACTCTCAATTTATCAACATTTTCATGCAGTTATCCTTAAAAAATTGTTTTAACATATAATCTTTTTTTAAAACCTCCATAATCTTTTACTAATTCATAAACCAAAATTTACCACATAACGCTATTCTACTAGGCAGTTCATTTCACCGTGTTACAAAATTCAAAAATATTCTTCGCGAGATTGCAAATCCTGTCGCTTCAAATGATCAAAAATAAAAAAGAGACATATAGTGTTTTGAAAAAATATAAAAACTCAATACTTTTTTGACTGGCTATATATTAATCAAATATAGTTATCCTACTTTGAAAGTAAATAATACATCTTTAATAAATAAATAAATTCAAATTACTAATTTATAGTTCTGTTTTTAACCAATTATATTTAACTCTTTATTCTCGAATATGTAATTATAATATAAAAATTTAAGAAATTTAACTAAATAAAATTATTTTGTATAATTTAATTATTTTATAAATCTCCGTCTTAAGCAATTTTTATAGTGTAAATCTAACAAATTATATTTATTTCATTATAATACTTTAATATCTTTTAGTATTTTTTGATAAATAAATAATTTTTCTTAAATAGGTGAAAAATGCTAATAAAGATGAATATATTGAGATGGACTATAGATTTTGAAATTTTAGGAAAAATAATTTTTTCAATTCCTTACTTTCTATCCGAGCAATATTATAATATACGCATTCAATGATGCAATATAATTATTTTCATAAGTAAGCATTACTTAAAGAATAATAATGCTTTGCGCTTTAAAATAAATTTTTAACACGATGTAAAATTATAAATAAATAAAATATTTGTAAAAAGTATTTATTGATTTTCATTTATAATATGTATATAAACGTTTCATTTAAAAATTCATTATGTTATAAATATAATGGGTTTTTTATTTACAATGTTTAATGCCCTTAACCAATTCATTAAGAATAATGAAAGGTTTTCGCGAGCTTGATAAAATAATTTGATTTTGCATTTTATATCCTATTTTTTACTTCCTTCTCTTTCTTTCTTTTCTATTAGAGTCTGGTAAACTCTTAATTGTCTCGTTTTATTAAAAATTTAACTTAAAAATTAAACAATTTTTTATTTATTCATATAATTAAACTTTATAAAAAATTTTTTTATGTTTTAACATATTATTTTTAAAATGATTAATGTATAATTTTTAATAATGTCCAAACTCAATTTATTCGAGTTATTATTAAAAATAAAACCATAAAAATGTAACATTGTTTCGATCATATAATTAAAAAATTAAACGAAGAAAAAGAAGAATTAGATTAAATAATAAGCAATTGTTAAAATTACTTTTTTATTTAACGATTAGCAATAAATTAAACATACTCGGAGATGGAAAATATAAATTACAAAATACCTCAAAAACTAAATGTTTTAATATAGAATTTTTTAAATCATAAAGTGAATAAATATTTCATTTGGTTGATAAAAATAAAGATAATCATGGGAATGAAACTACATTAAACAAAAGATTTGATAATGATAACTATTAAATTTAAATATACGCATCAGTTTTTATTAATTTTAAAACTCATTGTATCTTTTAATTCATAAATAGTAGCTTAATATTGATATCTAAGCTATTTGTTTTTAAATAAATAATTTTTTTTATAGTTTTACAAGCTCTAATTTATTTTTATAAATTTTAACGATAAAATTGAGATAATTTATAAACTAATATGATTTTTATGTGCACTGAGAATCATTGTAAAGAATTGTTTATCACAAAAAATAATTTGACATAACAGATAAAGTATATTAAAAAAGTTAAAAATTGTCAAATCAGTAAATTAAGAATTGTCTAAAAATTATTTGAAAATATAAATCTAGAACAATGATGATGATGATGATTTTGATAGTGATAATGACAAGAATAATAACAACAATAATTTATATAAATAATTACATCATTTTTACGTTTTTAAATTATTTTTGACGAATTTTTTTAGCTAATTTCTTGTGAGACACAGTATAAAAAACCACATTAAATCAAATAAATAAAAGATTTTAAGTAAAATCGTGATTTTTTCATTCATTGTATGACCGATTTAAATCGTTATTTTCGTTTGGTTAATTGTTACACATAAGTGTTTTATTTTATTAATAAAATAGAAATAATCACAATTATTATTGATCATGTAAGTCATAGTATCGCATTGAAAAAACGTGTTATTCACTATTATCGATTCGCTATTCTAAATATTTATTAATTTTATAATTTGACAATGAAAAATTATATTATTCATAACTATTATTCCATGGATTTTTATAAATATTCAAATCTTATTCAAATTTTATAATATTCAAAAGCAACTATTGATCAAAAGACTGATCTATCATGATAGCCATGTTAAACACTTATAAATTTTTATACAAATTTTCCTCTTATTTTTTACATTTTTTTTACTCACTTGTAAATTGACATTTAGAAAAAATTCTATTTATTTGTCTAAACTCATCCGAATAGAACATTCAGTTTACATAATTAAAAATGAAGATACAACAATGTATCAAATGATTTTTCTAAGCTAATGTACCATTTATGAAGATTTACTCATTTTACAGAAATAGTTGCACATAATAATATAATACGGCAAATAAACAAGTTTTAAGAATAAAAAAAAAAAATAAAAACTCACCAAACACTGTACTGATGTCGGATCTACTCGATGTTTTTGCCGTCGAATAGCTTGAACCGGTAAGGGAAACCTTCTCCTGCAATACATATACGCGCATATATCACTTTCACAAAAAAAATTAAGTCCGACCAGATGGAAAAATGACGACGAACGATTATAATATTGTTAATTCGTTCCCCGTCAATACTAAAGAAAATAAAAAATTCGAGCTCCCTTCTAGTCCTTGTCTTTATCTTCCAAAAAATCTAAATTAAATTTTAAATTGATTCCAAAATTGAATATAAAATTAATCAACGTTTTACATTCTTTTATAGTTTATATTTTTATAAAATACAAATAAAAGTGCATTGGAATGTAAAGTTAAATATTAGTTATTTATGGAAAATGATATAGATATATTTGTTCGAGCGCTGTTCTGTTACAGGCAGAATATGTACATGAAAATGGGTTTAAGTATTCGCAATGTGCAGATGGTAATAAAGAATCTAAAACAGTACATCAAATTTAAATTTACAGTGGAAAACCAAGTAGCGATCACTTTTATCACAATACTAATATGGGAGGTAGACAAGGACTAGCAGTACGCACAAAGCACCATTGCTGTACAGATTTCGTGGGCAGTTACTTCCAGGAAAGTAATGGCGAAGATTGAGGATGCAAGAGGACAGGAACTAGGGAGAATTATATAATAAGCACCTCCGAATCCGTAAGATCGATGAGTGACTTTTTGACCTCATGCAGATTCTCCGATGATCTCTCTTCGTCCTCGCCCTCATCTTTGAACACCTTGACCTCGTCCTCGCTTCCCTGGTCGTCGCCACCACTACTGTTGACGTGCGGCATCGTGTCTCTTGTCCTTATTCGCGGGTGTCACTCGCGGCACTCACCAAATTACACTATTTTTCGCTCAAAGCAAAACAAAACACTGTATTCGTCACGACTGCAGTTATTGGCGTTAGCCACTCGCTTAACGTGAAACTGCTCAATGGGCTTCGACCTGAGGGCAGACCGGCGTCCTCGTCGTCCTCGTGCGGTCGCTCGTTCCTCTAGTCGCCGATGCCACTGTTGGTCCTCCGAATTCCGTTGCAGCAAGAAGGGCATGATTAGGCGCCGCAAGCGCGCCCTCGGCCATGACGTGCGCGGCCCACGCCTATGCCCTCTCGTCACACAATCGTAGGCTGCTCAGATCTGCAGACGGCGACACGGACAGAACGGATTTGCGAGGACCGACCGTGACTTAAGGAAGCGCGGGTACGATGTCCACTGTGACGACGAGACACGAAACACACCTATCATACGGGATGCAGCTCGATGCCGACTGCCCGACACCAACGTCGACTCGCCTCGCTTTGGCTCCTTCACAATGGTTTGAAGAGCGGCAATGCGCAGCAGGCGACGACTCTCCCACGCGCGGACCAATCAGCGATTCGCAAATGTGGTCCCTCTATCGCCGTCGATGGCCGCGCCCTCACCGGGAATCGTATCAGTGAGCGTCTCAGGAAATGTCAAGGAATGAACGTTTGCCACAGAAAATAGGGAATAGAGTTATTCGCGTGCAATAATTTTATTTCCATTCAAAAAATTGTCTCGTGAAAAATCGTAGAAACTTTCCAGATGAGAGAGGGAAGCGAAAGGCTTTGTTTTTAATGCGGCTATTAGCAAAAAATAATTAAGTACAGACTTACGCTATCAGTGATTTTTTGTTTGATTGATCTTATTATCACGCTTTTTTTTCATTCCAGTTAATGCATCTTTGAAAACATTTCTCAATTATCTCTTATCAATACAATTGTAGGATGCTGAAAAAAGAAAAAAACTATAGTACTTAGCCTTATGGACTTTCTTGATCATTATTTCGATAACCGATTTCAATTTATTTTGAATGTTTTATGATTGAAATCAAACATTAATGATAAATAGCTATTAAAAATTGTTAATGGTCGTTATAATTGAATGAAAAATATATTTGCAATAAGTTTTTTTTTCTATGAATTACTAAACAATTTACACCAATAAATTGAAAAATTGCTCTTTCTTAATGTAACCATATAAAAAAAATTGCTTAATTCATTTTTTTTTTTTTTTTTATCCCAAATAAAAATTTTCTACATGTCTACGGAAAACCATGTACAAAACTAATAGAAAGCAATACTATAGAACTTTACAGAATTTTTTGAAGATTGTTAGTTATTACATGTTGGAAATTTAACTTAGTAATGTACGAAATTTTATTTTTTATCCATTTTGTTGAATACACATTTTAAAATAATATTTTCATAACATTTCAATTTCTTAATTAATTATTTTAATATACTATAAATGAAAATTGCAGTTGCTAGTTTATTATAATGTGGAACAATGTAATAACTTATTTTTAATATCAAATATATTATTAAACAACTATTTATTCACAATTACAATCAATAAATACATATAATAGAAAATCATAGTTTTGAGTTTAACTTATCATCAATTATTAATTTATGTCTATATATTTAAAATAGACTTTTAAAATAAATTTAATAAATATACACTTTAATTAATTTTAAAATAAATAAGCATTCATAATTATTATTATGATAATTTATTATTTTTAATAACAATTTTTTTTATATAAAAAAAAACAAAAAAATGATATATTATTAATATATCTATTAAAATTTACATATTTTATACATAAAAAAATAATAAAATAAATGCTTAACTTAAAATAATTTAAAAATTTTTTAATTAAAAATAAGCTATTAAATTTGATTTTTGACTTTTCCGTAAACTCTTCAACAAATTGTAACATTTTAAATAGTATATTTATTCATAAATATATCATGGATTTAGTTATGTTATTCTACAATTTAATAAATTATGCTACTCAATAAAAAAATTCAAATTCATTATTAATGTATTTAAAATTTTTCATTTGTTATATTCTATTTTTTATCTATTCTGGATTTATATAGTTTTTTTTTATTAAATTCATTAAATTTATTAAATTTAATAAAAAAAAAAAATTCAATAAATTATGAATTAAATTATTCATAATCGTTAGTTTTGTTTAATATCCTGTTAAAATAACAATTATAAGTTATTATTCAAAAATAACCTAATCAAATATATGGACTAATAATTACTGGAAAATAAATTGTTGATATATATTTATATTTATGTGTTTTTTGTATATTTATATGCTTATGTAATATGTAAGTACATTGGTAATTATATTAATTACTGATACAAATAATTATAATAATTTTTATTAATGAAAAATTATATTTAAATTTATTGCAATAAATGGTAAAATACAATAGTTTATAATATACGAATTCACTATTACTAAATGAATAACAATAGTTTTGTTTAATATTATTATTATATTAGCAATATATTTTAAAATTAGCGAAAATTTTCAGTGAATGTAGTATAAATTTCAGTTTAAAATATAAATTAACAATTTCTAACAGTGTAGTAGATTTTAATATTATTATCAATAACAATAATATTTAAGTGTTATAAATATTTTGACTAATTGGTATCAAAAACCTAATTCATGTAATAGATTAAAAAATTATAGTTTTAATCATACTATGAAGAAAAATAATAAGGCTTTTTTAACACAATATTATATTCAGATACAATTTAATAATGAAAATATTAATATAGATTAAACCTCACATCCTTCTCTTTAATTGCTATCCTACTTATAAATGTATTAATATTAAACATTGAAAAATGAATTTTTATAACATTAATAAAATATTTAAATATTTAAAAATATTTATAATAAAATATATGGTTTAATCAATACATTACCATATTTTTTCAATAAATATTATATTATTTATAAAATTATAATATAAGAATAATTTCTTAACTTAAATTAATTCCTATCTTCTTTTATTTATAAAAAATTAAGTGATATAAAATTTAATAAAAACAAAATAGATTGTTTGCGAAATAAATAATATAAATAAATATATAGACTATTCTATAACAAACATCAATGAGACTAAACTAACTCATATCTGAAGTTTAGAACACGAAAAAAAAAAATAATAACTCAATCTATACTTTCAAGGTTCGAATCGCAAAATTAAAGTTTAAATTAAAGTTATGTTCAAATTTTAGATAAAATATCCTAGAAAGAATATTATTAAAAAAATTATTATTATTAAAAATTATTATTAAAAAGTTTAATATTATAATATCTCGTATTTAGATTAATTTTCAATTTTATTCATATAAGAATTAAATCGGAATTATTTACATTTCAATATTATTAGTTTTATTCAATATTATAAATAAATTTATTTTTTTTTGTTTTCGTAATATATACTATTTTTTAATTTATTCTGATTTTTGTTATAAATATCTATAAAATTAAGGAATATCTTAGAAAAAAAATAATTATATTTTTTAGTTAATCCTAATTTAAATTTTCATAATTATAATAATATTTATTAATCCAAAAATTGATTATTAAAAAGAAATTAAAAAAATTCATCAAAGGTTCTTAATACATAATATATCTTTTTCATCAAAGCAGTTGACTGTCATTTATGACAATTTATATTATTATTTATATTTATGTGTATGTTTTGCTATGTAATTTTTTTTTTATTTAGAGTGTTTTTAATCAAATGACAAATATTCTTTATGAAAATAGTTTACACGTACTGTTTTTTAATTATGTAATTTGTTTATCTGATTTATTCATATAGTTTTTATATATAAGAAGCAGGCCTCGAAGATATTCTATCACATTTTCCTATACAAATTTAATAAATATAATTATAAATATAATTCATATAAATATTTTTTCCGTTTGATATAAACTGTTTTCAATTCTCTTAAAATAAACAAAAATCATTATAAATAATATTTAACATATTTTCCTTTAAAACTGTAATTTAAGATTTTTAATAAGACTTTTACAGTATTATTACTTTTTCATTACATTTTTTTTGTTGAAAATTTTAAAAACTATAAAAATCAATATATATTAGAAAATAAAAATAGAAATATACGGTTAAAAATTATTTACAAATCATATAAAATTGCAATCCTTTTTTTTTTACAATCAAATTTTTAATATAAAATTTTAATATTATTCTAGTCAATTTTATGTTTTACACTTCTAAAATTAAACCAAGTTTTTTATACGTTCATCTATGCTAGTCTTCAAGTTAAGCTTTGTTTCACCAATATCTTAATATATAATTATTACAATTAATATTATACACATGTATGTATCCTAATAATCTATGAAATTTTTTCCCAAATTAATAATTGTTTTATTCTTTTACTGATCAGTGATATTGTACTTTTTTAAAACAATTATAAATATAGTTATGAAATTAATATAAAAATAATTATAATAATTAATAAAAAAAATTCTTAAAGTAATGAACGAAAATAAAAATAAGAAATTTACTATTATGTCTCAAGTTTATAACGTTAAAAATGTAACAAAAAATAGAAGTTTTATGCACTAAACATTTTTTTAAAAACCATTAAAATAAAATAGTTAATTATCAATAAATATTAAATATCATTAAATATTTTCAACCATTTTTATTTTTAATTTATTTTATTAGATTTATTTTGAGATATAAAATAAATTTGATGTTCGGTCGCTATCCTTATGGGTGGTCTGCAAACCTTCGAATGTTAATAATATTCGTTTTCGGGATTTTCAATGCATGATTTTATGTGTTATGCTTTATATAGATACGCCGGTAGGTGTGTTAGGAGACGGGACTCGGTACCATTAGTGCTCAGCCTGAGTTTTATTAAAACTTACACTGCACTCGGCGATTAAGGAATTTGTTTTTTAGTGTATTACCTGAGAGAATTAAGTGGGGAAACACAAACGGACATGTATGAAGAAAAAGGAGATGGGCAGAACTAACTTGTGAGTAAACCCGTCAACACAGTTAAAATTACAATTTGGACTCTTGCCATTTTTCTCTTGTAGTTGTATCGAAAAGAAAAAAAGAAAATCTCGAAAATCACCACCCCATGTTGTCCGAGTTTAATTAATTATTCGAAACCTCAATTTAGAATAATCATTTTTTCCATTTGAAAAAAAAAAATTATTTTATGTAATTTATTAAAAATTTATAATCTATAACATAACTATTCATTTCTCGTTGGCAAAAATGTAAATACATATAATTTTAATCTATTTTAAATTATTTTTTTTCTGAAGCATAAGTAAATTTTGTGTTTATATTTAGGCGGCATTTGCATATCGGTAATCCCGGAGACTGAAGTGTGATTGAACAATTTTAATATATTTAGTAATGAAATTAAATTGAATTTTATTATAATAGTTAGATGAATAATATGTTTCAATTTTCACAAGGAACAAACATTATATCAAATCATTTTCATATAGAACTTGTATAAAAATAAAAGACAATATTATAAATTCAAGTTGATTAAAATTATTACCTCCGTATAGAAAAAATTTGAATTGTTTTACTGACAATAATTTTGAAGAAAATTTTCGGTTTCTTACTTATTACAAATTAAAATAATACAAATTTATTTAATAATATTTCTAATCTTAAAATAACACAATTTTTAAATCATTGATAACTAATTTTAATGTAATATTTGAAAGTTGTCAATGTTACATGATAAGGCGAGCATAAAATACTTAAGTAATTAAAGATGCCATTAAATAATATTAAATATGTTAACCATTAATTATAAAAACGATCAAACAATACTTGCTATATAAAACAATACTATACAAAAACATGCTTATAGCCTAAGAAATCTCCAACAAGTCATTAATTTTAAATGCAGTATAAATTTAAGAAGTATTTTACAAAACGTTAATATAAGACTTGTACTATCAAAGAATATTTAATTTAAAATGGTTAAATTATTTATGAGATCTTAAAATAAAATACCTAAAATGGTACCATAATGCAACCAAAACCTAAATCGTCCTTCAGGATTTTACAAACAATTAATACCAATCTGCATTTATAAAACGACAGTAACAAAGTCAATTATCCATATTTTACTACGATAATCTACAATAATAATAATCAAGTAACATTTTATTACATTCGATTAATTAAATACGTTTTGTGAAGCATCATTTTATATTTAGACCAAGCAATAGAGCACTTTTTAGGTCACAAAAAAGCAAGTACTGATATATATCAAAATTCATAAAAAAATCATTAGATTTTTATTTTCTAAAATGCTATGATATTTAGAGTTCTTTTTTATTGTGACGAGACGGCTCCGTTCGCCCTCCACGAGTGAAGGGCACAATCGAACTCTCATCGAAGAAAAAGAAATTAATAATTACGCCAGGATAAAGCGACAGCCGGTCTGTCCCGGATTTGGATCGGTGGCAAGCCGACTGCATCAACCGGTGCCTCCACAGATGCGACTGACTTTATATTCTTCCTTGATAACAGTCGCAACTTCCGTTCCGCCTCTTCTACCTCGGTCATGAGGTCGTAGACGGTTGTCACCTCTCGACGCTTAATCTGCATCTGGAGCTCGACTTTCATTCCGTCGTATATGCGGTCCAGTTGCTGATCAGGGCTTAATTCCACCATGCGTCTCATTATCGTCTGCATAGCGTCGATGTATGTAGGTAGAGAGGTTCGGATGGACCCTGTGTTCGAGCGTTCAATTGTCGCTCAAGGCTGCGACGTTCATCGGTGGGAATGAAACGCCTTCGTACTAAACGTACGAATGCCTCCCACGAACTGCATTTTTCCTGGTTGCGATACCAGACTAGTGCATCACCTTTCAATAGCTTGGGAACTCCATTAATGAGCTGTTGTCCCGTCACGTTGTAAGTATCACATAGCTCCTCCAACCGTTCCAAGAATGCATAAACATTCTTGCCATCAAAATTCAAGTTCCACTTGCGCAGCTGGTCCATGGTACGGGTCGGCTCAGATAGACCGATTGGAGCGGTATCTCGGGGGCTTGAGGCATTGAGGAAAGGACGGACATTTGACATGTCTTCCTCTAAGTCCTCAGCGATGCTGCGGTCTTCGTCAAAGTCTTCCGGATCTGGTTTTGCCTCCGGAAATGCATCTGGATGGGCTAGAACATAGTTCTTCAGCCGTTGTCGCAATTGAGTGGTGGTACCCTCCACGCTCAATTGTAGCCGCGACAATTCGGCTGATAAACCCCACTTATTGAGGCCATACAGCCACGCGATGCCAGGTTTGTCAGACATTTTAAACCCCTGTTTAAAATGTTCCCACGCCTGGGTGCAAACGTTTTACCGAAACGCTGCGGACAATCAAGGTTAAGATGAAGAACTCTTGTAAATGATCGTTGCTACCCGATGACGAGTAGCGGTAATTGGCCTGTTACGAATTGTAAGAGATGGGGTGCAATCCGCGCAAATCGATGCTGCTCGATGACGAGTAGCGCTAAATGATTTGCACAGATAAGGAAGAATTTACGTGGAGTCGTGGGAGCACGAGCTGCACGTAAAGAATAACTTGGGATAGGTTGAAAAATTTTGTTTTTTCTTACGTAATTAAGTGGACTCGTGTAAGTACAAGCTGCACGCACAAGGATGAATGTTAGGGAGAA
Organism: Eupristina koningsbergeri; assembly: GCA_018907245.1. Taxonomy (NCBI): domain Eukaryota; kingdom Metazoa; phylum Arthropoda; class Insecta; order Hymenoptera; family Agaonidae; genus Eupristina; species Eupristina koningsbergeri. The sequence goes on from JACCHV010002976.1 coordinate 1,683,562, forward strand.
GGATAAAGTGCACCGCAAAAAAAATTTTTTCTAACTGGAACGTGTGCTACAAATTTTCGTGTTTATGTTTTTCGCCTGAGTAGACGTTCATACGAAATATATTTTTTTTTCTCTACTCCACCTACCCGTGATCCCGCGAAAAATTTACTTAATCGCGAAAAACGAATTTTTTTTTAAACTTATTATTGAAAGTTCGACGATTTCGGCTTCCCCGGTAATGTTTACATTCCGGACGTCTACTCAACGGCGCGACCGATACGGGGGTCGGCGACAATAACAAAGACGAACATAAACACGCGCGTGACCGTTATTTTGATTATCAGTAATTATTGAAAATAATTACTTTACAATTTATGCATATTTATATGTGAAAATAAAATTACACAAATTACCCCTATTTACCGGTTTTTTACCAATTTTTTTGTCGTTAAAAATCAAATGCTTCTGTCCAACTACGCAATTGGCGATGAACAAACGGAATAATTTTTACGTTACGGAAAAACGAGCGGAAAAATACCGAGGGCGGTTAGATAAAACGCTCTGCGGTACACGAAGAAGCTCCGACGGAGCTAAGGTTCGGAATGGGTATCTTCGGAAAATTTTTACGGAAGTAAATTTTCCGAAGTCGTAGACTTCTTGACGCAGTAAAGGAACGATATTTTATAAATCGCAAGCTATTTCCCAATTCGTTTGAAAGGAGCGAAACAGCACGAAATCGTGACAGTTTCGGAGTTTTGTCTTTGCCACGTAATCGTGTACAACGGGAATTGGATAATTTAGAGTGTTGCCACGGAATCGTGTACAACAGGAGATTTGGAAAGAAGGTAAGTTCGGGAAAGAGGCCAGAGAGAGTCTGTCCCGAAGCGAGTGCTCGCCAGCACCACATAGCCTCGATTCGGCGGCGCACGAGACATCGGCCGCCCGATTGGCTCTCGGACGCGTGTCGGTACACGCGTACGCGGGATCCGTGTAGGGAACTTGGAGCGTTGAAGGGGGCCCCCGCTGTACGCGTTAACAAATTGTTATAAAATAAAAAGTTGTGATTTTAGCAAGAATTTCAGCTAATAAAATTGCGAAAAAAATTTTTTTTTATATATAAAACAATTGGAAAATTAGAAGTAGAGAAATTTTTCAAAAACTGAAAATTTTTGAAATTAATTACAAAATTTATAACATTATAATTTTTTAATATTTAAAACTATAGTTTTGGAAAAATAAAGTAATTTATATGAACTTTATTTACACAAAATTTCAAATTGATCGGATTATTACTTTTAACAAAATATTATTTTTAATTATATTATACGAAAATTTCAGCTCATTCTACTGGACGATTTTAGTTTTTTTCACGGTTTTAAAAAAATTTAATTGTAGCACAATAGATCATTTATCTTACATTTTGTAAAAATTATTTAGATTATCTAAGAAATACGGATAAATATGACGAAAAACGGTTTAGGTTTCTAAGAATGGGGAAAGTAAGAACTGAGAAATCGTCATGTTTAGTAATATATGCGCGCTAACTAATCTCCCATCTATTCTTCTTCCCCCATTCCTTATCAAATTGCGCAGCTCTGCTTTTTTTGGATCAACTCTATCCTTATATTTTACACAATCCGAAAGATTTGAACAAAATGTAGGATACATTATTTGTTGTACTAAAATTATATTTTTTGAAAACATTGAAAAAACTAAAATCGTCCTTTAGAATGAGCTGAAAATAAATGTAAATTTTCTAATAATTTAATTAATATTAGTATTACACGACAAATAAAGTGCATATCAATCATTTTAATCCCAAAATTAGAGTTATAAATATTAAAAAATTACAAATACGTAAATTTTTTAATTAATTTAAAAATATTTCAGTTTTTGGAAAATTTCTCCGCCTCTAATTTTTCTTTTTTCGTTAAAACTGTTAATAAAAAAATTCTAAATATTATGACATTTTAGAAAATAAAAATCTGATTTTTTTTACAAATTTTTATGTGTATCACTAGCTGATTTTTGTTCATGAGCTAAAAAGTGCTTTATTGTCTGGTCTAGTTATGTATATCCTATTCAATTCATAGTAAATTGTAAAAATTTTATATTTAAATTTTGAATAAACTACTAAATTCTTATAATAATACAAATATTGTAATTATTTATATTTAATTGCATCATGAAACGTAATATTGTATAATAAAAAAAACAATGGTTCTAATAGTATAATATTAAATAATTACTAAGTTATAAATGAAAAAAGTGATGATCGCTGAAAAAAAGGAGATAATACATACATCGGTAAAATAAAACGAAGTGTGAGGAAAGCGATGATGAAGGGGTCAACGAAGCGAATAACACAAATCTCACGAGTAATATGAACGTCTAAATCCGTCTTCTCGCGAACATTCCGCTCTGGAACCGAAAGTGAATACACGAGGGACACTGGAGGGACAGTAGGGGAGATAGCTGACAGAGCGCTAATCAACCGGCTGGTAAGCACCGCGAACTCTGGAGGGAAAATCCGCGAATCTTGCAATTCTCCAACCGGCGGAGGTAATGAGTAAAATAAAAAACGAAAGGGTCTTTAATTCAATTCAGACTTTTCTTCCTTAGACGCGTCGACATCTCGGAAATACTCCGGTTCAGATCTCTTTCATAAAATAATTGTGAACGACAAACGAAGCTTAGATATTTCATCGATACGACTAATCACCTTGTACGCGATCGCGTTTAGAATCAAGGGATACACAATCGTTTATATTATACTTGAATCGCGCACTCTCTTCTGTTCATTATTGGTCAAAATAAATAATATTCTACCTTCTTAACTAACGCTATTACATTTATTTCATCACTAAACCTTACAAAGGTAGAAGCGCTTTCACCGGTTCGGTTAGGACAGAATCAAACCTAGTATAAGTTACGTTATCGCGGATTAATAATTGGAAATATAATTAAACAAGCGTCGCGACAATTTAGATACGTAACATTACTTTTAAATTTCTTAGAAAAATCACTAGCTTTAGATATGTGTAGCGAGAGTGAAAGAAACCTGACACATTGAAGTACTTTAGAACTATACTTATTACGATATAGCTACAAATACTTTTAATCGCAAGATTATAATGATTTCTTTTCCTTTTATATTTATACAAAAATAGAAATTATAAAAAAATATGATTAAAATAAATGAAATGGGTTTCGGAAATGATCAAAGTTTTCAGAATGTACTTCAGAAGAGTACGCCAAAAATGATACTTAAATTTATATAAAAAATTATTAAATTAGATTGAGAAATTAAATTTAAGTTTAAATCATCACAAATTTTTAGCTGGATAGTATATAGTGTTTAAATATGAAAAACAAGTTTGTGTGATAGACATCTTCGTTTACTCTTATTAATAATGATTTGATACAAATACTTACCTGTTTCGCGGTAGAAATGAAATAAAATATAAATATACTTAAACTATTTTTAAACGAAATAACAATGAGGTAAAGGTGAATTAAAAAATTAAAAATTATTCAAATTTAGCAGATAATTTTATTTTAATACCAATGCAGGTGTTTTCGGGCGTGTTCACTGTTCGACCTACAGATTTAGAGTGACGCTGCTCGCCCATTGATTTTGTTTTTTCACCCAATTATCTCTCGTGACTTTGTTTTCTGCTAATTAATCTAACGAATTTTATATTTCGTTTGTTGAAAGATTATCTTTACTATATAAATAATCATGTTGTTAACTCTTTGTTTGGACAGGTGATCGAGAATTTTTATTTCTTGCCCTTGAATATGCACGGATTCTCACTATATAGTTTTTTTTGTGTGATTCACCGTGTGCTCTTGTTATTTTACGTAACAAGTGCCCAGGATCAGAGGAAATTGGTGAATTGTTGAATTTCGTTAAAGTGTATTTTATTTGATTATTTATACGATATTTACAATTTTACTTATTAAACAAATATAAAACACACAAGTGAATTTAACGTGTACAAGCAGTACTATCGCCTGTTAAGGCGTTAATGACGCTCTGATTTTCCCATGACAGGAAAAACTCCCAGTTTTTTTCCTTCCAATTATACAAAATTTATATTCACGAAGCTGCACCTTTTTAAAATTAATAAATCTCATACTTACATGTCTCACTAGCGTATTTAAGAGATGCATAAAGATATTAGAAGTATATTTTATATTTTTGATAGGTGTTACAAGATCTAATTATAAAAATGATAAATTTAGGTATATGAAGTATGGATTAAAAAGTGCGATATTTTAACCTGATCTTAAGATTGATGGAAACATTAAAAAATACGCACGTGAAATAATCGTCAGTAATTCTATAACAAATGCTATAAAAATATTCTATAAAAAAACACCTAGAACAATATTAATTATAATAAATATAATATACTTACCTCTAAAATCAATCGGACAAAACAATTTTTAATAAAAATAAAGATATATTTTTCACATATGCCGATAATGGTAACATTAATGTTGTTGTGAACACGTTGAATTGTAAATAAAAAATGCATACTTTATTAGATGACACAACAATGTCGGAAACAATTAACAAAAACCGATCACCAAACTATAAACCAATGTGAAAAATGTTGTTAAAAAACTTAATAAACATGAATATCTCCATAAAAACGATAATTTTCGAGATTTGTCAATTATAAACTTGCTTAACTAAAACAAATGAATTCCCATTAATTCAGAAACAAAATTATTCATTGAGACCGATCATTTCTACTATCACATGTCTGACGCATTTTCTATAAAAAAAAAATATTGTTATTTGCTCTCAAAAAATGATTTCCGAACCCTTCATCTAAAATCATTAATAGTTTTGATCTTATCAAAAAAAAATCAGGAATATTAATGTCCCGGATAATCATATATTTATTTTACATGACATTACTTTTTTGTTTACGAATTTCATCAAAGACCTTGTAATTCAAAGTCTGGAATGATACATTTCTTATATAAGCACTTGAAAAATCCCATTTAACGAAATTATAGCTAAAACTAATTTTCTTTTCGATGATACGTATTTTTTATTTGATGGAACAAGTTATCAACAAATCTTTGGAACTCCGATGGGCTTTCTAATCTCACTCATTTTTGCAGATATGGCAAAAGAAGATTTGGAAAGGGAGTGCTTAAACATCATCAACAATACTACAATTTCTCCCTTCTTTTCTATTATAGATATATGTATGACACTGTTTTGTGTATGGAAAATAGCAAGATTGGCATCATATTGAATATCTTTAATAGTTACTTTATTCATCTACAAATTATTCATGAGATCGAACCTACTAAATCTTTAAACTTCTTAGACATTACCATTCAAAATAAATATAATTGCATTGTTACGAATTGATACCAAAAATATATTTACTCCAATAGAATTATTAATTTTAATTCCGATTATTCTAGAAGATTAAAGAAAAATATTGTATGTAACTTAATAGACAGGACAATTTCATTTTCAGACATATGTGATTACAATATATCATAACAATTAAACAAAATCTGATCAACATTCTACAAATTAATAACTATTCTAACTACTTTTATAAACATATAAAGTATGGACTGACAACAATTAAATACAAAAATTTTCTAAATAATAAAATACGACAATATAATTCCTCTCCCATACAACGACAATTTTTTTTTAATACAATAACAAATTCAAAATTTATAACATACATATTGTACCTATTATCAACAATAAATTAAATAACATTATAAAATTAAGCAGGGATAAATTAGAGACTGTATGTATTGTCTATAAAATAAATTGCAAAGATTACAAGGCAACATACATTGGTAAACAAAGCGCAACCTCAAAAAAAAATTATTTGTGATATAAGATATAAATATATATACTTATTTTGATGTAATTGGAATATAATTTATTGTCTTTTAATGTTTATTATATTTGTATTTTAATTTATTTATAAAGGTCTGAGAAATATAAGGAATTCTTGCTGAAAGGTCGCCGAAGAACAAAGTGTTTTTTATTATTAAACAAATAAATACACTACACCTATGAGGAACTTGTAACGAGACGGCTCCATTCTCCCTTCATAAGTGAAGGGCAGAGTCTAGCACTCGTCGAAAAAACTCATAGAAAATTAACCTCGAGATAAGCAGCAGCCGGTCTGCCAGGGATCGGGAACGTTGCTCACAGGTGTAGTCAATAACAACAACAAATTTAAATAATTCGGGAAGGTGTCTTTTTAATAAGCACCTCTCTTAAAGAGGATTAAATAAATAACTTAGTTAGCGCAATCGTTTTGATTTAATTTTGAAATTGAATAATATATATATAAAATTTCATTTCGACGCCGTTAATCCCCGGAGCATACAATGAGAAGTCTAATTACAAATAATAATTGAAGTTGTATTTATTCCTCGAGTGGCTACCGAGCGGCTCACGGATCAAACCAATAACAACAACGTAAATGCATGAACTTGCGATGTGTATGAAAACTTTAAGTAATTATTTAGAAATAATTACTGTACAATGATTTTTTGTCGGAAATTTCCCGATACAAAGAAACGAAATTTTCTTTCGTTACTTTACAAAATTATAAAGGTTCGCGAAGCTATGCGTTATCATAAATTCGCGATATTTATCAATATTTAATTTATAAAATTCATGTGGTAAATATAATAATTTTCATTAGTCATACGTGTTCAATATTTGTAATTTTATTTTTTATATTAAAGTGTCTAGACAAGGACTAGGAATTTCTAGTCGAAATGTCGACAAATCCAATCGAATAAACTGTATATTTATTCTCCGGTACCTTTAACGGATTTCTAATATTTAAATAATTAATTAAGGAAAATGTTGTATCTTTAAAATTGAAATTTATGGGTCAAGATGTTGGATATATAGAACAGGTATGAAAATATAGTCTTCAGGGTATTAAGTTAAGTGCAATAGTGGATAAAGTGAAAAGTAAATGAAGGAAAGATGACAAAAGGGTTGGAAAATATTTAAAAATAATGAAAAGAAATATTACAACAAAAGAAAGTAATAATAGACAAAAAAGTGGAAGAAAAAAAGTTAGGAACAATATAAAAAAATGGAAACTAGAGGAAGACACCTGATGAAGAAAAAAGGAAAGAAAAAAGAGGAATAAAATGCTCATAAAAAAGGAAAAGGAAATTCATGCAGAAAAAGGGTGACTGGGTACATCAGGCTGACCTATTAGGCAGACAATTTAGTAAGAATAGAGTAAAGAAGGGTGGCAGAAGCCCGGTACTAGAAAAGGGAAACAAAAGGAAGAGGAGAATATGGTGGCATAGGGAAGGCAAGCAGAGCAGATTAAGGAGAGAAAGAGGAGCGTCAGAGTTTATTAAAATACACAGGACGAGGGTTGATTTTGAATTGAAAAAAAAGGAAAATCAGAAAAAGAAACCTTATAAGTTATAAAGAAATGGTAGAAGACCTTAGAGGTATGATGGGAGAAAGAGAGAATAAGTATTAAAAATAGAGTTACGCAATAAGTTGGTGGTACATCTAAAGATATTAAGAGTCGATTATAATCCAACACGTGATTATCGCTACATGGTCTTAGCACAATTGATATGAACTAATTATAGGGTAAAGTATCCATTCAATACATATATTAAATGTATATTTGATCATAAAAGGCAGTAATGTCTTTTTCGACACTTTACTTATAACCTTTAATATGTCTTTCTTATTAAAGTGGTGTATGCCCTCTAGCGATAAACTTTGTAGTTACTCACGATTTTTATATGCCCTTACAATAAAGTTTTGACTCTAAATACTTTAATAATAAGAAAAAAGAAAGAAGGGGAGATGAAAAGAAAAGCAAAAATGTGGGTGGATGAGATAAGAAACTTTTAAAGTTTTAAAATTAAAATTTTCTATCTATATCATTTTTATAAATCTAAAGGTTTTTTCTAATATTATATATGCATAAAACTTGATAATTAAATAACTATGGATATACACCCTCAATAAACCGTAGAACTCCTTCGATGAATTTAGTTATTATTATTATTAAAAGTTTTTTGATGCTAGGTAAATTATTTCAGTCAGTAAATGCTTAAACATTTCACCTCCTTGAACTAATATGTTCAATATTTTTGTAATTATGAAATTTAAATATAGCAATTACAATATCTTATTACTTAATTTAATATTTACTAGGTTTGAATAATACATAACCTTCTTATGTCTACTACAAATATCAAGAGAAAATTAATATTTTTATTACTAAATATTATGTTACAATGACAGTCAAAATTACATATAATAGGTAAAACGCAAAATATATAATATGAATTAAATAAGTTATTGTCTTCAATACATGGTTAGCTCAATAACTTCATAAAGCCTAGCACATATTCACCATTAATAGTTTTCACCATTACCGGTTTAATAATTCCGTCATTTCAAAGCTGTGTTTTTATAATTGTTTCTAGTTGCTAGTGAAGTGGTGGAAAATTTTTGTCCTTAAGTATCACCATGGTTTCAATTTTAACGGTCTCAACAGTGAATTTGTCACTAACTTCTAATATTTAACTCGTGCAAATTTTGATCATTTTTTTCAAAAATCTTGTTTGATCCTTTATTTATTTATTTATTTATTTATACTACCATATTGATAATTTATTAATCTTTATATTTCTCAATTTAAAATCGTGTATTGTAGTGAGGTATTACCGTATGAGATTATGAGCGGAAGAATGTGTACTTAAGTTGTTGGGATCAGAAAATAGTGGAGTAATTGGACGGGAATCGAATATCGCTGCAATTTCGGTTACGTATGCGTTTAATACTTCACACATAAATACATTGCCTATGGTTCTATAAAAATTATGTTTTAACGATCGAACAGCAGCCTCCTACAGTCCTCCAAAATGAGGAGATCTGGAAAGTGAAAAGTACCAGTTGATCTTTTAATCAGCTAATCAATTATGAATCTTTTGTTCTTTAACGATTTCGTGATTTCTAACAGACTTTAGCTCCAAATTAGCTCCTACTAAATTTATCGTGTTTTAGGGGTTTTTCTCGTCTAGTAAAAAAATGTTTTACAAGCAATAATCGCAACAGTTGTCAAATCAGATACAAGCTAAATGTGACAAGATTAGTTGTCAATCACGCGAATATCACGACATACGCTTTCATTTTATTGCGGTTGTAAAATCTTTTTTCCTTGATACAAAAAGTACCACAATAATCAATTCTATAATTGATAAATGATTGCGATTATGTTATACAATCGCGAAAAAGATTTTACATTACGTAATTATACTTTTGGATTTTAAATATGTACATTTGAAACAGCTTCTCGACAATCCTTTGATAATTTGTTTGCCTACGATCAGCTAATAATTTCTTCAAATCATGTATAAAGTAGCTTGAATACATGTATCTAAACCTTGCACACAAAGTTCCAGTATAATTAGCTTAGTAACATGATAATTTTTTGGAAATACTATAGGGTGTTTTTTATCATATGGTTACTTAGAATTATTTAAGCGTCTTGATACTCAAATCAATCCCTTGGAATCGATAAAGGGATTCAAAGCTTTTAAATCATTTGATACTGCAATTCCTTTTTTATTCTCTTTATCTTTTTTTTCAATTCACACACGACAGGTTTAAAGCATTCATTTTGCATCAGATTTATTATGCATCTTAGTTCAATTCATAGTTTCAATTCACTTGCAGAGGAGTTACCGACTAATGTCTCATGTCTATTTTTTATATTATGTATGAAACTGAGCACATATGCCACAGTGCGCTTTAATTAACTAAAATTTGAATACTTTTGTAACACCTTTGAAAATTGTTATACCTCGGCAACTCGCAACCATATTCCTGGTCTTAAATACGTAATAGACATTTACTTAAAAATTTGATTCGACCATTGTGTTTCTAGCTTCCAAGATACTTGGGACCCTCTTTTCAAATTTTATTTTTTAATAATTCCAAAAGATGTAAACCTCTTGAAATATAATCTGCTGGATTAATTTGTGACGAGGCATATTTTCAGACATTAATGTTTGAATTGTTACTTATTCGAGATATAAGATGTAGGTTTTTAAATAATGAGAGTGTGTTTTAATCCATTGTAGTGTGATTCAAGAATCAGTCTATAGATTCACATTTTAAATATTTTTGCATCACGTCACTAGAACTATTTATCGAAGTTGGAATAATAAAAATGCACTACATAATTCTTAATCTCGGCAGCTATATTGTTTTTAAAGGCGCTATTCGGATTTTAAGTTACTTTCTACATTATTTTATAAGCCTTTTCTGAGACATCCGTAAATCTGTGAATTAGGGTCGATTTTGCATTTTTTATTATGACCTTTCGTTCGAATTCAATATTATTTAACAGAATCATTTCATTTTTTAAATTTTTCTAAATCTAATTCTAATTCTAAGTATAATTCCATCGAAGCAGATTCATCCCAAGTACACTCATACTACCATAATTGTTGCATAATTAATTTTATTGAAATTATTAATAGATCGAGTAACCTGATTGGATCGTAAAACTTGAAGATAATCGATAAAATACTTTAATTTATCAGAGTATTTTCATTGATTTCATTATTTTTAAACAGTACACTTTACTATATATGATTTGAGTTTTATTGAATCTCTAAAACATCGTGAAAATCGTTTTTCAGATATAAATTAATATCAATATTATTGAGTGATAATGAATCAATTATATCATAATTATTTGCAGTTTCCATTACCTTAGCGAAAAAACGTGCATCTTTTAACACTTGTATCAATTCATTTTGAATCTCTATAGCTTAACTTATAGAATTTGTATCGCTCAAAATATCATTGTCGTAAAAGTCTTGTTTGATTAAATTTGATGTACTTGGAAATGTCGAAGAAACGTCGTCGACTAATTGAAACATTATCCGAGTAGTTAAAAACGTTGCCACTGCGATACCATAGATAACAGTATATGAGCGCTATATTTTTATTGGTTTATATGCTTTTTTGTGATGTAAAAATCTTTGGAAATTTACATCGTATTCATCAACTAAAACTTGATAATACATTTTCTTAATGTCTATGATCATTACACATGGATGTATGCAAAATCTTATGAATATTTTGAATTAATCTTGCTGTATTGTGGGACCAACTTTAAGGCAATTGTTTAATGAAATATTCATACTCGTTTTTGCCGACACATCAAAAATAACTCTTACCATCATTGTTTGACTTGAATTTTTAATAGCTGGATGATGCTGCATATAGTAATCTGAATTTGTCACTGCGTTTGGCAACTCAGTCATCATTGGATAATTCTAGTTTATGCATTAATTTTTTAGAATTAAAAAACGTCAATGTGCTAAATTAAATGATTTTCCTAGAGTCAATATTTTTTTCTTAAATGGCAAATTCACGATGGATTTGCTTGTTTCGCTATCGTCTCAGTCTAGTTTATTTATAAAAACTTTTTACGTACATTCCTTTATTTGAAAAAACTGCTTTTCAGGAATTTCTTCTATCTTCCAAAAATTTCCTAACTTTTTAAGGATTTTTTGCATTGCTAAATGACTTTTTTATAGATTGCTTAACTACATCAAAATATGTACCTGAGAGTATCCATCTTAATTTTGTCTTATTTATTATTATTATTAATTACACTCCAACCTTACGCCTTGGACTGGACTTTGTACATTGCTTAAAGCGTAATATTACTTTCAATATTAATATTTTTACAATTTTACTTTATCTAAATTTCTTATGTTTGTTTGTTTTTAATTTAATCACAGATCCACTTATCACTTATAAATTATCATATATAATATCACCATTTCCTCTTATCAAGTCTATGTTGTATTCTCTTCTCCTTCAAAGGTCGCTGCTTCTTCGTTCTGCTGCCTTTCTCTCCTCTTCATTACTCTTTTTTATATCTCTCTTATTTTCTTAAGTAGAGAGTAATTTTCTATCTCCCATTTGAACTCTCCCATAACCACTCTATCATTCCATTTCTGTCATTATGTTATCACATGTTATCCTGGCTATTGTTCTTCTGTTCTTGCTTTTTCCTTGTTTGCTTAGGTATTTCGGGAGTCTCAGCATCTTGATCTCTTTATACTACTTATTGTAAGTCACCATTTCTATCCTGGCCATTCTTTTCTGTCTCTGAATGTTGTTTATTCTCCTTGTTATCTCTGTATATTTTTTTTTCCTTCTGCTGTCCCAATATTCCAGTTATTTTCACTGAGACCTATACTGTTTAGCCATTTTTTCATGTCATCCTGAACCTTTCCTTCTCTGTCTCTCTTTTTTATCTTTTAAACATTTCCTAATAAATCTATCGTCTAAGTGGTTTTTACCTTTTCTTCTTGACCCTAATATTCCATTCTCCTTGCATTGTCGTTTTATCCATTTTTTCGTATACGATTTATCTAGATGTGCAAAAGTTTACACCAATATCCATCTCAAATAATCTGATTTGATTTTCTGTTTCTTGCGCTTCGTTCATTCCCCAAATTTCCACTCCATATTCTATTACCTGCCTGAACAGCTAGTTGAACAGTTTCTTCTTTCTTCTAAAGTCTCCTCCGCACTTCTGTCCCTCCAGAACTCATGTCTTGTTAACCATTATTCTGTCTTTGTTTTTCGTTTCTTTTATATATCTTATATCCTCCATTCCTACTGAATATGAAACCCATATATCTAACACAGTACATTACTTCTATCTTTTTCCCGTTCCAACTTCAAAGTTTTTCCTTGCTCTTTTTCTCTTTTTTAAAAACCATGATCTTCGATTTTTCTGTATTCATTTGGATGTTCCTTCTCTCTATAAATCTCTTTAATGTATCCATTATCATCTCCATTGCTTCCCTGTTTTGTGGTATCAATACCAGGTCGTCCGTATGTATGAGTGACCATATTCTTATACCATTGATTTTCGTTCCCCCGATCTTTCGATTCTTTGTATCTTCTTTTAATCCTGCTTCGTATATATTAAATTGTATCGGACTGAGGCTGCAGCCCTTAACTTTTTAGGGATTCGGAACTTATCTGATATCTTTTCTCTTACTTTTATCCTGGCTCTTGTTTCCTCAAATATCTCTATTATCCTGTTCACTAAGTATGTGTTTATACCCTTATTTTTCATGATCTTCCATAATATTTCCGTGTCCACTGAATCGAAAGCTGCTTTAATATATATAAATAGGGTGTAAAGTTCTTCTCCTCTCTCACTGCTCTACTTATCAAGTGATCTAATACTACTTTCTCCTTCCCATACCTACCTTATTATTCCCCTTAATTTATTTCTGACCTACCTTTCTGCGTGTATTCATGCTTCGTTCTCTATATCCTCTACGTCTGTTACCTTTTTCTTCTTAAGCCGTTTCCATACTGTATAAAACTTCTTATTCTCTAACCCCACCCGCTCATTTCTATCTATCTCTCTTTATCCCATTATCTCTTGCCTTTTGTGCGCCTCTTATTCCTCCTAATAATTTTTAGAAATGCTTCTTCCATTTTTCCATATCAATCTCCTCATCTATATAATCTTTTCTTCTCCTGCCTTATGTCACTTTCATTCTTCAATTTCCTCAGTTCATCGCTCTCTTGCTTTTCTTTCTTTCTTTTTATCGTCGCACATTTTTATTTTCTTCCAGTTTTTTCTAAGCTCCACGTACTTTTCCTTGCATTCTTTTCTTTGTTTTCATTCTTTTTTATGCTTTCTTAGCCTTTCTTTTCTCTCTACTAGATTCCCTGGCCTACCATCTATGTATACCTATCTTCCATTTCTTCGTTATTATCTCCTTCTTCTGGGTCGTCTCCCGGATCTTTGTTTCTAGCTCTTTCCATAGTATCTCCGTAACTTTTTGTTTTTCTTTTTCATAGTTACCATTTATTTTCTTCTTGTAACTTCTGCAACTCTCTTCATTTCAATTCTCTACTATCCTACGCACATCCTCATATCTAGTTTATTTCAACTCTTCTTAATATTTACACAAATCTGTAAGTGGTCGAAGTTTACCCTTTTCTCGATCTGCATCCTCTCTGTTCCATAACCTCTCACTTTCTATAGCCAGATCTATAAGCTCCCCCTAGGACTTATATATATAATTTACCCTTTCTCGCCACCCGGCGGTGTCCCCTTTAGGATATGCCATCAATTTCCTTTCACTCTCTTCACCAGTTCTATCTCTTGTTTATCCGCTCTTATATCTTTACTTCTCCTTTTCTCTGGTCTTCCGTTCTCACTCATATGGTTACCGTGTTGTCCTCTTCTCATATTGAAGTCGCCCATTATCAACAGCACATCCTTTTCCAGTCAATTATCCTCCTCTATTTTTCCCATTTCTTTTCCATTTATTCTTTTTATTATATATTCCGCAAATCACCATGTCTTTTTCTCTTTCCTTGGTTTTCAATCTTGATTTGATCAATCCTTCTTCTAGATCTACTCCCACTTTGATTTATTTCCTCCATTCCTTGTTTACGTCTATTATAAAACCACCCTTTGCTTTCCCTCGTTTCCTTTCCTTCCTGGCTCCTACAATCTCCCATATCGTCCCTTTTGATAGAAGCTTCTTACATTTCTCACTGTCTTTTCCTTCTATCCATGTCTCCGCTAAGTATGTGTAATACATACTCTCCATATATTTCCAAAACTTCCTATACTTGTTCCATATCCCCGCCATATTCCAGAACATGATTTTCATTACACTTTTCTTCTCTCTCTTCGAGTCCGCTCTCATACTTGTTTTTCTCTCTTACTCCTCTCACCATAGTTCTTGCTCTTTACTTTGCCATTACCTCTTTGCTGAATGCTCCGCCTTTTCCTGTATTGGTGTTCTACTCTGCTTTCTCTTTCTCTTATTCATCCCTCTCGCTTATTGTACCTTCCATTCTCCATCTCCTCCTACTCCAACCCCACTCCGCACGTATCTTTAATCCGCCTCTTTTCCTTTGTTGTGTGATGAGACGGCTCCGTTCGCCTTTCACGGGTAAAGGGAAAGTCGAGCACTTGCCGAAATATGAGAGAAAAATCACGCCAGGATAAAGCGACAGCCGGTCTGTCCAGGATTTGAATCGGTGGCAGGCAGGAATAGAAATAAAAAAAAAATCAATAAATAATTTTGTTTAAAATTATCATCACTGGGGCGACGTATTCTTTATTCAATTGTACTAGAACATAGAAAAAAAATACATACAATTAGTGACGCAAGGATTGTTTAAATTAAAAGCGTGAATTAGTTTTAACACGGTGATTTATTCGCGACAATTTATATCGGTTATGATATATTTTCTTATTGAAATCCCAAATGATTTCTAATTCCCTAGCAATGTTTACGTTTCGGACGTCTACTCACTGCGCGACCGCTACGGAGGTCGCCGACAATAACAAAAACGATGAACATAAACACGCGCGCGACCGTTATTTAGTTTCCAAGTAATTATTGAAAATAATTACTTTACAATTATTTATCTTTATAAACGAAATAAAATTATGCAACTTATCGCTAATAAACCGTATATAAATTTTATTCCGACTAAGACAACGATTTTGCCGGTTACGTAATCGGATGCAAAAAAAAAATAAAATAAATATTAAGGAGACGAACGGATGTGAAATCGAGGACGGTTAAATAAAATGCCCTGCGATACCCAGGAAGCTCCGACGGAGCTAAGGTTCGGTATTAGGTATCTTTGGATAATTGCAATGGATGCAATTACCACAATTAGTCACAAACCCTCTGACACAGTATAGGATCAAAATTAGAAATCGCAAGCGATTACTAAATTTGTTTTAAAGGGAGTGAAATAGCACGGAATCGTGACAGTTTCAGAATGTGGCGTTGCCACGGAATCGTGTGCAACAGAAAATTTGGAAGGAAGGTACGTTCGGGAGAGAGGCCAGAAAGAATTTGTCCCGAGGCGAGTGCTCTCCGGGACCACATAGCCTCGGTCCGGGGGCGCGCGAGACATCGGGCATTCGATTGGCCGTCCGCGGTCACGAGGGAGTTTAGACGCGTACCGGTACACGCATACGCGAGGCCCGTATGGGGAACTTGGAGTGTCGAGGGGGGCCACCGCCGTACAAGCTTAGCAACGAGCACAGTTCGTTGCGATTGTTACGGCCATATTTTTTCTCTCTGATCTGCACTTCCTTTTTCTATTCTCCACTCTCTGCTGTTTGACATCCTCTATCATTGTCGTTTTTTTCTCTCTCTTTTATCACCTTCATCTAATTTCATCTTGTTCATCTAGCCTTGAACATCATTTTTATCCTTACATGAAATCCTTTTTCCTTCGCTTTCTTCACCTTATCTTCGAAGCATAAGTCGTGTTCGAGGTACACGTTTTTTCCCTATACTATTGGCCTTGGCCCCATTACCCTTCTTTTCTCATTCACGTCATCCATATTAATAATTAATACGTTGCCACTCCATCATACGTTGTGAATTGCTTAGCTAACCTCTAGTTTTTCCCTCAGGAGCCTATCTACCCATCTTCTCGTGTTCAGTCTTTCATTCCTGTCCAATCCTCTCACCACAATATTTTCTTCCCTATCTCTTATTTCCCTCTTTTTCACTAGTTTCTTTATGCCACCCAATTTGTTCTGTGATAGCGTGGACCTTGCTCTACTTTCACTGCTTCTCATACTACCCCTTATAATGTTGTACTGGCAGCTAGTCCTGCACCATAGCCACGCAGTCTTGTCTATGAGCATTATTTTATCTATACCCCCTACCTCACTCTCCTCTCCGCTTCCATATCTTTCTCCCTCCAGCTCAGTCTCTCCTCTATCACTGCTCTCCATTCTAATACCGACTCTCTCTCTCTTCCTTGATTTTAAACAGCTCTGTATCTATTTCTTTAATTTTGTCCTCCCGCCTCTTCTCCTGTCTCCTTTGTCTTTCCTTTAAATTTTCTTTCTTTCTCCTCATTTGTTCGTTTTCTCTTCCCATACATTCCATGAAATCATCTACCTTCTTTCACAACTCTACTCTCTCTCTTTCTCTCTCTTCTCATTCTCTTATTTCCTCTCTGTTTCCCATTCATTAATTTTTTATTCTCGAAAGACACTTTCTTACCCATTTTCATCGAGCAATCCATCGTAGATTGTCCTGCTACTCGCGCTACACGTCCTCTTTTTTCAGGAGCATTGTCCCTGTCCGCCTTGGTTGTAACCACATTAATTGGGGACT
This sequence comes from Eupristina koningsbergeri, assembly GCA_018907245.1. Lineage (NCBI taxonomy): Eukaryota > Metazoa > Arthropoda > Insecta > Hymenoptera > Agaonidae > Eupristina > Eupristina koningsbergeri. The sequence continues at coordinate 1,700,776 of JACCHV010002976.1, forward strand.
TTTGTCCCGTAGTGGCACCACCTTCCTCCATCTCTCTAGCAGCTTACGAATTTCTCTCACTCTAGTCACTCCCGCGTTTCCCGCTAATCTTTAAATCCGACAAACTTTCTTCGCACTTTTGCTACTTATATTTATATCACCCACTTGTCTTTTATTTCTTGTTTTATTCCTTTACTTTTACTATATCCACTATGTACAATACCCACTCTACTTAGACCGTTATCGCTTTATACTTTGTGAATCACACAGGAACCGAAAATTTCGTACCACTTTGCTTTCGCATATGCACAAAAGTCTCTTTATCTTAGATAATTTTGCACTATTATTTAATTGCATCTACTCCACACATAAAAGATCATAAAATAATCCAACGCCAATTAAAATGTCAATTTTCGAAAATTTATAAAACTTTAGATCTTTTAATTTTGTATTCGATGAGATTTAAAACGTATTTTTATTCATCGATATGTTCAGTATGTTGCTGAATGTTATTTATTGTAAAAAATTGTAACTCTGCTTGAATTCCAGTTTCTTGAATGAATTATTGTCACTGTTGATTTTTTTAGATTCATTAACCGTTAAATTAACTTTCATAAAATTTTTAATAATTTTCGAATTTTTAAAAGATAAAATTTGACTACGAACCAGTATCTAATAGTATGTGTGGACGAAATTTTCAACCATTTCTATTCTTTATATTTACTATAGCGGTTGATAATAGTTTTTCAGTTACTACAATCGCATTCATTGCTTTTTTGGATTACTTGAGTTTGATGGATTATCAGTAGCGACATCCTTTTTTGAAATTGTGTTTTCTTATAGTGCAAGAAAGAATTATGTTTCTTGCTATATTTTTTGTAGCCTTGACATTTACACTGTTCATTACGATTGCCGTCGTTTAAGCAGTTAAAACATAATTTGTATTTTTTATCAAGATCTACTTTATCTGATATTTACCTTTTTAAAAACTGCTTGCAAGTAAATAATTTATAATTGCCCTTGCAAATCATGCATAATAATCTTTCTAAAACAGTTATAAAACTTTTATTTTAATTTTTTCCATATGATTTTGGTTATAGGTACTCGATTTGGTGTTCCTATTCATGCTCGATGAAGTATATTCAATAATATTACGTTAGTTGTTTAAAAATGCAATTAAATTTTTTTATTTTGGTAGTTCCGTATTACCAAGAGAATTTTAACTGTCTTTTACTGTATATTTATCTAATTTATTTATATTAAGTTGTATCTTTAAGATGTTCCAATGATTCACAACTTTCCCTAGATTTTCAAACGCTCGTAAATATGTTTGAACACTTATTATTAGTTTGCGAAAATCATTTGCATTGTCTTTATTTACAGATCAAGATGTAACCTTGTATGATTTTGAATAATTTACCATTTATTATCATATTGTTTTTTCATTAATTCCTATGTTGCTTTATAATTTTGTTCTGCTGGGGCTAACGACATGTTTGTTGCTACTACTTTGCCTATCAAAGATGAGTTGTGTCATTTACTGATATTTGATGTTTCCCTTTTGATTAATTTTCTCATTCTCAAGCATTCACTCTGTCTTTCTCTCTCTCTCTCTCTCTCTCTCTCTCTCTCTCTCTCTCTCTCTCTACGCTTCTTCCTCAGCTTGGTATTTCCACGCGCTCCGTTGTGGCACTCTGTCTCACTCAGAGTTCTTACTCGCACTTATTAGCAATACACGTTTACGGAGTTTTCGTCCTGGAAACAGAGTTATTCATGGATTTAGATCGGATTTTTTCCTGGCATATCATTGTCAGCTATCATTTAGTAATATTAAATTGAGATATTTTGTACTATTAACGGTTTAAAATCTATTTCTTTGTTCTAAATTTAAAATAAAGCCAACAAATGTAAAATGTCGAGTGTAGCTGGAGACATAGAAGCGAGTTGTGTATACGAACTTGCAGCAGGCCAGTTGCAGAATTTAAAGATGCCAAAAATGACTAATATGCGACTGAAGGAGCGCGATCTTCTGAATTTTTTCCGATGAGTATTTGCAAGATTGATTGAAAACTCTCGAAACCGCGTGGAAAGCGGTACTTTAGAGTGACAGGACAATTTACAGGCTTTGGCTCCATCAATCACACTAATATTTCACGAAAAACGTATTCGATAGACTCCATGGCCTCTATGAAGAGATCAGAGAGTATAATATTAATTAAAATAAAAATCCTTTTTTAAATATGCACAAAAGTTTAAAGAGTATGGAATAAACTTAACACCGAACATTAATAATAGAAAGACTCAGTTATAATAAAAGGCAAAGATAAAACCGAAACGTGAAATCAAACTAACGTCTTGTATAAAATTTAATGTAAAGACTGTTCATCGGTATATATTAGAGAAACCAAATACAGTCTAAAAACGAGAATAAATGAACATATAAAAGACAATAACAATAAACAAGCAATAAAACAACGAGTGCAATCATAATATAGATTAGGATAATGTTGATATTTTTGACAGGGAGACTAATTACAAAAAAATATTAATTTCCGAAATGATACATTTTAAAATTAATTATAACACTATTAACTGATAAGAGGATACACAAAATTTAAACCATAAATATTATATTATCCTCAATAACATGACGAATAACAAGATCATGACATAAAAACTGACGTATTCAAATAATATAAATTGAGGTACAGTAAATATTGCTTACATTAAAAACTGTAACATTACGCCTATCATGTTATAGAATACTTACGTATTCCTACGCCTTAATATTAGGTAATTATGTTTAAAATCATTTTTGTAACCGTTCACCATATGTATGTATATAATAATTGTAATAATTTTTAATAAATAACCTTGACAAGGACAAGGGATAACTTTTGGAAACGTAAGCAAAATAATAAAAAATAACTATTTTATACATCTTACAACTCACTGGATCTAACACTATCATTTTACAATTAAATTATCATAATTTAGTAAAACATATTTTTATTTTTTTCTTACAATTTATAATTAAATAACTAAAGCATATAAGTAACACATATAATATACATGTGATAAAATAGTAAACTGTAAAAAAAAAAGTAATAAATTTATTAAAAAATTTTTAATTTAGTAGTAGTAAAAAAGGAATATAAATAAAAAAAACACAAAAAACATATTATGATTGCATGCTTAAAACTATATTTAAATCTTATACAAATTTAAAAGTAATGATGAACAAACAAATCTTATTAATTTTTTAGGTACAAACTAAAAGTAAATATATATTCAAATTTTTAATTCTTTTTTCTATTTTTGAATATTTAGTCATTTCAAACTAAAATTAAAAGAAACCTCGAAGAAATCATTAGTACAATATAGAATTTATATCTTTAAATAACTAAACAAAAATAGTATATAAAACTAATATGTAGAACATTGTCATGTCATCGAATTATCAAATGAAAGATTTCTGTAAGTATAAAATTAAGTAAGTGCGAAAGAGAAAAAAAATATTTAGACCACCATGTTTGTTTCTTATGTACAGCATTAAACTTAACATTGTTCTGTGGCAGAGATGCAAAGGAAGATTGCACCTCACGTGTTAAAAACGCGTCCACGCGATTGTTTCAAACCTGGTGAATTTTGGAAGTACCAAAAACGTATGTAACCAAGACAGTCAGGAAAACGTAAAATAAAAAATAAAACGAAAGACATTTACTTGTCCCACTTTTTAAATTTGGTACCCTCGATCCGCTGCTTAGATATGATTTTAATTATAATTATTTTCAATATTTTATTATTAAATTATACCAGAGATGAAAAGGGAGATCGAGCCTTACGTGTTAAAAATGCATACACGAGGCGATCACTACAAACCTGGTTGATTTCAAATGTACTAAAGGAAATGCCCGTAAAAAATGAATGAAATAATAGGCATAATCCCCACCACAACTTTATATTAATTCATAAACAAATGTGCCCACGAATGTACATAAATTATTTTTTTCACTGTACATTATATAGGTTATTTTCATTTTATTCAAGATAAATAATTAAAGAAAAAACATTAAAGTGTCTAAATAATTTTTATAAAATCATAAATATTATGAATAAAATCAATTTAAGAAATTTTGTATTATTTGTGACACTTATATATTAAGTATTGTGGTTTGATTATGTTAAAAAACTTTTATGAACAATATTTTTTGTTTAATATATTGTATATATTTCTCTGTAAACGATGATTATATTTAAAAAATAAAATAATTTAAATCGTATACATTATATTTCTTATATTTGGCATTCGCTTAAAAAAACATGCACATAAATTGTAAATACATAGCTACATTGATAAGATATTTTATAAATTATATAAAGTATTACATAAAAAATGAAACATGTATTTACAGCTATAATTTGCATCATTCTAAAATTTGACAAACAAGATCTTATTATTATATTAGTATAAAACATATCAATAATGTCTATATTATCATTTTCAAATTATACATGAGATGCTAAAAAAAATTACACTTGGGAAAAATAAAAACTAATATTACAATTATACAGTATTAAATCAATAAAATTATTTACTAACCAATAATTATTTACTAATACTAATAAAAGAGAGGAAAAACTCTATGCGTGAATATGAAAGAGACAGAGAGAGAGAGAGAGAGAAATCATACGAAAATGAATGAGAGAGACAGACACAAAATAGCTTGACAGCATGAGAGTGAGAAAGAAGACGAAGGCTTATAAGAGTAAGAAAGATAGACATGTCATTAAAATATGGTTCAAATATTAATTGTAAATAAAGTACTACAAAAAATTGTTATTAAATGAATATATAAAAATCTATTATTAAATTACGATTATTTTTTTTTATTTATATAAATTTACAATTATTCTCAATATTATACAAATGAATTATAATGTTAGAATTTGGTCGTAGTGAACGTAGCATTGCTATAAGCATTCATTGTATTCGTAAATACATGCACATAAGGTTGCGTATGTGTTTGAGTTGAAAAAGCTGCTTCTGCTCGACCGATCGACTTTCATTTTTGTTCTACAAATTCGTATTTAATTTTCATCTCTGATCATACGAAGAACCCCGCTATGCCTTTTCTTATCCCCACCATGCTTCCAATGGGCATATCCATGGGCATCCGTAAGAGGCAGCACCGAATTTTTTGGATGTTTCCCTATGCTACCGCGCAATCTCCCAATTCATCTCTGATTATACAACCGCAGGTAGTAGTAGCGGATTAGGATAATCGTTCACTACTTACGTACCATTCTACGAAAATTAAAAAAAAAATACAGAAATGTAAATTTTCATTTGCACCTTCCAAACATGCTTTATTTTTTAACTACAGCCTTATTAGGTTTCGAAAAAAAAATTCATAAGCATTTTGAGCATTATAAATTTTGTGAACCCGATTATTCGATAAATACTTACTATTTTCATTCAAACTTTTTTTTGAATGCATTATGGCCTAACTGTAGTTCCAATAAAAATTTAAGAAAACAATTATTCATAATAAAAATTCTTAGGCCATGAACTACTTACAATTCGCATGCATTAACAAAGGGGGGTCAACTTTAAATGGGAGAACTGGCGACAAACGTGTCCCTAGTAAAATTTCAAATTTTAGGCGCCCTGTTCCTTGCTATTGCCCTGATGCCTTTTTTTATGAGCCGATACTGGTGAAACAAAACACGTGATGATATTGTTCTCTAACACAATGTAAGCCGTATTTAAAACTTTTTTTCTGAGAATCTTTGTTCTGAAATTGTTTTGATTTTAATTTTATTGAATAATAATTTATATAAAGTAATCCTTGATCAATGAGTCTATATGAAAATAAAAAATTGATTTTAAATTCATGTGCTTGAAATACAAATAAGAAATTTAAGTTAATAAAAAGGAACCAAGGAGGAAACAGATTTTGTGGATAAAAAGAAGATGAATACAAATTTTAGGTATGTATGTTGATAGATTTAATTTCAATAACATTTTAATAATTATATTAGTAAGTACATTCTATATGTAATAAATATTTATTTTCACATAAAAAGTATAGTTTATTAATACAATATTTTTTACCTTACTGTTATTAATAATAAATATTTATTATTTTATAATAACCATATTATTGGTTTACATATTTTATAGTCATAGTATAATATTTTATAATGATGTACATTTTTGAATTATAAATTATTTTCTTTTTCTTATATTGTTCTAATATTAACAATAAGTCTTTTATTTTACATAATAAACATCTTTATAATTTAATTTTAATTATATAATATGTATGCACGTTTTTTCAATAATGATATATTGCACACTGTTCTTACAATAATATAATGTTACACAAATATATATTTACAAATAAAGACTTAAAACTATTATTATACATACTATATTTTAATAGAGTTCATAAAAATATATATATTACAAATTATTAAATAATATTTAATTACTACATTATAAAATAAATTAAAATTCAATATAATATGTATTATATATTTGGGGTGATGTATAGACATAAAATATGTGATTCTATTTCAAATTTACTTAATAAAAGTATATATATAATACTAATTATAATAACATAATAATTTAAATATTATTTATTATTAAATTTTTTATTTTTTTATAGTGACCCTCGGATTTTATATTGATATCAAGTTTTTTATTGAAATCAGAAGAATACTTGTAAAAAAGAAAAGGTAATGTTACGCTAAAAATTTTATCAAAATTATTATGTGTATTACAAAAACTATATTTATTTTTTAAATTATCACAATAAAATATTTTAAATTTATTATATACATCTAATTTACTACCAATCTTTTTCAAATATTCATATTAGTGTACATGTAATTCGTGTAAAAATTTATACATATTTTCACTGGGATATTTTAAATGTTGCTCTTTAGGCAGCATTTCTTTATATACAATTACATTATGGTCATGTGTCAAAGATTTTGCAAATAAACTATCGTCACATTCAATGCAACTTCCTTTTTTAATTTGTATTTTCTTTAATATATAGCCAGCAGTTCTTACGGATCTAATTTCTGAGGCTTCATTGTCGATGTGGTCATCCCTGAATGGCGTTTTTTCTTCATTTTCACTGATCGTCGTGCTGTTATCAGTGGCTATTTCTTCATGCAATATAAAATTATAATCCGTTTTTGCAGTCTCCGGAGCTGCAGAAAATGACGTCGAAGAATTATTAGAATTTTGAAGAGAATCTGTCAATCCTGCTGCTGTCAATGCAGTTGAATGTAAATAATTTTTTTGATTATTAAATAAATTTTTTTGTGAAACAGCATTCCAATTTAAAAAATTTTTTACTTCATTTCTATAATCAGCTGGTACAAAATAATCCTCGTATACATGAAATGATGTACTCCTTGTAATTTCTTGTAATTTTTCGATTCCATATGCCTAAATAATTATATATACTAAGCTACAAATCATTGCATTTTATTCGCATACAAATTTAATGTTAAAATGATACTTAATTTAAAAACTTAAAATGTCTAAATTATGTATACATATATATAATTTAAATATTATAAGTAAACTTTATTATTATTCAATATATGTATTATCTATTACATTTTATTTTATTATTAATTTATTATTAAAATTGTACATTGATATTTATATTTGCAAACATTATAAATATTGTCTATATCTTTCCAATATTGCAGCTATATCTTTGAACTATCTTACTACCTGACTATCTCTCTATTTTTCCCTCCTACCCTTTCTCTCTATCTTTCTCGCTTTCTATCTCCTACATTACTGCTCAATATAATATATTTAAATCCTCTTAACTGTGGAAAATTCATTCACAGGTAGGTGTCATAAACCCCATGCAGGTCAAACAATAAATTTGACTAGTAAGTTATGAAATTTGGTTATGCTTTAAAATCTATTTAAAAAAAATGTTAGGTACAAATATACGAAGACTTGGTAAACGTCGTGGCATTTTAAATTTCGCGCTTAAAGTATTTTTAAATGCTACAACGTTTACCCAGTCTTCGTATATCTGTACCTAACATTTTTTTTAAATGCCACTAGCTCACCAGAGGCGCTGGTAGTTATCCATATGTGTGAGAGAGAAGAAAGATAAAGATTTTGTCGCCAATGATTAACATACAATTTGACCTTCTCTTAATCTCTGTTCTGTGCATTAACAATACTAACAAGATAAGAAAATTTAAATTTAAGTAAATCAGGTTATCTAAATAAAAATTTCTTATTATGTAAATAATTGTTAAAAAAAATAAATAAAATAAAAAACCTGACTTATATTAGTATACAGAAGATCAAAGTTAATGCAGAAGGCTACTATAATAAAAATACTTTAAAAATTTTATATTTTTTCAAATAAAAACTGAAAAATTGTTTATAGACCCTTTCGTGGATATGTTATCAACACGATAAAATAATTTTCATTGTATGCAACATCGAAGTTTTTAAGAAAAATCAAATATTTAAAACGTACATCAAATTTTTTTTATTCAATATTAGTCTCTGGAGACAATGAATCCACTCAATTTTTTCATAAAAAACTGCATCCTTTTTACCCTACTACAAGTGGAAAAATTGGAAGTACCTATGTAATACAATGTATTAGGGACAATTTTATTTTTTTAAACTATTAATAAAACATTAAAAATTTCAAAAACTAATAAAAAAATAAACATTACATTAAATTTTATTATAAACTAAATGTATTTCAGCATATGAAGTAATATAAAAGTGAAGGGATTTATAGCAAAATCAAACTCAAAAAAATTATAATATATGTTTTTTAAATTATAATAAATTAAAAAACTGATTCAGTTGAATGACAAAAACACACGCTAAAAAAAAGTTATAATTAAAATTTTTGTAATAAATTCATTACAGTGAACAAAATTGTTGAAATGCAATAATAAAGTGAAAATGTAATTTATGATTGTTTGAATTATGTAATGGTAGAATTAGGATTCCACAGCAAAAATTCTCACATCTACTCTTCCTAATGTTTCATTAACAGTACTAAATTTAAAAGGTTAGAAATACTAGATGTATTTGAGCTGTTTTCAATTTATCTAAATACTCATATACTTTACCAGATTTTGTTATAAACAAATTAATCGATACCTTTTTCTATCTTGTACAGATATTTTCTAAATGAAATACATTTGTATGTAATATATTAAGTAATATATATTTTAATATGATTATTTTCTATATATTTCTCTACTATCTTTATATTAGATGTATTTCTCTACTATATAATAATTTTTTTCTGCACTCAATCTATATTTTTTTTCTATTAAATAAAAATCTGTATAAAAATATTATTATATTATATTTGTAAAAATGTTTAATAATTTTCAATATATTGTATAAAAAATAAAGGTACCTTACTTATTAAAATATTGTTTATATTTTTGTTCTTCTTATTTTCCTATTATAATATTCGATGACACTGATAATGGTTATCTGAAAAAAAAATTTTTTAATTAAGATTATAAAATGTATCAAGTAGTGAATTATTTTTTTTTTTTTTTCAAAAGAATAATTGAACCTATTTTACTAAAATATAAATTTTCATACTCTTAAGCACAGTTCATGTTATTATCTGTGCTAGAACAAATTTCATTTTAAAATAAAGTATGTTCATTTTCTAAAACTTATATTTTTAATATTTATTTTATTCTAAACTAAATACTAAAATTAATGTTAATATAATTTAAATATTTAATTCAATTATTTAATAATTATATTAATAATTTATTTCTTTACAAAATATGTATTCCTAATTATGTAGTGTATGTATTGGATATAAAATTGTTATATCAGTTTCTTGATTAAATAAATAAAAAATATTCAGACTTTTTGTTAAATGTGTTAATCTTCATTTTAAAATTTCAATTAATTTCTATCAATTTATTTTTGTCATTTAACTTTTTAATCCTATATTTATTGGATTAAAAAAAAGAAGATATATTAAAATGATTGAAAATAATTACTAATAAGCAATAATATTAATTAGTTGTACAGGATTTTTAACGACTGAATTTATATTTTATGTAAGATTATGTATTATATATTTTTTATTTCCACGTAGTATTCAGTTTGTATTGACAAATTTTACTGACAATATTTTTAATTATAATAAAATAGTTCAATTTATCAAAATAATAATTTTGTTTATGCTCAAGTGTGTAAGCACTAGATTTAGGTTACATTATAGAACCATGTGAAGTAGATAAAACACTACAATAATGTATTTATATTTATAAACTAGAGATTATAAGAGAGATCGGTGATGATAGATGGAGTGTTTTGACCGGGGGGGTCCAACTGTAAATGGGAAGACTGGAAACAAATCCCATGTACAAGTATCAAGAAAATACAGAACCCTACACTTTACATAACCCCATTATCCTTTTTCGTGAGCCGACACTGATAATCTGGCACATGTGTTTACTTCTCATTTCCTAAAATTTCTGAACAGTAAGAAAAGTTCTTTCAACAAGAATGCGCGTTCGGTTAATAATATACCAAAAAGTTTAATAAAAGTGTTAATTAGCAGCAAATAAACTTATTATTTTTTTTAAAAATACATTTATATTTTTGTGTTAGTTTATTATTATTAACATTTATTATTATTAAAATGATGTTATATTTTAAAATGTTTTATTTATTTGTGGTGGTTTACAAAAAAAACATATTTAGTTCAATAAAGTATAAATTATCTGTGAATAAACTTATTATTATTTTTAAAGATATGTTTTATATATTTGTGAACATTTTAAAAATGTGTTGTTATTAAAAATATTGTGTTCAATACAAATATTCAAGTCTTTCAATGAAGTTATTATATGGGACATCTTTATGGAAATCTTTTGTGTCGAAAGATATTGGTTTTGCTTAATTGTTAAATTGTTTAAATGTATTTTTTCTTATGTTATTTTTTATATCAAATAAAAGTTATTATAATGTATAAGATAATTGTATTTCTTTAACATGGATGAAAATCCTTTTTTTGTAGCTTAATGATAATAAAAGGATGATGCAAAGAAATAAAGACTTGTAATTATTTCATTTAATTATATATATTATTCTAATAGTAAAATAATTTCATATTTAATATAACAATAATTATTAGTTTATAAGCATTTTCAATTATTCAATTAAAAATGTTATTTAATAATTAATAAGTTTGATATATTAATTTACATTTTTAAAATCAATAAGTTATTAAACACAATATACATAATATTAAAAAATACCTATACATTTTATTAAACAATTATGTGTATTATTTAAAAATGATTGTCTAATATATAATACAAAAGGTATTAAGATTATTTATGTCATTAATTTTAGTGTATATGTATAAACATTTTGAAAAATAATGAGACAAATTAATATTTTTTATAAGAAATAATACTTATAATAAATCTAATTAAAAATTATAATAGGGGAAAAATTTTTGTATTTATATTTTTTTTTGAAAAATATTCAAATAAATTGTATGTTTAACAAGTTTTTAAAATCATTTGTTGGTACCTAATCTAAATTTAAATAATTTTTTCAAGAGCATTTTTAAAATTCAAAAGTAATATTTAAAAGTTAAAGAAACAATTGACTCAAGAAATCCTCATATATACATTTCATACATATTGATTAAATTTTCATACCCGATAAATTAATTTTTATATTCATTAAATATTTTATACAATAATATTATATATTTCTGTGAAAAGTTAATAAAAATATATAGCATTTGATGCTATAAGTTATTGTTGATTATAAAAAATCAATTTAAATTATAATTTTCAGTAAAATATTATTTGCTTTTAAAGCCATTAATAATAAATGATATATTAGAAAATTGTATTTACATTTAATATCTTGGATTTTAACTTATTATTAATAAATTAAGCTAATAAAAAATTTTTTAATATCATGAAGTTAATAATATAATGTTTTTAAATATTCAATTCATAATACAAGTAATCAAAGAGTATCAGTGAATTATTTTTTGTATTGATTAAAAATAATAGTAATATTAATTATTATATATGGTACATAGTACTAATTACATTAAAATAGTTAAATATAATGAATTCATTTATTTTTACAAATTTAATTTGAAAAAGAATAACCATAACAAATTCTAAGTTAAAAATAAAGATTTGAATGACATTCAGCATTTTCATATGAGCATTGAAATACGTTATGCATGTATTTAAATTTGTCAAATGGAAATTTTTACAATATTATACTGTATATATTATACTAAAATATATTAATCATAGTTTGAAAATAATATCTTTAAAATTTATTTACTATTATTGTATTTGTATTCAATTAAAATTTTTAGCAAAACATCCAAGTTCAAATGAAAGATTATCCAAATTTTTAAGCTTTAATGATTTTCATCGACTGTTAAATATACCAATAATTAAAAATTTTATAATTATTATTTATAAAATATATTAATAAAATATTAATTTAAAATACAAATATACACATATAAATTTTCTCCACATTTGTATTTACATTTCAAAAGTATGTATATTTGCATAAATATTTATTTCCGTGGTACTATTTCAAATTAATATTGTTCTCTTCATTTGTAAGTTTAATATTTAATACTTTTTTTTCACTAAATAATAGAACAATTAATAATAGAAAGAAATAGATATAATTATTAGAATAATTTGGTTTTAAAATATATAAATGTTATTTATCCCTTATTACTGGTATCATAATAACCACAGCAGGTACCCCCCAACTCCCTTATTGCTGGTATCATAATCATGGTATTTTAAGAGATGGAAAAGATGCATTTAAAGAGATTTTCAAACAAAATCTTAGTAACACAAAACTTTTCGTACGTGTTTGATGTTTCGTGCAATTGGTCACACAGATGTTTGGCGAATATTTTCATTTCTACGGGAAACAAATTTTACTGCAATTGCATTTTAGTTTTCTTGAACAAAAGTTTTAAAGATTCTTTGAGAATAAAGCTAAAACATTATATTGAATGTATTAGAATTATTTAAAAAAATGAATCGAATTTTTTTGTTAAACTTTTAGTAATATATAAATTTTTTTTTTCATCAAATAATTTTTAAAATTGTTCTAATTGTTAAAAATTAACATTTTAAAAAATTGTTTATAATTTGTAAAATTAACAAATTTTTTCAAAATTTCTTTTTTCCTCAAATAATTTATTAAAATTGGTAAAATTGTCTACAAAAAACATTTTCATCTCTGTTTTTAATATTAAAAATAAGAGAAATTCTTCATGCACTAGTAAAAGTAGTAGGTAATAAATTTATTGCTTTACCTACACCGAAGTTCAAAATCTGCAAAACGGCACAGATGGAATAATAAAAGTATTAGTTTATACTCTCACTATTGTATGTAAATCTTTTCGTATACAATTGATAGAGCAGGCAAATTTACTATACTTATACAACGATTTTAAAAATTCTAAGCACATAAAGATTTATATTATTTCATAATATTTTAAAGACAATATATATATTTATATTGTATTGAAAATAATTTGTTAAAATTTTTTTTCTACTTTTATTTAATATTATTTTTAATTTGTAAGTTTCAAGTTTATTCACGGCGGCTGAATTATCTTCTTGCTCTATAAAAAAATAAATTTTTTATAAGCACTTCGAAACCTATTTAAAAAAAAGGTATATATAGCTACATGAACTACGAGTAAAAAAAAAAGACATCTGAAATATTTTGTGCTTTGAAAATAATTTAATGTAACTGAAAACATTTTCAAAGCACAAAATATTTCAGATGTCTTTTTTTTTTACTCGTAGTTCATGTAGCTATATATACCTTTTTTTTAAATAGGTTTCGAAGTGCTTATAAAAAATTTTTTTTAATTTCCCATGTGTCCACCGGGAGAGCTAAAATCGCTTCGGAAGTGTGAGAGAGAAAAGATATTTTAACCACCATGTATGTTTCTTATGTAAAGTATTGAACTTAACATTCTTTTATTTATTGTTCTGTGGTTTTGACACAATTTCGAATAGCCATACCGGAGATGAAAAGGGAGATCGAGCCTTACGTGTTACACGAGGCGATCGCTACAAACCTGGTTGATTTCAGATGTACTAAAGGAAATGCCCGTAAAAAATGAATGAAACGATGGGCATAATGGGCACCACATCTTTATATTAAGAATAGGAGAAGAAGGCAGTTTGAATATACATCTTTTTAGTACGTCTCTAACCTTTTCATTCATTATCAAATGTGCCCACGAATGTACATAAATGATTTTTTACAATGTACATTGTATAGATTATTTTCATTTTATTGAATATAAATAATTAAATCAAAAACATCAAGTTTAAGTTTTATTAAGTGCCTAAATAATTATTATAAAATTATAAATATTATGACTGAAATTAATTTCAGAAATGTGTGACATTTATATATTAAGTATTGTGGTTTGATTATGTTAAAAAACTTTTATGAACAATATTTTTTGTTTAATATATTGTATATATTTCTCTGTAAACGATGATTATATTTAAAAAATAAAATAATTTAAATCGTATACATTATATTTCTTATATTTGGCATTCGCTTAAAAAAACATGCACATAAATTGTAAATACATAGCTACATTGATAAGATATTTTATAAATTATATAAAGTATTACATAAAAAATGAAACATGTATTTACAGCTATAATTTGCATCATTCTAAAATTTGACAAACAAGATCTTATTATTATATTAGTATAAAACATATCAATAATGTCTATATTATCATTTTCAAATTATACATGAGATGCTAAAAAAAATTACACTTGGGAAAAATAAAAACTAATATTACAATTATACAGTATTAAATCAATAAAATTATTTACTAACCAATAATTATTTACTAATACTAATAAAAGAGAGGAAAAACTCTATGCGTGAATATGAAAGAGACAGAGAGAGAGAGAGAGAGAAATCATACGAAAATGAATGAGAGAGACAGACACAAAATAGCTTGACAGCATGAGAGTGAGAAAGAAGACGAAGGCTTATAAGAGTAAGAAAGATAGACATGTCATTAAAATATGGTTCAAATATTAATTGTAAATAAAGTACTACAAAAAATTGTTATTAAATGAATATATAAAAATCTATTATTAAATTACGATTATTTTTTTTTATTTATATAAATTTACAATTATTCTCAATATTATACAAATGAATTATAATGTTAGAATTTGGTCGTAGTGAACGTAGCATTGCTATAAGCATTCATTGTATTCGTAAATACATGCACATAAGGTTGCGTATGTGTTTGAGTTGAAAAAGCTGCTTCTGCTCGACCGATCGACTTTCATTTTTGTTCTACAAATTCGTATTTAATTTTCATCTCTGATCATACGAAGAACCCCGCTATGCCTTTTCTTATCCCCACCATGCTTCCAATGGGCATATCCATGGGCATCCGTAAGAGGCAGCACCGAATTTTTTGGATGTTTCCCTATGCTACCGCGCAATCTCCCAATTCATCTCTGGCCATACGCAACTGCCTCTAGTAATTGAACAAAACGTTCCTCACTTAACAGATTATGGTAACCAAAATATCTTAGATGCGGCTGAGTATACTCATGAGAGAAAATTGTATGGAATTAATGAATAACCGTAATTGCACTTTACCCACCCAATTTCTGTTCCCTTTTTATCAAATACATAATACATTTACTTATATATTTATATGTTAATGTTTTATTTTTAGGTTTATGTAAAAGAAATTAATAAACTAATATATTTATAAATTAATAAATGTATATGTTTTAAAAATTAAATTAATAAGTGTACATGTTTCTATTAATTACATAAATAATAAATTAAAAGAACCATATGAAATAAAAGTAATTTACTCAACATTTCCTTTTTTCATTAATATAAATTTACTTGATTTAAATTTAATAGTTGATTAATACATGCATCGTTTATTCTATATAAGCAATACATGTATTTAGATAAAATAAAAGACTACAGAATAGTTAGTAATTTTTAAGTAGAAATTTTACAGAAAAAAATGACTTTTTGAATACTATTTTAATTTTTTTTATAGTAATACAATGTTTTTTATGTATACATATATAAACTATTTGAAAAATAATAAAATTTGAAATAATATAATAATATTTTACAAAATACGCAATGAATACATTATAATATATATCTACAATAAACACTTATTTAAAAATAATTCAATGTATAGAAATACAAAAATACAAATATAATATATATAAACATAGCCATATAAATACTGCAATATATATACAAATTTATAAATACAAAAATAATACTGTATACAAATATTCAAATGCAAATAGTACAATAATATATTACTATTATACAAATAATATACTAAATATTTTTTTAAAATTATCTATAATGTGCAAACGCTTTAATTATTTTGTATCATGTTTAAGTACTAGAGTACATAACAAATTATATTAAGTATGTATATTATTAAATTATAAATCTATAAATGAATTTAATCGTTTAAAGTTATAAGGGGTTTCACAAACATTAGTATAAATTTGAAAGGGTAACTCCGCCCATCATCCCTAAATTCACAAATTTTAGAATTTTACATGCACGTACACTGAACGTAATATATAAATAGAAATACTATATAATATAGACAAATACATATATATGTATACAAAACTTAAAATATACATAAATAATTTGTTATCATTGACCTTTTAAATGCTTTTTAACTATTTCTTAATGTTTACGTAATGAGTTTTCTTCTTACGGTGTTTCATATTTATAAATAAAGGAACTCTACACGATGTTTTATATTTATAAATAAAGTTTGTCCTTTTAAACTTATAATATTCTTAAGTGTGGGTCATTTCGCGGTTAAAACTGAAAATATAGTATTAGTTACTCTTGAATATTCAATAAACACACGCTTTTATTTTAGGACAAAATAGAACTGCGATTTTTACTTTTTTCAATAAACATTTTATTTTATATATTTTATGTGATTGAAAATACATTTAATTAATTTTTTATAAAATAATTTTTATTATAATTGAATTTTTTTGTATAATATTTCTATTGTTAATATTTTAATTTTTTTATAAGTTTTTAGATTCGTAAATCAAGATTAATAAAGCTGTGATTCTGTGAATTGTTTAGATAATTCATGTATCATTTATTCGTGTAACCTATGAACTCGTGTAAGCCTAAAATAATAATACATAAATTAATAAACGAAGAGAGTGATGATGAAATTAGATAAAGTAAGTAATGGAAAAAAGTGGGCTTACGTATTGTTGATCATCTTGTGTTGGAAATAGTTAAACTGTGTTGGCAAATCGTCAACACGAGGCTGCCTGGCACCATGTTATTTTAAGCATGACCGGCGGCACTGGCTGAGCATCGAGGCGATTAAATTAGAGAGAGAGGGCAATATCCGTCATAGTATACACTTATAGATATCTTAACGATGCATACGCAGCGCAATTGAAGTGGTGCTGAAAATAATATTGGAGTGCCGCCGCGAGATGGCCGGTAAGTGTAGATTCTGTACATATCGATTTGTATAATGATTTTCCGTTATCGTGCTCGATCAAACACTCTGATTTATGGGTTTCAACGTAGCCAATCAGGGTTCACGATCTGACGATAAAAGCACGAAGTGAAAAAGGAGCTTATTTTTAATAATTAACCAATAATTAATTTGCCTTTGTACAAAATCAAGGCAAGTACACTTATTATTGATTTATAAATAAAGTAGTGACTGCAATGTGCTCGGAATTTCCTTCTTCATGAAGGAACTTCCCTCAGTTAGAAATTATCCTTCATACCCGAATTAATAGAATTTGTCCTTGAATTTTGAGGGGTGCTCTGAATTCTTTAATACATCTTGTATAGCAGATGGAGGAAATAAATAATTATATATATCTGAGTTAAAATAAATATATATAAATATATATATATATATATATATTGAAGAAGAATACAAATAGTTGACAAGGGAATTCCACTAATATTCATTGACATATTAAAAGATAAATAAAAGGAAAGAAAAGACCAATCAGGAGGCAAACCAAATATATTGATATTGTAACGAGACGGCTCCTCGGGTGAAGGGCAGAGTCAAGTGCTCGTTGAAAAAACTCATAGAAAATTAACGCCGGCATAGGCAGCAGCTGATCTGCCAGGAATCGGGAACGTTGCTCATAGGTGTAGTCAATAAAACAAATAATTAATATAAATATCAACGGGAGGTGTCTCTTTAATGGTCAGCTCTCTTTAACCAAATAAATGACATAACACATACGTTAGTTCAGTCAAAAAAATGATTTCAATTTTAAATTAATTTAAATCTAAATTTATTTGGAGCTAACCACCACGCAGGACGACAAAACCGGAACAAGACTTGAAATAATTATTGTTTACAAAATTATAGCTTCTAATCTGAGATGTATACTCAGCACGCCGATCGCCATGCGGATAACGAATAATAACAATAATTCGCGGACCAAATACACGAGTTCCAGGCTATCTAAATTTATAGTGTAAGAAACGCTGAACTTCTACTCAGCTAATCAATCAGAGGCAAGGAAATCTAATAGCATAATATAATGATATATTATCAATTAGCAAGAAGCTACTTTTATTCAAATCAGAATACACAGGATTCCTCAAGGACCGATGGTAGTCTTAAAAACTGTCTCTGTCGCATCAAGAGGCGTCATCTCGACCCACGACGTGTAGCCGGTAGTCATCCATGTTTCAGCTGACATGCTTTCTCCACCCGGGTAAGCTGAAAGATTTAAAACCTAAGTACCGTCGACAGCCCCTCGACGTCGACCGATTTTCGTCTCTTACAATTAGTAATTATTTTAACATAATTACTTTACAATTATTTAAACACACGAGACAAAATTTCAGATAGCTGAATAATGTATGGATAAAAAAAAATGTTTTTTTTCTCGATAATGGATTCGGAACAACGAATGGATAGGGGTGAAAACATAAATATATATATAACTTCATATATATATATATATATATATATATATGAAGTTATATATATATACACCACCTAACTTCATATATATATATATATATATGAAGTTAGGTGGTGGGTAGTGAAGCTCATTCTCACTACTTTAATATGTTACCAAGGTAATTTGAATGGCTAAAAATCTACGTGCAGTGTCTGAATTTGTTGCCAATGGAACAGATGATTCGGAGTTCAAATGCACTCCTAACCTTTTTATGGATGGAAGTATGGTAGAAGTTTAAACTTACTACCTAGACTCGTTATGAATGCAAGAATTATATTGGTATAAGAAGAGATAGACTGGAAGTAATAATCTGTCTTCTTACTCATCATACTTTTACATTCTTTTGCGATTCAAAATATATCGACGGTTGTGGAATCAAACATAATTTGCTATTTTCTACTAGCAGTTGATATGCTGCTGTTGACGGCAATATTGACAATACTACTCAGACTCATCGATTCTTTTATCACCCTTAAATTAATTCCCTTTAATTTAATACTTATATTTTGCATTGATCAAGCGTGTATTTGTAGGTATTTATTGGATTTATTACAATATCTTTATATGTATAAGGATTATAAAAATGTGTTGAATGTTCTTTGCAATGGAGATCGTTACAATATAAGTATATGACTGTTTATGTGAGAGTATTCAAAAGAAACTCAGGGAACGAACAAGTAATCG
Organism: Eupristina koningsbergeri; assembly: GCA_018907245.1. Lineage (NCBI taxonomy): Eukaryota > Metazoa > Arthropoda > Insecta > Hymenoptera > Agaonidae > Eupristina > Eupristina koningsbergeri. The sequence goes on from JACCHV010002976.1 coordinate 1,720,567, forward strand.
AATTCGTAATACTGGATTTTCGCAAAGCCATAAGGAGCTTAATTGCAGAGAAATAAAGAAATCGTAGTACTTTGTGAAAGGATCTTGATGATGAGTAGATAAAAAAGATTAAAAACGCTGCTAGCGAATGAAATGACTAACGTTAAGTGCTTGTAATTTGTGTAATTGAAGAAATAAAAAATAAATTGAAAGTATATTAATACGAATGAGTACTATGCAAAAATATGAAAGCTATGCAAGAGTATAAAGATTTTAGAGAGGGAGAACAGATTTTCGGGAGTCACCAACTTGTGTTTGAAAAATATACGTTTGAATTACGAGTAGTATATAATATTTTGAATAGCATAGCTGGTCTTTGTTTTACACAGTATGTGTATGTATGAAGTTAATATAATAAGTGATTTTTATAATACTATTGTAATGCTAAATTTTGCATATCTTAATATTTTAAGTAGTTGTTTTATAGGAAAAGTACACAAAGTCTAAAAAACAAATTTATATTGATTTATATCTATTTTTACACTACTTTAGATACTTTTTTGAATACATTATATCTCGCAAACAATTTTAATTTTTAACACTTATATCACATTAATTCTGACTGAAAAAAATTATTATTATATTTATTAGGTCAACAATAATAAATCTTCACATAAGATCATCACTTAAATGTACAATATCAATGTACTTTTACTACTTTAAAACTCAACATTAATATAATTAATATACACTGTTTTAGCTACTTAACTGTATTAAAATTAACAACATATCTACCGTTTTCTATTCAATTTATGATTCTTAATGTTTTTGTTCGATTATGAGCTAACTGGATAAAAGAATATTTTGAACATCAGTCAGTAATTATAACTTTACAATTATAATTAAAACAAATATGAGTTGAACAAATTACTAATTATAACTTTTAATAATTATTTTTTTTAACTATTAACAAAAACATATTTTTAATTGTTAAATTAAATAAATAAATTAACAAACAAAATCATAGAACATATAATAATCAAACAAATAAAATTAAATGAAGATTTAAATTGTTTACCTTTTATAAATGTATGGAAATTAGTTCATCAGAGTTTTCTGTTAATGAGATTTTGACATACTAATGAGTTCCAAAGAACAGCATTACATCTGCAGATCTTATTTATTTTGCTGTTTAATATAAGTGATATTCGACTTGTCACTAAATCATAAGCCAGTCTATCACCCTTATCTCTTATCTCTTCAGTCTACTGACTTTTTACTGTCATTTAAAAAATAGCTGAGTGGCAATTAATGTTTAGGATTGTCTGACTTCATTAACACTGTTTCGTCTTGTCTTATTTTCATTCTGTAGCCAGGATGAGATGTCTTTCTTAAATTTCTGTTTCTATATATATATATATATATACCGCGAACGAGAACGCGATACCAGTTTTCAGTAGGAATGTTTTTCAACAAGAGAAAGGGAAAGGCATTTCAAGCGCCTGTGACAACGAACCTTGGAACGAGGAAGGTTATCTGTAAACCACGGTGGGAAACGGCGTATATTTATTTATGTATATATGTATATATAAATTTTACGAATTCAAGATTTCTCTAGAGCTTACAACACTTTGGACGAGCGAGAAAAATTTAACTGTAAAAGTTTTTCAGGATTGAGCAGTGGAAAAATTCGAGAAAATAATGCTGACACGTAAACGGGAGCAACGGGAGCAAGGGTGGGAGAATGAGGTGATCGGAAGAAAGACCAGAACCGTTATACTGCTGAGGCTACAGCACTCGGTATATTATATACCCTCGTTGTGTCCGTGGCCACGGCGCGTGATAGGGGAACCAAGAGAAATAGGGATGGGGATTGGTTACGCATTGTGAGTCCACGCGGAGTGACTGTGTGAGTACGCAAGCTACTACGTTGGATGACTAGTATGGGCGCTCCTATTGGTCGATATTGGAGTCCGTCGTGTATCTGCCGGTTCACGAGCCAACACGGCAGATTGCACACGACAGAAGTTCTAGCACAAATGGCCGCACCAAAACTTTTAGCGATGAGCCTGTCTCGTTGCAATATTATCAAAGATCAAGGTAAATCAAATTTTTATTAATAATAAATCGTCGAGGTTAAGGTAAGATTTTTTATTATTAATAAGTATAATTATATCTAAATAATTATTATTATTTCTATCATAATTCTTGAAATCGGTAGTGTTAACTTTGGGAGTGAAATTCGTCAGCCCGACGCGTATAAATTATTTAGCGGAATTCGGTCCCGGATTAAAATAAATATCAAATTATTTAAATGTGAATGTATTAATATTAAGGAGTGTGTAGTTTCATATTATTAAGAAAATATAAATTGTTACACGGTTGGGAAAATTTGATAATCAAATTCATCGTATCTCAAAACATGTACCATTTACGAAAGATTCCAGTACCTTAACTGTACTAACGGAAAACATAATTTTCATATCTCTAAATTTACACTAGATTTGGAGAGACAACAAATATGGGTGGAAAATACAGGTATGTGCTTCCTTTGTTTTAATATATTATGATTTATAAAAAAAATCGTTATAGTAAACTAAATTAAAAAAAATATGAAAAAATCCTGGAATTCTATATGATTATACAATTTCGTAAATTAAATGAAAATAATTCATAACATCATATTTAATTTAAATTATAATCTATACAAAATTCTATAATCCTCTGCTTCACAAAACACATTTGAAATACCCATGTAAATACATTTAACGATATAACATTTTAATGTCAATGATACAATAATGCTTTATAATCAAAAAACAAACATAACGAAAAGGCCAAAATTAAGTAATTTTGATTTATCATTTATGTACCAAAGCCCTATGTTTTGATGCAATAAGAAGTAAATATATTTTTTTCTATCATATTCTTTTTTTCAATCTTACCAACAAATTTTTGGTACCCCAATGGGCTCTCCGATCTCGCCTATTTTCGCAGACATGGTAATGGAAGATCTTGAGAAAGATAGTCTTAACATTTTAAAAAACCAATATAATTATTCTCCTGTTTTCACTACAGATATGTAGATGTTACTGTTTTTTGCATAGAAAACTGTAAAATCGACCTGATTTTAAAGATATTTAATGATTACGATCCTCATCTACAGTTCGCACATGAAGTAGAAAGATCAAACCTTCTAAACTTTCTTGATATTACCATACAAAAAACCAATAACAAAATTCTAACAAATTGGTATCAAAAACCGATGTGCTCTAATAGAATAATTAATTTCCTTTCACATCACTCTATTAGCAAAAAGAGAAATATTGTATATAACCTTGTAGACAGGGCAGTGTTATTATCTGACATAAGTTACCACAGGGACAATTTAAAGAAAGTGCGTAACATCCTTTATAACAACGACTACCCTGTTTACTTTTATGACAAACATATTAAAAATAGACTGAGAAAAATTAAGTATAATAATTCTCTAAATAACAATTCCAAAAAAACTTTTGACAATATAATTTCAATTCCATACATAAATACATTTTATGAAAAAATATGCAATGCATTAAAAACTTATAACATTAATACGGTGCTCATTATTAATAACAAATTAAATAACATTATAAAATTAGGTAAAGGTAAACATACAAAATGGGAAACAGCCGGCGTCGTTTATAAAATAAAATGCAAAGACTGTAAAATTTCTTACATAGGCGAAACTAAACGTAATTTAATAAAACGGATTTGCGAGCACAAAAAAGTTCAAAACACCAACTCAATGATACAATTGCACTCGCAAAATAACGAACATACCATAGATTGGGACAATGTTATAATTTTAGACAGAGAAAATAATTACAGAAAAAGAAAAATTTCGGAAATGCTGCATATACAGTTAAATATCAATACTGTAAACAAACATGAAGATACGAAAATGCTAAACGGTCTCTATAAACATCTGACGTCATTGATGACGCGACACTTAGCTGGAACATAATCTTCGAGAAATTGTAAACTTAGTATATTCGAATTTGACATATCGACGAGACAAGTCGTGCTATAATTCTACATTCGAATATACTAAGGTATGAACAATTTTTATAATTTATAATTTGTAATTTATTATTTTTAATATATCATATTTATAATTATGTTAATTTACTAATAAACAGAGGTCTGAAGAAGACAATGAAAGTTGATCGAAACGTTGCCTTAAAAGACCATAAAAAAGTTTTTTCAACCTTACCTACACCCGTAAGGAACTTTAAATTTTCAAGATATCTATATGGAGGGTGTTACACTAAATTCTATATCTCAATTACTGTTTTTAATTTATATTTGCAATATTTAATCTATATATAAAATTACATTTCTGAGGCTATATTATAATTTACTGGAATTAATCCTTAATTGATATCAGAATTTATATGTTTTTAATGAGTTTATTAAATTTTATATTTTAAATATGAGTATAGTATTGATATTTATCAATTTTTTAATTATTTATAACAACAAAATGTTGTTTTCAATCTTTTTAAAAATAATAATAGCTTATTCCTACAATATATAATTTTTTCTTATATATAATTATAACATATAATTATAATTTTTTTTGGATTACATTATATTAATAGTATAAATAAATGCAAAATTTTATACAAAATTTTATTACAAATATTTTATACCTATACGCAATAAATAGTAGAACTTATCAATAATAACGTCGCATACTCTTAATTTAAAACATAATAAAATAATATATGAATTTAGTTAATTAACTTATTAATTCGACATTAAAATCATAATTTAAACAAAAAACGTTTAGAAAATGTACTTTTTCTATTTCCTTTTTAAGGCTAAATTAAAAAGAAATTTATTGCGTACTTATACTATAAATGATAATTAATTTCGATTTTATTAATTATAAAAATATTTTTAATTAATAAATGAAAACTACAATAGATACATTATATTAAATTATTTATTAATGTTATTAGGTTTATTTTCAAAGTTTATTTAAATCTACGTTACATTTACAATTTTAATAAAAAATATTTTACATAAAATCTCTCTGATGCTTGAACATAAGCAAATAGAGTAAAAAACATATACTTACTTTTAAATTCATAAAGGAAAAAAATATCTAAAAAAATGTTGCTAACCGTTGTTATTGTTAAGCTGTGTTACTGTTATCAATTAAAATATATTGAACTACTTTTAAGTACTATTGTAAAAAAAATCTCTATGAATTTAGCCTATATTGTAAGAAATACGTACAATAATATGCATACAGTTGTGTATAAAGTATTGAACTTTTGCCATTATTAAATATAAAATAAAAAATTTATTACAAGAAAGTTTATTCTTTTTTATAAAATGATTGAAAGTATAAATTATTAAAAGCATAAATTATTGAAAGCTTAAAAAGAATGGAAATATTTATGTGTTATTTTGTGTAAAAAATGAAATTAAAATTTAATAGAAATTTCAGAATTAAAAAAAAAAGAAGAATTTTAGGTTAAAACTGTTAATGTTTATATATGTTCTTCTTTTATATGAAATAGTAATACAATAGGATGAAATTTTTATTAAGTATAACCCAATTTAACTATATCTTTAAGGGCAGACTGGAATATTATGCAATATTTACGTTAAATTTATTTTAGCATTAATGTATTATAATTTCATTTCATTTACTATTGTTCGGCGTTTTCTGTAGCCGTCTGCTTTCCGACGGCTAGAGAAAGTGCCTCGAAATAAGGCAATTGCGGGGAGCTGGCCTGTAATTTTATGATGGACTGCAACGCCGCGCGGGGTCGCAAATTTGTCCGATGATGCTCTCTGCATATCATTCTTGTACCTTGATCCCTTAGTGTTAGATATATGTGTGTTGCAAAATTCTCTCTACGCATCTGCTGAGTATTCAGCAAGAGATCGAAATTGAACAGCAATTTATAATACGCTAATTTATTATATATTATTATTATAAATTATTATAATTTATAATAATTTATAATACGCTATTGCATCTTCTCGCGAGATTGCCGGGATTGTCGGCGATTCTCTACGCGTGTGCTGTGTGTGTGTAAGAGAGTAGCGAGACGTGCGCGGATACTTGGTTGTGCGCACCATATCCGATGGCGAAGGCGCCTTGTGATTTAGTAGGGTCGCACCCCGAGAGTATCAGGCCCAGGCGCCAAGGTACATAGCTGCCGTACGTCGTAGCACTAGGTGGAGGACACGGCCCAGAGCGGCGACGAGAAGCGTCCACACGCCCCAAGGACATTGCGGAGATTTGCAGAGGATGCCAGCCACTGTCCGGCTCATGCAAGCGTCTCTGCGTTTGCGGTAAACTGATTGTATTTTCGTGGCTTTTCCCCTTCAGCGCGAGGGGGTTTTTATGCCTCTGTAAATGAAAAGAGCCAATAAATTATTATTATGGCTCAAAAATTGAAGAGATTGATTGAAGTGTCGCTTATCTCCTCACCCCTTTTCCCGTCAAATCTAATATTGCATTTCACATCTAGAATTTTCAGATAACCCGACGGATAATTATTATTTAACTAGAATTTATTATTATTAATATTTTTTTAATATTATAAATAAAAACTATATTTATATTAAAACAATTTGCCTCAGAATATAAATTACAATGTGTACCTTATTTTTATAAAATGTATAATATATGCTTCGTTTATTTCCAGTATTATATTTTTATTTTATTTATAAATATATAGTTTTATTTTTATTTTTTGTTAAAAATGTTGATCTTTTATGAAATTAAACTTTATTCTTAACATCGTTACTATTTAAGTTATTGTTAATATTAAAATTAAGTATACAATACTTTTTAACTCCATTTTTATACAAATTCAAACATTTTATGCTATATGAATTATGCTCAACTACAACATGAATTTTAAATTACGTTTACTTAAAGCCAAATTTTAAATGCAATTGAATATTAAAAAATTAATTTTAATATAATAGGTATTTACCGAATATTTTAACAAAAATATGAAAAATCATATGCTTCTATTTAATAACAATATCATTTTTAATAACAAAATCTTTTAATAACAATACTTGTTTATCTGATATAAAATTAAATATTAGTTTTAAAAGTTTGTATATTTATTAAATTTCAGTAAAGAAACTTAATAAATATAATTTCTTTTGTGTAAGCGTCGGTTTTTCGACAATCGAGCCAACTAATCGGGTCGTGTGACGAGGAAGCCGGGCTAGTCGCGTTGAGGAAAAAGTTAGAACGTTTTAGAGAGGTAGGACTAACGCTGAGGTTGGAGAAATGCCTCTTTTTGTCGGAGAAAATCGATTATCTTGGGTATGAGATCGACGCCGGGGGCATTCGTCTGGGGCCAACAAAAATCCAGGCCGTGGAAAAATTCCTTCAACCGAACAACGTTCATGAAGTAAGACAGTTTGTGGGACTGGCCAGTTATTTCCGCAAGTTCGTGAGAAAGTTTGCCGTGATAGCCCGTCCCCTTATTTCATTGACATAGAAGGATGCTAATTGGGACTGAACCAAGTAACGGCGTATGACTGCACCTTCGAGTATCGAGCAGGAGGAAGCATGGTGCATGCGGATGCATTAAGTCGAAATGCACTAATCGATGAAGCTAACTCGGCGGAGATCCAGGAAATCGGATTGATGTGAGTCGAGATCGAAAATGTATTTCTTCTCGCGCAGAAACAAGACGCGAAGTTGAAAATTATCAGGGAGATACTTGATTGGGAGCCGTCTGACGCTGATGAGACTAGGATCCATGGCGAATTCATACTAAAAAACAAACGTGTGTATCGACGTACGGAGCATGGAGAGTACTGGGCGGTTCCCCGAGCGCTCCGGAGGAAAATCACGCAATTGTGTTATGAGGGAGTAGGGCATGTGGGGCGCGAAAGAACTTTATCGAGAATGAAAAGGGAATACTGGTTTCCACACATGAATATTATAATGAAAGTATTTATTCCATCATTAATATGATATAAATAAATATGTAATTGTTATGAATAAATACAAATAAGATAAATAAAAATGGTGAGGTCTAAAATAAAACACAAACGGAAATTTTCTTGAACTTTACAATTATGATAATTTATTTAAAATAAAAATAACTGGATATAAAAACGCCCGCCGTATTAGGAAAGATTCCTCGTGAATTTTTGCAGCCTCCACGTTTGCCGCGTCGCTTTGATAAACACAAAACTCCTTCTTTCAGATGACGGAGCCGGAGAGGGGCGAATCACCACCGCTTGGGTGGACGTTGTTGATCAGCAGTATCCTCCGCGATAACTCCGATAGTCGTCGATGTCTCACCTCTTTGCCACAACGAGGAATCAGGTTAATTGCACACCACACACAATATTACAATTCACATGTGCGAAACCTGCAAATTGTTTTAAAGAACAGACAGCAATAGTTCTATGACGAAGATATATGAGCGTCGCACGAATCGCAATCGCCGATGCGAGAAGATGTACAAAATGCGCGTCGTTTTAGGTTGTCGTCAAAATCAAAGTAGATAGCAGAGTTGCGATCAAAATCAAGGCCGAAACTGAAGTGAAGCTTCCCTCCGCACATTGCGAAGAAACCCTCGCCTCAGCCCGAGTATCCCTGATATAAAATTTCATTTGGCGATCCGCAGCCGAGCAAATATATGATAATTAACGCAATGAAAATTGTAAAATGCATTCCACAATAATGCAAGATGTCTGGCCGCCAGATGTGAGTTAAGTTCGAGGAGGAACGACCTGCAAGGAAAAGCATCGACGAGAATGACGTACTTTAACTTTTTTTTGACGTAAATTAAAAAAAAAAAAAAAGCATTAAAAACATCGTTTTCGAATACCTTTTTAAAATACTACAGCCCTCTCATTTTCATTTTTTATCTAGAGGTACAAGGCGCTCTTTGGTTTTTTCTTTAAAAGACGTTTATGCTGAGAACCGAAATATTAATATTTAACTGGTTGCTTTTATAGAAATTATCGTACGTTAATTTATTCATTGAATGAACTTTTATTAAATTAATTATTGGTTACGGTGTAGCGCTAACGCGTACATGCATATCGCGCCGTGCACGCTTGTCATATATATAAATTTTGTATAGAAACTGCATAGATATACTACATGTATACCACACACACACCATTTACATATTACTACATCACATAATAAATAATAAATACACACATAATGTATACGTTTCATATACACAGTATATAAAATATAAAAATATGCAGTGTTCGAGAACTTTCGAGTACATTTAGGACCTTTTAATATCAGAAAAGCGTTCGGCGGCATATGCGCAGTACCGACCTCTACTTATACACGATTCTTATGGACTCATAAACATATAAAAGGCGAGCATTCAGTCCATTACATCTTTTTGACCGTTGTGATCATTCTTCGGCGAAGGCATTACGTACTGAATGTAAGTGTAAACCTAATCTTTCTTACCTTTCTTTCTCTCTCTCTCCCTTTCCCTCTCACGACAATGAAACCATGTACTGGACGTAACTCTAAACCAACCCCATCTCCCCATTCAGCTATTTTTTGTTTATAACAAGACACTACTATCCATATTATTTGTAATATTAATATCTGTACCTAATTTAACAAAAAACCATTTATTAAAAAATTTTTCTACATTTACAGACAGATGAATCAAGGCGTTGCCACCAATTTTTCGACATTTGATTAAAATTTCACGATCGACCACGCTATCGTTTTTTCGTAATTTAATATTTACATATGTAAACATAGTATCAAGAGAACGAAGCAAATGTGTTGACCCCTCTGCTTACCCCACTTACGTACCGCACTTGATTTTCTATTATTTTTTTTATTACTACTAATATCCTATAATGCTTATTATATTTTCCAGATCGGACTTTGAATAAATACACCAATTGGTTATTTTTATTTTTATAAATTTGTACTTTTTTAACCACTCCTGTGTCTGCATCCCTGTTCTGCCAACTGCCAGCTTTGCGTAACATTTTTTTAAAACTAAATTCTTTTTTTTTTTAAAAAATCTAAATATTAAAACATTTTCTTTCCTTTTATTTACTTTATTCAAAAGCTGGTAAGATGGCCCATTACAACGGAAATAAATTAAATTGATTTGATATTTTAAGTTAATTAACTGTACTATTAACACTTAATTATAAAGATATTACAAGTATAACTTACTTAAAAAAAGCAAGTACAACAAACCTGATCACCTATTCGAAGTTTCTATTCAAAACAATGTTTCCTAACATATAGGCCCTTTATTCACTTAAGTGGGGAAGTATTATATTGGTCCGCATAACTACAGTAATGCTCATTATTGGAAAATTATATCGAATTATGAGCAATGTATTAATGTTGTAATTGCACTCTTTTTACATTAATAAGATGCACACATGCCGTAGTGATAAAAGTTTTATTACATTTAGAATTTCGAAGAGCGTCATTTTAAATTTCCTTTCTATATCGTATTGCTATATTTCTAATAAATATTTAATATGTTTTTCGCTCAGTGATTTCCAATTACCTAAGTACATAAAAATAATTTTCACGCTTCCGCATGTCTTGTGATCATTTGATATTTTCTGTAGTCTCCTTGTTAATTTTAAATCAGTTAGATCGTGTTATTCAAGATTTTCAAATTTTCTTATATCATAAGTGAATACATAACCTTTCACTGCGTATATTGGATTCATTTCTGTGACCTAGGCCGGGAATCATGTGTTAATTCCCTTTTTTATTATTTGGTTTATTATTTTCTCAGCCTCGTTTACGATCTACAGTTTATGCTTTTCTTTTATGGGATTTCCCGAAACTCGGCTTATTTCCTCATCAATTTCAATATTATTTATAAGATTATGTGTATTTATTACGTTATATTAGTTAAAACTTATTTGTTAATTTATTTACTATTTCTTAGTTTATATTGTAATATTATATAAGAACAACGACATGTTACAGTGGATAACCTGCTGTTTAGTGCTAACGGCATAAATAGAGCAAAAACGTTGATTAATCACATAACTCATATTTTAAAGGCAGGTAGTTTTTGATGTCACAAGCAGACTTTAAATCTAACAAAAATTTTCTCGAAAAATATAAAAGGAGTTATAAAAGAAATGAAATTAAATGCTGAATTGCACAAAGTGTTAGGGATAAATCAGGGGAGCGCATAGCATTATTTCAAATATAAAGTAAGTCTCGAATATAACGATAAAATAACGAAACATCGAATTTTATCAAAGATTATTGGGTTATTATTTGATCCGCTGGGATTAATCACCTCAATTGTAAACTCTGTAAAAATAGCTATGAAATAAATATATAAATTAAATAGTAATTGGGATGAGTCTTTTCTGTAAGAGTTTCAAGTAACAAGTTTTTCAAAGGAAACTATTAGCTACAGAAAAAATTAAATTTAAAAGATTTGCGTTGTCCTTTAATCCTAACAGCATACAGATGAATAGATATTGTAATGCTAGCGAGCAGGTTTATGGAGCATGTGTTTATTTATTTTTACAAAATCTCAATAAAGAAATAAAAATTGAATTAATGTACGTAAAATCAAAGATCGTGTTTGTAAAAATAACAAGCCTCCTAAAAATTGAATTATTTATTGCATTACTATTTGCAAAATTAATCAAATATATGAGAAATACTTTAAATTTTAAATATGATAAAATAATACATTGATCAGATTTAGCAATAGTTTTGCACTAAATAAAAATGTCACCGCATTTGTTAAAAACTTTTATAACAAATCGTATTTCCAAATATGAGATATGCATGTGTGTGTAAAAGATAAAATTAATTAAAGAATTATTAATAGAATTAGGAATTCTAATTGATGATCCAATACGAAAGTATGAGAATAATGCTGGTGTAATAAATATAAATAAATATGGAAACTTACTTCAAAATTCAAAGTTTAAAGAAACAAACTGTTATTTTGTTAATGAGAATTACATGAGTGGCATGATTGATGTAATTAAACTAAAGTGTAAAGAAAATTCAGCTAATATTTTCATGAAGTCTTTATTATTATTATTATTATTATTATCGACTGTATTAAATTTTTAAAATTTAGAGAAATTTAAAATTTGTGTTAAAATTTATTCAATAACGATTAGTGAAATATGTAATTGTAAAATGTAAGAATGTAAAATTTATAAAAAAAAATAAAATTAAGGATGAGTGTTGAGAAATGAGTAAATGTATCTATTTGTTACATACGTATGTGTAACTCCGCGATTGGTGGGTTCCAGAAGTAGAATAGCACGTAAGCTTATATTGAAGTGAAATTTTTGTCTTTATTTCTTTACATTGCTTAAAGCATAGTTTACGCAGGGGTTTACGAAATATGATAAACGTAATAAAAAAAACACAAGAATTTTAATGGAAGTGATCTTTGTAATAAAAATATTTTTAAACCAAATCTTATCATATCTACATTTAGTTTTTATTTGAAGTGAATTTATTAATAACATTTCAAAATTTTATTTGTGAGCTTTTTAATTTTAGATTCAGTATTGATTTTTATTCTAAACATAGAAACCAAGGGGACTCAACATTATATGAGAGAATTGGCAACAAATGCAGCACAGAAGGTTTGTGTCATAAAAAAGTGCTCGCGCAATAATAATTTGAAAATGTTTAAATTTTATAATAATTGGACATAGTTATATATCATATTATTCTATGTAACTTAAAAATTAATTTTTCTTTGATATTAGTAACGATTTAGATCAATTTAATAGAATAAGATCATCCAATATGTTTTTTGTTGTGAGCCGATACTGGTAATTTAGTACATGTAATTTCCATATTAAACATTAGCAACAAACGTGACAGGAAAAATATGTTTTTCCTCTTTCGCACTTGTAGGTACAAGAGCGACCTCTGAAGAGTCTGTGGCCCAAGTTAATATTGACTTATCCTTCTTAGCCTTTTTTCAAATAGATTTTAAAGCACTTATAAAAAATGTTCACTCGGGCCACGGACTCTTTAGAGGTCGCTATTGTACCTATAAATACGAGAAAGAAAGAAGATATTTTCCCCGCCACGTTTGTTGCCAAGGCTTAACACAAAAATAGGCCTTCTTCTAGTATTTTTTCTGTGGTAGAAACTAATGATGTATTGACCGTAGGTAAAGTTAATGTCTGTATTATCAATAAATATATTATCGGCTGTGTTTTTATACTGTAGATAAATATATATTATATGTTAGTATAACGTATATAATTTTTAAAATATAAATATTATATCATTATATAATATATATCTTTATAAATAATTTTTGCAGTTGAAAATTATATAATATATCAATAAAATTACAATTATATGTTTAAAATATTAATGCTAAAATAATATTAATTATTATTATTTAATTATTTCACTCAAGTATAATTTTATTGATATTTTATTTATTTTTTATTTTATTGCAATGAATTTGTCTTATATAAATTAATTTTATTCTTATTTTTATTAGTTGCACATATTTGTATTATATAAATAAATAATAAGTTATACTACATCAGATGTAACATTATAAATAATTTATTTTAAATTAATTTCAAATCTCAATACTTTAAATTATAAACAAATAAATAAAAGATTTAAAAATCCTAAATAAAAGATTTTGTAATTAAAAAAGAAATTATAAAAAAAAATTTTAATAGTAAATTGTAAAAGAATATATTTAAAATTATGTATTTTTTGATGTCACAAAGAAAAACCGAACGAGAAAAAAAGGGAGAAAGAAAGAGAGAAAGAGAGAGAGAGAGAGAGAGAGAATTAAAAAAAAATATTTTATAGTAGTAGATTTAAATCACTTTAAAATTATTCTTTTGATATACTTATAAGATTACATACGTACCTTCTAATATTAGAATATTTATTTCACTTAAAATAAATTCATTATTCTGATTATGCTGTTATTCTATCAAAATTAATACTATTTAATGCTATAAATCTATAATTTAATTCTAGATTTTAATTTATAATAAAATATATTTCTAAAATGAATCGTTATATAAGAAATATTGTTTACATACAAAAATATTTATTACTGTATACATAACATAATATAATTATTATTATATAATATAATATAATATAATATAACATAATATAATATAATTATTGAAAAGGAAGTTGATAGGAATATAAATTAGATTTTCAATTTTAGTATTGATTTCTTTATTTAAAACTATAATATGTAGAATATTGAGAGGGTTATAAAAATAAAAATAAATAAAACGACTCTTAAAAACCTCATATTTATTTAAAATTGATTTACAAATTTTTTTTTATAAATATCAACAGATAAACTTGACAATAATAACACAAAAAAAGAAAATATCACACAGATGAATAAAATAGATATTTGATTTTTTTAAATATCTGTTTTAAAAATTCAATAAGTTATATTTTAAATGTTATTATAAGTTTCTTTAATTTCTGAAAATTATTAATTTTCTATAATTTTTGGAAGATATTTTGTTCAAAATTTGCTTATAATTTTCAATTTTTAAGTAATTTATTAGAATTTAAAATTGTTTTGAGATTTTATATATTCATTTAATTAGAAATTTAAACTTAAAAGCTCTCTAAAAAATGGTTCTTTGGCAAAACTTATTACACATAAATTACTGTTATAATTAATAAATATTAAAGATAATATTTTAAATAATAATTAATAATACTAGAAATAATAATAATAATAATAATTGCTGTAGTACTAGTAATAATGTTATTTTAATAATTAACCATTTATTTCAAAATTATTATTTAAATAAATAATTTAAAAATTTAGTTTTATGCATTTTTAATTTATTTATTTTTATTGTAATAATGAATAATTAAATTTTATTGAGATAATAATTTGCGGTGAATCATAACATCAATTAGCAAGTGAAAGACATAATGCTCTTATAGAAAATATCGCACATCCATATACATGTTTTTTAAAAAAAAAAACATAGAAAATAGATTTTCAAAATGTTGGATATATTCTTTTATACTTAAGTAAGTAAATAATTAAATTAATTATTTAATTGAGTTCTTTAATTTAAGCGTATATATTATCAATAAATACCAGACTTCATTTTTATTTAAAAAATAAAACATAAAATTTTAAATATAAATTAAAAATTTTTTAAGTACTTTCATTTAATTATTTTAACTGTTGCAAAATTTTATTGAATTTTCTATTAATTTCATCAAGCTTCTTTATGCAAAATTACTACATTATTGCCGCATATGAATGCAAGGGCCTATAAATTTATGTATTGATTATCTTTTTTACTTCATTTTAGAAGCGTTTTATTATATCATTTCATTTCTACTTTATTGATTCTAATATTTAAATAATTATAAATTATATACAAATTATGAAAACGTTTAAATTAATGCACATTAATGCAACTAAATTTTCTATTCTTTATTCTACTTTTTACTTATCAGAATCGTTGCAGTCTAATTGTTAGCTATTTAGTATTTATTTATACATTAATTTTTTTCTAATATTACTCGCATGATGTGGTCTTTGGTTTTTCTACAAAAAATATATATGCGATATCTTTAATAGTTCTTACAGATGTGCGCAATTATTTTGGGGATCCATATGTCTCAGTCTCAAATAATTCAGTTCCGAATAATCGTGCGATTATTGGTCATATATGATATTTATTTGTATAATGTGTAATGTAAAGAGACATTAATGTGATAGAATAAGAATCCATAGACAACATTGGATCTTTTAAAGAGCGAATCCTTTTTTAATATTAATTATTTTTTAATATATATATATACACACGCGCGATAATATCATTTTGGTGCTGTAACATATTTTAAAACCTAGATATACTCTGTTTAAAATTTTATTTTCCTAATTTGAATAAACATATAAATTATGTATAAATATATTTGTATGATACGTGTGCTTTTGGAATACCGTTACCGATTCTTGAATAAACGAATTTATTAATCGTTTAATGGATACTTTTTGACTACTTAGGAAATATTCTAATCAAAATTACAATGATCTGATAATATCTAGTAAATCATTACAATTTTGATGATCTTGAAGTCAGAATCTACTCTCAACGAAAGATAACGTAAACGTATAAATTAATACTTTAAAGAAAAAAATCAGTCATCTCCTTCAGAGGAAAAATTATTTTCTTGGTGGAAATAAAAGTAAAAACCGTGCTAAATGATATTGATAAATTAAACTATCTAAGATAGGACTTATGTATTTGGTCAAGTATCCAGAAATATCTGGTATACATTTGAGAATTTTGACCGTGCGAGTCTAGAGATCCAATATCTTGATTCCCACAGGTTAGAGCTTCTCGCTATTTTTTCCACCTTTTTTATCCTTCTATTGTATCATAACTCTATTTTATTATAAATATCTCTATTATGTGTTTCATTCTAAAACTGCGTTGTTTAGGAACGAAATCTAATGAACGCAGCAACTTTCAATCGTATTAAGGATATCTAATTCGACGTGTCGATCAGTAATCAGGCCATGTACATATTAGTGGCTGTTTGCGAGTGATCAGATTTCGTGCAGGCGCTTCCTGTTGGCGAAGCTGCACTAGCTCCACTGCTCGCCCTGGTTGCTGCCAATGGTGATCGAGATGTCACATCCACTATATTCGAATTCGGTTGCTGCTGCTGCTGCTGCTGCTGCTGCTGCTGTTGTTGTTGTTGCAATTGTTGATGTTGCTGTAGTTGTTGTTGATGATCATTTTCATTTTGAGAAGACGTTAGTGTATCTCCATTACAATAGTAATATGTAGAATCTATATCAATTAAAAGAATAATGTTAAATAACATTTTAACTATTGTATTATTATTAATATTTTTATGCTTTTACATCTATTCAATGTGTGTTATTTCAATACAAAAAGACAACAAAAAAAAATAATTTATTTTTTCAGATGTGTCTATTTGACAGAACGAAAATAAGAAAATTTAGCGCGTATGCATATATATTTTGAGAAAAAAAAAATTTCTTTTTACAGGCGTCTCTAATTGACAGTTTACGAAATAATTAAATTCAACCCTTGTACTTTATATGTAATTTAAAAGAATGCAAATAAATGGTATATTATAATAAAAGTCAAACATATATGTGAGCAAATAAAAAAAACTTAATTAATTATGCATAGATTAATTTGAGTCAAGGTATATATTATAAAAAAAAATATGAAATTCAATTGATAAGATAAAAAAACTTTTAACAATCATTGAATAACATTTTTTTTCTTAAAACCTAAGCCGTAAATGTACTAATAAAAAATTTAAGACTAACAACAAGTCAGTTTTGTAATTTAGGACAAATTATAAAATAGCCAGAAAAGAAAATATTTGCTGATAATTTAGTCATTATGCATAATAAATATTAGTATTTTGAGAAAAAATTGTTATTTTTTTTATAGAAAACATAAAATAATTATTGTAATGTAATGAGAAACAACTACATTATTAGTATTGCTTTGCAATCTTTACGTATACAGAAAAAAAAAATTTTTTGTAAAAAAAAATAAACTTAAAAAGATATATTTTTATAATAGTAAATAGTTTCTGAACATTTATGATAAACTTTTACAATAGAAAAAATAGATTTGTAAGAAAATGATGAATTAAAAAGTAAAACATAACTTTTCTATTATTAAAAACAAACGATAAAGTATTATATAAAAATTGGTAAGAAATTATTACATTAACAAGTGAAAAACAATAAATAAGTACGACGGTAGTGTTTGCAATTTAAAGTAAAGTAATTAGAATGTACATGGTTTTTTCTATTGATTTCGAGGAGAAGCGGATGATTTTTTTGCAGAGGGCAAAACCTTTTTGTGAAAAGCCGATGGTAAAGATTATCGACCGTAGGACGTAGTAAAACAATAAAAGTTAACCGTCTTTAATTAAATTAAAAAAAAACTGGTCGAATTGTAAGACTCGAGCATTTTTCCTTTCAATTTCTAGTACAGATGTGTATTGAGTGTAACTATTACAAAACAGACTGACTCGATACTATTCTTTATTAGAAATTGAAGGAGAAAATCTTCTGTTCACTTTTAAACCATAAACTATATAAAAAAAATATTTTCTATATTAATTCACTACATCTTTTTCCAACCTATTCTTACCTTTCACTCTCACTTCAACCCTCATTGTTATATAAAATTTTTATCAATTATATAAACTTCCTTCGTTTTTCTTTTCCTCTCGATCTCAATATTTTTTTAATAGAGACATACAGAGCTTGTTTAATGACTAACAAGTATGTTAATTAAATTATTATGCATAGTTTTATTATACATACAAAAATGTGATTATATAATTTCTTATTTATTGTGTGTTTTTATAATATTGATAAAATTATTAAATTCAATAATCGTAAATATTAAATTATTTTATATTAAGTAATACTAATTTAAAATTTCAAAAAATATAATATTCTATAAAAATTACAAAAAATAATATAAAAAAGATATCATGAATGATATAAAAAATTTCAATAATTAATTGAAATGAAACAACTGTTTATTTTTAATAATGATATATATTTAAAATCATAAATAAAAGTAATACTGATACAAACTAATTATTAATATTAATATTATACAACAAATAAATCTTTTATATTGTCTTAAAAATATATTCAATAAGAAAATATAATAAAAATTATAAAAAAATTTATAATCAATTATTTACTCTTACAAATATGTATATTAAAGTAATATACTCTTTTGGTTTGTCGGTTTCTCATAAAAGGCAAATGTTCTTAAAAAATATAAAAGAATGTAACATACGCATAAATATTAAATAAATTTTTAGTAAATTGAGCGCGTTAAACAGATCTAAAATTTATCTGGAAAATCGTTGTACGCATTATTTATTATGTGTATAATATTTTAATTGAATTATTATAATTATTAAACTTCTCAAAAGAAAAAATATATTAATTATTAATTCTTCATTACATATTTACTTAACATTCATTAAAAAATATTATTTAAAGTGTTATTTATTTATCATTAATTTACATTTATAGATTCAAACATATAATATTAAATCTTTATATTTTTTGCAGTAATCTACAATTAGTGAGTTTCAAAATTTTTTTTCGTCTTTTATATCTAAAACTATTAAAATAAAATACATTAAATTTTATACATAAAAATGAAATATATGTAAAAAAATAAAAATTTTCAAAATAATTTTCTATTTTGTTTTTTAAGACTTAATTAAAAAATTCTTAATATTTAAAAATAACTGAACTAATGATAAAAATCAATAAAAAAAAGTAAAACAAATTTAATGACAAATCTAATGAGAGAATATCACTATTAAAATTTTATCATTTATAAATATATTGTATTTAATTGAAAAATCTTTTTATTAACGATGGTTAATAAGGTTTTTTAGTTAAGTGGTTTACCTTACTTAACAATTTTAAAAGAAATTTTTTTTACGTATTTCGATAGTTTGTTATTTTAGAAATATTTCTCCAAAATATTATAGAAGTATCTTATTTATTTAAAAATATTTAAAAACACCAGTTTAATGACTCAATCAAGGTACTCTTGCTGTATAGTATTTTTTTATTTTTTATTTTTTTTTGTGTTTTATATTTTATTTTATTATTTTTTATTTCGTGCTAGAATCATTGTAAATTAAATACAGATTGTAAAGATTAGATAGACAATTTGAAATTGATTTTCAACCTAGACTCCTCGTTGCTAGAAGCTTCGAGGGGCCCCTTTCCCCTCTCGATGATTCAGCGGTTAAGAAGCCCCTCGCGGACCACCGCATCGCGACGAATCGGTGCTCGCGATCGACCGCGCATTAGCGTACGCGCACGTCCAGCGCCGAGTAACTGAGGTGATGTCACACCTCGGAGCGGTCGACTCGGGAGCAGAACCTTTTCGGCTTTCTAACGACACACTCCTCTCCTCGAAAGTTCTCGCTGTTCACGATATCGTGTCAGCAACCTTTTTCCGATCTCCATCGTCACGCTACTGATACGATAAATCTGCGAACCGTAAACGCTACTGTGTTGGTTTAATCCTTATTGATAGAGCGCATTCGTTTACGAAAAGCCCTTTCCCTCCCATTCTGGTCGAGTTAGATTTCTGCGCCCTAAAATAAATATTGCGGTTTCGCAATATTGTAACAAATCGTCCGTTGTTATATATTTTCGATGGCAGAATGTATCTGGCTTCGGTCCTGACCGCACCATCCTTTCCGTCTTAGCCGTTGTACACGATTCCGTGGCAACACTCTGAATATATAACCGTCTCCGTTGTTCACGATTGCGTGGCAACACAACATCCGAAATTGCCACGATTCCGTGCTTTTTCAAATCCTTAAAAGGGTTTACTGCTTGCAGTTAAATCACTCCTGTAGTCAAAGATATTCTGACGCAAATCCGAGTAATTATTTTTAAATAATTACTCAGATTTCGGATAATTCGCGAGGTTTTGAGTATTTGGGTCGATGTTATTATTGTTTATGTCCATAACCCATGCCGCAGTCACCAGACAAGTAAACGAAACGTTACATACGTTAAATTATAAATATTATTATATTTTCTGTTTAGAAAGTTATTCCAATTAAATTTATTCAATGTGTCGTTGAATTTGTATTTATTTGTGAGAATTGTTCATTAAACGACACCTCCTCGGTGACATTTATTTATATAAACTTATTTATTTTATTTACGACACCTGTGAACAACGTTCCAAATCCCTAGCAGACCGGCTGCCGCTGATCCCAGCGTAAATCTTTCTATTTCTTCGATGAGAACTCGACTCTGCCCTTCACCCGAGAATGGCGAACGGAGCCGTCTCGTTACAGATTAATATAAGACATTCAAACCTATAATAAAAGATTAAAGGTAGACACATAAAAAAAAAGTTTGGCTTGCATATAACGGTCACTTCATTTCATTTAAAATAGTTTAAGAAAGTGCATCTTAATTTTTTAAATTATCAAACGAGTAAAAAAATTATATTGATAATTGAAAAGGTTTAAAAGAAAATCTGTTATTTACATCAAGTAATACGAGTAAGAATTTTGATGGAAATTTATATCACTAGAGGATTGCAAAGAGTATACAACTAAAATTATTATAAATTTGATCTTAAATAAGAAAATCAGTTAATGTTGATGAAAAAAATCACAGTTACTACTTACTACATTTTTAAAATGAATTCAGTGCAACTATGGTATGGTACTGTGTATAAATTATAAATCAAAAATCAATGAAACGAGTTCATTAGGCTTAATTTTTTAAATATAAATGGAATATCAATGAGGTATTTGAAACATTTTTTTTATGGGAGCATTTTTAATGATGGTATGAAGTCATTTCTTCACATTTTTAAAATAATGAGGAATATAAAATTTAATATTATATATTCATATTCATAGAATATTATTATGAATATATAAAAA
The DNA here is from genome assembly GCA_018907245.1 of Eupristina koningsbergeri. Taxonomy (NCBI): domain Eukaryota; kingdom Metazoa; phylum Arthropoda; class Insecta; order Hymenoptera; family Agaonidae; genus Eupristina; species Eupristina koningsbergeri. Next base: position 1,742,060 of record JACCHV010002976.1, read on the forward strand.
TAAATATAAATATATAAATAAATAAAATTTATTTAAAATAAGTAGAATAATAATAATAATAATAATAATACATAACTTATATTATTAATGATTATAATACCAATATATTCTATAATGTATTTAATAAATATTTAGATAATTTAATCCAATTAATTGTATCGGTTACTAATATTATTTAAATTTTTTAATTTTAAAATAAATTATTAGTATTGTATAAAATATATTAAATATAAATATATAATATAGAAAATGAGTAAATGTACTTTCGAGAAGCATGATATAGCGCATTTGAAGTTGCCTGAACGATGACATTAGAAGTTTTTTACCGAGTTTTTTACCTTGTAAAAAAGTTATAAAGCTGGAAAATGTACTTTTTCAGCGGGAAGAAGGTGTATTATATTAACGTGGTATAACAGATTAATTATGAGTATATATATATATATAATTTTGATTTATAATATAAATATCATTATCCAAAAATTCAAACTTATTTTTCTCAAAACTACATAATAAAAAAAAGCTAATATTCTAGCTCAAACACAAATTATACGATTAATTTTAAATTCAGCAGAATGTACAAAACACTTTTTTGCATAGTACAAATTTGACATGAAAAACAAACGATTTTTTTCAAAATACTGCTATTTTATCTATTTTTGAAATATAAAAAAGTAGAGGTTTACAATATGTATAATTTTACATAGAATACGTGAATATATTCATAAAATTTTATAAAATTTATTTAAATATCTTTTTTTTTAATTTTGATAAAATGACGGAAAAAAAAAGAAAAAAAACACCGATTTTATGAATTTCACAGTCTTACGAAAAATATTTTAAAAAAGATATCTGAGACTTTTTAAATCGGTAAAATAGATAAACTAATTAAATATATAAAAGTAAAATAATAGATAAGATTGTCTAAATATAAATTATCATTATCTATAATTTAATTATTAATGATTAAAATTTTAAAATATTTTAATCTATTTAAATAAAGTAATTTTTAATTAGAAAAAATAGCATATTATACTATATTAATAATGTATCCTATTACTTTTCTCAGTAATAAAATTATACAAAAGCACAATAGTGTTTATTTAACTATCTTTTTAAGAAAAGCAAGTATTAAAAATTATGTAGAATATTACATGAAAATGATTAATTTTAATAATTTTTTTGACGAACACGTGTAAATTTTTTAAATCTTCTGATATCTTGGAGTTTATGTTTTCTTAAATTTCATATAATATAATTAAAAATAAATGTTAGAACTCTTCAAACTATAAGATTAAATTCTAATTTTATTTTACTTCAATAATTTAACTTAATTTAATAATTTAATTTAATTGTAGAATCATTTTTTTTTGCAATGGATTATAGATAATCTTTATATTCAATCTTAATTGTGCAAGATGTATCAACCCTAAACTTTTCTGTACTTATACTCACTGTTTACTTACTGAGCAACCCGCTTGTCGCTGCACCGTAGTTGTATCCACTATAAGCTGCACTCGAATACTGCGAGTAAGTTGTGCTGTACGAATAATCACTACTACCTAAAATCATCAAGTTATAATTATGTCTTTTTTATTAAATAATTCTTTATGAATAAAATTATGCTACATTTGCAAAAAGAATTTGCAACTAAAATATTTGAATATGATTTATAAAAAGATAATTTATACATTGTATTAAAGCGCATAAAAATACATCTTATATCTTAGTGATACTGCTGGTTATTAATTGTTACTTTAATGATTTCTGGTTTAATTAGATACTGGATAATTTTTTGAAATACTCAATATAAAAACAAATATTCTATTATTTCTTCTATATAATCAAGTGAAAATTAAATGGTATAAAAATTAATTTAATTTTAATATATCATTAATCAAGAAGTCACCCAAACAAATTAATTGTTAAGTGTTTAAATGAATATTGTAATAAAAAAATGTTGATTGATTACTGTAAGAACCGGTTTTAACGAAGGATAGGATGCGTACTCACCTGTAGAATAGTGCCCGAAACCAGGTAATACCGATGAATAGGATGGAATCGCGGAGGGTATCTGAGACTGCGAAATGGGCGGTTGGAGGATAGTGAGACCCAGATCCCCTCCTTGCGGAGTTTGGGGCTCCGCGGGCGCGGCGGAGGCGGTGCTCGTCTCGTTCTGTATTGTCGTCGGCGGACTTTGTCCACCTCCACCAGCGCCAACACCCACGTAAGATACCGCCACAGTGCTGTTTTCTTCTACAAGAGTATACACATAACACAACATTCTATTCAAGCTAGCTACTGTTAATGCATAACTAATTTATTGTAAATTTAGGAGAGACACATTACTCAGTTTTATTTATTTATTTTTACTGTTTTCAATAATCTTTTAAAAAATATCCTCCATGATTTCAATATGAAGTAATATTTTAATGTGAGCACCATAAATAGATATGCGATTAAAATAATTGTTAAATTATTTGGCAATTATATTTCAATAAAATATTTTCTCGTCCTTATCGTAACAAAATTGCAATTTTTATACTTATAAATTAAATTTTATTAATAATTAAATGTTATTTTATTTTTATCAACATTACTTTTAAAATAAAATAAATTCATTATACATGTGTTTATCTTTATCTGAATAAGTTCGTATGAACATACAAAATTAAAACTAAAAATAAGAAAAGTCAGATAAAATGAATGTGAAACAAACGATTTTTATTCCATTTGTTATCTCTCAAAATGTTAATATGTAATTATAAACAAAATTTAGTAAACTGATAAAAAAAAATTTATATTAAATTTTAATAAATAATTAGTATTGAATTTCATTTATTTAATTCTTTAATTCTTGTTTAAAATAAAAGTTATAGCTACTGACATTTTCAAAGAAAATTCGGTAAGATTAACATGAGTATGAAGAGTGTCGATAAAATTTTCAATTAATACTTTTGTGCCTTTTTGGTATGTTATGAATAAAAAAATGACATAATTATAATGTTAATATTTTTAAAAACTCTTACAATGTCATATTCTAAGTTAATTGATTTATTATGTTTTTTTTTTCTTTAATCTTTTTCATACATTATTTAAAAATAATAAACTATTTAAATAAAAATTTGAAAAAATAAAACAAAATTATAAAACTAGTAAAGAACATATTTCATATTTTCTTTTTTATAAATAATCAAAGGATTATTACTACCATTGAATAAATGAAATGAAATTTTAAAAGTAAAAAATACAAGAAATTATACATAAAAATAACTGTATTTTAGAACATAATTTACAATTTTTTTATTTAAAATTCTAAAATTATTTGGTCTTTATTGTTATAGAAGGTCAGATACTCAGAGCCTTATACATTACATATTTAATATATGTTAAAATTCACATTTAAATTTACCTTAAAAATTATAAATAGTACTTGGGGGAAAGGATGACTATACAATTTTTTTAATTGAATTCTTGATTTATGATAATGCTTAAAAGTTTTAATTAGAAGATATTGAATTTGAAAAATTTAGAAATAACTCCTTATTACATATAAAATATTAATCATTGTTCTACAACTCTATTAATTGCATTTATTAATATACGTTTTTCGTAATTCTATTAATGAGTTTTTGATTAAAGAATGGCTAAGTGTCAAAAGGGTTATCTTGATGGCGATTTGGAATCGAGGTAATTCTCTATTTGTGCTGAAACGTTACACTTTTTTTTCGTAAGATTGTGACTTGTTTTAGTACGCTTAATTTAGCAAATTTCACTGTTTTTGCAAAAATTGTGAAGAAATAGTGAAGTGCCCTCGAAAGAATTAAGTTATACTGTATATTTTCGTGCGTTAAAAAATTAAATTGTTCTTTCATGTATATTATCTTATATAATTTAGATAGTTCATTTTTATACTTACAAAATTTTTTCTATTATTGAAATATATTTTATGACATCATCCTTTTGGAAATGTGAGTCTTGAAACAATTTAAAAATACTTCAGTAAATAAATTTTGTGTTAATTTAATATACACGGTCTTCGTACCAAAATACTTAAATATACAAATGTATATATTTTTTTAAATTTTTGACCTACTCTTTTCTTTAATTAAGAAAAAACTAGCATAATTATTTCTGCACTTAGAGAATGATCTAGTAGGCTTCAGACGTATCGATAGTAAACTGCTCATTTTATACGTTGACACCGTTGGTTATGCTTTAGCAGGTGATGCATTTTCTTATTACTTTTATGACTATCTGACATTTTGCATACTTAAGTCTTCCTTGTTCACTTTTAATCATTAAATGTGTGAAGAGATGGTTCGATGCCATTAGAACATGTATTTGAATCAGTCCAAATATATCATTGATTTTTTTTTATTTTATAAATTGTTGATACTTTATAGAAAATTTTGTTAATAATAACATAGTTAAGAGTTCTAAATAAAGTTCAAAATAAAGTTGTGATCTTGAATCGAGTATTTTTTTATTTTACATCTAACATTGTATAGTTCTTTTTCTGGATTTATCAATTAAATATATATAAACGCACGTAGCGTATACTAATTCTAATGGGCTACAAAAACAGTACTCAATATCGATGCTCTCATTATTAACATATTTTATTATTCTAGCACTATTTAAATTTATTAAATTTATCAATTTTCATGCAGCTTGTGTCATTTTCTATTAAATTCTTCAAGAACTCTTTTATTTCAATCTAATCGTTGTCACGCAGTTTTGCAACGGTATTTTTATAATTATAATAAACATTATTTTATTATAAACATTTATTTTACAATAAATATTATAATTATCCGTCTGGCAAATTCTAAAGGGTCGAAAATGTGCGCTATAGTAACTGTAGTTATATGCTTTGTTATTTATTTGATATTTAATTTTTGTATCTTTTTCACCATCACTTATGCTTAAAGCATTGAATACTCATTTTTTAAGATTGAATTTAGAATTACTTGTTAATTGTCGAAGTAAAAACTTTTACAAAAATCACATTATCTGTAATTTTGAATTTATTCTTAAACCAATTACTTTATGTAGTAGTTATTTAAAAAAGGCGCGGGTGCTGTTCACCATATTCAATTCATGTTTTTATTGATTCATCGGAATTTTTATGTTATAATATCTTATTACTCCTTCTTTGTTTGAATTTGCTTCTACATTTTTGTTATATCAACCTATAACACATATTTAAATCTATGTAAATCTATGTAACATGGTAAATAAATCATCTTGCACTGTAGATCTAATGCATTCAGCGCCATTCAACGCTACTCATGATGACGTTTAAATTCTTGAACCATTAAAAACCACACTAAGTTTTGTCATCGTGCTGTTCCGTTTAACAACAGCGTGATGCGGTAAAAAACGATATAATTACTCCATGTTGTTTTTGATGATACCTCAGATATACCATTATCATATTCTTATCTATTATTGTATAAGTAAATTTACTGTTTACAGTAATCAATTTAAGTCAGTTGTTTCAGCTGATTCACTAAACAATTTTCGATTTTCCAAAAATCCTCGATTTATTTACTCTATTCATTATAAAATTACACAATATTGTTTTTTAGTGGATAAATATTTCGCTGTCAACCAGTTTAATAGTGTTTTCTGTAAACTAATATTCTGTAATTCATATTTTCAATAAATATTTGACTTTCGCAGATTATTCTAACGAAAATTGACGCTCCTAAAATAAGGTCAATCGAACCTTCACAATAAAATTCAAGATTTGATAGTTCAATGCCAGGAAAAATTGAAATTTCAACTACTTTAATTTTTTTTGGAGCCCTTTACTGATTTTTTCCAGAATAATAAAGCTGATTGTGATTGAATAATTATTTATTTGTTTTTGACCTGATAATTCCAGTTTTTTATTTATACAAAAAAAATTAATACGAACTTAAAAAATCAAAACAATTTTTTAAAAAATATTAAGAATGTATTTTTTACTAACTCTGACAAAGGTAATATGAAAGTATATATCAATATTGATGAATACAACATAAAAATGGAAAAAATATTAAATGATACTAATACGTACAAATAATAAATAAAAATTCATTAAAAAATCTACAGACTAAAACACATAAACTATTGAAACAATTAAATGAAAAGGAGTATTTAGATAATAAATATCACAACAATCAACTTACACAGACAAACACTAACTTAGCAAAAGCATATGGACTACCCAAAATACACAAACCTGAGTGTTCTATGCGCCCTATCATTTCTACCGCAAACAGTCCCTTGAATTTTATATCAAAATTTTTCTATAATAATTTTAAAAAAATGTATTAAACCCCCATGCCAAGAATAAACAACAGTATTGAATTAAAAAATAAATTAAAAAATGTAAAAATCCCAATAAATCACATACTTGTTGTTCTTGATGTGAGTTCGCTATTTACCAATGTACTTTATGAGATAGTGATAAGAAGTTTAGAAAAAAGAATAACTTCTATACACGGTGCTAGCAAAATCACTTTTAATGATATTTTAAAAATTACCAAATTTCTTTTTCATAATACTTATTTTGTATCTGAAAAGAAATTTTATAAACAAATTTTCGGTACTCCAATGGGCTCTCCAATATCACCTTTATTTGCAGACATAGTGATGGACGTTTTGGAGTCTAAATGCTTAAACATATTAAAAAACAATAATAATATCATTCCATTATTGTACTATCGATATGTAGATGATACAATTTGTTGCATCCATAAAGATCATGTAGACGTTATTTTAAATACACTTAACCAATATAGCGGACGTCTAAAATTCTTGTACGAAATGAAAAACAACAAATCTATTAATTTTCTTGACCTTTCAATAATAAAAACAGAAAATAATAGAGTTGTTACAAATTGGTATCAGAAACCTACTCAGACGGATAGGATACTTAACTTTTTATCCAATCACACACTTTCGCAAAAAAGGAATATTATATACAATTTAATTGATAGAGCCATATTACTTTCTAATACATGTTTTCATAAAAATAATCAAAAAAGGGTTAAAGACATTTTTAAACGGAATAACTACCCTAATTATTTTATTAATAAACACATAAAAAGACGTCTGAATATGCATAAATTCAAAAAAAATAATTGTAACACTATTGAAAAATTACATAGTTTGACTTTTCCATATTTAAACAAATTTTTTTCTGAATATGCTTTAAAGTTCAAAAAATATGGAATAAATTTAATCCCGAATATTAATAATAAATTAAATTCAGTGATTACAAAAAGGAAAGACGTTACTGATAAATGGGATGAAACTAATATCGTGTATAGAATAAAATGTAAAGACTGCCCATCAGTGTACAAGGGTGAAACCAAGCGTAATTTAAAAACAAAGATTAGTGAACACATCAGGGACAATAATAACACTTCGATTGTTGCGGCGCATTCATTGAAATGTAACCATACGATTGATTGGGATAACATCGATATTCTTGATTCCGAAAATAATTATAAAAAAAGCTTAATTTCGAAAATGATATATATAAAAATTAATAATAATACAATAAATAGACAAGAGGACACTTAAAATTAAAATCATTAATACCACATGATCCTCACTAACATGACGAATAATAATATTGTGACGTAGAGTGTGACATAATGATATTGTATATATTGAGGTGTCAAATGTACTTTGTTTACTAATTGTACCTGTAACGTTACGACTGACTGTATAAAATCGGCGTATTCTTGTGCCAGAATTATTGGTAATTATAAAATAGATTGTTAATTGTTTGTTTATACATGTGTAATATTTATTGTAAAAAAATATTTTTTTATTTAATAAATAGTCTAAACAAGGACAAATGATTACTTGTCGAAACATCGATAATACAATATTCGAATAACTTGGATTTATTCAACCCTGCACCTGTTGTAGATATCCCTTTTAATATCTAACTACAATAATGGAAGGTGCATCATATCAAAGTTTAAAACATTTATGTTATTCACAAATTACATTGAATATTCACTAGCCACACTTTAGTCCAAAGTTTTTTACAGTTACTTTTCATAATTCATTAATTTTTAACAAACTTCACTTGCACATTAAAAAATACAGTTCTTATTAAAATCATAAATTTATTATTTAAAAAATAAATAATTTATTTCACAAGAATAGAATGTAAATCACAATTATAGATTCAATAAATTAACTTTTTAATCACAAATTATTAATATAATTTACAGTTATAATATTATAAAACATCACAATTTGTTTTTTTATTATTATAAAATAATAGACTAATTTTCATATTTTTGTAATGAATGGTTTGTTTGAACAAGATAATATTTTTTAAATTACAGATTAAATTAATAACAAAGTATTATAAGATGTGTTAAAATTCATAAAAAATTTTTCTGGTCAGGTACTTGATCACATAATATCAAATTTTAAAAGTTTATTGCATTTTTTATTATTACAATATTATAATTTTATGAAATTATAATGAAAATTGAAAACAAAATATATCAAATTCAGCACTGAAACAATAGTGTATAGAATAATTAAAAACTTAAAAAAAGTTGTTACCTAGTTTAATTATGAATGAAATAAAACATAAGTAACAAATAATCATAATAAATATTAAATAAATAATCATAATTAATTAATTAAATTCATTTATAATAAGAGAAAAATTAAAAGGAAAAAAGAACATAAAATCATTTGTGTAATTCTGAGCTATAAAATGCAATTTTTATATATGATTTATTAATACATCTAACAATTACTAATTAATTTTAATCAAACAAATTATGATTTAATTTATATTAAAAGAAGAATTGAAAAATATAAAATTAATAAGCACTCATTAACATAAATTGTAAGTTGCCTTTTAATTTTTTAAAAAGAGTTAACATACATTTAATTACAAAGTTATAATGGAAAATATATAAAAACAACAGTAACTAATACATAAAAAAAAATCCCGAAAAAAATGAAGAAAATATATGTAGTTCCCTAAGAAGAACATGAAGTACGCATAAAAGTCACATAGTTATATAGTAGTTGATAGTTGTATTTAGATTACACATAAAATAAAAAATCATATATGGTTTATTCTATTGTTTGATAGATGTACTTAACGTGAAATTGAATTATCTTAATTTTAATACTAAAATTTATTGCCATTATTGGTATCACTGTTGTTTCCCTTTGTACCTTGATGTCATTTTCATTTAACTCGGTTATAATTTCTCGCGATTTAATTAATTGTAATTTAGTTACTTTCGATTTCGTCACTTGTGTTTAAATTACATGCGATGTCTGTTTCAGAAAACTAGTGATCAAATCTCATAAAATTTCGGAAGTGAAAAACACAAGAGCTTCTACGCAAAAGTAACTGTATTTAAGAATCCATTTAGTGTACGTGAATCTATAAGTTTGTTTGTTAAATTTTGACCATTATATCAAATTTCGTATCAATTTACTGACAAAATATAATAGCACTAAGAGTCGCATACCCTTATAGAATTCTTGATTTTTCATAAAACTTACAAGTTTTAATGAGAAAATATTAAATTTTAAAAATTCTGAAATAACCCTTTAATATCCTATAGAACATTAACAGTTTCTCTATAAATCTCTTAATTACAGAATCTTAATTACAAGCCTCCGTATTCCAAATAGATGACCAATTAGCTGCAGATAATCAGTTTTTTCAACAATACTTTTATAAAAACTAATTAATTTATAGTACTATTGTAGAATTGGATAATGTTAATGTTTTTAATGGTAGTAATGTCACTTGTGTAAATTGTAGACATTTTTTTAAATTTACGAGATAATTATCTTTTTTTATTAGTGCTTTCACAGACATTGTACTTGAGATTTATGTTTATATAAGATTTAATAATATCTATGTTTAGGTAAATGAAGTATTTCAGCAAATAATCACCTATATAGATATATATCTTTGATTGCTAATTTTAGTATGTAAATATTCATACTAAAAGTTATTTTATAAAACGTATTGTTGTATCATTTACTATATATAATAAAGTGCGTAAATTTTAAATATATATGTTTTAATGATATGATCTAATAGTTGTATAATAATAAAAAATGTATTTTGACTTTTATTTTTAATAATTTGTAGTTCTATGTCGCTCAAATTTCAAGTAATTTATTTTTTGATGCATATGCGTGTCTATTTATACATTTGATAGTAACACATTTATAAAAATTGTTTAAAAATTTTATAAATTTGATTTAATAGTATTTTAATATTATTCAAATAAAAAGTATAAATTGCATCTTACTTTTTCTAAAATGTATATAAAAGTAAAATTAATTAGTAACAATTTAGAGCTTAATAATGGAATACAAATCTGCAAATTGCAATTTTATTACTTAATTAGTAAATGAAGTAAATTTACATTGACTTAACTGAATCATAAAGTTTGCATTACTAAAACAACATAAAAAATAAATTTATTATATAAAATTATTACAAATGTTGATCATGCAGGTAACATAGTATATTCATGATGATTGTTAAGTTTAAGCCCGCGCGACGCGTCGCAACGATGTAGGTATTAGGTAGAACATATAGCTTAAGGATAATTAGTTCTAAATATAAACGCGAGAAATTGGCGGAGATCTAATCTTCAAGAAATCCGGTTGGCTGGATCGGCACACGAGGCTAGCCGGTCGGGCCTAGTGAGGCGGCGCAAGAGCTGGACCTGGAGAATTAGTTCGGGAGTGATACTGAATTGAGGTTGCCCGGTGGGGCGACGAACGAGCGGGGCAAAATCTCGGAGTCGTTTACGATTCAACGTGCCGAAAGTAGTGCGGCCAAGATTTAAGTTATACGGCTTTTTCCGTCCGCGGACAGGGCGGTTTTTTTTATGTCAGGTAAATGCGTAATTAAACGTAGGTAAACGCGTAGTTTAGTGGAAAACAAATTGTAAAATCTTATAAAGCGCTCGGTGGGGGAGTAGTCCAGGCGACGAACGCGTGACGGATGTAACACACCTCTCGAGGAGTTAACACTGGGAAGTTATCCTCCGAGTGCTCCCGAATATTTGTATGTGAATTAACAAATTGCGTGCCCCAATATTCTGACTGTAAGCCCTTTATTTACTCCTTCATATATCAAGCTGTGCATTATAATGGTATTACATTGTAATTTTATATGTATATATACATTAATATTATTATGCAATATATAAACGTATTATTAATTAAATTTCGTAATTATATAAGTGTTAGAAATATCCATTTGGACGGAGTAAAAGGTTCTTAGAAATTAATATAAAAAATATAATTACATATTAACATCTAAATATTGAAATATAATACAAAGATAAAATATAAAAATCAATAAAATTTACAAAAATCTTGCATGTAAAATACAATTCAGCATTCGTTATAATAATATAGAGCTAGCAGACTTACCAGTAGTTTGATAAGGAGATATATTAGTTCCATCCAAAGTTTGACTTAACTTCAGTTCTTGCATCGTCAATGGCGCAAGCGGCGTCAAATTACTACTTGCTGCTTTTAAAAACACCACATTTTTCATTATTTTTTAAATTCATAATTTATATTTTATATTAAAATTAGAAAAATGTTTTTAGTGAGATTCATAAATATATTATTAACAATATTTTTATTTTATAATTTTGCTGACAAAAAATAAATATGCATTATTATAAATAAATTTTAATGATATTTAAAAAATCTTTTTATTTTATCATTTATAAATAATGTTTTATGAAAAGTTAAAAAAAAGAAATTATAATATTACATACTATTATATCGATTTTTTAATTTTAATTTATTGATAAATTAATAACTAATATATCAGAATATATGGATTTTTTTTAAACATATTGCTCGATACTTTAATATTGAAAATGAATGTAAATAATTTGAGATAAATTATTTGAAAAACACCCTCCATATTGATTATTGTGTGAAAAATATCTTTTTTGGGTGTGGGTAAAAAAATAAAATTACAATTTATTAGTTGTAACGTCGACGTTTCGACGATGTGGTTTATCGTTTTTTTCAAGACCTATGTTAATTGAATAATTAAAATAATTTTTTTAAATATATATAATAATATAATAACAATATATAACTTTAGAATTTTTCGATATAAATACCTTAATATATTTGGAATTATTTATTCTAAAGCACGATGACCATGCGGAATCAAAGATTTTATAGTAACTGTCAGCTCTACGTTACATTAGGCATTTACTTGCTTTATAGAAGTGACGTTCTTATGCGTCATTATGTACAGCAGATAATTGTATTGTTGATTTAAATTTTGTGTGTCCTCTTGTCTATTTAGCGTGTTATTATTTAGTTTTATATAAGCATTTCCGATATTAACCTCCTTTTAGAATTACTTTCTCGTTTTAGAATTGAAACATTTCTCCAATCTATTTTAAGGTTGCACTTTTATGCATGAGATAAAACAATTAAGGAACTGTTTTTACAGTTTTGGTATTCCTTAATTCTAGTAAGCAGAGTGCGCTTTGTTTCACCAATGTAAGTAGTAGAACGGATGTTATAATCTATTTTTTAATAACATTACTTATATTCCATTTTTCAGTTAAATCTTTGCCTAATTTTATTATCAAGTCATGTTTGCAATTAATAATAGACACTGTATGTATGCCATACTTTTTTTAAACTTGTTGCACATTTATTATAAAAATCTTTGAAGAATAGCAAAGCAATAGTAGTATGGGATGTGTCAATATTATTGTTTTATGTGCCAGTCGAATGCATTATTTTTTTATATCTCCTTATCGTTTATTTGCCAATGAGGTTCAAAGGATACTCATTCTGTAATAAAATTATCTTTATTTCGTTTAAGTTATCTTTTTCTGTCTGATAATAAAATGGCTCTGTCAATAAGATTGTACATAATATTTTTTTTTTGTTGCTTGATGTAATTCGATTTGAAATTTAAAGTACGAGTCGATTGTGTAAGTTTTTTATACCTATTAGTAATTATTTTTTTGTTTTTTTGTTTAATTAATAAAATATTAAAAAATGCAATAGTATTATTTTCCTCTATTTCATATGTGAATTGTAAATAAATGTTGTATGCATTGATAATGTTTAAAAATGTATCAATTTTATTATTCTTAATGCATAAAACAGTATCATCTACGTATCTATAATAAAATATAGATTTTATATTGTATATGTTTAGAAGTTTTTTTTAATCTATCGAACATTACCATATCTGCAAAAAATAGGGAGATTGAAGAACCCATGTGAGTGCCAAATGTTTGTAGTATTTTTTGTCAAGAATAAAATATGTATTGTTAAATAGAAATTTTGTTATTTCTAAGATACACTTAAATGTGATAGTACTAACGTTGTGTATTTTCTTCATACATTTTTCTAAACTTTTAATCACACTCCCTAAGGTACATTGGTAAACAATGAGCTGACTTGTAAGGAAATCAACATATAATTTTCCAGAATGGTTACATTATTTAATTTATTTTTTAATTAAAAACTATAGTTTATTTGAAAATCCGAAATTAGTATGTATCTTTTTAAGTCGTTATATAATATTTTAGATATAATGTAAAGAGGACTATCTATTATTGAAATTATGGGGCGCAGCGGGAAGTTTTGTTTATGCATTTTAAATAGACCATACGTTTTGACAAGTTTATTATTATTATTACTGTATAAGTTAGTGTTTTTTGTACATTATATAATTTTTTGATAGAATTTAATTATCATTAAGAATTTTTAATCATGTATAAAAATTTTTTGTAAATACTCAAGTGGGTTTTTACTTACATTAATTTAGGTTTCTTCGTCATTTTTTGTTTATAATCCGAAACTTCTATACATATTGTTAAGTTGACATTATCAGCTTGTGTAAAAAATGTGTGAATTTTCATTCAGAAATTTTTTTTATTAATTAGGTTTTCATTGCACATATTAGTGAAATTATTAAATAGATTGAAAAAATGTTTCAATTCTAGACAGAGAAAGTAATTCTAAAAGGGGGTTAATATTGGAAATACTTATATAAAACTAAATAATAAAACGCTAAATAGACAAGATGACACACAAAATTTAAATCAACAATACAATTATCTGCTGTACATGATGACGCATAAGAACGTCACTTCTATCAAACAAGTAAACGCCTAATGTAACGTAAAGCTGACAGTTAATATAAAATCTTTTATTCTCCATGGTCAACGTGTGTTAGAATAAATAATTCCAAATATATTAAAGTATTTATATTAAAAAATTTTAAATTTATATATTGTTATTATATTATTACATATATTTAAAAAAAAGATGTACTAATTAATCAATTTTTAATAAACGCCTTGACAACAAACAACTTGACGATAAACTACAATATCGAAACGTCAGCGTTACAACTAATAAATTGTAATCTTATTTTTTTTACCCATACTCAAAAAGGATATTATATATTATAATATAAATAGTGATTATTAAACCAAGTAATAAAGCACTTTTTAGGCTATTAACGAAATTCAGTATTTTGAATACATTAAAAGTCGTAAAAAATTCGTAGTTTCTGATTTTCTAAAATGCTATTCGAAATATTTACTTTATATTTACTGTCAAAATACATTTATATTTTAATTAATTGGTAAATTAAAATTAAAAAAATTTTTTAAAAACATATTTTACTTATATGTAATAATAAAATTAATAATAAAATAATAAAATTTATGAAAATTATATTTATATATTTGTAGCGGACGTGGCAACGGGATTTTAATTTGCCGCACGATAAGGAAAATTCCGTGCCTGTATGAACCTGCAGTACGTACATAATCACTTGCCGCTATTATCAAGGCAACAAACATAATAAAGGGAAGTGCATGTGTCGCCGAATTTCTTCAGCACCTAAGGCGTCACCAGGTGTTGGACGATAACTTGTCCAGTGACCTTTACCGCCCGTGTATCATTTTATACTTTTGTAAAGAATAATGAACGATCTACTTATGTGAATAAAGTAACAACTTTGTTTCCAACAAAATCACTGATTCCTATATTATTTAATCTTCACCTATTTCCTGAATATTGTATTTTGTATTTTAAATTAATTAAATATCTGGAACTTCGTTATTTTTTAATCATTTGAACTCTAGATTTGAACATTACAATAATTTATATGCACTTTATTTATGCAAAATTTCAGCTCTATGGCTTTATTAGTTTTTGTCGGGAGTATGCAGCTTAGGCGACCGCATGCTCGTCGACATTGTCGCTTCTTGAAATTTGAACAAACGAGCGACGCTGGTTCATAACGAGTGACAAGGAAAGCAGCCACCCTGCTTCTATATCATTATTGATATAGATTTTTACTGAAGATCACCGTGCGCGACGATTGAAAGTTTCACGTGTGTGATTGTACGGTAATAGCGATTTAGAAGTGCAAATCTGAGTTTCAGGGCGAAAAGCTGTGGATACTTTTACAAAAGTAAAATCACAACTAAGAATACAAACTTTGCAACAACCCCACGATTCAAAAGTTCAAAAAAAATTCAAAAGTTTTAGCACAATTCTAATTACCTATATAATTAAAAATATATAAAATTTTTCTAAGTTTATTTTAGTTCGATGCGTTATGCGATTTAAGTTTTGTGAACGGGTTTTAAAAATATAATTATAGTACAACATCCATTTTCTTACATTTTATTAAAATGTTAAAAATATCACGTATACTCAATCAACTTGATTATTTTCTACGTATTTATAATTTTTAATTGTAGTTGAAATATATAGTTATACAATATATATAAATGTTGAATACAGTTTGATATTGTCAATACGAATGAATAGGTTAGATCGATTACTTACATACGCAAATTTACTTCAACAAATAACTCCACTATTAATCAATTAAAACAATAATTAAATGTATATTTTTAATCAATACATTTATTGAATATTTTATAAAACTTTGTAAAATCCATTTATGTCGTTTATCTTTGTAGCAATTATGGAACAGATTAATGAGTCCATAACTCAAAATATAATAAAGATATTTAAATTTTAAAAAATGCTAAAGAAGCGTATTCCGGCGCATTATTGTATTAAAAAATAAAATTTTTGACGCGGATAATATTTTGCATGAAAATTAATTTGTTAATTACGAATACACACTTCAAAAAATTCTGCAAGTATTGTAAATTAAAAGTAATACAATTTCTTGATGAATAATAATTTATAATGTTGCAAAAGATTTAAAAATATTTTTACATAGTTTTACAGAAATTAAACAATATTTGCAATTTTGAAATTTTTTAATTTTTTTTTTAAAAATTTAATAACGAACTATAACAAGTTGGTAAAATTTCGTCCGAGGCTTAGTTTTCAAAATAAAAAAACAGGAAATTTTTTCTTTAAAGAGAATTTAAACAAATTTCAAAAATAAATGTTATAAAAATAATAATTAATCGTAGCATTAGTTTTCATAGTAAATTAAAATTTACCTAAAGTGCTACTTATTGATGGTGTATAAAGATGTGATGTCTGTGCTTGCGTTATGGTGCTGATAGTACTGAGAGAGTCATAGAGATCAGTGGTACTAATTGGAATAGTATTCCCAGAAAATCCACCATGTTCGTAGTATCCACCGGCGTTCACACCATTTCCTGGGACATTATTGGCTCCACTGGTACCACTGGCCGCACTGGCTACACCATCACTGCCATTTCCACCACCAAGTTCATTAAGAAGCTTGTGCTCATCTTTGATGCTCCATTTGCTTGACCATAACTACAAAACAAAATCAGAAGACCACTTAGGAAAATTAACCAATTGTTTGCAAATTGCACCTCTATTATTAAATATTTATTAATACATATTAGGAATTAAAGTTACAAAGAATCTTTCCTGAACATTAATATATCAGATGTGTTTTTTATTCATTTATTAATTTAAGACAAATTAAGCGAAATGTTTACTTACATTCGAATAAAGTTGATCCCCATTATAATTGCTTCTTTGTCTCTTAAGATCATCTTCAGATTGATCAACTAAATCTCTATTACTATCTGTAAAAAGTATAAGGTAAAATTACAGAGTTTTCTAAATTCACAATTCATGAATATTTATTAATTTATTTCCGAATTATTAATTAATTATTATTAAATGTATTTATTGATAACATTTTATTCGATATTATTTTATTTATTTAAAAAAATTTAATTTACTCGAAAAGGAATAATACGAAATAATTATATGATGGCCTTATGTGACATTCATGATAATTGTAAATTGAATATTATAGAACAGTGGTCCGTTTTTATTTGTGTCTAACTAGTTTTCCTTCAGCTCTTTGTATTCATGTAACTGAATATCAAGTTGCAAATTAAATGTGTCGAAGTTACTGGAATAGTAACTGAAATATGTAGCTGGGCGTACCACAAGATTAAATTAAAATTTTATAAAGGTATAAAAAAGGGATTTAAATAAAAAAATAGTTAATTATTGAAAGATCTGATATTATTTAAAGATTATTTGATACATATAACATAATTATAAGGTGTATAGAAGCAAGTGTTTAATTTAAAATAAAAAATATAGAGATAAAGAAAGTCTGAAAGAGAAAATATGAAATAGAAATACATAGATAAAACAATAAATAGCAGAATAAAATAACATTATAGAAACACAACAAAAAGCACATATTGATATAAAAAATTGTGATTAAATTTATTATATACTTTATTATATTATAAGAGTAGTGTCAGTTACGTATTCATAAAAAAATATGTGAATATATAAGAATAACAGAAATATATACAAAATGTTTGCATTAATACGTAGGATATCCATATGAATTTGTTATATTTCAGTTACTTGTTAAGAAAACGGATACTATTTTATGCTGAGAGATTGAAGAAGGAAGGGAACGGAGAATAGAAAGACAAGGAAGGAAAACAGTATTCGTTGGTAGGATATCTCGAATAATTAAATGACCATCCGAGGTGGTTGGGGGTGCTAGCATAGGGCTCGTTAAACCTTCCTGTCAAGTAGTGATTGTTCGGGCTGAACATTCAACCGGGGTAGGGTTTGTTGTTGGACCGCTATAAAACCCGTTTCGGCTCGCGTCCTTCCCTTATTTCTCGTTCCCCATGTCTCTTACAAATATGGGCTCGCGTTTTTGGAAAAAGAGGAAAAAAGATACGCAAGCATAGACACATCCGTGTAAATATGCACATCTTTTTAACCCCTCCTTTACTATGTTTCTCTAAACTTGTGCATCATTCAATATATATTTTTATGATGAACACTCAAGCTTTATGATTAAATTGATTAATATGATTATGTTTTTAATATATATATATATATAACTAAATACTTAATTTTATTACATTACAACTTAATTTAAGATATGCATTAATGTTTTTACGGTAAGTTTGTGTTTTTAGTTGTGAAATTTAATAGCTCAAAAATACTAATTATATGAATCTGTATACTTCATTCGTGGTATTACACATTATTTTAGATATACAATATCAGATATCGTTGAAAATTTTGTAAAATTTTTTAAAAACTCAAGTTAGAATTTTATAATTTTTTAGTGATCAAGTAAAACGCATAGAAAACTAAAATTCATGACAAACTGCTTTCTATGGTTGATTTAATTCTAGGACAATAGAAGAAAGGGCAAATAAATGTCGACTTTACCTTGCAAACTCACATAGACAAGAAGAGAGAGAAAGAGAGTGACAACAAAGAAAAAGCAAAAGAGGAAGGCAGAGATTGATGAGAAAATAGAATAGTAAGAAAGAAAAACAAGAAAAGATAAAGACAATTTATATAAGGTTATAGCTTTTTTCTAGGTTTTGAAAAGAGCAGTAAATCGAATAATTCGATTGATACTCGAGGTAGAGACAAGTAAAATGCATCTATAAGAGCCCTCGTTTTATGTATATTTCTCTCCCTGTCTTTATGACAATGTACAGTAGGGTTCAGGCGTCGTCCGTTATTTGAAAGCAATTGAGTCAGTGTTAAGCAATACAATACACGGGTAATAATAGACAGCTCTGGGGTGACTTTGAGAGAGCTAAAGCAAAAGCAAGATATTTAGGGTAAAACTTGAATGCAATAAGGAGGGGTAGAAATAGCCCAGGGTGCAGATGTAACACAATTACAAACTGCAACGATTTCATTCTTGCTTTTTTCGTTTATTATTGGGGACTGTTCATCACCTATATTTCAAATTCTTGGACTCTTTTAATCCACTTTCATTTGGATGTATTTAGATAACATTGGATTGTCATCTGACAATTCCAAATGGTATTCGAAAAAACGATTTTTTAAATTTAATCTCATAATTATGTTCTTATTATGTCAAATATTTATTCACACTTGTTTTTACTTATTTTTCTTGATGTCTTGTTTTTATTTTTCCACAATAATATTTTTTAGAATTGTTTTATACATAAAAAATATATATAATATATAAATAAGTCTACTACAAAATTTCTTTTCATTATTAATATATACCTTTTAATAAGTACATTTGTTATTTATAAAAATAATAGTCAATCAAAATATTTTTATTCAATTGTAAAATTAAAATTAATTAATTAGAAAAATAATATATATAAATATACTTTAGATAAAAATGACAATGAAGAAATTAAAATAATAATTAGTAAAATAATAATTTTAAGAAATATTTTGAAACTTTTTCATTATTATCGAAGAACTTTTATATGAAATAACTTGTACATTTTTTATATTTTTATAATTTTATTTTTTTTTTTTTTTAGGGAAAAAAAACTTATATTCCTAATAGCACTTTAATGCCTTTTTTATGAAAAAGTAAACCTGATGCTTAAGTAAATAAAAATACAAATAAAGTTTAATTTATATTAAAATTAGAAAATAAAATCAAGAATTACCAATAGGAATGAAAGTAATACTTGAAGATTATTTATTTTTTTACCATACGAGATTAATTAGTAATTGGATTGAATGTCCATATTGCCAGTAAGTAAATGTGGATTTGGCTCAGGTTCGTGTTTATAATTTTGAAGGACGGAAAAATTAATATGTCGATGGTAGAAGATAAAATAAAAGAGGGAAAAGATAGAGCAGGGAACACATGTTACATATCTATTATACATGTATTTCAGAGTGTCAAGTTGTGGGAAGAGGAAATACAGTGTTATGTGGTTCTATGAAGTTCATAATCTAATACATGCACCAGCGAGCACCATAAGCATTGAGTGGTCTCACTGCTGCACAATCTCCACTTTCGCAACTGCAAAGATAAATACATGCGTATGTGTTGGTGCTACTGGTTATAAACCAATTATATAAAATTATTACTTATATATATGTACGTAAACCTTTCTTGTGCACATCCGCAAAAAATGTTTCGTTGAGTTGTGGGTAGACATTATATTAGTGGTTGGTGAATAATATTCATAATGCAAGAATATTAGCATTTACATAAAAAATCACAATTTATTTATTGCTTCTACAAATATCTTTATATTGTTTTGTTTTTTTGTTCAATTTTATCGATTCTTCATATCTTACAAAATATATTTTAATTTATTAAAATTAACAACTTATTGTTTAAAATTGTGCAAAGGTATTTTTTATTCATAAAAATTGTACTATTTAAAATAAAAAATGATCAGATATTGAACAATAATATTAATATCAACTGATTTTAGTTTTCATTCTGTATCGAGTTTCTTATCAAGCTGACACAATGAATATAAAATAATTATAAAAATTGATTTAAAAAATTGTCTAAATAAGCAATTTAAACCAAATCGACAATTAATACAAAAATAATCAATATATTTGACATTATAAAGATAATTATATTGAAATGGAAGAAATGTGAGTTTTCAATTCAAATATAAAACAACCACATATATACAAGTAGAAACAATTTACATATCTTCTGAAAAATAATGGAGTCCTCGAAGTCGAAGGGTACATTAACCAAAGTGATCAAGTCACGCGACTGAGGCATTTGAAGCGTGTTAGTAATATTTCGGGTGCCGTCGGGTGAATAGCGTCACGTGTCTTGCGGTTCACCCGCTTTCTTTCGGCAGAAATATATTTGAGGGTGGTAATTCGACATGCTGTGTCACTCTGCACGGTACTATGACAAATTCTTTGGGAAACAAAGGTCACTCGTGAAATTAATGTTCAATCCGTATTGCAAACTTTTCTTATACAAATGCATTTATATTTTTAGTCGTTCATGATTTTTATATTTTGTACAGATGCAATTACAATGAGATTTATATTAGCTTACTTTCTAAAGTACAGATAGGTGAAATGCATTTTTTTTCAATTTATACTCTAGATTATAAATTTTAATCTGAATAACAAAAATTATTTATTTATAATTCTAAGTTAATTGTTTCTTTCAAGATTTTGTTTAATGACGTATATTAATTTTATTTTTTAATAATTTCTTTACGTATTTGGTCAATTCAGATATATTAGGTATAAAATCGACAAATTATTATAATTTTATTATTTTGCTTTACTACAGTAACTAAAAATGAAAGTGTACATTAATTTAAATCAAAATTTAAAATTTAAGGATGAAAGATTAGTTGAAATAATGATTATTCTACTGATTAAAAATATTTACAGAGCTTCAAATTTTAAGGGAATAGCAAAGATTGAGAAGCGGAGCTTAGAAAATAATAATTATTTGCTTGCTACTGACCGTCATCGGCACGTTTCCTCTTGATACTATTACCATTCGGGTCTTGATGGTGGGTTGGAATCCCGAGGATTCCGCTAATACTGTAGGCGTTGGAGGCGGTGGCCGATAGGTGGGTTCCCGCTGTCGCCGGCGCATGCGCAATTACAGACACCGAACCTCCAGAGCCTTGTTGCGCTTGGTGCTGTTGACCCTGTTGCTGCGCTTGTTGCTGTTGGTGTGCGTGTTTTGCCTTTTCTGCCGCTTTGTTCCTTACAATTCTAAATCACAGATGTATACGATCTTATTTTTTTTTATATATTTTTGTATTGTCAATTACGCAATCATTTCGTTTAAATGGGACAACTTTATGCTTTTTTACGATTATGTACATGTGCATTTAATGATATAAACAATAATTGAATTTTTAACATTTTTAATTATTGTAATAATGAACAGTTTTTAAGAATGCTTTGTATTTACTAGGTTATATGTCTGGTTTATTTTTTGAATAAAAATACAATGTATTCAATCTTATATAAAATTTAGACGTAATTATTGTTTCATAATAATATGATGATAATAATATGATAATAATCGAATTATTTATTTTTTTATTTTTAATGAAGAAAAAAATTTCTTTAGCATTTAATACGCCCTTTAAATACTATTGTTTTCGCTCATGAATTTTTTTTTTCAATTACTTCATTTGAAATGTTACGCATAGTTTTGTTTTTAAATATATGTATAGCAAACAATATACAACTTTTATTGTACTTGCTATTAGATCTGTATCGAATTATAATATAAAATAATCAAGTAATCAATTAATAATATATTTACCAAATTATCACACTGTTATTATATATATTATTATAAACAAATTTTTGTTAACATCTAATGTGATCTAAATCACTCGAAAACCACATTTAATGAACGTCTTTTATTGTCTTTTAAATTGTCGTTCTGACATTTTTTGTGCTTTTAATTCGGAATTCTCTCTCACGAAATTCCTTTATTTTTAGTATTATTTAATAGGTCTTTATTATTACAGTAAATGCAATTTTGCGGTAAACCTGCTAAATAGTTACTGACTCGAGTTGTATAAAATTATTAATCAACAACTAGATATTAATAGAAAACAATTCACAATTTATTGTGTACGCGTATTATTTATAAACTATGTATTATCAGACATAGATTTATATAAAATATGAAAATAAATCTTTTTTTTTTTTTTTTTAATATTTTTTAAAGTATGAAAAATTTTTTAATTGAGTTGTTTTTGGAATATTTAAATAATCATTAAATCATAATTTAAAATTTTTGTTTGTGTTTATCTAAATAGTATGTCAATACCACCATGTTATATCCTATAGTTCCCATTTCCAACCAACTATTGGCCGTAATCCGAATAGATTGATGGAGGGTAAAGACTGGCGAAGAGCCAGTGGAATGGGGCAATCCTGTATGTAATGTATTTGTGCAGGCCTGCGTTTTGGTTTGGAATAAGGGATTTGGTATCGTGAGAACTTGAAAAGCACTAGGACGGATTTGGTATCGCGTGTGGTCTCGCGGCTTCCGGATGTGTTGAGAAGGTGAAGAATCATGGTCGGAGGGTGGGCCAGCGTGTAATGAGTCTACATAATGGGAGTAAATTCGTAAACAGTGAGTTTCGTTGAAAATCTGGAGCTAAGGTGATCAATCAGATGACACCTGTTGCCTCGTTTGCCTTGTAAATATTTATTACATTCGGTAATTTCTAACAATTAATGATCATCCTTATTAAACTCGTCTTTGTGTTCTTAAAAAAACAACATTCTTTCTGAATTATCTTATCGTTCTCTTCCTAATTCGAATTTGATCAATAAACAAATGATAAATCTACAATCGAAATCTTCAGGACAATGCAATATTATAATTATTTTATTTGTTCAAAAATGTCAATAACATAATTGATAGACTATCATTCTTCAGTACAATAAATATTGATAAAAATATTGAAAAATGGAATTGTTTTTTAAGAATTCAAAGGGTGTAACAATCACTTGATGTTTTTTACTGTATAAAATTATTTTTCAAACGTAATTTAAAATTTTTTAATTTATAATAAGATTTTTTAAATTTATGCATTCTTAAAATATCAACATAAATATTTATTTAAAATTTTTATTGTTTTTATCGATATTAAACAAACAATTATTAAACATTTAAGTTAATTCAAATTATGATTTTATATTTATATAATGAATTCAAAAATAATATTTCTTCTTAAAATATTTGAATATTTAAATAAGTTTATTGAATATCAGTTATTCTATGTATTAACATTTATAAAAATAAAAGTGATATTAGCTTTAATTATAAATATTTGATTAATTTTTTTTTTTTAATTATAAATTGAAAAGAAATATAATTTAAATATATCTTATTTTATGGAGTTTAATGCCTATTTTCAATAATATATTAAAATTTATAAAAAAAAATCCACCGTCAATGTAGATTAAAAGTTAGAGAATGAATAAAACTTTATATTTATTAACCAAGCAATGATTCGATAGGACAATTTCCTATCTTTATCAATATTTATTTGCAGAAATAAATAAAATTATTAAATCAATATCAGAATATATTAATTTTTATATAACAAAAATATACTTGGTTATCCAATTTTAAAAAATTATTGATTGCTTAAAGGCAATATAGCTTTTGTTATAGAGTTATATTTAAATTACAAAGTCAAAACTATAAAATTTATTACTTTTAACATAAATATAATACAGTAAATGGTTAATTATCGTATTGATTAACTGCAGATATTAATGTTCGAGTGCCTTTTTCTAAATTCAATGCATTTTTATTTTTTTTATATATGTAGGACTTCGTACATTATTGTTTTTTGCTAATTATTTTTTTCTCTAGGACAATAAAAAAAAAGAAACAAACAAACAACTTTGAATATATTTGTGTTCTGAAAAATAAAATAGTATTATAGAACAACATTACAACTGTCTTATCTCCAAAAACTCGTATTTTCAAATTTCTTTTATTTTGATCAATACATAAAACTGAAAAATTAGAACTATTTATTTTCTATATAATACAATTATATCCTGATATAAATTTTTTTACTTTATAAAATTTTAAATGTGGTATAAAAATACAAAATTTTATAAATGTCATTATTATTGTTTATTTAAAATTTTTATTGAAATAAAAAATAGAATTTAATGCTTCTTACTTATATAGAATAAAATATGTCGATAAATTTTCTTTTATTACATAAAATAATCAGATTTTGATTTGATTATATTAAATAGATCAATTATTATTTATCGTTCCTTTCTTTTTTTTTGCTTAAACTTTTCAGCTCGAGTTTATGCAATTATTTTTTAAAAAATTTAGTTTATATATAAATTTTCAATTTTGTAATTATTTTAATCTTTATGACATAAAATAAAGCAGAGGAAGATGGAAGATAAAGAGCTTTCTCTATAAAGTTAACGCTGGTAACTAAACTCAAGTTGAGCTTGTTCAACTACAGAATTATGGAAGTAGCGAGACAAAACGCCACGTGAGAAGAAGCTACGTCTCCCCTGGCGCCAGGATGATCGTCCCCCAATGGCCATTTCTAAACTAAACTATACATTCATCCCCTATATTCCCTCTTGTAATCATTTCTCACTAACCACTCTGTATTTTCGAGGACGTCATTTAAAAATCACTTTTTTTTACTCTTTTTTATTATCCAAATGAAAATTCGAACATTACTTCGAACATTATTTAAAAATATTTATTTTGCATCTGAATTTAAATTCAGATTTAATTTTATCTTTAAATAAATAAAATGTATATTTTATAATTTACGAATTATTAGTAAATAAATATTTGCATTCTTCTAATTTTTTTTTTTAATTAATTTAAAATTTTACCATTAGTCGGTCATAATTTTTATATGTATATTGCAAATTCTATTAATAATTTTAATTTATCGATTGAATTTAAAAATAGAGAATATTTGTGATACTATATGTATTTATATAAATTCTTGATCAATTGATATAAATAAATTTTAAATACAGAATTTGAATTGATGTTTTAACTTTAAGAAGAGAAAAATTGCTAGGAATCAAATTGAGAAATATTAAAAGACTGGATAAGAAAATAAAAGCAGATGATAATGACGAATAGGATCTCAAAACTTTTTATGTTAATCTTTTTTTTATGCTTGTGTCTTCATGTGAAGCATTCTGAGATATATAAAAATTGCTGTGATAATAAACTCTGTAATAATACACTTTGGTAGATTGAATAAAAGATAGGAATAAAAGTCTACAGTCAAATCATTTGTAAACTAACTGTATTCCATTTATATATGGATTCATTTATAAAAGCTTATAATTTGAGCATTACTGTGATATAGAATACTCAAAACCAAATGAATAATCTATTTAACATTCTTTTTAGTGTCTAGTCTGTCAAATTAAAATTCAACGGATTATACTCTCAGTAAATAATCATGTTTTGTTAAAATTTTTTTCTTGGTATTTGTTATAATGTTAGATAATTTACTGAATAAATTTGTACTCCATAAATCGAATTTACAATTTGCATAAATGTAAACCAAATGGCTCACCCTTAATTGTTATATTCAGAAACAACAAATTTTTTGTACTATTTATTTGTTGTTTACTTTGATATTTTAAATCATTCTTATCAATATCAATTTATTTATACTAGCGTTAAATTTTTATTTATGTTAAATTTTAGTATTTTAGTTTTAAAATCACTTAAATTTTTTATTTTTATTCTTATTCAATGTTCGTGGAATGTCTAATTTTTAGTATTTACTTCACTAAATGTATTTATTTTACATATTTCATGATATTTCTTATGTAAATAAAATATAATTCAAATATGTTTTAATGAGTTTTCAATCCTAGAATAATTAACAAATTTAAAGATATATTTATTTCCAATTGGGTAATATATGTAAATTTTAAATTTTAAAGCAGAGTTGACAAGGATAAATGAAAATGAGAATCCCTTAAAATAATGATTGAAAAAGAGTTGTGCTTTTTAGTTTATATATTGTATTACGATAATTTTGCATAAAGAATTTGTATTAAAATTGTACTAAAACAACAATATTAGTCTGTGAAGCTATTGAATAGACTAAATTCTTGATGAAAGCTTGACAACACAGTACATGAGATAAAAGTTACATTCTAATGTATAATGGGATTGAGATCAATTTCTAAAACAATATTTTTTCTATTAATATTGTTTTGAAACACTAATATTTTGTTTTGTTCCGGTACTCATGATAAAATATTTATTCCATATTTTTGTAATTATAACCTTTCTTTTAACAATGAATTTATTAAACTTGCTTTAATAAATAAAATATTAAAATTGAACTAATAAAATATATTATTAATAGAATAGTGATTAGTATGATTAAGAGAAGAACCATACTCATAAAATATTTAGCATAGTCTAAAAATACTTTTTTAAAAAATTATAATTTTTTTATTTTTAATTTATTCTATCTTTATTTTAAGTAAGAAATGTGTATAATTGTATTTATGAGTAAAAATTTTAATATTTATGTTACGCACGTATGAAATAAATAAAAATAAAATTTTACGTTTTCTTATTACAGTTTGGTGATTTGGCACTGTATTAACAATGAACAAGTTGTTAATTTCTTTTATAATTCGTTATTTAAATACCTGATAATAAAAGTAAGACTAAATAAATATGAGACATGTATGGTTGTATAATGTGTATTTCATATTTTGCTATACAATGTATATACCTAAAGTTTTTTTTTTAAAAATATGAAAATTTTAAGTATTTAAAATTTGTAAAATTGACATATAATTAATAGTATTACAATATTAATATAATTCATTACTTATAATTATAATTACTTATAATTATATTATATCATGATTTAAGCTTAGTTCAATAAATTTTATTTTAATTATTTTTAATCTAAAAATTATTATTATCTAGTATTAAAATTAAAGTTTAAGCGAAAAAATTTTCAAAGATAATTATTTATATTGACACAATCGAACAGTATAAAAAATATTCTTTAGGTGATTTAAATAATGCATTGAAATACGAAATACACACACATGTATACGCATTTTCACATATTGACAATAAATGGAAAATAATGATATCAATAATCAATATTTTAAGTAAGAAAATTAAAAGAAATAAAAATAACTAGAGTTGCAATTATAAATAAGAGGAAGCATTGATTGTCTAGAAACCAACTGTTTTTCCCCTCCTTTTTTGGAAAAAAATCTTCTTAAATAGGGAAAAAAGGTAATCACAAAGCGCAACCCACCAACTGGAAAAAAAGAGTGACAACATCCTCTAGATCGTTAAAGTGATCTTCCGTTCATAAAAAAACGTAAAAAGGAAGGAAGAGAATAAGTCAGAGAAATCAAGGAGGGGCAAGCGTGGTCTAGTAAGTTACTATACATGGGAAGTACCAGGCAGTAGGGGAATCTCGGGCCGGGCATCGTCATTTTTCCTCCTCCCGCTCACGTACACACGCCAGGTCAGCCTATGGCGGCGTTCCTGAGGTCGTTTCTCTCTTCCTCCCCGATTTTGAGCACCCATCCTCGCACGCGTACTCTCGCGAGGTGGTCAGGAGAGAGGGACGACTACATTATTACATCTAGTTGGCTCCTCGGTGGTATTGTCAAGCGGCAGCTGCCTCGTGCTCGCCACCTTCCCGAGCGAGTCAGGGTGGGGTGAAATCTATTCACGAGTTTCGACGAGTCGCTCATATTTGACTCGTGCGATTTCTGCTCGCGCCTTCATTCATGAGCGTTTCGAGTCCCCAAACAATGGCGCCACTAATACTGTTTATCTCGAGCAAGGACTATTATGATATTTAAAAACACTTTGGTTGCTTTAATTGCTTTCAGTACAATGAATTTAGCGCTTTATAAAATAATTATAAATGTAGCCATGTATTTTTATCATTCATTTGCACCTTTGAAATTGCATTAAAAAGTATTGGCTTCCAAATTTTAATGTTTATAAAGATTTAAAGATACTCTTTTTCATCAGCGCATACTTTAAAAAAGAAACAATGAAACACAGAATTATTTGTCACTAACTTGCAGCGGCCATCCGGTTTTATCGCAGTTCCGTCTGTCCTTTGACGTTACCACGGCAACGTATTTCGTGCCACTGTTTTCCCTGAGGAGGTAAAGGAATGAGGTAGTGGCGAAGCGACGGTAAGAGGGAGTTTGGTAATTGTAACTTCATTTGAAGCTAATTCCGAGTGGCGGGTATGATGAAACGCGGTAGTAATTGTATTAATCAAACAAAGGATGGTTATGGATATTCATTGCCGGGCATAACTACATAAATTCATCCCCGCAAATCCTTTTCTTCTCTTTAGACTGCTCTCTTACTCTTCGTTAATGTTGAAATTGAAAAGAATATATATATATTCTGTAAAGATTGTCGCATAGAGAAAGAGTTAGTGTAAAATTTGTAATACATATTCTTTTAGGATCTTATGGTGGTCGTTTAAAAATTTCTAATATAGACATGTAAAATTCTTCCTTTGTTTATTTATCTCTTAGGAAAATTTACAAATGTCATTACTATTAAAAATGCATAATTTATTTTTTATGAAAGAAACTAATTATTTTATAAATTAATACGAATCTGTTTTGTTAAATTTGTCTTACGAAATTTTCAGAATTTTTATATAAATACACCCATAATTAATACCTTTTTATGAGGATTAATTTTAAGAAAGTTCTTGAGAAATAGAAATGATGTTTTTAATTTAAGAACTCTTTCTTTACAATGATTTTTTTTAGAAAATTTGAACATTACATTAAAATTTAAAAAGTAATCCAATTTCTAATATTTAAATGTTTTAATTTTTAATAGATTTAATATTCAATATTTAAAATTCATGATTAATAAGCTTAAATATTTATAAGTATTTTTCAAAAATAATATGATTTTTTTGGTTGAATAATTTTCTATTGAAAAAATTGTTCAAATTTTATCTTTCAAAATACTAACTACGCAAGTTTTTAAATATAATAAATATTTTATTCTTTTTTGTGTCCAATGAAAATACAAAGGTAAATTTTTACATCAAATTTTAATGAGTAAGTATGTGAATTAATTTTCTTTTACAATCGATATTTTTTAATAAAGAGTTGAAAAAAAAAATTAAATCAAAGTTGCAATTGTTTCAAACAAAATAAAAGCTAATATTTGCACATGTATATAAATAAAAACAATAAAGTATACTTTAATAATTAGTTAGATTAATGTAAATCCGTCTCAGTATTGATAAAATAATATTGTTTTTTTAAAATATCAAGGTTAAATGAAAAAGATCAGAAACATATTAGTTTACAAATACAAATTTTGATATGGAATTTTAAGAATGCACAAGCCCAAAAATATTTCTATGATTAAAATGCATAAATAACTTTTATTGGTTACAAAACTTTATGTAATATCTGAATATTAATCATATAATTTAATAAATTAATGATAAAAAAAGATATTATCTGAAAATAATAGATCAAGAAAGAAGAAAATGTCATTAGTAAAAGAGAATAACATGAAAATAGTAATGATGCGAAGCCATATGGCTAAGTTTGTCTCGACTTCTTTTGGGGTGCGAAATGATATGGAAGTAATAGAGAATTGCAAAAATGCAACAGTATATCCACCCTTCAAGAGATTGGCCCATTCGATATACTAGTAGAAAAAAATACACTTGGTGATAGTGAGATGACAGATTGATTTGATTCCCACGAGTGAAATTCCAGTGACAGATTTTCTACCAACTGTCTAGAGTAGTTACCTACATGATGGTCATTACAATGAATTAAAATTATTAGAAAATTGCACAATTTATCTTTATTTAATATTAATTTTTATAATTAATTTTACAATTCAGCGATATTTTTTTTATTCTTGTTAAGATTTTTTTTACGTACCAATATTACATTGTAATCGCAGGCTCGATTTACAATTACTTTTGTATTCATAATTAATAATTATATTGTATATTGGAAAATGCTAATGATAAATTTTTAAAATAATAGATTTTATCTCTTATTATTCGTTTGTGATTGTTATAATTTTTCAATTTTCAATTTTTTACAATTATGCCTGTTTTTGGAAATTTTAATTCAACATTGATAAAAATGTGTATTTGATTTAAAGTTTTTATTTATTAAAAATAATCATTATAACCATGATTTTTTTAAATGAAAAAATGAATCTATTGATAAACTGCAAAGAATGTTTGTTATTTAATTATTTTTTCCATATTTTGTGGAACTGTAAAATCAGTAGCTTCAATAAAAATATTGAAACATGTTTAAAAAAAATGTTCTGTAATAAATATGTACATTTAAAAAGTAATATATAAAATAAATATAAAATAATTGATATCAGTAAAATATCAAAGATTTATCATTATTATTACTATTATTGTTGTACTTGTTGTTGTTGTTTTCTTCGTCGTCATCATTATTTATAATAAAATAAAGCGAAATTTGTTAATAATTTAATAGCTTAATATATTTGTTATATATTCAAATGAAATATATGCTATCGCTAATACAGGAAAACAACGATTGATAAAATGTTGATACTTGTTAATCTTCTAGGTTACAAATAAATATTTACACAATATTTAAGTATTCATATTTCTCTCCATACACATATAATATTTATTTAAAACAGTCACATAACATTACAAATGTACTATATCTATAATAATTTAAGTAAAGAATTTGGAGGATTTAATAAAGAATAAATTTTAATGATAGTAAAATGAGTGCCGATCTTATAAATAATTCTTGGCTATTATGAAACAAATAAATGAAGATTTTCAAATAGTAAGGGTAGTTCAGTTCAAATTTCATTAAAAACTATCAATATGAAAGGGTTGACTAAACGCCCCGCAGCATCTTCTGTATCGACTAAAAAGAAGGTCTCTTCACGATCAAGTTGTGGAGAGTATGATGGAGTCAATGAAAATAAGGAAGTTGAACCGGGCTTAACTCCCTGACGATGAACTGGCTTCTTATCGATCTAACTAGATGCTGTAACATATATGTATAAAGAAACCCAGATAGAGTGGGGCTGGCAGACGACAGGCGGGCTTATAAGATAGCGAATGTTGGCTCGAGCGCCGCCTATTCGAGCATGACTCTGCATTCTAAGCCAAGCCTATCAATATTTCTTCTCAAAATCCAGAGTCTCCCTTCTTCTTCTCCTCCTCCGACTGACTGGAGGACATATACGACGATTTTTTTCCGCTAATATAACGCCATCTTTAACTGTCGACCATAATGTCTGACTTATTAATTTATCGTGTGATCAATGCTATTCTAAAAATTAAAGTCAATCGTAAAGTCATAAAACACTAAAACATTACACGTTAAATCTTGTTTAATCTTCTTTGATTATTATATCTTCTTCTTCTTCTTTGTTAACGATTTTTTAAATTGTCCTTTATCCACTTATGATATTGCTATATCAAATGGTTGTTACAGTTAGTAGTTCAACTTAGATTTTTCATTTACCAAGGAATGTCCTTGATGCGTTTTTGTGTCTATAAGTTTAACAATTTCGCTTGTAAATAAGATATAGATTTGATTTAATTTTTGTGATATTTTTCAAAATAGACGCATCTCTTTATCTATGTATACAGCTTTTATATAGAATTGATGTCATTAAAAATTTTAATTTTCGTATAACATAACTATATTTATTCGAATAAATAATTTGATTTTATTTCTTTTTAAAGTAGAAAATGATTGTCGATAACATTTTTAATCTTATTTAATATATATAATGTGGTATAGCTATATGTATGTATGTGTGTGTATGTGTAATATATTAGTTATAAATAATTAAATTTATATTATTAAAATCAATTTGTATATATAAAAATGTATAATTCGTATGATGATGGGAATTACAATAAAAATGTTCATATTGTAATCAAGCCATTCATTTACACAATTTTTATTTGTTTAATAGTTTTGAAAATTTAATAATATTACTAATAATAATAAAATAAAAATTAAATCACACGCGTTGGAATATTTTACATGAATAATAAAACATAAAGATAAACGAAGCATTACTATTTTTCGGTGTAAATTTTTATCAACAAAAAATATGTAAATAGTTTAAATTCAGTAATCTTGAAATATTCAAATTCTTTAACAAAATTATTTACTTAAATTTGCCATTAATTCTTAGTTTTCTGTAGTTTTTAGTTTTCTTTCTACAGTTACAGATTCTGCAGAGACACGATATGTAATTTAATTACTAAATACCATTTTATAAATATAATTGGCTGAAAAGTTAAGACAAAATCTGATTTTCTCCTAATAAATAAATCTTACAAATAAAAAAGAAAATATATAATCAAATGAAATATTTGAAGTATCACAGTTTATGATATAAGATGTTTAGATAATATCTTGTATTATTGTTTAGAATATAGTAAAATTTATTCAACTAATTGATTATAAATTCAACTTATAAATTTACTAAAGTTAGGTATTGATACACAGATTATATTCTGTCATAATAAAATAAATATTATAATAGAATAGATATAAACATTTAATCAACAAAAAAACTATATAATTTATTTCTTTGTTTATTAAAATTTACTTATAATTCTAACATATTTTTTCAGATAAATTTCTGTAGATATTATTTAAACATATTTAGAGGATAAATACATTAAATAAAATTTTAATCGTGTAAATATTTTTTTATATTGTAATTTTTGTACCAATAACTAAGCAAATCAACTCATAAGTTTGTTTGTACATAAAAAACTATATACAAATGAATATTGACCTATCTTTCTTTATAATAATATAATTTTCACACGGCTTTACTATTCTTTAAATATATTTTTTAAATACTTATACAATGAAATGTGGATTAAATTATATTTTAATAAATATTTATCATTGACGTTTTATTCTATTTTCGTATTTTGTTGCATTCATACATAACTTCAAATCTTGGCTCATTTCTTGATTAGTAATCATTACGCATGACTCGTTCTTTATAAAATCAGTTCTATATAACTTGATGTAGTCTTGACTAGTTATTGCCATTATTAATACTGATAATATAGTATTTATAACAGTCTCAGTGAACACTTAATTAAATGAATGTTCTTTTATTCATCCATTATCATTTCAAATACATAATATACATTAAATTACAAATAAATCACAAATAAAAAACTACAAAAAATAATAATATAATAATAAATCAATTAAGTTTACAATAATTATATAAAAAAGTTTATTTCATATTTTTACTATGTTTGAACATTTTTTAAATTATTATTATTGAGTTAAGAACGAGTTAAGATTTTTAATTAAGTATTTTTATATATAAAATGCAAACTTTAATATTTTAAAACAAATTTTTTAAGAAACAATTTAAAAATTTCGAATGAAATTTATTTTAAAATAATTTTTGGAATTTTGAAAAAAAATAAATCTTTTTAATATAATCAAGTAATTTATTCAAGTTGAGCAAACATATTATTAAAAAATGTAGTGTAATATATTATATTATAAAAATTGGAAGATATTCGTCTATCACAATCTACTTATTTTATATAATTCAAACAAAAAAATACAGTATATTTTACAACTAAAAAATCATATTCAATATATAAACTAATTTGTTCTATTTATATTGATTAAAAATGTGAAATAATGCTTTATTATTTATCATAGAATGTGAAATACTTATTATATTAGATACATTTATTACGTATTGCTGGAAGTTCTATATCTAATTGTTTTATTTAATTACAAAATTTTCAATTTTGAACGTGTAAAATTCAAAACTAAATATAGTATTAATTTTTCGGCAAGTGTGTATAAAGTAGTAAAGATATAAAGTTTTATGATCAAACGTGCACCGTTAGGTGTATTGTTTAAACAACAAATAATATCAATGGTGAATTTATAATTTATTTTTAGGATTTACGAATATTTAGAAGGGGGAATCAACGCTTTGAGTAAAATAATTTTGGTAAAATTGATTAGAATTGTTAAACACTCGAACCATCACCTTTTACACATTTGTAAATTCTTTGAAATAAACCTTTATGTCAATTAAGTTATTTTTTAAATTTAAGAATTTTTTGAATTTCATAAACGAGCTGCTGAATAGCCAGAAGAGAACGAAGATAAGGATATGTTTAGAGTGAGTAGAACAAATTTTAAATGATCTTAAACGTTAATCTGATGAAATTGATGCATTGATCGAGGTTTATTCAACCGATGTCGACATATCTGAAAAGTTATTTTACGATGTAGTAAGTCGTGGACGATATTTAAGTCGAGAGCAAATTGATTCTAGCAAGTTTCTAATACTCCAAGATCGAATACAAATTATGCGTCTTATCTTCAATTATCACCTGGTGAATCATTTGATGGTGCATTTGATAAATGGCTTTTCTTGTACAATCAGTTTATCGGGATGTAATATATCGCGAGAAATCATGTAGATCCGCTGAAAACAATATCTTTGCCGAAGCTAAAATATTGTACAACTTTAATCCTATTTTACTAGTAAAGCATAATTAGATATTTAGGCGCAATCACTTTTAAATTCGATGCTACCTTTTTGTGATCGGATCCATATATAGCATTGCAATATATTGGTGTGCAATATTGAAAATTATTGAAAAAATATTGAAAACTTTTGGAATGAATCATGTTATGGAAATAAAAAAACTCACAAATACGATATTTTGGAGGCGTGTACCGACCTTCGATAATGTAGCCGATATACTTTTGCACAGTAATTAATTGAACTAGTAAAATAAAAAGTATGACAAAATGGATATCTGGCTGAGACATGATGCATCAGATTGAACAATAAATATAGTAGTTGCGGTATTCATTTTCAAGCAGCAACTAGCTTATGTAATACATATTATCACTCTAAAAAATAGTTTAATAACAGGGTACTCTTCCATCAACAACTTGAAACTCATTATTGCATATATTTTACATTTCAAACAATTCGATTAATAAATTTAATAATTTTTCACGTCTATCGGATGAATTCTGATTATCAGAATTAAGTAAGGCATTAATTCTAATTTTAAGTTTTATTAATAAAAGTCGAAAATTTTGTGAAGAACTTAAAACTATTAATGTAAATATAAAATTTTGACAAAAATAGCTATTTTTTTTTTTTTATTTTTATTTGCACTCGCTTAATCCCTCTACTGATGAATAGGATCTAATTTGCGTGGACGGTAGACTAAAGAATTCAGAATTAAGTTATGCACAAAAATATTCTATCGTTCGACCAAAATAAATTCTACAACTAATTTAATTATTAAGGGAAACCATGAATCAAATATGCACGTTGGTGTTCAATCGACTTGGTATCAGGTAGATCTTAGTATTAGCCGCTAATTGGAAAAACAATATTAAAAAAAAAAAAGTTCACAAATGTATCACTTGAAGGTAAATACGTTACGGACTTTGAACTCCATGGGCGATTTGCCAAGAAATAGAGTTGTGCAAACACGACCATTTTTTAAAACCGAATCTTGATTACTGTGATCCTTTCATATTAAAGAAATTTAGAAATCTTAGTACAGTTAAGACCTAGGTATGCATCTTCGTATGTCTCACAACAAAAGCTATGCATATAAAATTAATATTCAATTTCATGATTGAAGCTTTCACTGGAGGTTTGCGATGTTTTTTTCTCGAGATGAGCTTTTTCAATGAATTTATACATAGACATTTTATTTAAGCGCGCAACAAGATTGACACGATAAAAAAATGATTTCAATCGTGAGAATACAATACATTTTTTGATTAATTTTTAAAATTAAAGGTATAAATTAGCACTTTTTCCTCCGTTTTCTTTTTATTTTCGACGTCTGTGGGAGGCAACTGGGAAATCATTTAATTTCCTTTTTCATAGTTCATCATCATGTTAATTAATTATTATCATATGAGGATTTTATATTTATCAATATATTATAATAACAATATATTCTAATGCGATGATCGGCTTGATTTAATTGGCTACATTGAAAATATAAGAAAAAGAAAGAGAGAGAAAAAGAGATGTTTTATTTTTATCCATTTACAGAAAGTTGACACAGTAGAAATGAATACATAAATATGCTTAACCCTAACAGTTAATAAAAAAATAATGTTAATAATTAGTTTAATTAATGGTTATTTAAAAAAATAATTTCAAAAATTTCCTAACGGCTACGTTTTTGCTTTCGTTAGCGTCATTTGCTCTTTTTTTCAGAAGTGTAGGCCAGTTATAATTATAATTATAGTTATATTTATAGTTAAAAAATATATAATAAAAAACCTAAATTATATAAATTCAAAAGTCTGCCCTTTATCCTTTTCAAAAATATGGAGAATGTCCTCCATTTCAAAAATGAGCGTTTGTAACACACTTACTTGTACCAAAATTAGTTTCCATATCAAAAAGATAAAGGAACTATACACGCCATCAGATTCTTAATGCATAAAATTGAAAAAGCTTTTGAAATTAAATAAATTGCACTACGTTCATTTCTGAATATCTATGGAACATTAGAAAAGGCCACTTTTGATGCAATTGAAATGACGGCCAAGCGAAAGGGTGTAAACAACAACACGACAAAATGAATTAAATTCATGTTAATTATCAGAGAGATTACAGAGAATTCAGGAGGCAGAACCAAAACAATAAGAACAAAAGAAGAGATACTTTCACCTATATATTCTATGATGTATTGTAGTGGACGACCTTCTGTAGAAGTTCACGGCAATGTGGCAATTGAATACACAGATGATATAGTAGTAATTATCGAAGAAAGGCACTTAAATATTTTGATACAGTTCATGCAATGAGCTCTTAAATAATAATAGTTTTTTACAAAGACAAAAGTCTAGAGATTAATCTGAAAAAACAATAATTATTCCCTTCATCAGGAAGTATAAAATCGTAAGCACTAAAACCGCCATAGATAAGAGAATAATACAGCATTATTCAGCGAAGTTAAATATTTAATTGTATATAGACCAAAGACTGATCTGTAATAAATACATTAGTCATATTAAGAATAAAGGCCTCATAAATCTGCATATCTGCAGATAACTTCTAGGAAAAACATGGAAATTAAAACCTAAAATAACTCATTGGATAGTAGTTAAACCAAGTATGTCTATATAATGTCTATCTAATGTCTAAAAATTAAATAAAGTACTATACTACAGTATTAAATAAGATTAAAAGACTAGTCTGCTTTTATAATACGGGAGCAATACAAATAAGGCCTACAATAGATACGGACATCATCCTCAATCTGATTCCCATTGTGATCCATACAAGGCGAACAGCATTCGAAAAGGTCTTTAGAAAGCAAAGAATAAGAGATAAAATAGTAAAATTCACTTCAGGATATACAAATATCCTGAATATGATCCCTCATATAAAGAAATATGCTTTAGATAAAACTGGTAATACATTTAATTTTAATGTAAATTATAAAACAACAATCCCAGATAGTGAATAATGGAAGGCATCCATTCTAACCATGGAAAAAGTAAAAGGGTAATGAATATAGTTCACTAATGCGTCTGTAAATTAAACAATGTTGACCTAGAAATTTATGATCCTTTAACAAAGATCAACAGACCAATGGGTGAAAAATGGTCAATTTTTCAAGTAGAGCTATTTTTTATTATTGAATGCATTTAAATTATTCTGGGTAAGAATTATAAGGGAGAAAATATCAATAAAGAAACAGACAGTTGCGATGGTACAAAAGTCTTCAATAAGAAATTTATAAAATCTAATCTAGTAGTAAATAGCATTGAATTACTAAAGAAACTGGTGTTAAGTAAAAAATTAAATCTTATCTGGATGGCAACTCATAAGGGAATTTAGGATAATGAGAAAGCTAATAAATTAAGTAAAATAGGAGCCAATAAAACACCAAATGAACCAGAACCTTTTTGTTAGTTAAGTAAAAAACAAATTAAAGCAGAAATAATTATTAGGAAACAGAAAGAAAAAGATTTTCACTGAAAAAACTGCTCAGACACTATATAGACAAAACATTTAGTAGACTGGCAATTCTAAAAACATCAACATTATTTGAAAAACAAAACATTATCTTTAAATAAATAAAGCCTGAAATTACTAACAGATATAATCACAGATCATTATTGTGTACATTATCATTTCAAAAAGATGAAAACGGTAGAAAAAAAGCTTGCAGATACTGCAAAGATGACAAGTAATTAACTCAACACTTTTTCAAGAAGGAAAAAAAAATAAGAAACTACGTCGGAAAATAAACTTTAAATCTTCAAAAAAGAAAAACCAATCTATAATATACTAAATAATTGCAAAGCTACACTATTTATTGTTTACTTTAAGAATCTAGAGTTATATTAAATCCCTAATTGAAGATAAGCAAACAATTCATTATTAAGAGAGGGTACAAAAGACCTTAGGTTGCTATGCCATGGAGATTACAGTTCATAATCTTAATTTCATATTAATAAATAATAATAATAATAAAAAAATTTTTGAATTATATTTTTATCTAATTGTTATAAAATATTTCTCAATTTTTCAAAGACACTAACATTTTTCAAATACATGTAATTGAAAATAATAATATAAATTCACCGATTGATTGATGAGACGGATGGCACATTATCCTGTGAACAAATGCCTTCAGCAAGCAGTCTATCTCGTATTTCCCAAGCAAACATTGTGGGATTATCTCGTTTATAATTAGCGATTGCATCGACTACTGGTGGTGTTGCTACTTTTGGTTTTGATCCACCTATAACGCCAGCTTTAAAGCTTCCAGTCTCATAGTACCTACAAATCAAACAAATTTCTTATTAGAATTATAGAATTCTTGTACACAAGTATTTAAATTTTTTTAGTTTTTAAAATAATTTTAATAATAACAGATATTGATATATCATTTCTTTGGGGGGGGGGGGTTAAGGTGGTGTAATATTATAGAATTTTAATACAGATAATAAAATAGATTATTTTGGGACAGATGATGTCTTTTGTTTAGAAATATGGTATGTAATAATAAATAAAAAAAATTCATTTTGATGTTGTAGCAAATAAATTGATTGCAGTAATTGTAATTTGACTGCTGTTGATAAAATTAAACTTTCATTACCAACAAGAATTTTATGAACATACAAAAAAAAATAGCAATAAATTCACAGGTTTAGTATATTTTAATATATGAAACTACAAATTTAATTGGGACAAATAAAAATATTAAATATCAAAACAAATTATAAAAAAGTCTAATTTCTGAAAGGATTTTTTAAAAATAACATAATAACACATTAAACGCGTAGAAAAATTTTGAACAGCAAATACACACATATTTTAAATATTCAAAAAAAACTTCGATAAAAAACTTAACATTGTGTCAATAATATTTCTTGCTTTATTCATACTTAAAATCTTGACTATAATATATATTGTCATTAGAGATAATATTTTCATTTTACTCCTATGTAATAATACTTAAAGTGCATTTAAATGAGAAAAAAAATATTTACATTATACAGTAAGAATCACGTGAATCAGTTATTCATCTAAAACTATGGTTAATACATATTAATGTATTAATCCTTAATTTAACAATCTATAATTAAAAAAAATTGAAATGTAACAGACTTATTAATAAGCTTTATCTACAATTAAATATTAATTTCTAAACCAATCGAAACTATTCAACAAAAACAAAATATTGTACATACTTTAATTGACAAAGCAGCAAAACTTGCAAATTGATATTTTTACAAAAAAAATGTAAAAATTACAAAATAATTTCTTATATTTAATGATTTTTACATAATTTCATTAGATCATAGAACACATTAAAATTAGACTTATTAAAATAAAGAATAATCACCTCCGCCGTTCTAATATTTATTTTAAAATAAACCTCTTACTACTAATTTCCAGACATATTTTAAAAAATTTTTCCCGAAATTTTCATTTTTCTAAAAATATTTTGTATCTATGTTATGTTCCTTTTTCACATATAGCTAAACAACACAATTAAATTGAGAAAAGACTTTTTTAAAAATGGTATACACAATTTATGAAATTATATAATTGGTGAATTTATACAATGAAATAATATTTAAAAAAATACTTATCTTATAAACGTTACGCCTAAACTTATACAACTATGCTATTGACAGATAAGACAAAACTTAATTTTTAAATAGTTTATATAATGAATTGCTGTATATACTCAAACAACTTTATATATTCAACAAGTAGTAAACCAAAATAATTTTATAAAAAAAATTAAAATTTTTTATAATAAATTTATTCAATTTTCTGCTTATCCTTGTAGAATTCATAAAATTCACATATTTTTGTAACAATCTTTAATAAACTTCTTGTGTTAATAATTAATAATGTAAAAAAAAATATTTATATTCTGAAAAAAGCTAAAGAAACGGACTTTGGTGAACTATTTAATAAAAAAATATAATTGAATTACAATAGATTAATTTTTTTCATATCATATATATATATATATATATATATATATATATAGAACTTTTTGGGAAAAAATAAGAAATGTAATTATTAACGTCAATTTAAATAAATTTCCGTTGCTAGCTTGTACGTATTCATTTTTTACACATTGTACTTGACCGATTGCAAATAAAATCTTGTATACTTGGTAAAAATTTTAAATAAAAATGACTTGCATGATTGCGACAAAAAATGAAATCCTTTATGTCACCTTCACTTCTCAAGACTTTGCTTTCGGTTTGCATTACGCCTTCTTCGTAATTTTTCATTTTTTTTCTTTTTTATTTTTAATTGTCAATTACTCAATTTTTACATGTAGCAACAAGTCTATTCAATAAATTTTTTTTATCGTTATATTCCATAAATATTATGTAATTACTTATTTATTTAATTATTTTATATTTTTCATGTAGATAGAGAAATAAACGCTCAATATCATGCGAAGACGTTTAGCAGGTTGGATCGTATTACCGTCAATAACAATATAGTAATTAATGAACCTTCGGAAGCAAATGAAACCTATACATTCAGCTTTGTTGTTCGATGATGGGTAATGGTAAACAATCAAACATCGAAGTTGCGAAAAGGTAAACAATAAAAATTAAGGCTGTATTTGTATAAGATCATTGGTTTCCGATGACCAGTAGCACAAGATGGTCTTACATAAATTCTATAGGAGAGAAAAAATAGATAGATAGTTTAAGTCATTGTGGTAGCAATGACTTAAACTAATAATAGAAAATGACTTATACGAAGGAAAAAAATTTGAAAAGGAAACAAATTGTATAATGCAAAAACCCTTGATAATAATTTCTCTTGAGGCACTCGAAAGTTTATGAAGGACTCTTGCAAGAAGTAGAATGGTTAGTTATAGAAAGGATTAAAGTGAAATAAAACACTAAGTAATAAAAGCTCTCGCCGGTAGCAGAAAGACTCTTGATCGCAGAACATTTAAGAGACGAAAATCCTCAGAACCGCGGTTGGCCAATACTTTTATTAGCTCTTTTGTTGAGAGGAAATCACTATAACGTCACGATAACTCGATCGTTGGTTGGTCCAGCGTTTGATTGCCTGTAGGTGAAACTTAAAGTTACAGACGTGAAAAATTAGTCGTTTTGCCCATCATTCGACAAACTTTGTTTGAAACCTCTTGAACAATCACATATATTTTAAGAATACTCTTTAAAATCAATATGCAATCCAAAAATTAATTTTTATTAATGAATTTATCTGTTTAAATCGCAGCTACCTACAAGATTTTGTTGGTTTTATTGTCAATTAAAAGAATTACGCACGACACCACTAATGTACAATGTAAAACTTGTAAGCAAACGTTGTTACTCAATAGGTGAATAAAAAAAATTGTGGCTATAAATCCATAGAGTGCATATATCTTCAATAGAAAATAAGAAGCATGTTCTTACATTGTAGATTTTTTATAAACTGAATAAACCCTCAAGTCTTTATATTTATTACCTCCGCATGTAGCAGCTACCAAAGGTTACAACAAGTCCTCTATCGCTTTCTTGAGAGTTAATGGGTATCTAATTTAAATCAGTTTTATTTTGCTTTTGTTATTAAAACTTAAATAATGATTTTTAATGTATAATGAATATAATTTGACAATGTAAAAATATTTACAACTTTGTTTTCGAATGGATATAAAATTGAAACTTTGTAATGATAATTATCCATTAAATATTTGAAAACTTTTTGGTATTTATTTTTTTATTACTAATATTGTAATACACCTATTAAA
This sequence comes from Eupristina koningsbergeri, assembly GCA_018907245.1. Lineage (NCBI taxonomy): Eukaryota > Metazoa > Arthropoda > Insecta > Hymenoptera > Agaonidae > Eupristina > Eupristina koningsbergeri. The sequence continues at coordinate 1,785,208 of JACCHV010002976.1, forward strand.
GATAAATTAAGACTTTAAAGTTTAATAGAAAAACATCGCATATAAGTGAGTTAGACGGTTCGGTATAGGGTATTACCGTGGATTTTTTTTACTCTCCGTATCTTTTTTATATATTCTCTCTCTTTCTCTCTCTCTTTCTCTTATACACATTCAGCAGATTATATTTTACGTCTAGAGTCAAATTTGGAGTCTTGCGAGTTTCGTCTAATTTAATTTCTTTTTTTTAAATGCTTAACTTATGAATACTGTGAAAATCGATAATAACGGAAGTTGGTAGTAATTAATTTCATTATTGTTCAAATCGTGCAGCTGTTTGTAAAGGTACTAGTTCGGTTTGTTTTTTCAAAACGTTCACGTAGATTCGTAAACGAAAAAATTAATTAGGTCCATTTTCGCTATTTTATATATAAATGTAAAATTAAATAACGCTTAGAATGTAAAGGATTTTTTTTCCAATTCACATTTTTCTACCCAACAAATAATGCAGAGAAAAAGTTTTTTGAGAAAATGTTAGAAAATGTAAAATTTTTCATTCAGAATTTGAATTAAGCGAAGTCATCGATTGGCTATAAAAATATCCGGTTCTTTATTTTATATATAATATAAATTATAAGCAAATATTTGATTAACATGTAAATATATTTTTCAAATAAGGAATAAAAACAATCCGAGCGCAATTAAATGTGATTTTGTGTATTTTTATTTTAAATTCATAATTCAAATTTCCCTTTCTTGTTTAAAAAAGTGTTTGTAATATTGATTTGGGCAGTCTAAATTCAAAAAAGAGAATAAAAAGATATATTTTCAATTTAATTTCGGATCAATAAAGTAGTCTTGTATTAGTTTACTTTGAATTAAAACGATTTGATGAAATAAAAATAAAAATGTTATATATATGCTCTTACGTCCTAATTTTCTCGTGTAACGATTATTTTTATATTTATTTATCATTTATTTATTTATTTGTTTATTTAATTATTTATAACCGGGTCTTTCTCTTACAGCTGAATCGGTCGAATCGTTTCAGCCTTTATGAGGATCGGATGTAAATAAAATTAACAATTGGTTTATTCGCGTTAAATACCGATTTATTGAAAATAAATAAAAAAAGAGATATATCGATGTGTTAATGTGGCTGGTATCATTAATACTTTGCTTCTTTATGTCCATAATTAAAATTATTAGTATCATCGTGATGTTAATTGATCATAAAATAAGTGTCGCGTTGTTAGCATCGACGAGAATCCCCGACCGGGATCGACTTATTCCGTACTCTCTTAATTCGCTTGTCTCTTATCTCTTGTAACTAATAAAACAAGCCGCAAGCTTCATTGTTGCTATATTTATTATGAAAAAACACTAACCTTTCGGGTCCTCCCACCGTGGAAGTGTTCCCATTTTTAGGTTTAATTCGCATTTCGTCGAATTTTAGTTCATTTTACAGGACATTATTTCTCAATACATTGACTAATTATCGATCAGATTGAACCCGTTTTCGATTTTATAACACTTATTATTTATTTAAAATTAACTATCAGCGATATTTTACGTTGTGATTTGTGTTCCTTTTACAATTCGCTTAAACAACGCGCCTTTTTTTATTAAGTATGTCAAATTTTGTTACATACGTAACAATACTTTAAAAATAATATGAAATACATATATTTTTTTTAATAAGAAGAAAAATTTCTATTGTAAGTTATTTATATTTTTATAAGATTATTAATTTTTCTTAGGATAACAGGGAATAGTATGGCTGTATGAATTGTAGTAGTATACTTTTTAACTTAGCTGCTGAACATATACTTGCATCTTGACATTTAACAAAGGTGTTGTTCTCACCTAAGACAGGTAGGACACAACATTACTTACTTAATATCTACAGACCTATCTACCTAAGATTTTTTATATTGAAAATAATGGAGAGAATATTAAACAAACACATTAAGAACAAGATACTCAACCTTAAGTCATTGCATTGCAGACAAAATGCATGTCAATTTTAAAGATTTGTTAATAATTAGCTGAGGTTGTGAACTTTATTCAGAAGAGAATTAAAAACCATGGCTTTGTATTAGTAGTAATGCTAGATTTTAAACCTGTTGAGTATAATTAATTAACTAACTAACTAATAATAGTATAACTAACTGGTTGTGTTAAAAAGGATACTTAAAGGATTGAGTTCCTTCCCCTATCTTGAGTACTAAATTATAAAAGACTGATTGATGCTTAATTTTTATATATATGGCAGCGGAAGGCTTATGGAACACTGGGGAGTTGGCTATTATCTGAACAAGTTTGATTTCAAAATCAACACCTACTTAAATGGTACTAAATCGAACTAGAGAACCACCTACGGAGCATCTTCTCTGTTACTGCCTGCGTTGCAGAGAACAGGCTAATTGGCGCATTGTCATTATGGACTATTGTAATCTAAGGAAATAAAGATTCAGTACGATATACAAAATTATTAGAAATCGATGCCCTATTGGTAATGATTCTAAACTTATATTTCCTACGGACTCTAAATATTGAACGTGAAAACTTTATATTTTTAACCTATTAAAGTACAATGTTCAGATGATACATTCAGTATGAAATGGCCTGTCTGAACTCTCAGTAACAAATCTTCCAACCTATTTTCTATCTGGTTTACGACTCACGAGAGGTAGTACCAGCAAACAAGGGGTCTAGTTAACTAGCCTAACCTAACTCGACTAACCTCTCCTGTTGATTAGTTCTATCATGACGGCGTTTCTTATTCATATACGCAGTATCTTAGTGCTCTGAGCTAAGATCAACGAAAATTTTGGGAAGGGGGGGGCGGTGATTTGTCATAAATAAACGCAAGTATAGCCGCTTTTATTAACTTATTCTTTCAAGACGACGTTGTCTATTACGGATTCAGTAATTGATGATCTGAATATGAATTGGCTTGCAGGTGAGTTTCCGAACTAGGGCCACCATACCTCTCCCCCTCCTTTCATTGTCACTATTATTATATTTATTAATTTATACAGTATGCTTTCAAATAAATCGTACTGAATAAATTATTAAAAATCATTATTATTTTAAACGAAATTTGAATTAACTTATTTTTTTAGATATATATATTAATTTATAATTTAAATTTTAATGTAACATCTGTAAACAATATTCAAGACGTAATAATTTGTAAGTTTTGTGTATCTATAGTTTATCTACATAAAATTTACAATCCGCAATTTTATGTAAATATTATATTAAAGGAAAAAATATCTTATTCGTAAGGTGAAGGAAAATATATTTCAATTAGTAAAATCATTACTTGCTCCACTGAGACATTTAGACATTAGCGAAACTGTTTAATTCCATAACGGTTCAGTTGACTAAGTTCATAAATTATTCTTTATGCTACGGTACACTTAAAATTGCTGAGACATTTATCATTTTCATTTATGCAGTGATTTTATTTTTTTGTGAAATAAATATTATTAAAAGATATTCTTTTCATATGTAGATAAATGACTTTTTATCAATTCAATATTTGTTAAGAATAAAATTAGAATATATTTAGAATAAAAAATATATATTACAATAGTTGTTATGAAATTAAAATGAAACTGAATACATATTTTTACAAATTCATTACGTGTTAAAAATGCATTTTAAAACTGTCACGAGAAAAAATATGGTAGCTTCGAACAGCGCGTGATAATTTAAATTACTATTTTAAAATTAAAGACAACAATCTATTTACCTTGACAATATTTTTGATACACAGCCATGGGATACCCTAAGTTGTCTGGATATGTCACATGGTCGAACGCCACTATGTGCGAGTTCAACTATTCTTTGCCTTACGACATCCGGCAGTGGTCTTCCGTTGACAAAGACGCCGCCGAGTTGATTCACTCCTCCATGACCTGCAAATACAAATTGAAACAATTTCATCTTTAGATCAATGAATACGGGTATTTATAAAAAATCAGTAATGGCATTGTGGTTACTATAGTTACTGAGGAATAATTCTTTTTCTTTTCATAATTCACTATTTTAAAATGATTAATCTTCAATCTCTACTGTTCTATATATATAGATTAATTATCAAGAATATTTATACATTAAGAATAATTTGTATTAATAGTGCACATTTTTAGATCGGTTTATTATTTTTCAAATATAAATCATATTTCTTATAATAATTAAATATTAAAAATTAACTATTTAGATTCCATTGATAAAAGAAAAATTATCATTAAAAATTATTTATAAGAGAAAATATAAATCTGTCAATATTTTGATGACTTATTAAAATTATAACTTATATAATGATTAATAATATCAAATTTAAATATTTTCTTAATTTAAAATTTAATTGATAATATTTTCAACTTAATTAAGAATTTTAAATCATCTACTTTAAAGAAATATCGTAGGATATTCTGATAACTACATAAGTATTAAATTGTATGCTTACTTAAAAAAAAAATCAAAAGAAAACCTTTGAGTATACTTATTAATTTATAAAATTATATAATATATAATATAATAAATAATATTATAATTCTACACATTTATTATTTCACAATATATCGTTAAGTTAGGAAAAACTTCAATTGTTTTCTTCAACTTTGTTTACACAGATAAATTTTACAATATCTGAACTTAAACTGCACTACCTGTCCAGTTTTTACTTATTTGTTTAATTATCATTATTATTAGTATATAATATTTATATAAAATATGTATAAACATTTATCTTTAATCTCAAATAATCAATCTCTGTAAGGAATTAGTTTCAATAAATACATTATTTCATAATATTTACAAATTCATTTGCTTTGCTTAACTCATTGTTTTTTATTTATTAATAATCTAAACAATTCAATAAAAACTTAATATTAATATTAATACAAAAATTTTACTATTGTATAAAAATTTTATTGTTGAAATTAGCTGTACACTTTATTGTTTTTAATTATTATTTCATAAATTTTTTTTATATTGAATATAAAAATTTTAAATGTTAATTTATTTCATTTTTCAAAAACATATAGCATACATAAAATTTGCACATTAAATTTAAAATTAAATTGATTTATATAATCATTTTAAATATTTATATTTAATGTAAAAAAATATATCAAATAAAAATCACAAATAATAAAGTGTTAATATTAATTTATACGTTTAATACCGTTTGATTTATTAAATTTTATTTTTTCAATGTTTCTGAATAAAAAATTTTAGATTACCTTTAACCAAGAACAGAAAGGCATCATACAAAAGTTGCTCACGATTATATTCGATTATTTTACAAGCATAAAATGCTTATAGTATAATCTAAAATATATCGTTATTATTTCGAATTTTCACACTTGTACACTATTTTTCATTGTAATATGACAGTCTCTACCATTTTGATTTTATATAAGTTATCTCTATTTGTATTCATCTCTATTAACATAACTTTTTGTATTATTAATATAAATGCTATAATATGGAATCCTATTTCTTTATTGTATTTAATATACATTTTTTATTACATTTGAAACAATAAAAAAAAATTTCGTTTAATGGAAAATATGATTGTTAAACCTGATTTTATTCATCAGTCAAATTTTTAACGAAAAGACTTATATTCGTTATAAAAATTAAAACAAAAAAAACCATGTCGAATAATATCAAACGATACAAAATGTGAATTATTGACAAAATATTTTCAGCAATATTTTTACAATATTTGTTGTCAGATAAGAGGCATAATTTGAACTGGAATGATTATTAACAGAAACGATGGAGATTTCCGCTTGCAAATCAATTTGTTCTCTATCAATGTTCGCAATGGTATCTCACGCGAACGGATAGGGCTCAAACAAAAGGGACAAATAGATAACAATTTTCGGGTATTACTTGTATGCCTCATTTTATGCTCGTAGATCAGATATGCATGTTAAATGTAACATCGCATAAATATAACAAAGAGAAAATAAATAGTCGCAAGTCATTTTAAACTACTCTTTTTGTAAAATCTTACACAATAGTTTTTCTCTATTACTAGATCTTCAATTACAATGATACAGTAGTGTTTTATTTCTTATTTAAAGACAAATTTACATTATCATTATGCATTAATATCATATTGTCATTGCTATTTTTCATTACATCACATCTTAAAATCTTTTGCATTTTAAATTACAATTTTATCTTTTGGTTGTCTAGTAACCTTATATTAATTATTAATATTACGAGATATTCATAAAAATTAATGATAAAAATCTTTTTATAATTTAATATATAAATCTAATGTATTAGTGTCATTGAGATTTAATATATTTTGAGCAAGTTTTTAGAATATTTGAAGAAAATTATTTACATTTTTTAAAAATATGTAAATTGAATTACTTGTAATAATTTTTAAAATAAATTCTATATTACTTATAGTTCCAATAAACAATGTAATAATAATTTTGTTTTTGCATTAAGATATTTTATAACAGATGTTCCTATTCTGTTATAATTTGTGACAAAAATAAAATAAAATAACCCAATATTATAAGAAAGTGTAAAAGTGTGAGAAATATTTTGACAAAATTATCGAATTAAATTTTTTTTATAAAGAAAAGTAATATAAAAAGATAACTAATAAATAAAAAATTGTGGCATTTTTCTTCAAAAGATATTTTTAACAGTGTATTAGTAAAAAGCGATACTAAAATGACCTATATGTGCATGAAACCATTTATTTTAATTCCGTTAGATCGAATTTTTATTGATTATCTATGATATCTTTGTTTTTAATTAATAATTTTTTTGTGGAGGTTAATGATTAAAAGCCAATTTTATTTAAATGATTTTAAATCACTTTTCATCAATAATTTAAATACAATAAACAAGTAAAAATAATGAAAGATAATATTTGTATGCACCTATTTTTATATAATATATAACAGTTTAATCCACAATTATAATTTTATTTATCTTTTATTTATTTGATAATATTAATTTTAAATACTTATCATTTATCGAATTTATTTTTTTTATTAAAATAGTTAATATAAGTTTCTTTTTACATTATTCAATTTTTTCAATTTATATAAAGTTAATTACAAATATTCTTTTTATAAGAAGTATTTTGTGTTTATTTTATTTTATTAAGTTTATTGAGTTACATTAATTGTACTAATTGTAAAATTTTTATTTTTTTTTTATATGCAATTATAATATTGTATTTATAAATTATATATTTAAAAAAAAAAAATTGATCACACATAGTTATAACAAAAATATTTTCATAATTGTGATTTAATAAAATAAAGATTATATTATATGTAAAATTATTCATATAATGTTTACTGATAATTTGGTATTAAAGAAAAAAGGAACTGTTTAGTACGGAACCAACTGAACAAATAATAATCATGAAGATTTTTATTTAAAAAATTAAATCAAATTAATACCATTTGATATTATTTAGTACAATTTATGATTAATTGTGATAAAAAAAGATTTTATTTCTAAAAAAAATTTTAAATTAATTAAAAAATAACTTTTTTAGAATAATTTAAATAGCACAAGAAATATATTAATACAATATAAAGCGTATATTTTAAATTCAAATTAATTGTAACTTTTCATTGAATAGAAAAAATATTCTTCTAAATTGTATATAAATATTAGTTAACAATAAAATAAATGAAATAATTTCTGATTTTTAAATGAAACAACTTTTGAATGATTGTCGAATAACTCAGTGTTTTTAACATTGAAAAACACCTCACCATGAATATTTTTAGAGATTGCGTAGAAAGTTCTAATTAGTTAAAAAATTTTATAATTTATTCGTAACATTATTATTGTTTTTCAGTGGCAATTTGATTTTCATTTGATAACGATGAATCTGCATGTAAAGGATAAAGTGGTAAATAATAAATAAACTATATGAGTACATAATATATGAATAACTCTCTAGTATATAATATTTTAGCTTGGACATGGTAATTCGATATAATTTTTATGTGACTGTGTTTTCATGTATATGTTTAATTACATCACTTTTTCATTGTGTAGTGACAATTTTTCACTTTTTAAAATATGGAAATAGAAAGAAGGTGGGGGAATTACAAAGTATATTAAGAACTTTATTACTTATCTGTGTATTAAAATAAAATTGATATGAAATAAATGATGTATATATCTATGTATATATCGGAAACTGATATTACTTACATATCAATAATTTTTTAGAATGAAAAATTCTGTATATTATTAACCAAAATCTTCTATCCGAACAATAATTATCCGAGAAAGCTTGCATGCGTTGATCATTACGCTATTAGTTTCTTTTAAATTCTGTGGTATTTATTTTTTAATAAAATATTTAATACATTAACTGTTCATTTTATTTATTTCATTTACTTTAAACATGAAAAATAAAATTAATTGCGAACATAATATTTTTGCTTCAATTTGATATATATGATATACAATTTGTATTTAAACAAAAATTTATTTATTTCTAAATGCACAATTACAGTATTAATTTAATTTTAATAATACTTTAAGATTTATTTGTAAAATGCTGAATATATCATAAATTTTAATATGGCTATATAAATACATGAGATTGTTTTTTTTTTTTTTTGATGTAATGATCTTTGAACAGGTGTGTTGAAAAAATTTTTATTATCCTTACATCAAAATAAATAAAAAATTGTTTCAATTGCATTGAAACAATTATAAGAACAAATTTTAAATTCATTGTATTTGTATGAAAACTGATTTGTTCTTATATTTAAAGAATAAAATTATAATCATTTTTTTAAGTAAACATTTGTATTATAAAATATTTTAGTTTTCTATAAAAATTAGTTTTTCTATGAAAATAAATTATATTTTATTTCATTGACTCTATAAAGTATATTTTTGTGTGTAATTGGAAATGTGTATTTATTAAGGCTTTATATAAACTTAAATATATTAATCTTCAATTGTAATTGATAATTAATTTGACAGTATTAATATCATAATTAATATTATATAACGTATATTTGATAATAATATGCTTAAATTTCGATTTAAAAAAAAAAGATATATATTCTATTCTTTACATAACAAAATTGTAGAATTAAAAAAATGTAATTATATAAATCTATGATAATTTGATAAAATGAAAATAATAACATTATTTTGATAATAAATTTTTAATTTATTTGCAGGATAAAAATACGCAGCGAGTTTTAAAAGTATATATAATTATACTTTATGCAAAATTTTAAACTGATTTAAACACTTAGTTTTATGTTTTGATTTTCTTGAAAGTAAAAGTAAAAAAAATTAATGTATAATTGTGCATTGTAAAAAATCTTAAACTGATAAAGAAATTTATTTTCTAAGAAAATAACAATAAAGAGATCTTAATGAGATAGAATTTTTAAAGGCTTAGTGAGTTGAAAGTTGGATTTTCTGTTACCGTCGGAAGCTGCACGCACTGTCTATCTGTCACATGTGCGCGGTACAGCAGATATTTGCAAGCGCTCAATGATGGCCATCATAATAATCAGCCTTGTAGCAAACTAATTACTCCTACGCAGATTTGTGGTCGAATGTTTTTTCCTGGGAGCGACGTTTGATACCGCTAGGAGTCTCTTTTTCGAACAGGTTACGTGCTAATAAAAGTCACGCAAGATTGTTTTTGCGTTCCCTCAAGCAGCGAACGCGCGCGTACAATTCTTCCATTGTCATATTAACATTTTTTGCCTTTTTCATTTCACGGTCCTTATTTCTTCATTTGTCGATTTATTGATAGCCCGCGTATGATCAATGACGCGTTTTTCGATCAGGAAAAAAAGACTTTTGATTTCTCTGATTCTTGTGATGATGAGCGTGTTAGAAGAAAGGTGCGTGGCTGAAAAAAACGTATTGTATAGCTACTGTTAGTGGTCCAAGTAAGAACTGTTTCCATTAATATTGAGTAGACCGCAAGATTAGACAAATAAGTAGGTTAGTGTATATATAAATAGTAAGAAAGAGAACAAAAAAAAGAAAAATATATATATATATATATATATATATATATATATATATATAGATATATAGAGAGAGAGAGAGAGAGAGAGAGAGAGAAAGAGAGAGACAGAGATAGAAAGCAGCGTCATCCACGAAAACGACTGTATTACGTGTAAATTTTTACTTTATATCCGTGTAATGAATCGTTCAACTTATTCCGAAAAACGAAAGACAGAAAACAGTAGGAACAGGAAAGTACAGGAGATAAAAAAACATATAAGCACCACTATTTCTTACACGTATAGTACTCCATCATGTTCTGATTATAGCGGTAGGCCGTACTCAAATCCATAACTGAAAGAGCGGGACTCAGCGACTTACTGTAAAGCTGTACGTGTGGTTATTCATAAACTTCTGGGCTTTCGGTTAAGTCGAACACACTGCCAGTCGCACATTAACACTAATTTAACATCTATACAACTCACTCAGACTTAACTCACGCTCCGAACTCACGTCTCGGTCGATTAGACATACGGGAACCAAGAGGCTGGACGCCAACGAGCTAAGCTTTTTGACTGTCTGCACGTGACTTTCGCTCCGGTTCTTTGCCTTCTTGGTAGCTATGCTCTCGACTTATTCATCCCCACATTGGCCAGTGCTCCGCCCATACGCAGTGCCAGCATCCCTACAACCCCATTGGCCAGAGAGGGCGGTGCGAGGCTGATCCAGGGTTGCCATGACGATGTATACTCCGTACAAGCTAGGCTAAGCTTGTTAGCATCAAATTCGGAGCGATCGGCAGTAGCTTATCGCCAGTCGTGGTCGATTTTCGCGTAGTGGTCGCTAAGGGTTAACAGAAACGATATGGAGAGGTGTGCATGAAAGTAGCCCCAAGACGACTAATTGCTCGTGGATGTCTCGATCGAGTTGAAGGTTCCTACTGTGACAAGAGAAACGGTGAGATCGGCCGGATTGACCGGAAGGTGCGGTTAGGTTGGTGAGACCGAACTCGGCGTGCCAATCTCACACGGGCTAGTTTACATATGAGCGCAACAGTCGAGTCGACTTTTTCTGTTTTCTTGCAGTGAACGGCCCTCGTCTTACTTTGCGACACGCTTGTTGCACACCAAGTGTCTATGTGCCTATTCCAACTATACTGACACTAGATATGTTGATTCACAGGATTTTTGCAACAACTCCTACGCAACTAAGATATTCGATATCTGTTCATACTGATGTGGCTCTATATTCTTTTCAAATGGATGATACGTGAACATTTATTTTGTATTGTTTGTGTCGGAGAAAACAACATGATTTCATATGAAATTTTTATGTTTACAAACATAATGGACTTCAAATGAAATTTCGTTATTTATTAAATATATGATCCTCATGATCTTTTCTGCTAGAGTTATATTTTGACTTAATAATTATCTGATAAATAAAAACTTGAGTATTGTTTTGGTTGATTTTCCTATGAATATTCAGTGTAAAATTTAATTCATATACAATGAATTTTGTATTTTTACTTTTTGATTGATGTGTTTCGTAATAAATCATTTTTTGTTTTTTTTGTTTTGTTATAAGAATATTGAAAATTTGATATAATTATTATAATTAGAGATTTATTTGTAACGAAATAATTACAATTCTCAAACTACGATTGATAAAACCAACCATATATATATATTTGTATTTTTTATATAGTTGTAAGAAAAATTCAAAATATCCTTGATGTAATAATGACGATATTTATAAATATTATTGGTGCCTTAAAAGTAAGAATTTTAAGAATAAACGAGCTAAATGAATCTTATCGAGCTTATTTATAATTTTTAATTTTTGTAACTTTTATTCAAAAGTTTGTTTATATTTTAATTTTAGATATTATAGTGTAATTATTTTTAACCGTATACTTAAAAATTTTTTATAAAAAATGTTTTGTAATCTGTACCAAAGAAAATTCGATGACGTTGTATAGTATTATGTATGCACACGTTCATCGTTCTTCATATTTATTATATTAAAGATATTATAAGTATATATATTAAATTTAATAATAAACATCAAATTTAGTGTATTTTTTTTGTTTCTACAAATTATTTAATTGTAATAAAAATATATAAATCATATTAGAAGATGATGAAAAGCAAATAATGATAAGATTTAAATAATAATATCATAAATATTTCATTATAATTAGAGATTCAAATAGTGCGGTATGAAGAGAACAGAGGAATAGAGAATGTGATTCGTATCGAGTCTCGAAATATTACTATTTATGTGAAGTAATAAAAGATCTCTCCGACCTTCAGCCTGGGGTTGATGTATATGGGAATATATATATATATATATATGTATTACATGCTCTTACAAATCTAGTCTAGTCAATGAGCTAACATGCAAGTGAGTTGCCACTTTGGTTCATTCGTCATGGCTCTTCAACTTTTAGACAAATATCAATCTATCAATTATGATATGATGTTATTTTTTGAATTATAATTTTTCTAATCAAATGTTCCTCCTAATCTGCTTATATTATTTTTTTTTAATACAAATTATAAGATTTATAAGAAAAATATGAATTATAAAAATATTACATTTTAACTGAATATCTGCTAAAAACAAGCATTGCATAAAATCTTGAATTCCTTCAGCAAAACTCATCGATATTTATATAGAGTCCCAATCCCAAATATTTTGCAATCGAGCTTTGGTTTCTCTACACATAATAATGAATAAAGCAATATTATTATGAATAATAAATACAATATTAAATAAAAGCACCTCTTTTGAATACAAATTCTTATACATAATCAAAAAGATCACATATGTGATATAATATGAGTAAAAGATAAATAAAATAAAAAATTTATTATATTTATTATATAAAGTAAATAAACTATAAAAAATAAAAAGTTTAATAAAAATATCTTCAAGTATTAATTATAATTGAGACGCATATTGAATATATTTCTCAATTAATAATATGTAACATTATATTGTACAATTATATATTATATGTATCATTATTATTATTTATTTTTATTTTACTTATTATTATTAGCTATTTGTATATAAAATCAAATAAATAAAATGAGTAAGTTTATAACAAGTAATGATTTAATTAAATTTTTATATTTAGTATTTAATAAATTACATAAAAAACTATGTATTATAAATAAAATTTATATTAAATTTGTTATTTAGTTTATTTTTTATTAAATAAATAATTTTGATAGCACGAGTAAAAATATTTTATTTTCGTAAATTTTTTTTATTTAAAAGAAAAAAATATATTATTATTATTATAAGTATTATATACTAAGTATCATCAAACAATTGAATGTATAAATATAATATGAAATCTTATAATATATATTTTATAATACAATAAAACTTAATATTAATTTTTAATTTACATCTTATAAATTTATAAAATTTTTATAAATTTTTATTATTTTAACTTTACATTAAAGATGATAGTGTTAAATCTGCTACTACGATTCAAGCAAAAAAAATTTTTTTTAATTATTTTTTAATTTTTTATATATTTAAAAATTTGATGATAAAAGTAATAAATTCGTAGGACAGTTATATGATTACAATAAGGAAAATTAATTTAAATTTTTAAAACGGGGTTTTGTGTTAAATAACACACAGTAATAAAATTATGAATTAATTTTATTTTAATAATAAAAATAAAATAAGAAACAGTATTTGATAATATTAATTAAGTAAAGAACATTTAAAAAAGGATATTATATTTATCTATATATGTACTGCAATCAATAAAATAATTTTTGGTAGTTAAAAGTTACTTTATATTTTCGTATAATATACTTTCATATAATATGCCCACAAAATACTAAATTTTTTAAATATATTGTTTAAATCGGTGTATATAATCAAATGTAAAAAGTTTTTTATTTAAATTTCAGTATACACTAAATTATGCTCTTGTATGATGAATCGTGTACAGATATATGAGAATAAAAATGAAAATGTTTAACACGAATTAATGTAACCCTTACTTACTCGACTTTTATTCTCTGATATAGCCGAATGAATACGTATTATTCACATACATTAAGTGCAAAATACATTTTACTTATTGTTATATTAATTAATCAAGTATTTACCACGTATACGTTTTATATTAAATAAAGTAGATATTAAAGAAAATATATTATAACATATATTTAGATAATACATTTCTTTTTGATTTGAAAAAACAAGAAAGACATAGAAATTAACAGAAATACTTAAAATTTTTAACCGATGAGTGAAATATACAAAGTAATGAAAATAAAGAAAAGGAAATAAAAGGTTATAAAATAAATCTTTGTTTAAACGTAAAAGAAAGAAAAATTAAGAAGAATACAATTTAAATTATTAGATGAAACATTTTTTATCTATTGAATTAATTCTAGTTTCTGGTGATACTCACATTTATGCCGCTGCTAGTTTATGTTTTGGATCTTCACCTTTTACTATCTTGTTTCATTTACTTATTCTCTTTTATTCTATGTTTTCATTTACTGTCATCATAACGGTCAGGACTTAACAAATTCTACCAACTAACTTTATGTTATAACATCGTTCATATAATAAAGATATAATAAGAGAGAAAGACAGAGAGAGAGCAAGAATGAAAATAATATTAATCTTGGAAAAGGAACTTTACTTATGTCTACTATTTCATTAGTACTAAAAGATTTCTTTTTCAAATACAAATATAGAAGGAATTGCTATCAATAATGTGTAACTTGTCATATATCTTACCAATATACGTCATCACCAATAGAATATTAAATTCTGCAAATTCATTATGAAGTCTAGAAATATAACAACTTGTAAATATTTTATTCTATATCTTAAATTCACATGCCTATAAATTAAAGATAATGACAAATTAAAGATTAAATTATATTTTTCCTTTGTAGAACATTAATTTATGAATAAAATAATGTAAAGAGTATAAAATATAATGCAATGAATAATTATTACCAATAATAAAAACAATTAAAAGTATCTGAGACAAGTTTTATTATAGAAACATAATTGATAATTGAATGAATTTTAGTGCTTTTTAGTCAATTCATATCTACGTATATACTTTTTTGGGTTTTTATGTTTTTCACCGTCTTTTGTTGGTTTTACCTTTTTTTACTATTTTATTTTATTTTATTTTTCTTTTTTTTTACTATTCAAGATTTGTAAGATTTAGACTTTTAGATGAAATATTAATAATTATTATAATTTTGTAAATTTTAATGCAAAGCACCTTTTATATTGTTTATAAATATACGCGAAATAATTAAGAGTAACTTATTTTATTCACCCCGCACCTTGTTAGATATATAATCCATAATTTTATTTTAACAAATTATTATAATTTATTTAACAAACAATTCTTTTCTATTGAATACAGAAAATTAATAATTTTATAGCATGATAAAATATATGTATAAGAAACTAAAAAATTTTTTTAATAGATAACAAAATATAGAATTGTAAATTTATATAAATAAAAAAAAAAAATTTAGTAACAATAAAAAAGAAGTATATAGTTTTTATGGAATTTAGATGATTTTAGGAATTAAATACACAATTATTTCTGCGTTTATATTTCATTTATTGTGCCGTATCGTACCCATGCACACCATCAAATTTTATATGATAATTTGTTGATTTAAATATTAAAATTTCAAAATCATTTATAATCCTTCAGATGTGTAAGCTTTTATAGAATTGTTTTAATATGCTTTTTTTTAATTATTTACTTTTTTTATTTACTTATTATTTTAACTATTTTTTATTGTTGAAAATTAATTAAATAAAGAGAAATGACCAACAAAATCAATGATTTATATATATGCGCGAGCGCGTATGTGCGTGAATGCCTAAGAATTATATTATCTTTTATAATCCGAATACACGAACAAAAATAACTATTTTAAAATTTTTTTAACACTTTGTTGCTTCAAATTCACTTTTAAATATACTTCATTTTTAAGATACCAACATATATATAAAGAAAATATACTTGCTTTAATTTAAATTTATAGAGTAATTTTAAATAATAATTATTTAAGTAATTACTATATATTTAAATTACTAAAAGGTAATAAGAGAATATAAGCTTTTAATTCATTTCTTTACCTTACAGGTACTAAAATAAATTAAATATAATTATAATGTATAAATAAAATATAAAGTCTTTGTTTTGCAGAAAAAATTTATGAAGTTTAATTTTTCTTTATTTAAATATATTTTATTTATAATATTATTTTCTATAATATTAAAACGAAATTTATTTTTTTATAATGATAAAAGTAGAAAGATATGGTATTATTAGTAAATATGAGTAATTAATGGAAACACATTTCTGCAAAAACGTGAAGAAAACTTATTCAAAGAGAATAAGAAAGAACACTTTTAATTACACTTATAAAAAATTTATAATACATATATTAAATAAATATAAGATTTATATTTAAAAATATCATAGGTAATATAAAGTAGAAGAATTTATGGAAAAAAAGAAAATGAAGTAAATTAAAAATATGTAGTAACAAATTTTATGATTAAAAAATTTGCATATAAACACTCCAACACAAAAAATGGTTGATGAAATTTGAAAAAGAATTTGAAAGAGAAAAATTAAGGATGATAATGATAGAATTTAAATATTGAGATTATTTCTTAACAAACTCTGTTTAGTTTTGTCCTTAGTAACTTGAAAAAAGTGAATGAAATCTAAAAGGATTGGGTAGCAAGCAGTTATGAAATTTTTTTAGAAAACTTAACAATACAAGAAATTACAAATATTTTACAAGACTACATATAAATTCTGATTTTTGTAATAATTATTTGTAATCTAGGTGTGCATCGAAGATGAATCTAAAACTAAATTCATCGCACAAGAACATTTTCAATGGATATACATGTATTTATTATTTAGTTTAAAAACATTCTCGAGTATCTTTCAAAAAAAATTATGTAATATTCTGAGAAATTATAATTTAAAAGATTTTAATAGGTATTAGGTCATTATTTATGGGATTTATATAGTTTGACACTTTTGGTATATTTCAATAGTTTACTATTTAGAATATGACGTAATATTTAGAAAATGACGTACTAATAAGCTAACACGGCTATTTTATGCTCTGCGGCGAGGAGTTTGCGCCGAGCAACAATACTCATTATATTAGTTTAATATAATTATAAGTCAGATGTAAATTATAAATATTAAATAAATAAGTATATAAATAAATGAAATTAGATATAGGTGTATCAGAAATTATTAATTACGAACTTTTAGGTAGACCAATTTAACAAAGTTGGTATGCACGATGCGGTCACTTTCTATTATTTTAAACCATTTACGAAACTCCATGTAATTTTTAAAAAATTCCAAACAACTGAAAAAAATTGTAAGTGACATATATATATATATTACATATATCTATATTAAAAGTTTTACTTCCAATTTATGAAAATTTAATGAAAAGTAAATTATTAATCAAATGTAAAGGTTATGTAAATACTAAAAATAATAACCAAAGCTACAATAACATATTGCAGTATTTTAATCCTAAATACTTACATAGTGAATTACAATCAATCGAATTAGCAATTTTTTTCGCGGAATCACTTTTAATAATTGTATAAAGTCTGTTCTTCGCATTTGTAAAAATAAAGGGATAAAAAGTCATCCATGTTCTAAGGATTTTATTAAAAAGCGTAATTGACAGCTTTGAAAGCTGCCAGAGAAAGAACAATAGGAGTCTTCTAAGAAGACTCGGACAGTTCTAAAAAAGCCAAAAAGCAGAAATATTGCATTTTTTAGTAAGAACATGTATTATATGAACTGGGAATAAGATTAATTGTAAGTATATAAAATTATAGTTTATAATATAGATATCATTGATAATACTTTCACAGTGTTTTTCTTAAAAGTAGTTTCAACCTAAATTTTTATTTTTTTTTATTAAGCATTTAAATCTTTGAAATCAAGATTTATTAGTATTATATGTTTAACGATAATTACTTTTTTAATTTGTATTTTTATATATTTAAATTACAATTTTTCAAAAAGGAAATTACACATTTACCGGTTGGTATATTTGGTTCATTCAATGTAATTAATTTTAAACTTCCAACATGAATTTGAGTTAAAATGGCTGCTATTTTCAGTCAAAAATAAATTATTCGATTAATTTGAAATTTTGAGAGATGTAAAAAATACTTTTTTGTTCATCGTGAATATCTACTTTTTTAGATATTTCAAAAATGGCAAATTTAGCATGCGAAAAAACAAATTATTTAAAGCATAACAAAATAATTTATCTGGTAATTTATTTATAGTCCAAGCAATAAAGCAGTTTTTAGGTCATGAAAAAAGCACTTAGTGATCCATATCAAAATTTGTAAAACAATCTGTAGATTCTTATTTTCTAAAATGCCACTTATGATATTCAGGGATTTTTTTATTAACAATTTTATGGCATTTTTTTACTTTTTTTGTTATAAAATGAAAAGTCATAATTTTAACATTATAGTGTCAAAAAATTTGTAGTTAATAAAATTGTGAAAAAAATGAATTTTTATATAAACCGATCAGAAAACTGGAAACTGAAAAATTTACAAAAAATCGGAAAATTTTTAAATTAATTAAAAAATGTATAACTTTTTTATTTTTTAATATTTAGAACTCTAGTTTTTGTAAATTAAAGTGATTAATGTGTATTATATTTTTTCAATACTTTAGCTTGATCAAATTATTAATTTTTGAGTAATACTAATGTTAATTAAATTATGAAAAAATTTACAAAGTTATTTCCAGCTCAATGCAGTTGACGGTTTTAAAAAATATAATTGTAGTACAGCAAATACTGTATCTTAAATTTCGTTTACATATTTTGGATTGTATATAATATGAGAATAAAGATGATCAAAAACTGCCGAGCGCGTGCAATTTGAGGAGGAATGGGAAGAAGAAAAAATGTGGGGTTAGTTAGAGCAGATTTCACTTTTATTACTATATATAACTATTCTCAGATTCTAACTATCCCCACTCCTCGGACGCTCGGCCGTTTTTAGTTATATTTATTTTAGACAGTTCGAATGATTTTAATAAAATATAAGATACATGATTTATTGCTCCATAATTATATTTTGTATAGCCGTTGAAAAAACTAAAATCATAAGGTAAGTTAATCTGGAAATAACTTCGTAAATTTTGGAATAATTTAATTAGCATTAGTATTACTCAAAAATTAATAATCCGATCAAGCTAAAATTTCGTACAAAATATAATGCATAATAATCACTTTAATTTTCTAAAAATAAAGTTCTAAATATTAAAAAATTAAAAAATTACAAGTGTTTTAATAAATTTAAACATTTTCCGATTTTTGTAAAATTTCTTAACTTCTAATTTTCCGATCGGTTTATAAAAAAATGTATTTTATTCAAAATTTTATTAACTACAAATTTTTTTTGACACTATAATGTTAAAATTATGACTTTTCATTTTATATTAAAAAAAGTAAAAAAATGCCATAAAATTGTTAATAAAAAAACCCCTGAATATCATAAGTGGTATTTTAGAAAATAAGAATCTACAGATTGTTTTACGAATTTTGATATGTATCACTAACTGATTATGACCTAAAAAGTGCTATATTATTTAAACTAGTATAGTACCTAGTAATTGCAAAAATATTAAAAAATTGATTATTAGTTGATTGGAATCAAATTAATAATATTTTCGAATTACTAATTATAAAAAAATGTGAGAACCGGAACAGTTAAAAATTTGATGATTTGATTTATTACTGATCCCAATAAAAAAAAATTTTTGCAAAAAGATAATGATGAAGCAAATATTAAAATCTTGTAATAGAAAAAAATGAAAAAGAAAATAAAATTTTACGAATAATAAATTATATATAATTAAAAAAGATAAGAATGGATGAAATGAACAAAACAATGAAAGTATAGAAGCAAATAAAAACATATGTTAACAAAATAATTGACTATAAAAATAATAGAAAATGTACATTGGTATTATATAGGAAAGCGATGCATGATGAATAAAATATGTCTTTTTAAACAGTAATATAGTTAACTATTAATATTAGAAAAATATCTCAATTTGTAAAGTATTTATAAAAAATTAATCAAAAAAAAAAATTAAATAAAATATAGATAAATGTGTTATTTAAGACCGGCAACAAGACCATTTGTAGTATTGTAAATAGGCACGATTAGAGGTTATGAAAGACAAAGATTAATAAAAAAATATCTACACTTATTAATCATTTTACAAGATACACATTTATCACAACAAAAAATTTTATCTTAATAGCGTTATATGCACTATCCAATGAAATAAGAATCAAATAAATAAAAGAAAAACCTAACCCGACTAGTGAATAAAATAATAATTAAAATAAATGTAAAGAATATAAAAGAACATGGACATATAAATATAATCAAAGTTAATATCCAGCAACCCCTTAGTTATTACAATATTTATTAATAGACTCAAAAATAAGCATTTTCAAGAGAATTAAAAGAAAAAAAAGTACTAAACATTGGGTAAGAAAAGAATAGCATTAAAAATAAGCGATATCAAACAATTATAATAAAAAAATATATGATAAAATTAAAAAATATTATAAATTCATTTAGAAAGATTTAGAATATTGTTTTTTTATGTGGACACCATCAAATATCATATGGTCATTTACTTAAATATTAATCATTGAAAATATTTATAAAACTTCGACATGTAAACTTCTCTATAAGTGTTTTATATATGTTTATGTTTTATTTCTAATATATTTTTTGTTATTAAAAATTAGTGAGATAAAGATATATAATTAAAAAAATTTTATTATCGAATCAATAATGTTCATATATGTATATGAACTCATAAGAAAAAATTGTATTATCTATTATTATTAGACGAAGAAAAATTTTCTTTTTCAAAATTATTTGAAACTTTACTGCTTTGAAATTTACTAGTTTTATAAGATACTGATATATATATATAATTATTATTAATTATTATTATTTATTAATTATAAATTATATATTAAATTATAGATTTAATATTTGGTTTTTAAAAATGACTGATGTAAAAAGGGCATGTTAAAAAATTATATAAAAAAAATTTATAAGTAACATTATATGCATTTAACCTAATGTATGAGTGGTCTGGTCAACTCCAATTACTTTTAAATTAATCTGAATTATTAATATAATTTGTATAAGTTATGGTGTTATTAAATAATAAAAAGTATTAAATTTATAATGCGTGTATGGTAAAAATTATAAAAAAAGCTGAAAAATATGTTTATATTTCAAGTAAAAGATGCTACTTATCAAATATACTGAGATTATAATATTCAATTTTTGTATACATTTATATTTTTCAAAATTGTTTTAATAAATTTTGTTATTTTTCTGCAAAATTTATTATAAAAATTAAATATAATTTATTAAAATAAAAAAGTAACATTATTCCATAATAACTTTCGTAACTGAGCAAAATCTTCATTAAAATTGAGCATAATAACCAGTGCTGGTAAAACCCTTTTCCGGTTAGTATTTTACATTACACACTTCCTTTTTTTGTATCAAGTTTTTTCTTAATATGAAAAAAAAGAGAGAATAAAGTGATATAAAAGTAGAAAGAAATAAATAAAGATGGAGGATGAAAAAAGTGAATCGTGCTTCGGAGAGGAAATGAATATATTTAATCGGTGACTGCACACGTATACTGTATATGGAGAAATAAATCTAATTCGTAAACCGGATATGCGTAATAGATGGAAAGCTCGTCGCCCTCGAAAATGTAAACGTCCAGAAGAAACTTTTTGTGTAGACTTTACTTGATCCAACTCTTCATAAAACACAAAGAGGAGTAACGAAGGTCATGGAACTCTACTTAAAATTGGTGAGTACAGTGAGTTTGTTTCATTCATGGATTTAAAAGGAGTTTTGCGTGTTCTATTTTGACTTATATATAACTATGTACATGGAATGTGTAGAAATATTTATTTGCTTCTTCAGAAATGATTGTGGATGCTTAGACTCACGCAGTAATGAGCGAAAATTAGTTATTTACTTTTTTTTTCTTTCTTTTTACACTGACTCCTTACAATTTTATACAACTTTCTGGTTGATATATAGGGGAGATTCAAAATAACGGAAGTACTTTAAATATGCTGAATTGTTAACGATTCGCTTGGTTGAGAAAGCCCCGTTTTAGTACGAGAGTTTTGGAAGTTTAACTTCCTGTTTGTAGAGTACTTCCAATAAAAAAATAAAATAGTTATGTAGATACTTTTCGTATTCTTAAATCTATGGTATTATTTTTTTTCTTCCTGAATTATATTATAAAATTTATTTAGATACTTTTATTAATTACCGATTTATTAGATTTTATAAATCAAAAAATTTTGAATATACTTCCAATTAACTGAAATATTACGCATTCAATCAACTATTAATTTATGTATTATCTAATGAGTAAAATAATTATGTAAGGTACATTATGTACATATAGTTTACTTAAAATAATTCTACACGTGCAAGTTATACATTGCAATACTTTACCAAGGCTAATTTAATAAATGTATATGATTTAATACAAAGAAAAGATTAAACGTAGAAAGTAAAGCAAAAAGTACTTGAGTGATTAGAGATCGAAAAGACAATAACAAAATTAGCGAAAAATAAATATAAATACAATGCATATTTTTACATTAGTCTTAATATTCAATACTCTTATCTTTATCAGAGCATTTTATAATATTTAAGCTATATCATAAGTATTCGAAAAAATTTGCGTATATCAGTCAATTTTATTGTAGCTTGATTACCTTAAAATTATCATTATATACTTGTAATCTATGTACATTAGTTCATTTAAAAAAATGACGCGGTCAAATGACTTCTTTTAAACTTTGAGACGATGATATTTCGTCTTTTTTAGTTGCTGATAGGACTACAACTCGTTGCTTAGTCAGCATATAATAATATATAATATATAATATACACTATATAAGAGCGAAAAATAACAAAAAAATTTGGCTCTCGATTATCACATTATTACATAAGTTGCATTATTTTCATCATATTTAGCTTTGATATCCATTAAGTTCTTGTTAGATACAAAAAAAACAATTTCTAAATTGTAGTTTTCAAATAATGAAGGTTTTTTTAAAATGATTTCTAATATACCTTTTTATAATAATTGACAGATATTCTATTTAGAAAACTAATTTTTACTATAAATAATAGTGAATCACAGCTTTGTAACGGAGAATTGTTTTCACAATCATTTAATATTTCCATTAAATACAAATGTTTATTTACCCAAGTCCTACTATATATTGCCTATATTATCTTGAATTATATTAAAATTTTTAAACAGTATATTTCTATGGCTGTTAAGAAATTTTTAAGATACAATTTACAATATTATAATTTATTTCGATCCTTGTAAATCTATTTTTAAAATAGTTTAAAATTTTTGCAGAGCCAACAGAAAAGAATTTTTTAATTAAATATTTTTTAAGTTATATATTTTTAAGAAAATTAACAAATTTATATTTTAATGTTTTAATACGCAGCGATTATTCCAGTCTATTAAATTTTTGTATAATTTATAGTGGCATTGAAATACTCTTTAGGTGTCTAATGACTAATCTAAATAATTTTTTTCTTCCAGTTCTCCATTTAAGAGTGCTGTTTTCCTGTAAAACTTAATTAATTAAAAATCTTTTTCAGGTATGGATAATAATAAATAATACTTATAGATTTATAACAAATGACTGGAACAAATATTACGAAATAATTTATGCACTTTTTGCTAAATAAATAACTTTTTTCTATTAATTTTGACATGTTTATTTTTAAATTAGTATTTTAATTAGATTTTAAAACATTCCAGCGATTGATTATTAAGTTTCATAAACCAAATCTGTTCACTAGAGGTAATATTCTTCAAACCTGTAAACATCTACCTTCTAATTCCTATTCTTTTTATCAGCTATAATAGTTACATCATATGATTTTCTTTTCACTATTACAAAGGTATCATTTTTTTCATTCTGATCTTGACGACAACAAAAGATTAGACATTGTCTAAAGTCTAATAGTCTAACTAAAACATGAGAAATTTAATCTAATTTTATACTCAAAATGGGCAAATAGCATTATCTATTTTATATAATATACGAAAAGGAATTTTAAATACAAATTTATTTTAAATATGTAAAAATTTTTTTTTTATATTAGTTTAACGCGTAGTGATCAAACATTACGATTTATTTATAGTTTGTTATGTATTTAATATATTTTAATCAATATAGTAACTAAATAATCTTATAAATGTAATATAATTTTTTATATACAATATCTACTGTTATTTGTTTTATTTATTTATTCTATTCTGCAAGTATTACAGTCTTTCCTTTTTAATATCTACTTTCGTTTTATTTATTATTTAAAAAAATTTAATTATTGGTAATCTATATATTTTAATTGTTTGAATTTTATTTAACTTATAAATATTTTTATGCAACTATTATAAATACTAGTAATTGAATGTTTGGTAACAACAATAATGAATCATTTATTTAATTTTAACTTAATATCAATGTATTCATTTTAATCTAAAAATTTTTTGATAAATTCTTATAAACAATTATATTAGAATAATTTGATATTTTCTTACGTTATTTAATAATTTATTTATTACGTTAAAATAGGTTATTATCAATTTTTTAATTTATTTATAATGTATGTTGTGTCAGGAAAGTAATGCGTTTTATTTTTTTTTTAAGCCACTATTTGTCATAGCGATTTTGGGAAGCTTGGAAAATGTGCGGAGGAGCTTTTCCTATTTATCTTTTTTTTTCGATC
Organism: Eupristina koningsbergeri; assembly: GCA_018907245.1. Lineage (NCBI taxonomy): Eukaryota > Metazoa > Arthropoda > Insecta > Hymenoptera > Agaonidae > Eupristina > Eupristina koningsbergeri. Next base: position 1,810,150 of record JACCHV010002976.1, read on the forward strand.
ATTGGAAGTGACAGGATTTTTTGTTGCACAAATTATGTTTTTGAATTTTGCAACGAGAATGATGGGATCAACTGATGGAATAGCTTTAGACGGTAAAAATTTGGTTTGTGGCTTAATAAAATTCTGTATAGACTTCTGGTTGTAAAAAATATCTTTAAAAATAAAATTATATATAAATCATAATTAAAAAAATCATATAAGACTTTCATGAAGGTTACCGATTATTTCGATTTTCAGCACCCAAAAACTACTCGAATCGATTCTAACGCCAAATGTGTTCACAAAATTTTGAGTTCAAACCATCATTTAAAAATCAGGGTAATCAATGATACCTTGAATTGATCAAAATTTATATATAGTTACCCTTAAAAACCTTCTTTAAAAATTTCCACTGTGTTTTTTTCCAAATGGCACACAAAATTTTATCGTCTAATTACATTTCACCATTTTTTTGATAACTGTATTACAAAACTGAAAAACGCCCTTCGTGCGAAAATAAATCCTCCCGTTTTTAATGATCAAAAAGAAGAAAAAAAGAAGGATAAATAGAAAAAAATCCCCCACATATTTTCAACCTCTCTGAAATTACTGTGATAAATGGTGGCTTAAAAAAAATCAAACGCATTACTTTCCGGACACACCATAAATATTTGATTTTTTCAACAAGTACATATTAAATTTCATTTCCAATAATAATTTTATCTTTTTGTATATTTTATTAAACAGTATAATTTACTAAATCTTGAAATAAGTATTTAATGATTTAAAAATTTTTAATAAATATAATTAAAAATATTACCAAATTTAAATAATATTTAAAACAACTGTTATAAATACTGATCAATGAATTAATTTATTCTATTAATTTTATTTTTTCAAATTTGAAACAGGCGTCTGTCAATTAATAAAAATATTTCACTTTGGAGAAAATCAGTCAGATATCTAATTCGGAGAAATCGAAAAACTAAGCACGTTTTAGTTCTTAATTTATTTTTTCAATATATACATACTTTTTTATTTTTAATTTACAATCTTTTTTTTATGAAAATTTATCAAAAGTTTAAAATAAATTTTATTTGTATAAATATAATGCTCTTTTAAATGAATAAAGCAATTATATTATTTAATTTTTAATAAAGGCCTAGTAATGTTATGGATACTGTTCTATCGAAATATGGTCGATTAACATTACACTGTTTTCTAAATATTTGATTACAGTATATATGAGACAATAAATTATAAAAAAATATTAAAAATGTATTATATTATGTATTATAATGAATATTTTATATAATGAATAATACTTTCATATGAATTTATTTCTTAGTCAAATATACCATATCTCAGTCAAAATTGGCTTTTGACAACGACATATGTTGTTTATAAATTCAAAAAAATGATGATGAACATGTCCGTGGTAAGTATATAAATACTGAATTATGCACCGAAACCTTGGCGTTCACTCTAGTGAATTAAAACAGTCTTTCGCTTTATATTTTAACAATCTTTACAAAAACCACAAGCATTACTATCCAAAAAAAGGAAAATTTTAATTTGTTTATTGCAACAAATGGCTGATGTAATATTATAATAATAAAATAAAAGAGAAAAGTGTAAATAAAAACAATGAAACAGCACTTATTTGAAACATAAATCACTTAATCATATATAATAAACATCATAAGATACAATAAAGAAAAAGATGGAAAAAAGACGAAATTTTCACCAGGTATATGTGGAATATTTCACTGAAATATGAAAATATGATATTCAAGTTCTATCGCGTGAAAGCCAGAGTTTGGAACAAGACTAGCGTATATTTCACGCTTGCTAGTTTTATCTCATGTAGACAATTTAAACTTGGATACATCAACGCATGGCATTATGTAATAACTTTTTACATACATCCAGCAAATTCTGTGACACTAACTTCAGAAAACTTCTATTTATTTAACCTATCTTGACTATTATCTCTGCCTTTGTACAGTATATTTCATGCTTTTCTTAATATCTTCGCTGAATCTAGAAATTCTTTTTTTTAATAATTTTTTTTCTTTTAACTGGTATTTATGATATTTTTTATTTAATTTATATATTTTTGGAATAGTGAGTAACTTTCATAATTTGTACAATGTTTGCAAAATACATGTAAAATTTATCTTTTATGAAAAACTACAATTTCTGTTAAAGTTGATAAACTGGGCATTAATAATCTAGTAAATAATAATTTTTTTTAAAGAAAAATCTAGAAACAAAAAAATAACACATATAAAAGATTAAAAACAAAAAATATACAAAATAGAGCTATTTATTATTTTGAATTTTGAAAAAATTTTATTAACCATTTCTTGATTACCGATTGTTTAAATGAAACTCTTTTTTATTGTTTTATTGATGCCTTTTCGTCTTAATTTTGTATGTACTTTAATTGTAATTTAATGTGTTTTTATCTGTACATGTTAATAGATTAAATAACTTCGTCCTTTAATTTCAGTAAAAGACAACTTTTATAAGACAATTGCGTTCGTTTACCTTAGACTTTTACTTGTACTTACTTTAAAATATCTTTATTAATTATGTAAATAAAATACAACTCAATATATAAAATAAAAAATTATCAATCATTAAGGATAGTCTTAAGTTGTCGGTTGGAAATAATAATAACATAGTTACCCTTTACAAATCACAACTCTGCCATTGCATTTAAAATCTTCGTGCGTAATCAGAAACAAATAAAAAAGCGAAAAGTATAAAGATAGAAGGCTGTTTATTTTTGTTAATTCATTTTTGGAGTTTATCACATAGTCAGAGAGGTTTAACAGGTTTTATATGAATATTTTACTATTTTAATTACTTACCAATGGAATATATTTTAAATTTACTATTGATAAAAAGTATTTTGGACATTACAATTAATTTTAGTCATTTTAGTTAGCCAATAAAAAATATATTTTTGAAATGCAGATATAAATGTAATTCATAAAATTATAAAAAGCTTATTATTATTTAAGTAATTTTTTTAATTTTGAATAATGTGTAGTATATAAAATAGAGCATGTCAAAAAAAAAAAATAGAAATAAATTCAATAATGTTATATAAAATGATTTTTTGAAAAAATTTTTTATATTGATACTTAAAAATTTTTAATTTAATAATAATAATAAAAATGTACACTAAATGTAAATACTAGACAATTATGATAAATTTAAATAGTAAATTATAAACATAAGCCTTAAAAATTAAAATAAAAACATTGTAAAACAAATGCTTTACATTTTATGTCTATTATATTGTATATTAATATATTATTTAAGATTACTATTCTGTAATTTTAATAAATAAAAATATTCTTACTTATAATATATGCTTACACAATTCAAATTATTATACATAAAAAAAAAATAAAAAAATAAGTAACAGATAATTCAATAAAAAATATTCATTACTAATTAAGAAAAACAGTATGATTAAAAATAGTATAAATAAAAATTATTTTAAAAGTTATTCTTAAAATATACATTGTTTTTAGTATTGTTCGGTGGCAATATATTTTATTAAAGCAAATGTAATATCTTTTAGAAAATTATTGAAATTTGTAAGGTTCTGAGCTTACCTTATATTATATTGTTTTACTTTATGTTATATTTTTAAATAAAGAAAAAATTATTTCTTATAGGAATTAATAACAAGTAAAAATATAAAAGCATAATAGAATGAAATATACATTTACAATCAAGTTCAACGATCGTTTTGTTTTTTATTATAATTAATTAAAATTAATAAAATTAAGTAACAAACAATGATAAATAGATAGTAGATAGATTGTTTTAATTTAAAAATGATCTTATGATTATGAAGAATTATAATTTAGTAAAAAAAATCGTTCCTTGCTGTTTCCAGGATGTTATTATACCGGAAAAAGAAGTATAGAAAAGAAAAGAAAGGAAGTGACTGGACGGAAAAAGGATGGCATGGTAAGGGACGTGCAGAGAGTGGAACTATAAAAGAGTACACTCATAATCGCGATTGGACACACGTACGCGTTTCGGGGCGTACGGTAAGATATTGTGCACATTTGTCCGGCTATCACAGCATCGGAAGCTTGACATTCTTACCCACTGAGCCGATAGAAGAATATGGTCGATGAGATAGCTGATCAGCCCAGAAATGTTGATCGTGTTTCTACTGAAAAATCATAGATGGCAGTATATCATTTCTTCACCACGGAAATGTAGATTTTTGATAACGATCTTAACTCGCTAATCTACATGTATTGTTCTACTACTGTAGTTGTTATTATAATGATTCTTACTACCACGATAATAGCAACAAGAACATCTATTACTATTATTACTATTACTAATGCTACAATGATGAAAAATGTTTCTGTAATCTTAAAGAAAATTGCCTTTCTCTTTCATTATTAGTTGTTTTGTTACGGAACCGTCTGACTTTATGCGACCTTCTTTTTTCGTAAAAATTTTTGTCATAGTTTTCTAACTTATCAGCTCTTGATAATTTATTGTTGTGTAATACTATTATACTTTACGAATAACAAACACCATACACGTCTTATTTATATCATTTAAAAAAAATTCATGTTGAAGCTGCAATTTAATTAATATTATTCCTATGCGTTTCTTCTGAACGTCTATTAACATTAACTAAACAATAAAATTTAATTAATTTAAATATTAAGTTGACGCAATATATTTTTATTCAACTGAATATCAATATATTCAGTTTTGTGTTTAATAAATCTTTTCATATTGTACTATAAATAAATTCAATTATGTTATAACGAAATAATTACTTCTTATCGATTATATTTCACATCCAATCAAGTACTTATGCGAGAATTCAAATTTTTCGCAACATTACGACAATGTTAACTTATTTCACATAGCATGAAAATTTTGTATCAAGTTGTAGCAATTCTATTTTATGAATCTCATATACTATTAACACATTTGCAAGAATAATAACATTAAAAGGTACTCATATATTTGATTGACGTATTATTTTCACAATAATATTGAGTTAATGCTGTAAAATTAAAAATAACATATTTTAATAAACATTGTATTTAAATGGTCGATTACTTACAAACTAGAAAGTGACGAATTTATTAAAGAATTATTGTTTCTGTGGTTGTTACTTTAAAAATTTTGAAAAATGAAGTTGCACAATTGATTAATCAGTATGAATTTTTACCAATATAAAATAGAATAATGTAGAATTGAATATAATGAAAATGAAGAATTAGACGTTTGATAGTAAAAATATTATCAAATATAAATTTTAATTGCTAATAAAAAATAAAAATAAAATATAATGATTTAAAATTTAATTAATGCTTAAGTTCAAATTTTTTTATTGAAATTTATATAGTGTTTATTTTATTTCAAATAAAAAAGGAATTTTTAAACTCTGAATTAGTAAATAAAAAGATTGCTGTAATACACAATAAATTAAAAAAATTTTAATCTAATTTTACGATTTATTTTAATATATAGAAACAACTTGAATAAAACATTGAATAAAAGTGTTTGTTGAAAATTATTCAATTTAGGCAATAACTATCTATCTTGTATTGTGCTAAAATTATACTATTGATAAAACTAAAATCATTCGGTAGTGTGAGCTGGAAATAACTTTGTAATTTTTCGCATAATTTAATTAACATTAGTATTACTCGAAAACTAATAATTCGATCAAGTTAAAATGTTGTACAAATAAATTGTATATCAATTACTTTAATTTTTTAAAACTAGAGTTCTAAATATTAAAAATAAAAAAGTTATAAATTTTTTAATTAATTTAAAAATTTTCCGATTTTTTGTAAATTTTTCAGTTTCCAGTTTTCTGATCGGTTTATATAAAAATTCATTTTTTTTCACAATTTTATTAACTACAAATTTATTTTGACACTATAATGTTAAAATTATGACTTTTCATTTTATAACAAAAAAAGTAAAAAAATTCCATAAAATTGTTAATAAAAAAATCCCTAAATATTATGAATAGCATTTTAGAAAGTAAGAATCTACTGATTTTTTTAAAAATATTGATATGTATCACTGCTGATTTTTTATGGCCTAAAAAGTGCTCTATTGCTTGGTCTAATATTTAGTAACTTTTATTCACTCTAGTATTTTAGTATTCATTATTATATATGTTATTTATATATACACTCTATTATTAATGAAAAGATAAATTAAATGAAAAACTACGACTTTATTACTATTAACGAAAAGGAAAATCTTTAAGCAATGACAAAATTTTGAAATTTTTGGTGTTGATATTATTTATTGTTTGATTTATAAAAATTTTTAGTGCAAAATGTTTGCTAATTACATTGTATCCAATAAAAAATTTTATGTAAAGCAAAGAAAGAAGAGGCACATCAATTGATATTACGTCTGAGGGCAACAAAACTCCATATTAAAATCGAAATTGGTGCAGGATCGTAAAGTCAATCCATAAAAGTTAAACCATCATCTCGTTTTGTGATAATTCAGCGCTCACAAAGCTACTGCCCCGGAGAAACTATATTTAAATCACGCAATCGGGTTTGATCGAAAAAGGATAACCAAACTAGTAACCCAAGGACAAAGATACGCAGTTATTACAGCATTGAGTATACGAAAGCTGGGATATCCAGTCATGCAGTAGCGGCCACAAAGTGGTGGTTAAAAGTAACGCCGACGAAGTGCGAGAGTCGCACGAGACTTCAAAACCGCAACATAGCTTGCAGAAACCACAAAAAGCCTTTAGTTCGATTCTTTACTCATCGGCACTTACGTGAGCGACCAATTTTGACTGGTCAAGACACTAAGTTTGGTCTCGGTAATTGCTCTTGCACCGCACCGCGCCGCTTCGATCATAAATACGCAAAAGTATTGATCAATTGCCGTAATTTTCTAGGCTCTTCACATCTTTTTTCTTCGTAGGCTTCGTAGTCTTTTTTATCAACGAAAGATTAGTCCACGCGTAGATTAGATATTTTCAAACAGAACGCTATACTTTGAAATTTTTACTATATTTGAATTCCTTGTAAGTTTTTTGTACAATCGTATGTTATAAGTAAAAAAAGTCTTGACAAAATCTTGATAGTTATGTCTTCGATAAGAACATAAAAATCGTAGTATAATATTACAAAAAAAAAAAAAAAAATGATTTGAATATATTATGAAAATAGCCATAATTAATAACAAGTACTATTCAAACACGTACACTCAGAATACTCTAACATTAAGACTAACTCTTGTATATAATCCACTTAAATTGGCGGTCTGGATTAAAGGAACTTTCTAACATATAACTTTCTTGCATACTTCTAAGATACATTTTATATGAAGTTTGAAGACTACAATCGGGTATTGAGGAACATTTATGTCTGTGCTTCTTTCAACTATATATGTATATATATATATTTTAGTATGAATATTTCGTTTTGTATATATTTATGACTCAATTCCTCTATCACTATTAACGACCACTATAGAATCTGTAAAATATTGTCGATGCATATTTGTGCTGCCAAACGATTTTATCTTTCTTTTGAATTTAAAAAAAAAAAATAAAAAAATAGTGTATATCATAAAACAAAGAGCTATGAACGATTGTAGTACCTGAAAGATTTTACTATTAAATTGAACGTTTCATATTTTGTCAAAAATTATCTTTCGTTGAAGTATAATGAATCGATCTTCCAATATATTCTCTTGTTTTTTAAATTGTGATTATCAGTAATTTAACTTTTTTAAAAATCATTTAATAGAAGAATAATGCTATCACTACTTCTATTAAATACCATAATATTGCAGATTTTAATTTAATAACTATTGGCTTGCCTTTCTTAATTAAGATATTTGCACTATGACTTTTAAATATGGCTTTTCTCAAAATCAATTTGTAAAATCTTTTTTAAAAGCAAACATTTTACTTTAAAAAGTCCAACAAATTTTCATATTTTAAAATAAATTTGCAAAATTTTTATTCTTGCGAAAGTTTTTTTCTAAATTTGTTTATAAATATTTTAAAACATGATAAATGAATAATATATTTTAAAACTAAACATTTTTTAATAAAAATATAAAATTGGAATTTATTTTGCTCTAATTTCATCGAAAGCCGTAAATGCAGATGTCTATCAACATATATTTCAATATTAACTTTTTGAAACCAATGACATGTTTATTTTTTATATTTATCAAGTTTTTTTTTTAAAACTTTGAATTTTTTTTCGATATATCCTTGATTAATATTTTTTTACTATCTTCATATTTAGAATTATTTTCCTTTCTCAGAATTATTTAAATATATATAATAATTAACTTATATTGTATTCATAATATAAGATTATCACAATACAAGTTAAGCCAAATAAAAAAAAACTTTTACGTCTTTATAATAATCTCTCGTCAGTGATCTCTATCGAAAATTATTATTAAAGTTTGATTATTGTTGTGTCTATAATTTTTCGTTAAAAAAAAAATTTCTTAGTTATTTAATGATACGATCCTTTTTTTGTCTTCGCTTTGGTACACAGTATTGAATATTCGAAAGGTAATGCGTTGATTCATGACTTTCACTGTTTGGGATCTTATATCACTAAAAGTTTTTTTTGATTTCCTCCAGCATTATATTTTATTACATTATAAATTCTAATTTGTTATCATTGTACTATTTTTAAAGATAAATTTCAATAAATTTCTAATCTTAGGTTAAAAAGTATATAATTTAGAAAATTTAAATATTAATATAATAACGATATCTTTTACATTAAATTTGAAAAATGACTTAATTTTATTGAAAATAATTTGAGAATTTTTAATATTTTAAGATTCTTATATTTATTAAAAAAAAAACAAGATTTTTTTTATTAATGAGTACAATATACGTAATCTTTGATAATTAAATTTTATTGATCTAATGTTAACTGAAATAAGTGAGATTTTAATACTTGTTGGAGGCACAATCAACAAAAGAAAAAGTGAAAAAAAAATTTATTTAAATTACAAAATATATTAAAAGAAGAAATAATGAGAATAGAAACAATCATTAAAGCACAAATTTGTGTATATATCATACAGATATAGAATTTTGATTTGATATTTGTAAGTAAATAAGGTCACATCGAGAGTTAAAGAGGGGATTATAAAATGATACGAGAACCGCTAGTTATATTAGAAAATATAGGTTGAAGAGTGACTTTGAAAATTTAAAAGCAAACATGCCTTTTCTAAATATTGTACGTTCACATTTTCGTGAGAGAGATAAATTTATTATTATCTTCGTTTACAGATAATGCGTCTTTTATTAATATACCCTTTGTCTGTTTTATTATATATATATACTGGACAATTCATGTAAAAATACATTAAAGTAATAAACATATATCCATACAAAAAATTAAAATTAAATTTCTTCTGTGTATTTCTATTCAATATTTTTATGTGAATCGAATCATAGTTTAATAGTAATAAAAATATTGCTTTTCCTAAATTTGATATAGTTAGGAAAATTAGGATTCATTCACAAAGAAATATAAATACATTTATGTACACATATGAAAATATTTAATTTAAAAATATAATAAATAGTAAAATTTAATATAATAAAATATAATAAATAGTAAATAAAAAGTAAAATTTATATCAATAAAATTTGTGTTGTTAATATTTATAATATTAATTTATAATACATTCTAGTTTCATATAAAAACTTTAGTTCTACGAAATTAAAATACATATTAATTAAAGTTATAAATAATATACAAAAAAAATTTCATTATAATATAATTTAATTATAAAATAATAATAATTTTTAATTATAATATAACGAAATTCTCACATTCAGTATTTGATAAAACTTAAACTCTGACTACTATTAAATTTTTATTATTACATAATTATAACAAAATTTTTGTTATAAAAAATGTTCAATGTAAATTCGATTGAATATATCTTCAAAGCCTACTATTTTTGTGGCAAAATAAATTTAAAATGTACGTTTAAATGAGAAATAATTAACGAATTTAGTTTAACATTTTAAACTTTTTAACCTAGAATTAAACAATACTTTAGTTTAATCTAGTTATCTATTACTTTAAACTGTACATTACTATCTGTAAAATTTATTTATAAAAAAATTCATATAAATAAAATTGCATAAATTAGAAACTTAAAATGAGTTTATACCTTAAAAAAGTATCTACAGTCCTAAAATTAAAATTTGATGAAATTGTATAAATTATTGCCTTTAATGTACACCCAAAAGTAATTTAAGATATAAAGAGTCCAACTTGTATTTATTGAAAATACGAAATAATAATATAATTCGACATATTCAATGACATCTTTTGGTAGTACTGTATAAATAGAATTTGAGTCTTTTAATTATAAAAATACTAAAAAATAAATTAATCTATAAATAATAATTTAAATTATATTATTGTAGATAATTAGGTATACGACAAACACAAAATTATATATACACAAACATAACAAAATTATATAAATGCCACATAAATCGAACAAAAAAATTAACCTAAAACAGATTTTAAGCTTAACTAAATCAAATCATTAAATAAAGTATTATTTAAACCGTTAGAGTTATATTTTCTATTTCAATATTTTATAGTATTATTTTAGTTAATTATACAACAAAACATTTAAGAGAATTACTTCTTTAAGAAAGAATTTCTATGTAAATACATTGAATATTTGTTTATTCGATATAAGTTTTTCTAATATTCTAATTATTTATATACATTATTTCTCTAATATAGCAATGGAAACTTTTTCACCCAATATATGCATGTATATATATAGCGGAATTAATAAAAAATATGCATAACTTTTAAAAAAATACCTACTTTAAAAAACAAAATTTTCAAATTTCACAGCCATCTGAAGTGAACGTTTTCTGTGAATTTGGCAAGTATGAAAAAACTTGTTGTTTGTTACGTTATTCAATAAAAGTCCCTACCTCAAGTAATATTAAAAATGTATTAGATTTTACACTAGTAGAATATAAATATTTTTTAATAACAAATAGTAAAATATTGGATGGTAAAATGCGAACGTTATCATATTATTTATGAAGATGAACAAAAAAGTTAAAATCAAATTAAGTAATCATTTAAAAAATAATTTAAAAAGACAAAAATTAGTTTTAAAATATTGTCATATGAAATTGAAGAAATTAATTTTGATGATATGTATTATTAAGAGAGCTATTCAAATAATATTTATCAATGATTTGAATATGTAAAAGTTATGTTTGAGATGTACGTTTGGTTATCTCACAATTGAATAAAAATAACATCGATAGAATTTTCCAATCAAGTATTTGTCCATATTTTGTCGCAATAAAATAGAAAGGTTTTTTCATAATGGATAAGAAGGAGATTCATTGTCATTTACATAAACAGTAAAGAAAAATCTAAATGATAGAAAAAAGAACAGAACCGTCTATGAAGAAACCAAAGAATTTCAACATCATGACGTGAATTTATTGCAATGCTTTATTGGATAATTTCTATTGATTAATGTTAAAAAGAAAAAAAAATCAACAGTAAGTATTAAATTGCCTCACAAAAATATTTGAATCTAAAAATTATGGAAAAGAAGGTTGCATTTAATAAAAAAAAGCTTCTTTTACCACGAGAATACATCTGATGCTCACAATCAATAAATTAAAGTTTGAATTTTTTTACTTTTTCTTAACTCCTTCGTATTTTTATCTATTTCAAAATATGAAATAATGTTTCAATACTTAATGATTTTTTAATGTAATAGATGGATCTGTAGTTGTTAAATATTTGAGGGAGTTCAAAGTTTCTTATTATGAACAAGGATCTCACAAAAAGATATTCACAGAACGCTACCAAAAAATACATGAAGTTAAAAAGACAAAAGTTCTTGTTAATATCATTTTTAGTGTATAAAAATAATATATTCGTTTTTGATATATAAGTATAAGATTATCCGACCCAACAAAGAAAAATAGAATAATTTTTACAAAAGTAATCTTTGTTTAGAACACATTGTTTTTTTATCAAAAATAATTATGTTACGTAGTGTTGAATAAATGATTTTAGTATAATGGAAAGTTGATATTTTATCTTATTTGTAATAAAATTCTTAAAACATAAAACATATAAATAGAAATATTATTAAATGATTAATATTATAAATGTTAAAAGCGTGAAGTGAAAAATACGTATATATTCATTAAATCATAAAAGTGTTTTAAAATAAAAATAAGAGAAGCGGTAAAAAAGATTAAAAATTCTGAGAGAGATGGGAAAAATAAAAGAGACAACACACATTTATTTTAAATTATTTAAAATAATTATGCCATTTAATTTAATAATTATTATTAATACCTCACGGCTATGTACATATAAACTTGACTACATTTATGTGATTTTAGCTCGCAACCTTAAATTGGCGGTATATTGACAACATTAAAAAAAGGTTGATTGTGAAATAGATACTTTCTTAGAAGAAAGAAAATTGTGTTCATAGGTATTCGAAAGTAAGTATAACAGATTGCTTCAAAGAGCTTGTAAAAAAGGTATCTCAGAATATGCTCTGGTTTGTAAAGAGAACGAGACAAGTATATAACGAAAGAGTATAAGAAGCCGTGAAATGTTTAATATTTTCTCATATGGGGGGTCTTTTCATTATTTTTCAAATTTTATTCGTTTGTATGTTTTAGTAATTACATTTTTAATGTAACTGCTCATAAGCTTACTCTTTAAACTGTAATTTTCATGCAACTGTCTGTCAATTATCTTTTAAATATTCTTTAATGCCCTTTTTATCAGACTATTATTTTTAATCATGCCTTAAAAACTTTTCTTCTATATTGGTTTCTTTTCATCTTTTATTTTGAATATCAATTATTTTCATAAAGTATTATTTATTTTCTACTTTACACAATAAATTTATAATTAAAAATGAAATTTATGTTTTACAAATAATACCTTTTCACACTACATGTTAATATTATGTTTATATAAAATTATAATGTGAAAGAAAGTGTTACATTATTTTTTATATTTGTAAATCAATAAATAACATTATTTATCACATTGAAAAATATTTTCATTTTTATATAGAGTAATTAGATTAATATGACGCTATTTATTTAAATTCTATGTTTAAATTTTAAATAAATATTTTGTATTAAAACGAATGCATATTACAAATATAAAATGGGCAATCAATCATGATATGTCAAGTGAAGATTCGATTAAATAATATTGTAAACCTTATAATTAAAAAAACAACGTTTTAAAGTTAAAAAAATGAAAAAAAATTAAATTTTATTGAAGCTTAAAACTTAAAAAATTGATATCAGAGTTTTTTTTTAATTTACATAACTTTACTGTATTAAAAATACATTGTTTGTAATAGTTTATTAATAAAAAATATGTGTGTGTGTGCGCGTCGACGTGTTAATATAAAATGCTTGTAAAAATAAAATCAAAAACCTAATTCAATTAACTATATTTATCATGTGACACTTGAATATATTAAGTATATATACATACATACATATACATATATATATGTATATACTTAAACACTACTAAATGGCATTGAAATGATTATTTAGCCGATTTACACAGAATTGTATTGTTCAGTTCAATGTTTAGTTTGAGCTGAAAAACTTGAAAAATAATTAGATTCATATTATTCCGTTCTGCTATGATAGTATTTTATTGTTTCTACATCAATTAATTCAAGACTTGCACTAAAAAATTGTATTACAATTTATAATGATTTACAATTTATAATCAAATTAATTCAAATTGATTTCAACAATATTAAATTTTTAATTTAGCAAAAACCAAAATTTAATTTTGAAAATTACTTTTACAATTTAAATAATTTTCGAAATATTCTAAATGTAAGTACATTGAATAATTTATAATATAAGTATTGGCAGTGTAATTTATCAGAATTGAAATAAATATATTTTAATGGTTTTCCACGAAATAAATTAAATTGTTTTTTTTTTGTCTATTGTACTATTGAAAAAAAGAGATTATTAGAATTTAAAAATGCATTTGTAGTAAAAAAAAATCGTTTCGAATTATCCACGAAATATATATTTTTTGCCTGAGAGTTCCCAATTACTACTGATTTATAATTTTTTGAAAAATATTTTCCAGCCTACATTTGTCCTCGGGGATTTTCTCACGTGTCTCCGAAACACTGCAAACTTTGCAGAAATATAAAAGAAGGTTACTTAATGCCGGGGGTGTATCGTAAATATATAGAAGAAGAAAAAGAGAAAGAGAAAGAGAGAGAGAGAGGGAGAGGGAGAAAGAATGGTGGAGAGGGTGGGAAGGAAGGAGGAGCGAGGGAGTTAAAGAGTGGGAGAGAGAAGAAGAGCGCGTGCGCGCGTACGTCGAAGTCGTTTTTCTGTCAATCTTCACGTGATCCCTGTAATTTCCTGTCTAGAAAACCACTCTACAGCTTTAATGCTCCATTGTCTTAACTGAAGGGGCCCCCACTTTTGTTCCTTAAGCAACTCCTGCTATTTTAACTTTGTACTCGCAGAGGCTCTCATTTTTACCTTTACTACTTTCGCAAATTTCTTTTTTGATTTTGTTAAGTTTTTTAAAACTAACGTCGGAGTGAAAGTTTTCTTACACTACTTAATTAAAAAAATTATTGAATTAATTTAACATTTTTTTAAAGATTCTTGATTTTAAGTAATTAGTTTATTTTTTATAATATTCTAATTTATTACTCATGGGTTGAATAAATATTACTGCTAAATAGCATAATACAAACACAAATGATTATGAATAAAAAAATAATTTTAAATTTATATAAAGAATAATTTTACATTTATAACAATAATGTGGGCCATTATAAAAATAAAAATATAAAGACTGAAATAAATCATTTACTTTTAAAAGCCTAATAAAAAAAAAAAATAAAAAAAAAAATGATAAGATAATCCATATAAAAGTTTAAAACAATTCATTGTAAATATTAGATAGAAAATCGTAATAAGCAATACAGTAATAATATATTAAGATTAATAAAATTATTTAATAATAATAAGAGTATTATTATTTTACATGTACTTGTGCTATTAATACAATTATTAGAAATATTTAGTGAACCAAGTTGAATAAGAAATTGTGGAAATATGTTGATTAATAATATAAATCGTGTATTTCTTTTTGTAAAATGAAATAAACCAATAAGGTGTATTGTAAATGTTTACTGAACTTTTTGGAAATTTACTGAAAATTATCGATGTCAAATTATCGAGAATATTGACAAAAAAGTAAGGGAATACAATGTTCACTGCTCATAATTGTACATATTTATTTTTGAATAACTGAAAAGTTCAAAACAGACAATTCCACATAGTTTAATTTATACAAAAAAAAAAAAAAAAAAAAAAAACGGTTCTCGACAAAATGTTCGCAAGCATGTGTACAAGCAGTTGGACGTACATAAAAGAAAAGAGTTGCAGCATAAAACTGTAAAGTAGTTGAAGCTACATTATTTTAAGTCTTAAAATCATAATAGGAATCGCTTTCGTTTTTTGAAGGCTGGAATGAGAAGCACTAGTTTATTGGTGGGAAAACTGAACCAGGAGCTTTAAAAAATGTTATAATAATAATATATGTTATATAATAATCAATATTGACAAGTAATTCATACATCCTAATGTTTACCAGAATGTGAAATACACTTGAAATGAATGAGATATGTTATCCTTATTGAAATCAAGCGATGTTAATTAATGATGAGAAATTAGATTTATCCCAAGATATATCTATTCAACTTTTTAAAAATTTTTCAAAAGTCGTAAATTTACATATTTGCTAGTTTTCTATCTACCTTTTTAACATAAATTTTACATTGATAATGTATTTTATAAAAGTTATGTGTTATTCTTGGACTCATCTAAGTAGAGATTAATTCAGATTGATGAGTTAATATTACTAATACATTTTACAAAATTTTATAAATGTGTTAAAATATGAATAAATAATTTTTATAGCAGCAATATTGTATTTAATTTTAAGATGACCATTATTATTCTATATTCAAAATATTTATTTTCAGATACAGACGTGAGTAGACTTATTGTTTATGTATAAGCTATTCCGTATGATTATAAAACAAAAAACCTGAATGCATTATTGTACTTGAACATTGTAAAGACCTTGCAACTTTTACGGGACGTGCTTGTATTCAGTGATATCTTTAAATGTAACAACGTAAACATGTTTAAGTTAATATATAATATCGAGTTTGTTGACCTTTTCATTGCATTTTTATATTTATTTTTTTCTCTAAGAATTTAGTTTTTAGATTTAATTTAGAAATATGTTCCATTAGAATAACTTTAATCTAAGTACAGAAAAATAAATAAATTTCTTTTATTAAATGAGATTAGTGAATATTAAAAATAATTTTTTTAATATTAAATTTAATCTAAAAATCTTTACAAAATCAAATGTAAAGACTGCTCATCTGTATATATAGGGGAAACAAAACGTAAATTAGAAACACGTATTAATGAACATATTAAAAACAATAACAATACATCTATAATATCGATGCATTTATTGAAATGCAATCATATAGTAGATTGGGAAAACATAGATATTCTTGATAGTGAAATAAATTATAAAAAGAGACTAATTTCCGAAATGATTTATATTAAAAAAAAAAAATAACACTGTCAACAGATGAAAGGACACAAAATTTGAATAGAAAATACTACATGATCCTCAACAATATGTTAAATAACAATATGACGTAGCGGATGATGTCATTAATACGTTTATATTGAAGTGAATTTTACTTTTATTTACAAACATACTGTGATGTTACGACTGATACGTCGTATAAAATTTCTAATTTTCTTAACTAAGTAGTAAATATAAAATTTTTCATTATTCATAAGTTTTTTACATACGTATCAATTTTGTAATTTTAATTTTTATAATAAAGTGTTTAGACAAGGACTAGGAATTCCTAGTCGAAACGTCGACAAATACAATTTGAATAAAGTGTGTATTTATTCTGCGGCACCTCTAACGGATCTACAATATCCAAATTATTAACAAAGATGGAAGATGCTTCGAATCAAATTTTAAATTAATTAAAAAATATTGATATAAATTAAATAAATGCAATATTTTTACAGCAATTAAATATTTAATTTTTACATAACGGTTTATTTTTAAAATAATTTTTTTAATGTTTAGTAAATGCAATTATAATTCTGATTATTTACAAGAAAATAAGATTTTTTAAAAATATAAATATGTATCACAGTACGTAAACAATATAAATGATATGAGAATAAACGAATAAAAGTAATAACAGTGTATCATAAACTTACGAGTGGAAAGGACAAATAAATCACTAAAAAGAATATAAAAAATATTAAAAACCAATGCATGTCTCTAATATATTAGATAAAAAATTTCAATAATGCAGGTAATCGACAGGTGTTGTATAATGAGTAAATTACTCACGTAAGACGAATTTATTTGGTTATGAAAGAAAACGATATTATAATTGATTTATATACATGTATATAGTAAAGGGAAATTTGAGACATGGAAAAAAAGTAATCTTGCAAAATTTATATCTCTGTTCCTTTTTAATTTTTCAAGATTTGATGTCCATAGAGATAAATTTATTTGTTTATATTTTATTCGTAATTAACTTTTGTTATTTTTTAAACCGCCCAAAAAAAAATATTATGATAAGATATTCAGCTCACTTTTTGTCAGCATTTGAAATAAATAAAGTTAGTATTTAAAATAATATTTTAAGTAAATCAAAAATGCTGATAAACATGATAGAAACTATTTGTAGGTGCAAAGGTAGACAAGTAATAGAAAAATCTAGAGTTGAGAAAATAGAATTATAATATATCTTACTTATACTATATTATTTATTAGATTGATTTTATTAGTTTAATTTTACTAGTTCATTATATTCAATTATTATAAATGTTCTATATTTTTATTTATTATTTATATTTACATTAGAGACGAAATATATTCTTTTGTTATATTATTTTATTTTGATGAAAATTTATAGATATAACTAATTTTCACCTCTTGTGATTTAATACCTTCAAAAAGTTTCCCTATTATGCCTTTATACTTTATGTTTTTTATTTCATAGTTCATACAGTACCACAAATTAAAAAAATTGTATCTATATTGATTTATTAAAAATATTCGTGTGAACATTTCGAACTACTGCTTCATATAAAAACTGATAGATAGATAAATAGATAGATGAAAAGAATAAAAAAAAGCCGGAAAAGAGAAACAAAGAGATATTATTTCATTAAAAATGATTTGGTTTTCTTCATTCATATCTATTAGTTCTTCGTTGATCATCTGTATAGAATTAACTATCTATATTGCACACAATTTATATAATTTATTTTTAACATTATCAATTGATGAATTTGTATATTTAGTTTTTATATGTGCAGCTTTCAGTTTTTTTTCTAACTTGCATGTACGTGAATTTCATTGAACACGAGCAACATTATAAAACACTGTTTTTAATTAAAACAAAGTATTAATTCTTATACATAGTATGTCCGGAAAATATCAAGTTTTTATTTTTTTTGAAACCACTATTTGTGGTGATTTCGGAGAGGTTGGAAAATGTGCGGGAGAGTTTTTGCTATTTGTCCCTTTTTTTCGATCATTAGGATTTGTCTTCGCACAAAGTACGTTTTTCATTTTTGTAATACGGCGCGATGGAGCGCCTGATGAAATAGCGCTATGCGGTAAAATTTAGTTTACGACTTGGTACAAACATTTTTAAATCTTAAAAAAGGCTTTTAAGGTAACTGTATGCAAATGCTGATAAATGTTTTCGATTATCCTGATCCATAAATGACAGTTTTAATTCAAAATTTTATGCATACATTCGTCGTTAAAATCAATTCCGGCTGTTTTTGGGCGATAAGAATGGGGCTCATTAATGACCTTGAAAGTCTTATGCAATTTTTCTAATTGTATTTTATACGTAATTTTATCCCTACAAACTTTTTTAAAATTTAAACATCTCTGTAGTATTTTATGAAGCTGGAAAAAATTTTTTGACCACATGAAACTGTTCCAACAATTGCTTCGTGTTGCAAAAGTAAAAATTACCCTTCGCGTGAAGAAAAATCCTATTACTTCTAATAATTGAAAAAAAAAGATAAATAAAAAAAACTTCCTCGCACATTTTCCGATCTCTCCGAAATCGTTACAATAAATAGTGGCTTCAAAAAAAATAAAAAATAAAAACTCGAAACCTTTTGTACACACTATATATAACTCTAAAATCTAACAGAATATAGGTTGAAGGTTTAATACTAAAGTGTTTGTATAATTTCTTTTATATAGAGAAGATTTACCATCTCCTGTATATTCGAAATAGACAAAAATGTATAACTGGACATGTGTAAGAATTGGAATTTTTTTTTATTAAAGATAACAAATTGCTACGCATAGAGAATTCAGATTATACTAAATATGCCTGGAAAAAACTGAAGACCCATCACCAAAAGCTATTATGGTCAAGTATCATACATTTATATAAAAATATTTTTTAATTAGATTTTACTAAAGATTGTTGATTGGTAAATTAACGACATTAAGTGAAATATTTAAAGATAGATTTCAAGTTGTAGTATATTTTGTCACTTACTCTTATGCTTACTTTTCTTTAGTAAACAATCAAGAGTAAACAGTTTAGAACATGTTTGTAGAAAAAAGTGATAATCAAATATTTTAACACAGACTCATACTTCGAGTACAGTATAGAAAATCTAATTAGCTGACTTGGTGAACGATGCCAATAAGGTAAACCTGGTAGAATAATATACAATTCAGGTACAGATAAACGAAAAAATAAAAGCATAAGCAAAAGTATGTGCACATGTAAATCATCTGGGCTATACACATATGTAGTTATACATATATGTAGCCTACACGATGTAGAGCAAAAGGAATACCTGATGGGTTGGTGCATCAGTGCAATCAGTTTTTTAATTTTAAACATGTAATTTTGTGTTATGCACAATCCACAATTACTTATGTTAAGGAAGAGACTTTTTATGAAAAATTGAAGTAGGCTCGAGTTTTTAAAAGTATAAGTATTAAATAGTAGCACGAAAACAAAATTTATATCGAACGGCTTATATTTAACATTTTTTCAATATAAGATATCTCATAATTCACGTGAAATTTGATTTTATAACTATTTGTGATATAAAGTATTATTATAAAAAAAAACAGTTATAACATTGATAATTTTAGGTTTATCCGAACGAATATGCACAGCAAATAAGAATATACATTGAAAAATTGATGAATAATAAAAATTTCATGTTGATTTTTAAATAAAAATTATATTACTAAATTATTTTTTTATTTTATTTGTATATGTAGATTTTTATAATATTGGTATCGCTTATCTATGTGACATAAATAAATAAATAAATAAATAAAAAAAATTCATAATTAATGAAACATCAGAAAATATATCCTTACGAATATTTAAAAACATCTACAACAATTAATTAATCTATTGAACATTGTGTAAAAAGTAAATGACAAAACAAAGTTATAAATTACATTTGTTGTTTAAAAATTGAGATTAATATTCACAGAGTATATATTTTTTTTTATTTTTTTTCGATTATTAATTATATGATCCATTATGAATTATCTTTGATTGACGAAACCAATAATATGGAATATTATTTAAATGTTTTATTAATTTTATTTTTACTATTCATCAAAACAGACTAGATTTGTTGATATAAAACTTTTCTTTTTTACACCACAATAATGCATTTCTGACAACATTATTATCTTTTTTATACTATAATAATGCATTTCTGACTACATTATTTAATATAAAAATTTGATGATAAGAACCTTCTATTTTTTCCTTTTTTGATATAAGGATAGTTTTCATTATATTATTAAATATCATTTCGTTAAAAACTGAGCGTATATTGTCTCGCATCCATCAAATTCACCTTTATTAAACTTGATTCTACAAATCTCTAAAGGTTTCTTAAATCATAGTGTTTTTACTTTATTAATGTCATAACAACAGAAACAATGTAGACACTGAAAACTATTTTTAAAAGTAATTTTTTCAATCGTTTTGATGATCAAAAAACACATTGTAATAGGAGAATGTTAGAATATTTTGATATCGATGAAAAACATTTAGAATGAAAAAAAGATTTTAATAGTTGAAACATGATTCCCCGTATTTTGTATACTAGGATTCATCATATGATTGATTAAAATGTTTAACCTGCAAAGATATAAATTTTAGAAAATATATACCCATACAATACATTAACTAAATGATGTAAATGAAACAATAATTTCAATGATATATATATATATATATATAATAATAATAAATTGAATAATAATAAATGAAAAAATATATATATATATAAAATAAACTTTTTAGAATAATGGAAATTATTTTAACTGAATTTATTTTAACAATTATAATATATAAAATATTCTGTCTCTTATTTTATCTCGTAGCTGCAAAATTCAAGCAATAAACTTAAAAGTAAAATTACATTGACCTTTTTGATCTATATATAAAACTTAGTTATAACTTTTAGTCTAAAATTTGTTTTCCGATGTTTTTAAAAAAAATCCAAAAATTTATGAAAAATATTTTGTTTAAAACATTTTTTTTTATTCAGTAGCATGGTTTAAAAATTTTTAAAAAATAATAAAATTTTTAAACCTCAAATTACATACAATTAAAATAGATAAATTTTTGTAAAATGTATTAAAATATGGATCACCAGAATATGTTTTATACTATAATGTAAATTAATGAAGAAAATTGTTATTTATTTACTATTAACTAATAAATTAAATTTTTTTAAAATGAATAATTTATGAAGAATAACGAATGAAATAAATAAATAAATGGAAAAATTATGTATCAATTTAATAAACTTTAAAAACAGATTAATATTTCAATGATAAATATTCATTAAAATAAAATGTAATTTTACTGTTATGCTACAAATGAATAATATATTGAATATAAAAAATGAGAAAGTAGTTCAAAAGTTATATGATTAAAAAAAGTTTTAATTGACAATTTGATTTGTAAAGAAAATTATCAATTAAATTAAAAAATTACAAAAACTAGGAATTGTAAATAAATAATTTATATAAATAAATTTGTATTTTTAAAAATTAACGTTTATAGATATTTACAAATAATACTTATTGAAATTATAAGTCAGTTTAAACAAAAGAACATACACAAAAAATACTAATAAATAGCTTGAGTAAAATATAAGAAATACATTTAAATAAATGAAAATATGATTAATATATACTATTATATATATATTATTAAGCTTAATATTAGCTAAAAAAGATGCTTTATAAAGATTGTTTTTTTTTTTAAGTTAAATATAACAATTGTTGTTTAAAAATAAAAAAATTTTAATTTCACCAACTATGAAACAACATGCTCATAAAAAAATAATATTAATAAACAGCTTAAGTAGAAAAGAAGGGATAAGTGAAAATGCTCCCACGTGTTGATCTCCCCTAGTTTAGGGTAATGTGCAATATACAATAACGTATGATCAGGGAACGAAGGCAGAGACAGAAATGTACAACTGTTTGTTTCGTGGTAAACAAGGAGGGAAGGTTCGAAGAGCCGTTGAGTTACAGGTGCATCTCTATGCACTGGGTTTTTACACCTGTTCCTTTAACCAATGTTCTGTTCCAAGGTAGCAGACAGTGTTATAATACCAAATGGACTGACCTCTTACTTCCTGTAATTTTAAATTCTTGAAAATCAATGTGAAATGCTACTATTACGGGGTTCCCATCACCCAAGCCTGACTTTTGTTACTTCACTTCTGACTTTTTCGGTAGTTTATTAAATTTTCATAATATTTTTTATAATGAATTGACCTAATTATAAAATTTGGTTACTTGATACTTTATGCTTGGATTTATAAAATACAATAAAATACAAAGTTTACATTCGTAATTGATTCAATACCTTGATATATACTATCGTTGTTATTTTGCTTTTTATATTAAATATTTTCATTTAATTGTCGTAAGTAGGAAAAAGTCACACATTTCATTTGTAAAATATTATATATATGCAGTGTGTATAGTCAAGTTATAAAACATTTTTTTTTTATTTTTATTATCCAATAAAAACTTATTGAATACTGAAACTCGATAACTTTAATAAATTAATTAAGTTTAAGTTATTTATTCATTTTTTTTCTGTAAACATTTTATTTGATATTACCATATTTGTATAAAAAAAGAAAAACCTTTTTTATATTTGCTAAATCACAAATAATTTTATTCATGATTTATTAAATATTAAACATGGTTACAATTTAATTATAATAGAAATTATATACTATTAATACCATTTATTCTGGTTTATTAGGTTAAATAATGCTTAAATATAATATTTAATATTTAAATATTTATATAATACATATAAATATTTTTCTTGTATCAATCTTTTCCATTATAGTCTTATCTTTGGTAAACAAAAATTTCTTTTTAGTATTATTAAAAATCAAGTAAATACAAGACGTATTAAAAGTGTAATATTTTTCTCATTTTTCTGATACTTTTTCACTATGACATATTTAATTAATTGATATTAGGTTATTATAGGATATTTATTCATACACTGATTGATGTATAAAAAAATTACTTTATAGCATTGAATTTTAATTATTAAAATGTCAATTATAACTTAAACATACGCATTAAAATTAATTTATAAACATTTTTTATATAAATATTTCATTTAAAACAATTATTTTAGTGATAATGAATAACTACTTATGCCATTTAGATACATTTGAAATTACTTGTGATTATCTTGCGATAGAAAAAGTTTAAATATAAAATTTATATTAATATGATTGTAGTTTACCATTGACATATTTATGAAACATAAATAATTTTTTTGTTTAATGAATTATTTGAATTACTTTTATTTAAATATTATAAATATATTTCTGAAAATAAAAACAATAAATTCGGTGTATTAAAATAATCGAATATAAATCTGTAATTAAACAATAGGGATGAGAAAGAGAGAGAGAGAGAGAAAGAGAGAAATATATAAAAGTTATAATATACTTACTTCGATTTATACGTTTGAGAAATGAATTAATGATTGAATATATGAATAAAGAGCTTAGAATGTTAATTTGAAAACATGATTCTAATACATAATTTTCATTGTGTGTTTACAAAAATTGTTTTTTCAAGCAATTGATATTTGTAAAGAAAAAGTTCAAAAAGATTATTGCTTTGCCTGAGGAAGGATACAATAACTTAAAGACGAACAATACAATAGTTCATTTCTAATCCTCATAACCCACACTTGTATTATTGAAATGTTATCAGTGAATATTTATTATTTTAACAATCCATCAATAATTTATTCAAATAAATTTTGATTTCTTTTGCAAAAATTTCTTACTATATATAAGCGATTTTTGGTGAATTTATTTCAACAAAAAATATTGTGTTTTAAAAAAATTTATCAGGTTTGGATTGAGTAAAATTAATTTCTAAATAGCAGTTTGAGTTTATTATATATTTTATTTTTTTCTTCTTTCTTAGTGTTAGCAAGACATCAACATACTTTATATAAAATATAATACCAAAGTTATCATTTATGAGAAATTTTAATTACTTGGAATATTACAAGAAACTAGTCAGTATGATCCAACAAGTAAGATACAAAGTGAAAAGTACCAGAATAGAATTTTAATGCAATTGTGTACAAACGGAATTACTAGGAAATAAAAAATATAAATAAGAAAAATATATATATAAAATATGGCGTGCGCGTTAAATATCAAGTAGTATAATATTAATTTTTTCAGATGAAAGTTGAAATATGTAAACAATCTTATATTCACACATACACTTATTGATTAAGTAGAAGGTCAATCGCCGTGAACGAATAAATTTTATTTCGAATTAAGTCAATAACCGTTATATATATATATATATATAATATATTAAATATGAATCGTTAGTAATGCGACATTAAAATGAAAATATAAAAATAATTAAATAAAATCATTAGAAATATTGAAAAAATTTTTTATCGAAAAACGTTATTGGATAAAATGATTTGAGTCACTATAAATTTATAATTTTTTCACAAACATTAACATTTCGTATGTTACTAAAATAAAATATTTTTTCACCTTTAGTTTATTTGTGTTTAATATGGAATTTTTAACAGAAGAATGCATTTTTCGCATTAGTATGGCATACCCATAGCCTTCGTGCTGTAATAATGATGTTTTGGCTAAATAAGTGAGGAATAAATAATTTTTCGCGCTTTGTCATTGATATAGAGTAGCTTAGGATTGAAATAAATTATTAGTAAATATTGAAAGAAATAATAAAAAATAAATAAATAAATAAATAAATAATTGAAATAAATAAATAAATAAATAAATAAATAATTGAAATAAATAAATAAATGAATTTTATGTACGAAGGACTTATTAAATGGTATGCTAAAGAACTTAATTGAATAAAAATTTCATATTTATCGTATTATTAATCAAATCATTAATGACCATTTTCAGTGATATATCTTCAATTAATTTGTATCTGTTTATGCATTTTTATTAAAAAAATAATCAAACTGTTTATCAGTGTGTTTCATGTGTTCAGTGTATACCAAATATATTCAAACGCGAAATTCTTGATTTATCTCTAATTGTTTAATGTATAACTTTTTGTATCTAAATATATATGTATATGGATGTAGCCAATATTATTTAAAGTTAATTTTCACTACTAATTATGTTTTAATTATGCATATTATAGAAATTCTTTTCATTATTTCATTTTTGTTAAAATTTAAAAATTTAATTAATAACAAATATGAAACACTGTTCGTACTTTATAAAGAGAAATTTGAGTTTTACTACATCAAGAGTTAACGTGAATAGTGTCAAAATCATAGGTAGCAACCTTTACTTATATTCTATCTTCCAACTCCCATTCTCTATGCCTTAGAAACGCGTTTGTTTTATTTTATTTTGGTCATAATATTTATTAGTTTTATGATTTGATTTATTTATTCATAAATTTTTTACTAAATTTATCATTAATAAAACGGTCTATTTACATCTAATTTAGACTATTGTAGTATTTGTTCTTATCAAGTTTCTTTACAGAAAACAAAGATTTTTATTTTAATTTAAATGTTATACATTTTTTATCCTGTACAATAAAAAAAGTAGTAAATTTAATTTTACTTTTTTTTTAATTTACCTACAATATTTTAGTAACAAATTTCGGGAAATTCGTAAGGATAACATTTATTTTATAAGATTTTATTAAATAATAATATTACTTATTGATTTTTTTTCAACATTTTTCAGATATTTTAATTAATCCATAAAAAAATACTTTAGTATAAAAGATATCTTTTCTATTTGTAAACATATTGTGTTAACTACAATTTATAGATTAAAATTTTATTAGAGTTCAGTATTTTTGAAATTGACTGTTTTTATTGTTGAATTCGATACTCGACTGCTATCTTCATTGTAACAGGATAGAATATAGAATACATCAAGTTCCATTTAAATATATTTATTAATTTTTATTAATTATGTGAAGGTCAAATATTGAGAATTAGATGATATTTCGAGTAACGTATTTATATACTAAATGATTGATTTTAATACAAAAAAATTATATGCGTTGTTGAAAAGTAAATATAAACTTTAATATTCAAAATTTTTAAAAAATCAGACATTTTTAACGTACTTTTAATTTAAAACTAAATATACATATTTTGCGTACGCTTTATATAAATGTTTAAATTTAATTTTACAAAATACATTTTAAATACTTTTATATATTTTAAATAATTATTTTTTTATTTAAAAAAAAATAAAATTTATTATGTAATTTGATAATTTAAATATTATTCTTAAGTTAATGTTAAATAAGATTTTAAATTATTTTATATTTTTATAATTATAAATTTATACAATGTTTAAGAAATACATTTAATATTGTTTTAAGTTTGAATATGAATTATATATTCTATTAACTTTTCATATTTCATAAATAATTAAGTATTTAAATTAAAATAAATGGTTGTATTATTAGTAATTTATCATTCATAGTTTTCTAAAAATTAAAATAAAATATTTTAAAAATTATAAAAAATATTATATTTTAAATCATTAATAACTATATTATTTTAGTCCCTACGTCAATGAAATTTTTTTTTTATACAAAAAATTTTTTTATACGCATTAAGAGACACACGATATTATTTATAAATATTTTTTATTTATTCATGTAAAGTATGTTTGTAACAGGATAAATGATATGATATTGATGATTGTATTAAAACTCAAGAGTATTATCTATTACTACTGTAGTTACTTCCGCTTCTATACGAACTTCCATCATCAATGCAGCTCCTGAGCCGAATGGGTGATGTTATCGTAGAATTTCAGATTCATAGATAAAATGACTTAAGAATGAACAAGAATGGTAGAACATAGAATGAGGGGTAGATTGAATTCTAGAACGAATTAAGTTAAAGTAATTTCGATAGAAAAAGAGATAGATATGATGAGAGTGACAGGGGAGAGAAGAAAGAGACAGTTTAAAATGATCCGATAGAGGCGCGGCTAGTCAAGCAAATTAGACACTTCAAGCAAACGATAATGCGAAGTTTAATAATAGGCAAAAAGAAAGTTTGAATAACTTTTATGAAAAAAATTTAAAAATAATACAAAATTGAGGGAAAGAAGTAATACATATATAATACACTTATGTATATGAGCAAATATAGATGAAGAATATAGTATAAAGAATTTTTAAAGTATATTACTACATTGTTAATCGAACATTGACATTAGGGTTGATGATTTTGTTCTATTTTATCATAGTCAACTTTTCTATGCACAAGTCGCATTCTATAACGATATTGTCAATAGAAATCTTCTAACTATTATTTAGATATTGTGTTTTCTTATCGGACATCTATTAACTTGATATACATTTTAAAGAATGATTGTTTTGTGTTTCAAATTGAATTTTAATGATACACAAAAATACAGTTTTTGTAATTGAAAAAATTATTTTGTATATATTATACTAGTGTCGAATATTTTGCACTTGTATATATTAATTGTATATGTAATATTTATACATAAATAAAGAAATTATTTAGTATGTATACATATATATATTTCGAAATAGACAAGCAGTTAATTAAGATGTAAGTCAACGAAAATAAAACAATTTAAAAAGTTTATTTCTAGAGAATTGTTTTATTTATAAAAGATTATATTATATTAATACTATTGTATAAATAAGAGATTAATTAAATGAATGCACTTGATACTTTTTCTAAATATAAGAATGGAGGAAGAATAAAAAATGAAGAAGAGTAACTCCACAAGTGAGAGTAAAGGTAGCCTAATAAGTAATGTGTCGGTGGTCATTGATATAGAAATTACTAATGAAATTTGTTTGCAAAATCGTTGGAGTGTATTCGTTATTGCATGCGTTACGGTTTTATGGACGCGCTTATAACATCTTCGAAGTGTGTGGTTGTTTGTTCTTAGTAGAGGAGTCTACACAGTTGATGGACTCTTATGAAAAAAGAAAGCGTCGAGATTCCCTCTAACAGCTCCCTTAACATCTCCCCACTCTACACTCGTGTGCAACACTGACCTACGATATAACGGGTTGCAATGCTTAAAATATAGAATATGTTTTAAAAATCATTGAGATAAACACCCATTTACCTTATTACTTTTCCGCAATTTTTTCCCCATAATATTTTTAATTAATAAATTATATTTCTACTTTATGTATTAATATGAAATAAAAACTTGCTTTTTTATACTGGAATAACAATTAAATAATCGTATTTGATAAAACTGTTGTGATTCTTATTTTACTTTGCTACACAATCAAAAAAATTATTATTATACAACGTTTTTCAGCACGAAATGTACAATGAAGTATGATTTACTGGTATTATAATTTAATTTTAACATTGCAATCAAAATGAGGAAGATATTAGGAAAAATTATCAAAAATTATAATGCAATAAGAGATAAAAACATTGTGGTCATTTTGAAGCAATCAATCTAAAAATTTGTCCAAGAAATAGTCGATAAATTATATAGGCTAAGAAAAAGAGGCGCAGCTTGAACAGTTGCGTTCGATCTGCACGCGAGAGGGATAACTTGAATAAAGAGAAGAAATCGAGCCAGGTGCATGCCTCAGTAGAACGAGCGGACATTGCTCCCGGAGGAGGAAACAGCGAGAGAGAGAGAGAGAGAGGAGAGAGAGAGAGTAAACAAGTTGCTCTATTAGAGGCGCGAGTGGCACTAGACACACTGAAACTGACTATTGCCAACTGACTTGATAATTACATTTTCTTTCTTCTCTTTAAGTTTTAATACAAAGTTCTTTGTTTGTAGGCAATAGTTTGGCCAACGTATCCTAGTCGGTGTGTGACACCTGTTATCCATTAAATTAGGGAATGAAAGAACTGTTATTATAACACTTAAGAACCTTATGTTGTTTACATTCTCAAACATCCAGACATTTGTTTATAAAATAATTTATTAAACTAAATAAGTCTGCATATGTATTAAAAACATATGAAAATAATAAACAATATAAAATATGCTTATGTTGATTGCATTTTAAACAAACATTTAAAAAATTTTCATATTTTAAATGAACAAGGACTCCTCAAATAATCAAATAAAGGAATGATACGCAAAATAATACAAATCAATTGGTTAATCTAAGAAAACTAGTATAATTTAATTAAGAATGGAAATTTTTTCAAGTCAGTTGAAAAAATGTAATTAATGCACAAGATGATAGTGAATAGCGTAAAAATATCAAATTTTCTTAGGATTACATTATGGTGCTTGAATCTTCAAAGATAATTTTAATACAACTAATGACAGTTGAAAACGGCGAGATTTTTAATTTTAATGTATCAATTATATCAATTGTATTACTTATTAATGTAGATTATTTTAATGCATATACATTAAATTGATTTAAAATTTTTAGGTTTTTTTCAAAATGCATACGTTTAAGATCTTGTATATAAATAGGTTTTTAAAATTTTAAACAAAATAATATTTATAATTTCTTTTAATAATTTTTTTAAACCATAATTTGTTTATATATTTAATTATAAATCAATCAATTAATTTTTTTCATGAGATTATATACCATAAATTTTATTTACTATCAGTATTTATTTAATAATATTTTATGATAGGATAAAACTCATTTCAATTTTATTTGTAAATCTATAAATTTATAAATATTTAAATTTTAAATGAAATAAAATATTTACAACTGTCCAATAATGATATTAAAATTAAAAATAATATTAAAAAAAACTAAATTAGCAATTTAATTTAAATCAACTTAATATAAAATATAACTCTAAAACAGTTATCATTATTAAAATAAATTAATGCACGAATACATTGATTAATTAATATAAAGATTCAATGTATAAATTTAAAATATATTAGATAATTAATGTTTTGTTTTTGATTATTTATAAAAGATTATTTTTAAAGAATATTTATATATTTATATAGTCATGTATGCGTTATAATTATATAAAGTATACATATATTAATAGGTCTTATTTTTATGTCCAGAAAAAATGACATAATTCAAAAATCGAAAATAATGTAAACGAAAGCTACTCGAATCAATAGTTTTTATTAATATAAAATATTTAATATTTTCTTAATTATTTAAAAAAAAAATAGGAGAATAAAAGATAAAACGAAGAATAACATGAAGATTAAATAATTGAAGAAAAAATAAAATAAAAAAAATAGAATAAAAAATCAGCTATGTTCATTGAGCTGCTTCAAATTATACAATACTGTGATATAAGAATGACTCAAGCGGGTCGAATGTAATCGCAAACCCGTGATCACTACGAATAATGATTGAGCGATATAATCAGCCAACCGTAAATTCTTTCATAATATTTACTATATATTTGCTGTATTTGTTAAAATAAATTTTTATAGTTTTTGCAAAAAAGCTAAAAGCGTTATAAAAGTAATCCGTTGTATCTTTAGGAAAGTGTAAAATCTTTTATCTGGTTAAATTTTTTTGTATAAATTTTTCTTTTAATGAAATTTATTGTCATTATATTATATTTGATTTAAAGTTCAATTGTCGCGATATTTCATTTGTATTCTTGAATTTCTTGTAATTTTCTCTCGTATGTTTATTCGATAATTTACGCATGAGTTTATGAACTTCTATGTATTTTATTCAATTGTTTTAAGAATAACCGGTCATAATATATGCCATCTAAATTTTTCTCCAAGGCATCAAGCCACTCAAATGACTTCTAAGGTGTTTAACATGGTAAAACCATCTTCTTATACATGATGGTTAGTAAACTTTAAGTAACCCGAGCTCCCACTCAAATATGTAATAATTATAAATAAATATAAAATAAATAAATATAAAATAAATAAATATAAAAACTAAACAATGTATTTTGTATATATATTCTCTATAAGATCCTACTTACTAAAAATCATTCATCATAATTGTCTAAAATTTTATCTATTGAAAATGAAATTACATATATTATAAAAGTTACTACAAGCATACTATTCTTTGAGTGCAATTAAGATTCTTAAGTATTATTTAAAATTAGCATGTTGAATTTTTTTAAAAAAAGATACTTGGCACAAAACTTTTTTACTGTATCAATCGAATAAAAGTTTTTATGACATATAATTAATAATAAATGAAATTTAAATACTTCACAGTTGTTTTATTTCTATTTTAATTAATCTGAATGTCCTGTTTTTATATAAATATTTTGATACAATTATTAATTTTGATATAATTGAATTAATGCAATTTTTTTTCTTGTTATTAAAAGCAACTATATCGAAATATTTAAAACTACATTTTATTTCATGTAATATTTCAAGTATTTAAATCAAACACTTTATTCTTTTTAGATTTATTTGAAATATTCTTTAAATTATACATGACCATGTACAATTGAACTACGAAGCGGCGCAACAAAGAGCAAGCATTCAGGAGTAAGGGTGTCTATAAAAAATAGAAAATCCAGAATTGGTTTAAATTTATTATTACTATTACTGATGTCGTTTATACTGTTCTACTAAAATTCATTAAATAGAGATTAGCTGGTATCCTTCT